>CP032580.1:62150242-62846889 GCA_008044935.1 Gossypium turneri | reverse complement strand
AAATTTATTATTATACAAATAATAAATATATACATGACTAGACCTGTCCATGGAGTAGGAGGGTTTGGATAAAAAAATAAGACTCGTTTAGAAAACGGGTCGGGCCATTTTTTGGCCTGAGCCTAGCCCGAACATGCAAAAAAAAATGTTGTTTCTTTTACTGCTTTGTTGTTGTTTCTTTTTTTCACTATTTTGTTATCATTTCACTATTATGTTACTATTATTTTATTGTTATGTTTGAATATTGTATAACTCTTGTTTTATTATTAATTTTGCTACTATTTTATCTTAATATTATTTAAGTTTACATATTTGTTTTTAATTTATTTTTAATTTGTTGGAAAAATTTTATTTTAATGTTTTTAGTATTTTGGATGTATTATATATATTTTAAAATTTTAAAAGGATAAATATGTTGATTTAATCTTTGAAAAATTATAAATATACATACTATTAAAAATTAAAAATAAAAATTAAATCCTAGGTTTTGAAAAGTTTCAATACACCAAGCATGAACTGGTGCACCATAGCACGAGATCCAAACTCGGCGGCTACTCAGGCCTCCATCTTCTCAAACCAACGTGTGTACTTAATTTGTTCTTCTTCATAGCAATATCCTTCTTAGCTGTTTAATTAAGGCAGTGCTATATAAGTTTATTACTGTAAAATAAAAACGTTAACATACAAAAATAAAAGGAAATATAAATAAATAAATAGTGCGTCATGGAGAATTATTATCTTAAAAATAATTTCACCTTGATTGATATAATCGGAAATGAGAGTCGCCTTCTAAGATTAACACAATACTCTCAAATTCGTACACTCTTCCTTTTTTATTAAGTCGGATTAGAGGATAGATTAAATTAGTTTTTCGCATTCCTTGTACCCCACCAAAATCATAGCTGCCACTATTTCATGTTAGCAAAATTCAGTGATACAACTGCTAAAGCCATCAAATTCCCAATAATATTTTACCAATTATATACTTCATGCCCCCATGATTGATTCTAGGCAAGAAAATTCCTACTTGATTTTCATGCATTATTGTTTGGATAGATAGAAATTTTTCTAACTGGGGAAAAAGAAAATATAAGAAAAAAGCTATTCATTAATTTTCAAAGATACCAAAAACATAAAACCAGAAACCAAATGTTTGCCGGTGGCTACTGTGCTGTGAGTCCCAATAATACTTCAAAACACAAAAACATAAAAGAAAAGAAACGATGAAAGCTCTCATTGTCTTTTTCCCCGAGAAAGTCAATACCCGAACCAAACTAATTCTCCTTGCAAGGAACATGGAAGGTGCGTTCTTGACTTTCATTATTACTGTTGAGCTAGCCACCATTTTTTGTTTGCTCGGTCAAGCGTCATTACACATGACCGCAGTTCTGATCCTTTCAAGAGTGCATTTGATTAGGCTATTCACAGTAGCCACTGATCCCACAGAGATTTTCGAATTCGGGAGCCGAATCAACTAAGATTTGGAACGCAAGGGTAACGATGACCCGCCGGAGCCGATATGTCCTACTCTGTTGTCCTCTTTAGGTCCTTCACGGTCGGGAAGTATCGCGAAACCAGAAGGTAAAAGCGCGACGTAATCAGGGTCTCCGCCGGTTAAGACTAAGTTCATAGCGGCGAAATCGACCGGGGCATAAATCACATAGGACCCTGTAGCATCATTGCTGCTCTCTTGTAGGATTAACATGTTGCTTTGGCTTGCGTTTGCACTCTACAAAATTGGCAATGTTAGAATATTGATATCGAAATTAAAGAAAAAATGTGACTTCGTTGTATTAGAACGTACATTAACCCTAAGTAAGGAGACACAGTTGCCTGGATCACGTCCATTAGCTATATGAGCCATTTCATCAACAACACCACCATTTGAAAGGATATCCCACTGTAAAACTCAAAGTGTTAATAAAAAAGTTACTGTATATTTAGGGTTTTGGATTTAGGTTTATCTTCTTTTTAACTACCTCGCTTCGAAATTTCTCGGACCTAAGGATATTGAATGCTTTCCTCGGCGGAACAGCGACCCAGAAGGAAGTTGCAGCACTTAGAACAATACCAGGAGGTCTGCCCGGATCGTCAACACTCTTCCTGGTCATGACCCTAATTTCATCGGATCCCGTTAAAGTCGTCCAAGCATGAGCGGTCGAAGCTCCGACTCCGGTACAAAAGCTATTCACCATCCTTTCAGCCAATTTCAGGATACTTTTCCTTCCATCAAAGCTATTTAAAACTGGCAGAACAATAATTGAAATGGTAATACATAATAACAATTAACAAAGAACATGAAGTATGCTACTACAATGGCATTAATTTTATTTATATATTACCGCCTAGTTCCCCTGCTGGAATGTTATTAGCCATTGCACTTGCAAGACGTTCACATTGTCGATCTAATGTAGCCACCCATCGTTTAGCCCCAAAAGCTAAACTAGTATTCACTAATGTTTTGTATATGTCACTGACACCTCTATCATCCACTTCAACATTTCCACCCATATAACCTGTAAGTATATACATATATATATCATTGAATGAATAGATTTTGTTTGGTGTGTACAGGGATTAATGTGAAATTAGAGTTAAACTTATTATACCTTCGAGTATCCATTTGGTAATTCTTGGATCAAACAACCCGAGGGTCGTCTTCTACATCTGGTGAATGGAGCATGGCGTAAATTATCCAATGAAACATCGACCACCGCCCAAATTCCGTCATGGTGTCGCTTACAGTACCTAGCGAAATAGTTCTCCCGAGTAGGTACGAGTGGTGAAGGGAGTTGAAACTCAGCTGTCATCTGAAAAATGTACAGTGTTAGGCCATATATGTGAAGACTTACGTCATCATACACAAATATATGTGCTTAGAGTAAATATTAATTGACTAATTATTTTATGTCACAACACGACACAACAGGGTTGATGTATGTGAAGATTTATGCCGTCACACACAAATTAATACACGTAGAATAAATATTAATTTACTAATCATTTATATCACAACACGATATAACAGGATCGATATATGTAAAGACTTATATTGTCGCGCACAAATAAATGTGCGTAGAATAAAAATCAACTGATTAATCATTTTATGTCATTGAATGTACATGACAAGATAGAGTTGAATTGGTACAATTATTATCATTGAATGTGTAGTATATAATTAATAGTTACCACTTGCAAGGCTCCATTGTAGTTTCCTGCAATACCAGTTGATAGAACATCTAAAGTCATAGCCCTTGAAACAATACCACAAAACACCCTAGACCATTGATTCTGGAAAAGGAAAACCAAAAAATTAGAAAAATAATTTTGGGGTGATCAAAATTAGCTAAATATTTTGTATCAATAAAAAAAAAAGAAAAAACCATACCACATCCATGAGAATCTCAACTAGGTTAACAGGGTTCATAATAATAACAGCAGCTTCCCTTGAAGCTTCAGATCTGAACCCCAAATTCGCAAATGGTTTTGATCCAATACCCCTAGGGAAAATTCTCAAGTATTCATTTTCGTTCAACACATCAATTGAATTCTCATCAGTAACCCACAATGGTTCACCAGATTGAGCCATTCTAATTAGCTCCTCCATTGCTGTAACTGCGAGCTCAACAATCAAAGGCTTATCAGCTTCATTAGTCACAGAGACTGGCCTTAAAACCTCACCAAGACCACCACCAGGACCGCCACCACCACCACCAGGACCACCATACTCTCCTAGAAACTCTGGTTGGGTTCCAAAACTGATAGGCGCTCTATCAGCAAAGCGAGAAAACGAAGGGCCTATAGGCTTGCCAACATATTTAGCTGTCACTCCAGATATCCTTTCAATCTGCAACAAAAAAAAAAATATATATATATATATATATATATATCGAGCATCAAAGTAATAACAATAGATTACAATTACAAGTGTTATTTAATTTTAACGTTGTTTTTTTTTCAAGAACCTCTTCTCTTAACCGAGCATTTTCGAGTCTCAAATGTTGTTCTTCAAATGACATCTCTCCGAGAGCAGCAGGTCCACCACAGGTGGGGCATGAAGTATTGTTGAGAGCTTCCTTGTACCTATGGTTCTCAGCACGAAGCTTTTCATTCTCAGCCTTTAACAAACCATTTTCATGGCGTTCAGTTTGGGCCTGTCATTTTGCATATAAACATATGTAAGCACATATGTATGAGAAATCTATCTATCTTATATATGTATATATACCTTGAGTTGGGTACGCTTGTTTTGGAACCAAAACTTGACTTGCAGTGGGTCTAACCCTAACTCACGACTGAGTTGTTTCCTTTGCTTATCATCTGGATGAGGACACTCTTTGAACAATCTGACAAAAAAAAAAAAAAACATAAGAACCTTATCACTTTCATGTCCAATTAAACAACAAGGCATAAAAAAAAAAGAAGAAGAAGAGACATACGCTTCCATTTCTTGGATTTGTCGCTGAGTATGACGATGGTAACGCTTCCTTTTTGCACGACGACGGCTAGGTCCACTAGAAGCAGGACCTTGATTATCATCATCAGCAGATGGTGCATCTACTTCAGTACCCGATTTTGTATCGTTATTATCATCGTCCCCGTTCCTTTCCGTCTGGTCACTATCAGACGGCCTTTGGAACATATCGAACATGTTGGGATTTTCATAAAAGTCCGAGTTGAACATGGCTACAAATATAGCCAACCACCAAAGCTATCGGTTTCTTTCTTTTCTGTTCTACAAGAGAAACATAAACTTAAACACCATGGATATATATATATAATCAAATCTTAAGTCAAAGATAAAGAGAAAAGCAGTGAAAAATGAGTGAAAAACAGTAAAGAACATTACCTTTAGACAAAGGAGATGACTGAAAAGAACATTTAGCAAATGGAATTCTCTTGCTTTGCTTGTGAAGTGCCTATCAATGAAGGAATTTGGGTTTTTTATAAGCGAGTAAAGCCAATGGGATTGTTACAAGTTGCAACAGAAATGAAAGGACCATGGAGGTTTCTGTGTAACCAAAAACAAATCTTTGGATTTTACTACGTGCAGATATGACTCTACTAAAGCAACTGAGTTCACACAGTGTTGAAAGCACGAATTTTGAGAATACCTACGATACTCCAACTTTGTAACGCTCAACTAAAGGTTATGCCGATATGTACTGTATCGAAACCCCATTTTTGTACTAGAATAACGGATAAATTTCTTTGAAAAAAGACAAAAAAACAAGTTGCTGGCATATCTGGAGAAGATGCAATATTGGTGTTTTTGAGGTTTGTTTAGAATGGAGGGTTATTAAGTTTAGGATCACCTGAGAAACCAGCTATTGGAGGGTTAAGTATGGAGGAGATGAACTAAAAAGGTAAAGAAAAAGAAAGGCAAAAACAAAGGAAGGGTAAGAAAGGGGAAAGGGGGAAATGCAGGGAAGAGGAGAGAAAAGAGTGTATGGTAGCTATTAGAGTTATTGCAGAGGGTGCAATGGCATTTATGGAGGGTGAGAGTGAAGTGTAATTGCGAGAGAGAGGGGGGGCAGCTTTTTCCCCTTTTCTTTGTTTAAATTTCACTTGTAAGAGTGTTGTCGGATTAAATAAATTATTAAAAATTAAAAATTGATTTAATTTCTTTCTTCAAAACAGTATTTAATTAATACGAGGGTGTAATTCGTTTTTTTTTTTGACCTCCAACTAAAATTAAATCAATATAAAAATTATATATATTCTTTTGATATGGTTATCAAGATCGAATTAATCGGTTGAATCGAAAAAAAATTATTTAACGAATTTAGTCGATTTCATCAAATAAAATAAAAGATTATCGATAAAAAATATGGATGGAAGTGATTAAAAGCGTTAGAATTAAAATTAATTTAAATATTTAATTTTTTTAATTTATAAATAAATGTTGATGTTTCTATTATTATTTGTTTTTATTTTCTTTTTAAGAAAATCAGATTAGTCTAACCATTTGTCTATTTCTTACAACATAATATTTTCACTAATTTAAGTATAAAATATATGTAATAACTAAATAAAAATTAAATAAAAATCAAATTTTAATTTTTTTAATTTGTGAAAAAAACAGACTGAACCAAAATTAATAAACCTTAATTAAAAACCAAAATGATTTTTTTTTTATTGGCCCTGTGAATGATGTTCTTTCATCCATGGCTTTCACCTACTTTCACTGTCAATTCTTCAACATTGATAGTTTTTTTTTTTTTTTTCATAATTAGCAGAATAAATATATTAGATTGGCAATTTAATAATCTAAAATTTTAGGTCCACTTGCTTTTTTTTTTTTTTCATTAATAAATGCATAAATGTTTCAGAAAAATTAAATATATTTACCAAAAGAATTAATTAGGTAAAAATTAATTACTTCTGCATATCCATAATAATTAATCACTTGTTTCTTTAATTATCTAATGGTTAATATATATAAATATATATATATATATATATATATATATATATATATATATATATATCACTTTTCCGCATACACATATAGAAAGCAAATCCTATATCTAAACAAGATGTCTTAAATAAATAAAATTTACCAAATTTGCATAAATTTAATGATTTTCTTACCAAAATAATGAGATTATTAGAAATATAAACTTAGATTATTATAACTGCTTACCAAATTAAGACCAATATTAGTCTTTCTGTGGGCGAAAATAAAAAAAATATTAAGATAAATCTTAAAATTACACTCGAACTTTGGTCCAATGTGTAATATTATATATGGACTTTGATTTTGTGCAGTTTTATATATTAAATTTTGATATGGTTCGATTTTTAAAATTACAATGTAACACTGTTTTAAGTTTACATATTGGGTTCACAAATAATTTTATTTATATATTATAAAAGTAAATAGATGTATTTATTTGAATGTATACAACTGATTCAAAATTAATATTTCATGTTTACTTTTGAACTGCAGTCAAAGTTTTACGTGTGTAATTGCTCTAAATCAAAGTTTATATATCCAGTTGCATATTAAATCAGAGCTCATGTATGATTTTGAGATTTATTTAAAAGTATTTGAGAAAAGTTAATGAAGTAATTTTTTCTTAAAAGAATTGCATGATAAATGATGGATAAGTTTATTTTTCAAAAAATAAAAAAAAAATCTTATGAAATATGGAAATAAATAAATAAATAATAAGTTACATATATGTGAATTACTATGGCAATATCTTACAAGAATCAAATTTTAAATAGATTTTTTTTTTTGTAAAATTTATGTTTTAGATTTAATATTTTTATTCAAACCCTCGTAATTATTAAATCCTTCAAATTTTGACGAATAATCCAACCCTTTAACATGACATTATATTTTAAATGTGTTTTCTTAAGTAGTCTCGATGAAATATTTTTAAAAAATTAAATTATAAAATTTTGGAGCATTTTGTATTTAATTTTTTAAACACACTTAATTGATTTTTTTTTTGGAACATTAATCTCATTATCAGTTCTTATTATATTTTCTCTTTTTGATACAATGTCTAAAACTACCCATAGCCCCTCATTAATTAACTCTTAAATAAGAGGATAATGCGCTTTAGCACAGTCGAAACTACATCTTTCTGCACTGATAATAATATCAATGCCAATCAAACTAAAACTCAACCGACTGTAATAAATACACTTTATTGCTTTTAATATGTGGCTAACTTTATATTATTATGTAACCCACCAACTTATGTACAATATGGCTAAATATTATCCTCTTTCATGTATATATGTTCCTAAGTGACCCTAACTACATTTGCTCTTACCCATTCCTCTCAAATCATCTATTTAATGTAGTGTATGAAGTTAGTCCAAAATAAAAATGATGTGTCAAGTTCAAGTCGGAGTCGAGTTTAGTCTAAAAAATTATTAAAATATCTTTTTAAGTTGATTTTTTTTTATTTTAAAAGATTTGATAATACTTTTAACTAAAGAAAATAAATAGTATCATTAAAAATAATAAATGATTATTTTAATTTAATAAAAAATTAAAAATGATGACACATCGGGTCAGAATCTAATCGAGTATAATTATAATTTCTCGGATTGATTTCGAAATAGATAAATTAAAATTTAATTTTAAATCGAGTTATCAATGTGAAAATATATTAATTATACAAAATGAAGTTTGGTTGTAAAAGGAGAAAGAGATGCACATAATAGGAAGATGTAGAAGAGAGCAAATAAAGAGGGTGTTTGGTTATAATATTGCTAATCAGCATTAATGATAGGTTTAAAACATTTCAACCAAATTATTAACTAAAATGTCCTTTCATTCCTTCAATATTCTAATATGTACTAAGTTTTTCTTTTTTCTTTTGTTTATTTACTTGAGATTTTTTCTTGCATATTTTGGGAAAAAAAGGGAAACAGGATTTGTAATTATTCAACATTCATTTTGGGCATGCAAGAAGTGACATTACATAACAATTATAGAACACGATAGACTTTTTTGGCCAGTAGTTTTTTTTTTCTTTTTAATTAGAGGGGAATTTTTGTTTTAAATTTCAAGATAAATGAAAAGAGTTATTTTTGGATTAATTTAAATAAGTAGTTTAGTTATTTAAATTCGAGTTAAATTGAATTTTTACAATACAGATGTCTGAAGAATTAAGTAATAAATTGATATAAATAGTATCTTTGGGTCCTAATCAATTTTAGAAATGAGTAAATTTCAACGATATTGCTCAATTCACAATACTCAAATCCGAAACTTTATTTAGAAAATCATCTAACTTAGAAAAATTTCACTCATTTTATTAGTCATGAATGCATGCCACCACCAATAAAAATGGGCTTTAAAAAGCCTCTTTTATTATTGGGTTTGGCTCTAGGCCCAAACTCTTCTCTGCTATTATCAGCTGAGGAATGGGGCTTTAAGAAACTAAAACAAACAAAAAAATTTGATATTAATAAAATTTATTCCCTAAGCCAAAATATCTTCATACCCTTTTTGGACCATAATCATTCCTTATGTTCATAAAATTAACATATGAAAATCTAATTTACACAAGCATTTGCTTTTTAAGTTCCTACAACTTACTTTGTTATCTCCATGAATATACCTTGAATCAGTTGTTTGAAAATCAAAATCCACAATGTTGCATGATGATGGATTTTCTAAGCTTCAAAGTCTGTTGATGAACCCAGTTGAGTGTATGTAGCCTTTAGTGAAGATTTTGATGAACTGCTCTTCTTTTTCCATTTTGTTTCTTGGGAACATTTGGCATGTCCCTGGCTGACAGGTTCCTTATCATCTCTGTTGCAGGTTGGGATCCCATGGATTGTCCAAAATCTGTCACAACATATTGAGATCATAGTTAAAAGAAGAGGAATATGACAAAAAAGGGTCAACTTATGGTTTTGATCTCTCTACTATGCTCAAATTTGGATTTAGTCATCATGCTGACATGAATTTCTTTTGTATTGGAAAGGGTGTTTTTAAGAAATATCCAAGTGACTATTGTAACTGGAATAGTTAAATTAAAGTATAAGGACTCAATCCCACATTTGATCATAGTAAAGGGATCAAAACCAAAATTCGACTTATGACAAACAAGAGTGAAGTTATTGCAAGGGACTAGAAAAATGATCTATGATTAGGACAAGGTAAACCTATATAGATTCCCCTTGAGATGAAAGTTTTGTCTCGTGACAAAAGAGCCAAAACTCTTCCTATTGGGAGCAAATAATCTAAAAAACTTTCTTCGTATCATTCAAACTTAGCATCAACAAATTGAGACATTAAAAAAAAAAATCCCATGATATTTGAAAAAAGGTATTTGTTTTTACTATTGTCTCATTATGAAACTACGCACATGATAGAACCTTGACTTTTGCCTACTATTCTCTGTATTTTAATATTCTTTTCTATTATTTATTTACATCTAAACGTGCATGCATATATATATATATTAATTATATTTGAGTGTAGGGTGAAAGACCTTTACCTCTTAAGTTACTACAAATTTCACTTTTCGTTTTCGTTTCAAGGGGAAAGAGATTACGCACAGAAAACAAACACAAACTTGAACACACTTAAATTATTGTAACTGGACCAATATCTTGTTAGCAACGTGCACACATATAACTCTACACACAAAAAAATAAGGTAAATTGAACCATGTTGAAACAGGAAACTTATACCTATTGATGTTGTTGTGAAATCAGGGACTGTCTTGAATTCATTCATCTGCAATCAAGGGATCCAGGCCAAGGCAATAAATTAAGAGATAAAACACAACACACACCACTTTGGCCTACAATGATAGTAGTATTTGAATATCCAAGTGTATGTAAAAGTAATACAAAATATTTAGAAAAAACATACCCAACTTGGTGCAGTGCCACTGCCAGGAGGGCCATCCCAGCCAATATGTGCTACATGTTTAACATCTGTGGGGTACCCAATTTCCATCTCTCTCTCCTTCACAACTACAGCAAAAAAGAAAAAAGAAAAAAAAAACCCTTTTCCTACCTTAGTTGCAAAGCAATAATACCAGAAAACATGCTCAAATATATGCATACAGAAGTGTATATGAAAAGGGAGTTACCAAAGAGTTGAGAAATGTATTTGAAACTTTTGTAGATCCCTTTGATCTTGGACTTGGTAGACATGATAATGGACTAAGATCACAATGGAACAGCCGTTTTCAAATAAATGTGAGAGAGATTATGTTTTTGCCTGGTGGAAAAATAGTTGTAATTTAGATCACCAAAAACACTTAAAAAACAATAGAAAAAGGACAAAAAGTTGCTGCATATCAAAGGAGTAAAATACATGTGACTGAGGGAACTATATTATTATTGCCCGTGAACAAAGCTTGGTATTTATCGAGTGATATAAGAATTTACCTATAGAGCACGTTGATGATAGCTATAAGATTCAAGAGAGAAGCAACTATTCCTTAATCTCCTCCAAGCATTGATGCAAGGTTCCATTGATCATGTTGTTTACTAATGGTATTGATGAATGGGCAAAAAGATGCAAAGAAGGGAAGGTCTAAGAGGAAAAAAATCAAACAGATAGAGACCAATGATGCTTTTTTAAAAGAAAATGGAAGGAAATGAATGAAGACCATGAAATGAAGAAGAATAAGAAGGTGTGAAAGGTGAGATAATTGGGATTTGAAAGACAAGTGATTAGAAACAACAGAGAATCGAGTAAAATGCGGAACTCAGGTTTTGATTATGTGTTTTTAAGGCAACAATGAAAAGACAAATGCAAAATACTATCTCGTTAAATGCGGGCAAAAATAGCTGCAGATATCGGAGAGAGATAAAATAGAAGTATATTTGACCACAGTTCATACACAACTGTTGCAGTTTTGAATATTTCTTGTTAACTATGACGTATTTTTGTGAATTAATTATACATTTTAAATTCATCTCTAAATTTAAAAATATATTTTTTAATTAAATCATCAAAATATTAGTGTTATATTAATTACGGGATTAGGTATAAGGGTATAATCGAGCCGAACTCGAATATTGGCAAGCTCGAGTTTGGTCTCAACTCGAATTTTTGGAGCTTGATACTTGACTCAAGCTCAATCATATATCTATTTTTAAGCTCGAGATAGGCTTGAGATATAATTGAGCTATACGTTTGTATGTATTCAAGCTTCAAACTTGAGAATAACAAAGTATATTAAGGTAAATAACGTATTTAATGATATAAAAATATTTAAAATATATATATTAAAATGAAAAGTTTGATAAGGTTCACGAATTATTTGAATTAAGTACGATTAAATTCGACTTGATTAATATCTCAAACTGCTCAAGCTTAGCTTAATAATTACTAATCGAGCTTGAGTATTTTCGAGCTGAATTTGAGTAGCTTGCAACCCTTTGGTCCTCCCTTGGTTGATGGTATAATTCCAACCTTAACCCCTCCCAAGTATTAATAATTCAATTTAAACCCTTCTGGTTTCTTTTTGTGAAATGAAAATTTACATTTTTGCCCCTACAATTTTGTTACTTCTATCTTGACCCCTCATCACACAATTCTTGTCTTTCGCCCCTATTGACATGGAACATTTTTAGAACACGTGCGTTACATTGTAAATACATGTGTACCTACTATATGGAAAACTCAAATCTAATTTATTTTTTAAAAAAGAAAATACAATGTCATTAAAATATAATAGTATTATTTATTTAGTGTATTAAATCCAAATCATTTATGTAGTAGGTGGATATATATTTACAATTTGACCAAGTGTTTTTAAGTATACTCCAAATCAAATAATTTGACCTCGCATTTAATGTGACAAAGAAAACCTAATTATACAAATAATCATGCTTTGAGGATTAATTTAAAATCTATCCTACAAAATATAAAATAATAAAAAAAAAGGGCAAAGATAGAAATGGGTTGGTTTTTCACCTAACACAAATATGGTAAAATTCAAGGATGGCCCCTATAGAGGAAAGAAAGTATCAAAAAAGTCAAAAACATGAAAGAATCATTTCATATTATTTGGTAATTAACACACATATATATATAATTTTCACCAACTATGGACCAATTTGAAGTTGTATATTGCTTATGAAATTCTTTTGGGGTTTATTTTATAATATCATAAATTGATTGTGACCAAATCATATTGCAATCCAATACAGCTATTTGGAAATTAATAGCTGATTAGGTTAGTTATGGTGAGAATTGTTGATTGTTGCAGCCACGTTAAGGGCAGCTGTCTCTTTCAATCAAACACAACTTTTATTATTATTATTAAGATGTTTTCAACTCAAAATTCAAGGTTTGATTTTTAGTTTAAGTTTGAGCTTGGCTTGAGATTTAATTGAATTACCCGAATATAAACTCGATTAGTTCGTTCATACTTAAGATTTTCTTTTGCATAATAAGGGTAAAATGTAAGCTTATAATATAAAAATATATAAAAATGAAAAGCTTATTAGGCTCGCGAACCATTCGATCAAGTATCATGGTGCTCAATTCAACTTGTAAATGGGTTGAGCTCAACTTAATAATTACCAATTGAATCTAAATATGAGTTTATACAATGAGGGCTATGCTTATACTTGTGGCCCATTGTCTTTGGGCCATATGGCCACCACGGAGCCACTGCATGGGCAAGAAAGCCAATAAGCCCTAGCCCATAAAGAGAAATCCAAATTTAAACTCGATTTGATCTAACTCATCCAACTCGAGTACGAGAGTTCGCTAGTGGATCTTTTGTGGACTTCGAAAAAATTGGGACAAAGTCGAATTACACAACATATGTATTAAAATTTATATAAATAAAGGAAATCAAGGCAAGGCAACTTTAGCTTTTATTTTATTCAAGAAATAAAAATAAACATAAGTTTACGGCATAGATGATTAATTCATCCATATGTAATATCAACATTATAATTAAGGCGGAAAATATCATTCAGCACGAAGAAGTTTCCTTGAGGAGTGGGACTTAAATGAAACATCTGCAATACATATAATTGTAATTAAGTAACATCTCGTTTTTCATTGCGTTTGAGAAGTTAAAAGTACTTTTCCATGGCAGAAGCAATGGAGAATAACCGACTTTTGGGGTCAAAATTACAGTGGATTTAAGTGTTTTTTTATTTTTGCCTTTTAAAGCGAAAATTATCAAAATAGTCTTATTTATATTAACTATTTAAAAGTATATGAAAATTAGATTAATTTATAATTTATGTATTATTATATTAAAATTTTAAAATATTTTATGTACAATTATATTAAATTATTTAAATATCTTATAATTTACCTGAATGTGCGAAGTAAAATATTTGAGTGTAATTGTGCTTCCAGTCCTTGTACTCTTTGTATATTTGAATTATTTTTAATCAATGATTTTAGTTCCTCTACTATTTAACTACGTGATATTTTTAAAATAAAAGAAATTTACTAGTACATTGCTAATATTTTTTTTTTTTTTTTTTGCTTCTATGGCTTTCATTTGGTTTTAAATCCGTCGTGAGAACATTTTTTTTTAATTTTAAAAATGATACATAATCCAATTTAATCAAAATACTTTTACAACCCAATCAATTAGATTTTAATAATTAAATCGAAATTAAATTGCTGAAATTAAAAGAAGAAGGAAACAGGGACTGTAAACATGATTACACCAAAACATTTGAGCAAAGAAATAGCAACGTACCTGGCTGAACTGTAGAGGATGGTTTTCGCCGGGCAATTGTAGACTACCACTGACGAAAACAACAATGCCACCGGTAACCGAAGCCGGTTGCGAATCGACGGTGCTGATCACATGTCGGCATTGATCGAACGGCAACTGCGTAAGCTTAGTAATGATGTCCTCAACCCCTTGTAATTTCTGTCCCTCGAACGTCAACATGGAAGTCGGCTGGTAAAGGGAAGACATCGCCGGCCGATCGTTATCGAAAAGGTGGTAGTAATGATCGACAAAAGCTTTCCCCACCGAATCGATCTGTTCTTCCATATTACCTATATCACTCAATACGCAAGCAAGAAGGGTTCCTCACCATGGCATATTGAAAATATAAGGAAAATGAATATGCCATAAAAGAACATAGCTTGTAGGTAAAGCAAAGCTAAAGGGTAATTTGGAAGATGGGGGAATCGACGCTGCTGCATTGATACGCAATGTTTGCAAGGTGGATTGAAATTATAGTATAACGAGTTCACTATAATTCGTATGAATGTTTAAAAGCCATAATCAGCTCAGTTGTCACATACGAAAAAGTGAGGAAAAAAGGTAAAATATGCCATAAGTCACTATGTTCTTTGTAAATTTAAAATTTAGTCTTTATATTTTTATTTTTAATATTTTAAAATTCAGGTCCAATTGTTAATATTTTTATTTTATTTTTGTTAAATTCGGGTTCTTTATAAAATTATTTTTTTTATCTGCATAGCAACAAAATGTATTTTTTAATTTAAAATGTCATACTAACTAATTTAATAAAAAATTAACAATGTTAATATTTGGACCTAAATATCAAAAATTAAAAAGTAAAAGAATTACATTCTAAAAATAAAATATAAAAAAACATATTAAAAGCCAAAAGGTTAAAAAAGTGAGGAACTTGTAGGTGGGACGAAAGTAAGGAATATATCCTTTTTCACCTAATCCACGTTAGATGGATGCTATTATCATGATTTAAATAAAATCCTTCTAATAATAACGATTTCATGACTCGAATTTAGTTTAAATGTTTAGAAAAGAAGTTTATTTACATTTTTCTCGTAAATTATTATTAAATATTAGGTCTCCGCTTAACAAATAGTAAATTTTTAATTTATTTTAATTTAAAGTTTGAGTTATTTTGGATTCAGTTTAAGTTTAGGTTCAAATTTGTTTTATTTCAAGTCGTTCGATTTTAAAATTTAAACTTTTTGAATTAAATCATTAAAGATTTAGATGACGAATTATGATCAATTGAATTAAACTGAATCTGGATACTTACCTACTAGTCCTCTTTGAACCAAAACCAAATGAAGGCAGACAACAAGAACCAAGCAATATGCATCAATAAATCTAGTTGAATGTGTGTATGTATATGTATTACAAATTCGGGCATGGACTAAAGGGTATGTTTGACAGTTAACAACCCATGTTTCTGATTACATTATTGCATGTGATCCCCAAGGATTATAAATATGGCGCATGTGAGTGCCACATTATGAGCATGTGTCAATTTCCTATCATGTGAAGAAGTGTTTTAATTATTATTAATCTCTCAAGTTGCAATAAAATATTTTGAGTAGTTTCTATGAGATGAAAAAAAGAGAGAGACTAAATTAATGGATAAAAAAAAAGACTAAATTTTAATACAAAATGAGTGTCATACATTTGAGAGGTTATTGGGGGATAAAATATATCAATGACCAAAAAAAAAAAGTCATATTTTTAATGTGTTGAGTAATTTGTCTCGTATCTTATTAATGGAATATTTAGATATTTATACATGTTATTACAGTTCACGATAAGACCCCACTGTTTTGTCTTGACTCTGCCATTCTTAGCACTGACATTCCATGCGGACTTCAAGTCTGCTAAACACATGTTTTACTCTGAGTTGCTTGCGGAGCATGCTGTCCTTTTTGTTCCTAGTACTGACATTTCATGCAGGCTTCAGGTCTGCTGAACACATATTTTTCTCTGGGTTGCTTGCAGAGCATACGGTCCCCTTTCTGTGAGCACTTTTGACACATGCAAGTTGAGATTGTGACTTTTCTTGATTCGTGCGAGTTAAATGTGCGAGCCTACTATGCAAGCTGGGTTCACAAGCACCCCTTACTGTCCTCTCATGATTCGCATCTCACTCAATCAATCAATTGTCGACCTATTTAAATCTTGAGTAGGCGACCCGAATTCTATCCAGGACTCAGGTTGATGGTACTTACGTACACAGAGTGCCATTTTTCCTACTTCATTAAAGAGTTTAATTTTTATAAACATATAAAAAATATATTAAAAGAAAAATGGGAAAAGATTAATTTTGAATCTAATGTATTGATATATTCTATTTTCAGACAATCGATAACGATTGAAGGAATCAAGTGGTCTGCTCCGGTGACAGTAAAACAGCGAAGTAAGCAGTGTCGGTCTCGAAATTCAGACCCCCAAATCCAGTTGTCAAATCCAAGAACTTTCTGATTATTTATTTATTTATGAAGACAAAATAAAAACACAGTCATGTTATGACTTGTAAATTCCAGTCGGACTGCAGCCTGGCTTTTCATTTTTCTCTAAATTCCTAAAATACCCTCATCCCTTCTGAATTTAATTACAAATAATATTCTAATATTGTCTATTAAATCATCTTTATAACATCGGTTTGAGTCAAATTTAATATGTTCGATAATTTTGATATTTAAAATAAATAAAAAAGACTTTTCACCTCTCTAATTTCAATATTGAAAAAATTATTTCATCTTTTTATTAATATAGACACATTGTTAAATAAGAAGTATCATTCCTCATTGCAGGGCAATTTTGAACATTCAAATCATTATCAAAATCATTAATAGACACAAATACCATTCTACCCCTTTCATACATGAACTCGCCCATCGTCAAATACTCAGCATTCAATCCCCATTCCGGCCCCCTCAGAGATCCATCAATCTCATTAAATCTAACAAAATGAAGAAAAGGGTCTCTCCAATGGCTTCTCTCTTCTTCATTTCAGCTTTAGCAGCCGCTTTTCATTCATCATCTGAAGCAGCAGCTAGTTCACAATCTCCATTTGAAGACAACTTCAGTATAATGTGGTCCGAAAATCATTTCAAAACCTCTGAAGATGGTAACACCTGGTTCCTCTCCTTAGACAAAGAAACAGGTATGTCATTAAACTTCGTCTCTTCATAGAATTTGGTTCCATTATTGAATTTGATTGATTGATTTACCAATTTTTCAGGGTGTGGATTTCAAACCAAGCAAAGATATAGATTTGGGTGGTTCAGTATGAAACTGAAGTTAGTCGGAGGTGATTCTGCTGGCGTTGTTACAGCTTACTATGTATGTGTTTTTTTGTGATAATTTTTTATATTATGATTTTTTTTTTCCATCAGTGAAGTTCTAAAAGGGTGGTGGTGTTACAGATGTGTTCTGAAAATGGGGCAGGACCAGAACGAGATGAACTGGATTTTGAGTTCTTGGGGAATAGGACAGGACAGCCGTATTTAATTCAGACAAACGTGTATAAAAATGGGGTCGGTGGTCGTGAAATGAGGCATATGCTTTGGTTTGATCCTACTGAAGAGTTTCATTCTTATTCCATTTTGTGGAATGACCACCAAATTGTGTAAGTCCCTAAATTGGTCAAATTTTGATTTGGTCCCTCTATTATTATGCTTGAATTTGGAAAATATCTTACTACTTCAATTTGGTCAAATGAGAAAATGAGAAAAGTACCATAGAGGTCGTTGCATTAGAATTTAGATTGCATTTTGTTTTTTAATTAAAAAATTAGTAAATTAATCTCTATATATTAGATCAAAGAGCTGTCATTCTGTTAAAATTTTATCTATTTTTTACTATTAAAAATTGGTCTTTATATCTCAACATAAGGTATACATGGCACAACATTTTTTTTAATTTTTAATAAAAATAACTGATTTATTCTTTGATCTAGTGTATAAAGATTAGCTTATACATTTTATGTGTAAACAGACAAAATACAATCTGATTCCCATTCCAATAGCGCTTATAATACTTTTACCTAATCTAAATATAACAGTTAATTATGTCACTATGATGAATTGGATATTTTTAAGAAAAATTTAGGTCATAATTTAGGGGGGATGGTTAACAGTTTTAGTTAACACTGATATTAGGATTAATTATACTTTCATTCCTTGTATTCTTCAAATTTTAGAAATTTAGTCTCTTTATTTTTAATTTTAGAGATTTAATTCCTTTATTTGTTTGATTTAAAAATTAAAATTCAATTGATAAAACGGAATATGTGACATTTTGATGTTCAATTATTAACATTTGATTATATATTATCAATTAAATTTTAACTTCTAGAGAATATAGAAACAGAGAGCATAAATAAACCAAGAAAATAATAGTGACTAAATCGCAATTTTTTGCATAGTAAAAGGACCAAAACCAGAATTCGACCAAATAAAATCAGTCATTTTCAAATAAGTACTACCCAAGTACATTGTTATTCAAATCTGAAAGTGAAAATTCAATCATTGACACAGATTCTTCGTAGATAGAGTTCCGATCAGAGTATTCAAAAACAACGGCGAGAAAAACGATTTCTTCCCCAACGAGAAGCCGATGTACTTATTCTCCAGTATATGGAACGCTGATGACTGGGCGACTAGAGGTGGGCTCGAGAAAACCGACTGGAAAAAAGCTCCGTTCGTTTCATCTTACAAGGATTTTAGCGTCGATGGGTGCCAATGGGAAGACCCGTACCCTGCTTGTGTATCGACTACTACTAAGAAATGGTGGGATCAATATCAGGCTTGGCATTTAACTGATTCTCAAAAGATGGATTTTGCTTGGGTACAAAGAAACCTTGTGATTTATGATTATTGTAAGGATACTGATCGGTACCCCAAATTGCCTGTGGAGTGTTCGTTGAGTCCTTGGGGTTAGGATTTTTAAGGAGCTATCATCAGGTGAGAATTTTTTTTTTTGTATTTATTTTCCAAATGGAGTTAAATAATGTAATTATTATTTATTTACTCTTATGAAATGAGAACTGAGAGGTTTGCATATTTGGGCTGCTTGATTTTATATATTACATGTGTCATGTCAACGTATATCAATCCGTTTTTAACAGTTAAAATAGATAGAATTTTTTAAATAATAATTAATTAATTAATAAACATAAATATTAACCAAAGGTGAATTGAGCCTTAAGTTAGTAGATACTTTTGTTATTATAGCAACAGAGAAGACATAAAGTTTAAGTCTTTCAATTTAAAAGAGGTAGGAGTACAAGTTTACTTTGTTTGATGAGTTAAATTAATGGATAAATTACATTCAAAATCACTAAATTATTGGTAAATTTACATTTGGTCACTTAACTTCAAAAAGTTACAAAATAGTTATTGAATTATTTGAAAATTTTTATTTGAGTCATTGAGTTGTTAAAATAACTATTGTATAACCTATATTCGAACTGTCTATACCAATCAAAAGTTCTTCTTTCGCTTCTCTTTTATAGTTCAGTTTTCTTTTACATGAAACAATTTTGAACGTCATGAATCTGCAAACCAAAATCTAAATAGTTTTCTTTTTTTATCTCGGACATTGACCAATAGATCAACTTGGATATAAGATATATTCTTTTACTTGGAGATAGGTACTGAATCATCGTACCGAAAGTCGAATTGTTGTTTGAAGCTCACTAGTTAGACTATTTAAAAGAATTTAATAGTCCAATGACTTAAATAAAAATTTTGCTTTTAAATAGTTCAATGATCATTTTACAATTTTTAAAGTTAAGTAGCCAAAATGTAAACTTATTAATAGTTTAGTGACCTTGAATATAATTTATTCTAAATTAATTAATTAATCATTTTTTATAATTAATAATATATATTAGTCAATTTTTTGGTAGTAATACATTACCAACCGTCATCAACTTTAATAAAATAACAAACAGTCATTAAACCTTAAAAAAATAACAAAACAGATACTAACGTCACCGAAAAGTAAAAAATTAGTTACTCATTAGTATTTTCTGTTACAGGTCTAACTGGATAGGGACAGGTGACGGGGGTAAGGGACAAGCAGAAAGAAAAAGTAAGGGAATATTGAAATTTGGGAAAAGGGTTCTAGAAGATTTTTCAAGCTGTTGAAAACATCATCCATGGTAGCAACGGTCATCTTTCCTCTGCTTTTGTTTCCATTGAAGCACCAAAGGGTTGTCTCAAGTTCTTGCTCTTTCATTGTTCTTATCATTCTTCCCCTACTGCTATTGCCTATTAAAATTGAGATGAAGAAAGGAGGAGTTTAGCTCCTTGCGGGCAGAGGAGGAGGAGAAGGTGTCGTTTGAGGTGGTGGGTCGTTGTCGTTTTGAGAAGTAACACAAGTAAGGAAAAGTAAAGGGTTTCTTTGCTTGAGAAGAGGGGGGAAAAAAGAGAGAATTGAAAGGGAATCAAAGGGCAATGAATGAGAAAGATGACAGGAAAATAGACGACGTGAACAATTTGGATATAGGTTTATAGCGGAAATGGAGAGAAAATTGGGATTAAGTTAGAGAGTGGTGGTGGCAGCAGTGATGAAAAAGCAATGGAGGGCTAAACTCTCTATTGATTGAATGCCGGAAAAATCAAAAGAGATTAAAGAAAAGAAAGAGAAAATTTAAACTCAATAGGGGGTACATCTAGGATTATATTCTTGTATCTTCCAACATCTAGAATTCTTAAATTACGTTTCTACTATGGCTTGCTTGTTAAAATCTAAAATGGGGTTAAGTGCAAAATCAACGTTTTCGTTACATCTATAATGAAAAATAATTACTAATAATAATTAGAGCCAATTTAATGCAGTTATAAAAATTCATAACATAAACACGTACGTCACATAATCAATTTGGATTATTCAAATAATCATGTCCAAACTTGTGATCTGGCTTTTTTGAGGCCTAATTGATTCGGATATAGGCTAGGCACCAGTCAAGAGCAGAAGCTCCGATTTGATTTGAATCCGTGTTAGAACTGTTCCCACGCACATTTATTCCAAGGATTTGGCGATTTTCTTGAAATAGCTTATATTTCTCTGATTTTCTCGATGACAAGTGTTTATACTGTATTCTCTGATTTATTTTTCCTTGAGCTTAAAAACTTTCTTAATTACAGATTATTGGAAATCTTTCACATCCAAGAAAAATAGTTTACGAAGAACAGAGAATATAGGTAAATATGCAAATTCCATTCAAAGAGAAACCATACATAGATGCAACCGGTAAACAAAGACTAGAAATTATTTAAAAGGCCATTACAGGCCACAATCCTTCACGTAAAACCAGAAAACCCACATTAAGGAAGACCTTAAGGCTTAGAACCCACCACGAAGACGAAGAACAAGGTGAAGAGTGGACTCCTTTTGAATATTGTAATCAGCCAAAGTCCTTCCATCTTCCAGTTGTTCCCAGCAAAAATCAACCTTTGCTGATCTGGTGGAATTCCTTCTTTGTCCTGAATCTTCGCTTTCACGTTATCAATCGTATCCGAGCTCTCCACTTCTAAAGTAATCGTCTTACCGGTCAAAGTCTTGACGAAGATCTGCATCCCACCTCGAAGACGTAGAACCAGATGAAGAGTCGATTCCTTCTGGATATTGTAATCGGCTAAAGTCCGCCCGTCCTCGAGTTGCTTTCCAGCGAAGATGAGACGTTGCTGGTCTGGCGGGATGCCTTCCTTGTCTTGGATCTTCGCCTTCACGTTGTCGATCGTGTCAGAGCTCTCGACCTCGAGAGTGATCGTCTTTCCGGTAAGCGTCTTAACGAAGATTTGCATCCCGCCGCGCAAACGAAGGACAAGGTGGAGAGTTGACTCCTTCTGGATGTTGTAGTCGGCCAAGGTACGGCCGTCTTCGAGTTGTTTTCCGGCGAAGATGAGACGTTGCTGGTCTGGGGGGATGCCTTCCTTGTCTTGGATCTTCGCCTTAACGTTGTCGATCGTGTCGGAGCTCTCGACCTCGAGAGTGATTGTCTTGCCGGTCAAGGTTTTCACGAAGATTTGCATCCCACCGCGCAAACGGAGGACGAGGTGGAGAGTTGACTCCTTTTGGATGTTGTAATCGGCCAAGGTCCGGCCGTCTTCGAGCTGTTTTCCGGCGAAGATCAGACGCTGCTGGTCTGGAGGGATGCCTTCCTTATCTTGGATTTTGGCCTTCACGTTGTCGATCGTGTCGGAGCTCTCGACCTCGAGAGTGATCGTCTTGCCGGTTAGAGTCTTAACGAAGATCTGCATCTTGTTTGGCTAAATAGAAAATCGAGAAAGAAAATTTCAATATACAAAGCAAACAAATTGCTTGAGATGGAAAATAAGCAAGCGGTGGGCTTCCTTTATAGGAAAACTTCGAAAATGACAAACGAATAAAAATTGACACGTAAGGAGAGGTGACGTTTGATGTTATTGGACACGGTAACGGTTGCTTAAATCCATTGGGCATAGGGAATAGGAATCTAATAGTGATAAGGTTAGGTGGTGGGTCTCACTGCCGTTAGTTATTCCGTTTAAAGGTGTTTGGTTTAAAAAATTAAAGTGAAAGAAAGAAAAGGGAAGGAGACGTCGTCATTGACGGAAAGTTGCTCGTTAAAGTAAAGTGGGCCCGCGTGTCTTTGTCATTCGGCCCACATGGATTTAATTTTCTCTGCAAGTTGCGGGGTTGGTGCTTGGTGGACTGACTTTACCATGCTTCCAAGAAGTTTTTTTACGGAAATAATAAATAAATTTTAATATTTAAAATAATAAATGGTAATTTTGGGGCTGTTTCTTGAATGGGCTCATGAAGCTAATTGAAATGGGCGAATGGTGATTCTGAGGGAGACGATGCCCATTTCTGTTGCTAATGGGTTGTGCTTTAAAATAAGATCAGGGGAGGATTGAAATGAACAAAATTAAATTTTATATGTTTTTTTTGGGATAAACATCAAATTTTATATTAATGTGTGATTTGATACATGAATTTTGATTTAGTGTAATCATACACATGATTTAGTGATTTCTGAAAATTGAGTAAAATCACACAAAATTAAAGTCTTTATGTATGTATACGATAGTATTCATAAATTTTAGTTATCGTATGTATATGAGTGTCCGACTATTCATAAGCGGAAGATGGTGTAGGATCATGTTTCCTAATTGGTATCTAAATTTGACACTTTTTTTTCTAATATAATACCCGTGTTAGTTTTTGGACTAATGTGGTACCTATATTTGACAAAAGTTCTTCATGAATTTTGGTACAGGAAGATAGTAATGCTTAATTCTGATTTTAGAGTTAATTTAATGAAAATTTATATTAATTAGCTAATAATATTAGCATTTGACTTTCATCAAATTTACCCTAAAACCTAAATTAATTCAGGTCTATCGATTGTATTTGATAAATTAAACACAAAATTAAACAAATTTACAATTAGCACTAAATTTATTCTATTAACAAAATCATAAAAAATTAAACCTAATAGTATTGACAATCAACGTTTATCAAATCTTAAAACCCAACTATTAAACACTAAAAAGTTAACACCGTTACATTTGAATACCAAAAATATATCACAGTATCATATTGGACAAAAAATAACCTAAATACCGCATTAGAAAAATGTCGAAATTATATATTAATTCTATATAATATAATATTTAGATTCTATTCGTCCTTTCTTTAAAAGGAAAAATTTATCTTTACCATTTCAATGTTAAACCTTTCTCATCATAATCCCAATTGGATAAAACCCTAATCATCCACCTTATATCTTTAATTTTGTATATATATATTGCTTCATAACAAAAATCATATGGTTTCCTTTTACAAATTTAAAAAAAAAAAGCCAAAATAAAGGGGTAAAACTATTGATAACAAAAATATAAAATTTTGTAAAGAAAACCCAAGTATATCATCTTTTCAAAATCATCCTAATTATCACTAAACTAGTTTAAAATTAACACTGGAAAAAGAAAAAGAAAGAAAAAAAAAACATTTCATGATCCACCAGTAACACTACCATTAAAGATTTCAATGGTGTCACCTTGTCCAACTGATGCCACCTAAACGACCGATCATCGTCCATAACATTGTTTATAAATAAAGAAATACCCTTCTTGTGGTAATTGAAAATGGAGTCTCTGGTGCAACTTTTGCAGTTCTTTTCTCAGTTCACTCACATTATCTGTCGCATTCACTTCCACCGGTATCTTCTTCGTCCCACACTTTGGCAAAACCAACAGCTTCAGTTTCTTCGCCGCCGTCGGAGTCCCCGACGCTGTACCCGCAGACCCTGTACCGGACCCGGTCGGGGATGGCTTTATATTAACATCAACATCACTGTTCTCCGCCAGTTCACATTCCCGTGACGATCGGCTGTCAACGGGAACCGGGTCCATTTGGCCATGGATCTTCTCTTTTAATCGTAAAGGGTTGTCGTTTACGTCCGTTTCTGAAGGAACAACGGTATTCGACGAAGGGGTATTGCTGTTAAGCTGTATCGTCTTGGCCGGCGAAGGAAGTTGATGGTCGGCGGCGCGCGGCGGCGGGCATTGGGTTGGGGTTGTTTAGTACTGTTACTTGTATCGGAATCAGAAGAAACCAAGAGTTGGATACGGGAATTTTGAAGGATTTCACAGTACTCTACGTCACGATCATCTTGAAGGACATGGCCATTAAAGATTAGGGTTTGGTGAGGGATAGGGATACCATGGTATTATGAATCTTTTCTTTGATTTCAAGAACAGTATCAAAGAAACCAACTTCAATGGAAAATGGTTTGCCCTTTTGGGTTTCAAAGATGACATCCATTTGAAAAGATTGAAGAAAAGAATGGTTTGGCGGGTGAGAGTGGATTTAGAGAGAAAGTTGATTGTAAAAGGCGAGTAATGTGGTGTTTGTTAACAGCTAATATCCGATATATTGCAACTGTGAGGCCGATTTTGCTGCAGATTTTTTGTTTTTATTTTCTTCTTCTGCTCTGGATTTCTTTCTTTTTTTGAAGATTTTGAGGGTGGAATTTATGTGATATAAATGCTCTTAAAAGGTTCGGATTTTGTTCTTGTAAGTTCATGATGCATGCATGCATTTACAATTGGCGGATTTTTTGGTTTTTATTACTATCACTGGTTTTGTAAGAGTTAGGGTTGATTCTGTTAAACGTCCTTAAACTATGCTTTATATTATAATTGGGCCTCAACTTGAAATCATTTAATTGAATCTTCAAATTTCCGCCAACTCATGGAGTATATTTGTGAATAAAATTGAAAAGAATGAGAAATTGGACTCTAAATTTTATTGATATATCTTTATTTTTAACTCAATTTATCAACATTTTTACCCTTTATTTATTTCTTTTATTATAATAATTTGTCATCGACCATAAATTTTACAAAAATGAATTTTATTAGGAATACTATATATAATCATTTGTTTTTACTTTAAAGAAGCATTTGCTTTCAAGAGAAATAATCAAGAAACTTTTAGGCCATATTTTACAGATTGTAAATTTTGATAAACCAGATATTTTATATAAGTATAGTTTTTGAAATATTTTTATATAATATTTTAAAGGTAATTTCACTAATTTAAACGTTATATGCTTTATATTATAAAAAAATTTAAAAATAAAATTCGACTTAATTAAATAATTACAATTTTTAATTTGTAAATAAAAACCCAACTAACCGAACCAAAACCAAATGAAACTACAGTTTTCAATTTTCTTGGTTTTTGATTAGCCCTACACTATACAAAATCCATATGTGCAAAAATCTAAAAGAAATCAACAATGAAGATAATGATTCATTTAAACAGCACTACAGTTGAACTTATCGAGGCCAAACTTGACCATAAACATCCTTCTTACTGTATCGCCGGTCCCATGACCATGGAATATCTGCACAGTAAATGTACATATATATACAAGTTAAATAAACTACAAAATGCAGTTTATAAAGATTGAAGGTGATGGTGGCATGAGATAAAAGCTGTAGGAACCTTGGGATGAATATGGTTCAGGAGGGAGTTCGTATGGTACAGGCAATTGAATTACTTCGGATGTCTTGGTTCCTTGCCAAGCAAGTGTAACTAGCTTGGTCATTGCTGGTACGGGATTTCCGGGTGAGTTTGATTTACCGGTACCCTGATTTAGATAACAATGGTAATGGTTAAAAGCCATTTTGTTTATCGCATGATGTTCCTGGTGAAATTCAGGTATTTTTACCTTTGATGAACCTCCCTTATCAGTGCAGGAAAATTCACGACTGGGACCGTCTACTTTGATACAAGATGGTAAAAATAGCACACCCAGCTAGATGGATATTTACAGAAAACATAGTGTCAATACTGTCAGCACAAACGAGTGGAGGGTTCAATTATGAGAAGATTATAGACATTCGGTCAGATGTATGCACCTCGTAAGAACGGATCATCAACTGAGAATTGTTCTTCTGTAGGGCTCCCCAGGCAGCTTTGCTAAGATTTGCTGAAGTTAGTAAGAACCAACTGCATGCATGAAGAAAGTTTCAGAAATCCGGATGAGAAAAGGGAGCTACATCCCAGTTTTCTTTTCTCTTCTTTTTTTTGTGGTTAAAGGGTGTAGCAGAGGAAATACAAATCTTGAAAAATAAATGCTTTTACAAGCATGGTATGTAGGGCTTGAATGAATTCTTACGCCAGATTTTGTCCCTTGTAGCGTGTATATGTCTTGATATGCGGCATTGCACGACTGAAACACCAAGAAAAATAGGATCTTAAGAATCAACACTAAGAACTCGTATTTATAGCTTAATCTTTCACAAAGGATGAAATAGGCATACCAGCGCCCGGTATGGCTTGCCTTCCACTTTGCCCAATACTTCTTCAAGAATCCTTTTCGACATTCTTAAGTGGACTCGGAATTGCATTTCCAGCTGCATAGCCCTAGAAAACAAGGTAGAATAACAAAATATAACAGAAACCCGATGAGAAATAGTACCAAAATCAAGCCAGAGTGAATTGGTTCAACATCAAATTAATAATATGCTTTTAAAAAGCGAGAGAGTAGTTTTAGCTTATGTTTAGAACTAACAATAGTTGGTGGACGACCATGCACTTCCGTATATAAATGGCTAATAGGAAAAACCGACTTGATAGTACCTCTAAGGAGCATCTGACATCTTCAACGGTGGGCCATATTATTAATGACTCCCCTAAACCGAGGGGTGTTTTATCTTCTGAATAGCCTGATGACATTGACGATGCTAGCTCAGCCATCCATTTCTCGTCCAATGAACCGAGGGGGAGGAGAACTGCAGTATGTCGAACAAGAAAAAAAATATTATCAACGAAAGCAAAATATATACTAGTTCTTCTCTTAATCTATATGGTGAAGAACCCACACAAATGAGAGGACATATAGAAAATTAATTCACCCGAAACCACTGCATGACTCGACATAACAGAACTCCAACAACAATACCTGATAAACTAGAGGAGATCTCTGAAACTCTTATCAAAAACACAGTCTTGGAGAACAGTTCGCAGCTTCATATGGCCCCATTTTTTCAGATTGGAACCAGTATGATATCCAGGGACAGATGCAATTAATCGAACCTAAAAAATTATCAAAGAGTTCATATGGTCCCATGTAATTATGAGATGGAAACAAAATTGGTTATATATGTAACGGAATTAGTTGAACAGACAAAATTATACCTTTGCCTCACTGTAATCAAACTTCTTGAAGAAGGCGGAATTGATGTTGAAGTTTCCCAGAGATGGTAAATTAGCAGTGAACTCGGGCCACTATGAAAATTTGAGAAAAGAAAGGCATTATTATATGATAATACCCTGACAACTGCCTAACAATCTACTCAAACTTGATTAGTAACGCAAAATCGTATTTAGATCCACATATTGTACGAAAATTGGTACCTTCAATGTGCTGAGATAGTCAACCAAGTCATTTTCAAATCCACATCCTTTCGTAGAGTTACTTTGATCTTTCCAAGGGAAATCTTGCATCCATAAACCTTGACTTTTATTATTCCAGTCAACGTATATTAAGTTTGCTGTATGAACAATAACTCTCACTCCTTGAGGATACACAAGGAGCATTGCCTTCGAATGGTGTGTCCCAAATGAAATAGGTAACGGGGGCTTGTGCAGAATCCAATTGGTAGGCTTGCTTCTCTGTATAAGGGGCGGCAAATAACATGAAAATCCACAAGCCGTATAAGTCGAGCTAAAATAATATATTTAGACCCTTAGCTGACCTTCATAAGATCCAGCCTGCTATCACCTTCTCCATGAATAACCAATACATTGGGAATTTTTGCAAGTTTCGGACATGCTACAAAAGGACGACATGAAAGCCGTATAAAACAGATAAGCTAAAAAAAAAGAAAAAAAGGCTCATATTCAAACAAGAACTACACCAAAGTCGAATTCACCTGATATTAACCAATCAATATCTACCATATAATTTGAGAGGACCGCGAGTAGAACATCACCCTAACAATGTAATAACAATCAAGCAGCAGCACATATGAAGTTAAAATAGGCTATGCATAACATGAATCACTAATATTACACAACCTCAATCGCATCCCCTATAGAAACAGAATTAGTATTTGCCCATGTTGGCAAGCCTTGAACTTTCAATAATCGAAATGTATGCGGTAACTTATCATTTGAAACGTGAAAACCCCGAATCGCCTCGACACATTTTGCTCTTTATTACTGTCTTTGTCCTCTGCCTGTCAAGTAAAAACCATAAAAATTAAAGCTTTTAAAGAAAAAAAAAGCAAAAAACTTTCAAATTTAATTAATACCTTCAATTTGTCAGCTGAATTTTCTTCATTTTTGGGACCTTGATTTCGTATTTTCTTTCCAGAAAGTTTCGGCTTTGTTCATTGCTATTAGCTTCACTAATTTTTCTCTTTTTTTCACCAGTTGAAGCTGATACATATTTGAACAAGTGATTACCTGGAATCAGCTCTATGATATCACCATTGTTAATAGCTGTTTTCTCGCGGGGAAACGAGCTTCTTCCTCACCTCGCCGGACCTAATGACCACTGGGTTAGTCCCTTCCTACAAAAATCCCACTAATTGATGAAAAACAGAGAGTGAGAAGGAAAAATAGGAATAAATTAGTTAAGATAACGGAGTTTTTACGACGAGTAAATCGGCGGAGCCGTCGTCAGGGAAGGTGGTTAAAGCAATGTGTTTGCGGCTGAGTCTCTTATCGGGAACAGAAACATCGTTCCGGCCGATGAAATTAGGCCGTGTGAAAGAGGGGGAGCTTAGGGAGTGAAGCCACCTCTTCGAGATTCTTATTTACAGCAACCAAGTATCCAATCTGTTAAACAAAAAAATTAACCATGAAATTTGAAAGAAAATTTTGAAAAAAAAAAAGAGGGAAAAGAAGACAGAATTTTCAAAGGGAATTGACCTGAGATCGAGGCATGGGTGAAGAAGTGGCGTTTGGTGCATGAAAGTGGAAAAGAAGGAAACAGAGAAACAGACGCAGTATTTTGGAGGGGGAGGGCGGTATGGTTTCGCCTTTTGGGATTTATTTGAGTTTAAATAAGTAAATTTTGAAGCAGGGACTGCGGTGCCGTGCATGTAAATTGATTTAGGGTGGATTTGGATGTTCGATTAGGTGCAGTGCGTTTAATTTATTTTTATCTCACGTTATAATATCGTTATAATATTTAATCTCACTGTCATTGCTATTTTATACTAACCGCAGGTAAACGCACCGTCCATCCAATATTCACATATTAATAACAATATATTTTTATATTAAGAGTTAGATTATATTTTATTTAAAAAATATATATTAATCTATTTACGATAGTTCAGAAAATATATTAGTATAGAAAGATCAAATTTTAATGGAAGAAATAGATAAAATTTTTAATAGAATAATCAGTTTACTCTTTAATTTAACATGCATAAATTAATTTACTTATTTTAAATAAATAAAAAAGACAAAATTTAATCCAATTTCTAATTCAGAATCATACATATCTACACTATATTCATTATGCTAAATAATATAAATAATCCACAATTATAATCGTGTATCGCGTATATTTGGATCACATATAGTATATAAAATGATGTAAATGATCTACAATCATATATTACCACGAACAATCCACAAATACAATAGCATACGGCAGGGGAGTTTTGGTTGATGGTGGGTTCCAATTCAGAAGATCGATGGTGTTCGAGAGATCGATGATAATTTGAAATAATTTGAAAAAAAGAATTTCACAATTTAAGGTAAACGGTGAATGAAAATCAATAGTGAACAATGATCTAACTTAATAACTTAAATTAACATTACTTAAACCGGGTTAGGTTTTGAAGAAAAAATGTTTTTCCATTTCAATTGCTTTGCTCGATTGAGTTCTTCACCAAATTAATTTGGATTTAAAAATAAAGTAAGTTGTACTTTTTTTAGAATTTTTTTCATTTCTATTTTTTCCATTTCGATTATAATTGTTAGTAACATTAAATATCGCATAAGTGCATAATCTTAAATACAATTGAAGAAATCATATATGTGAAAAACTTTTATTTTCTTTTTACCTTTCATGTTTGTTTTATGGTTCATGTTTATGTTCGGTTTGTGACTATCTCTTACTAACAATGTTGTCTCTACAACTCAAACTGTGTTCTTTCCTTAAGAGTACAATGAGATTTATTATTGCACCCAATATGCATGATTGGACAAACGCACATTTAGTTCCGTAACCTGCCACAACTGCCGAGCTGCAGTCTGACAATATAAATGGGCAGTGACAATGAATGATTAAGTTCAAATAAGTGATTAAAGACCTCGAGTCATTTACTAACTTAAGCATCTGAACATTCCCACTCTTCGAAGATCAAACTCGGATGTCCAAACATTTTTCAACTTTAGCATGAACGTGACAACTTTCTAAACTCATCGATTTTCATCTCTAGAAAAAGAAATCAGTATCACAAACGAGTAACTCAAACAATTTATCATCAGTGATACGAGTTAGCATGACTTCATATATGAATATAGCTGATCAGCAATTACTAGAACATCAACACAGCTATCTAAAACTATAACTTCGTATTTAGAAATATAGAAGATTATGCTAGAGTACCCTTGCTAGAAGAATTAGATTCGGATGCTTTCCTCATCAAATTTGGTGATCAGCAATAACTGTCTTCTCTCTTCTTTCTAGTATAAATAAAATCAAAATCACCTTATGAGTAAAAAGGGTTTTTTTTTTTTTTTTTTTTCCTTGAATGTAGAAGTTTCCGTGAACAATCTCAAGCAAGCAATGTGATAGAGCTTTCCTATCTTCTGCGTTTATGCTCTTTCCGCATTTCTGATAAGTAGCTATCTAAGTTGGACTTTATCCATAACCGTCTCTGGAGAAGGTCCTCCTTTGTTGATTCATCTAATAAACACAAATAATAAGATTTGATTAAAATACGAGTTTAAAGGGAATGGATGAAACCCGCATTCATCTAATTAGTATAAGAGTAAAAAATTACTAATCACTATGTTGATCAGCACATATGACTGTACGAGTATATGACTACCTTGATAAGTCATTCACTAATTCTACGGTTCTATCATCTCTCAAACCTCGTTTAAATGCCTAAAAGGGTGTGTTGCCTTTATGGAAAATGGAGGAACTTAAGCATAATTACCGATGTTTAGCCACGCATCAAGAGGCACTCTGAGGGAGTTTCTCGTCAGGTAAGCTGCGTCTTCCCAAGAATATGGAGCTTGTTTGACTTTGTATCTCCAGAACCAACAGCCATACCACAACAATAGCTGGAGAGACAGAAATTTAGCCAGTAACCAATTTCAGTTTAAAAACTAGGGTTGAAGTATTTAGCTAATATAAGAACAGCGAGACCAAACACTCAGCTATAACCAACATATTTGGTATTCACAAAATTACTAATCTTAACCCGAAATTGCAGCTATTTTAGCTTAATAGCCGTTATCCTAACCTTGCCAATAGTGTAAGGGAGGAGAATGAAACGGACACCAACTAATTCCCAGATGGATGGCTTTTCAGCTCCCTTAATGTCCAGCTCAAGTTCATTGCTGAGATCTTCCTCCTTTTTCCTACAATGAAAATATGGTAATTTCTATTAAAAAGAAAACAGAGTGTTATATGCCGTTGCTCAATGTGTTTTTAATGTAAACAAAACCACATCACTATATATGATTAATGTAAACAAAACCACACTACTGTATATGTGCCTAATGATATATACTTGACAATTTGCCTGTTACTCTTCTTCTTATTTGTGGTTCCTCCACTGCGTTCAAGTTCCAACGCCCGCAGTCTGTTTTTGTAAGCAGGTGTCTTCTTCACCATATCTACAGCCTGAATCCAGAAAAGGGAAAGCAGGGGAAAAAAAAAACAAGGGGTCAAATGTGTAACATGTTAACTACTGAGACGTTACAGTGTGAAAAGTTCAATCTTATAAGTCTATCTACCAATATTAAGCACATCCAAAGTCGACCAATTACGATTGACATTCAAAAATGCCAATATTTAGATAATACTCGATGGTAACTCACCTGATTATACCTTGTCAACCGATTGAAATATTGAAACACCGAAAGAATCAGCAGAACACACAACAAGGACAGCACGAGTATCCTAGAAAGCACGCATATAGAATTGTAACAAAACAAGTAAATCCAAAACCCCTACTCCAAACCAGAAAGAATATTTAGTAATCACAGATATAATAAAATAATCCTCACCGTTTTGTGACCATAATATGCACGATAGTAACGAGCTGTATTGTAAAACACCTAAAACGAACAGAAATTAGATGATTAATTATACAGAGTAATGTACAAGGTCAACTGTATTGAAATCAAATGATCCATGATAGTAACAACAGTGACAAAGCTAAACGAAAACATAGTTTACATATTAAATATCATAATATATTTCATAAAATGCCTTAAAACAAAAACTTAAAATTCACCTCCTCTCTGGATGTGCAATTGCATAATCATACTGCTCCCTTGTGGCTTCATCTTTCAGAATCTGCAACCAAAAAATCATTACTTTTAATCACTAGCTTTCACAGTACTGATAAGAAAAATCTCAAATTCAATGTAATGCACAAATTGAAAGACAAGGGAATGTAATTTACCTCATACGCATTGGCAATTTTCACAAACAGCTTTCTAGATTCCGGATCTGGATTCTTATCCGGATGACTAAAAGAAAAATTAATAAAAATTCTAGTTTAAGATACAATTAAATCAAGAAAGAGATCGAAGATTTTTGAAAAAGGAAAGAAGAAAAAAAACTCACTATTTCAAGGAGAGCTTATAATAAGCTTTCTTGATCTCCGAGGCATTAGCAGATTGAGAAACCCTGTAAAATATAAACTCAAAGTTAAAATAAAAGAAAAATGAACGGAGAGAGATAAATTCGAAGTGAGGGAGCTGACCCTAGGAGATCATAACAATCGTCTTCGTCACAGTAAATGGCGATCGACGGTGAGATATAGAGAGATAAAAGAGCGTCAATACAAGCGCGCACCACCGTATAGTTTCCGGTGGCGCCATCTTTGATTTCCCCTTCTCTGGTTTTCCTTCGAAATGGCTTCGGTTTTTTTGTGTTGTTGTTGTTGTTTGTATAGATGGAAACAGGTTTCTTTTGCTGTAACTTAAAAATAAACCGCTTGATCTATTTGACTACAAAAGTCAACGTATTTACTGATTCAAGCTTCGGGCTGGGCTGGGTGTCCATCAGATGCTGGGCCTTCTCATGGTTCACATGCGTAGGCTTAATTCACCGGGCCTTCTCATAGTTCGTATCTTTTTTTTAACATGAGCCCACTTTTCTTTTGAGGGTTAATTCCATCAAAGGTCCTTGAACTATAGCCCAATTTTAAATTTGTTCCTAGACTGAAAAATGTTTTAATTAAGAACTCAACATATCAATGTTGTACCAATCATGTCCTTTCACCAGCCTAGCCTTTTTTTTTTTTTTTGGAGGAAAAAAACATGGATAAAATTGTAAATATATGTATACTTATCACATAAATAACTTAAATGCAAGTTTGAATTAGAAATGAGCATATTTAAAACAGATTGATAAAATTATAAATTTGTGTGTATTTACCACATGAACAACTTAAATAATGCGTATTTAAAAAAGTGTTAGAAAAGCGTAGGGTTCCTTTCTTTTTTTTTTTTTTTGTCAAACGTGATAGATCTAAATTGTCCTTACGGTAAATACATGTATGTACAATTTGATTCACATGTTTTAAATATATTCCACATCGTATTTAAATTACCATTTAATACCAAAATTAGCATGTAAGCTAACAAAAGGGCCTAATTAATATTATATTAATGTCGAAGATTCAACTAAAACGTTAATTTATACTTTTTTTTCCTTTCCAATATTATTGAAACTTTTTTTTCCTTTCCAATTATTGAAACTTTTTTTCCTTTCCAAAGGACTAAACTATACTATAGAATGATATAAGCATGAAATTGCTTTGAATAAATGTGGTTTAATTCGTAAATTTAGTTTTAATTTAATTAGTATTGGTATTATTATAATAAAATTTGAAGGACGGTTATTTAAACACGATTAAGTACGTAATATCTTTTATTTTAAAGGGCATAATATTGTTGTTTCGTGGATGTATAGTGTGCATTGCATTTAGAGTTTGTGTTGTTTCAAGTTTAAATAATTTAAGATTCGATTTATTAGGATTTGTCAATCGATTTTCAGTTAAGCCATTTCAAATTGAAATTCTTTTGATTTTGAATTATTTTTATTTAAGTATGGATTGTTGAAGTTTAAATTTAAATTAATTGAATTGAGTTTTTTAATTTAAGTAAGTAATTGTGTTAGGATGGAGGGTTTTTTTTTTTTTTCTAAGTCGTGTTGGAAAATAGGATAAAAAGTTCAAATTATAGATTTTTGAATAGACCAAAATTATTTTTAAATAAAAAATATTATGGAAATTTTGAAGAAATAGTGGTCAAAGGCAGGCTATATCGGGATTGCCCGCTAGCTTTGCGCATGACACTAGGACAAAGTTTACCGAAGGGTTTTTAACCTAAATAATATTAAAAAAAATATTGAAATAGCATATTCTAAAAATTATGTACTAAAATGGCACATTGAAAGGGGTGGAGGGTGGTGCTTAGACGGCACCATCTTGGATTCTAACATAATTTAGTTTAAAAATATATATAATATTTTAGTAGTGGTGCCAAAGTGATAGGCGGCACCAATGACCCCTATCTAATAGGCGACACTGATGGTGCCTATCTGATAAGCGGCACACCTAGCATTTCTCCCCACTCTTTCCCCCCACTCCCCTATTCGCTCATTTTAAAGTATTAATTTTTTTTTTAAAGCAAACAAGAGACAGAATTGATACTTTAAAATTGAGCCGGATGGGAGGAGTGAGGGTGGGGGAAATGCAGGTGTGCCGCCTATCAGATAGGCACTATACCCCATTATGTCAGAATCCAGGGTGGTGCCGCTTATGCACCACCCTCCACCCCTTGAATGTCCATTCTGGTACATAATTTTTGGAACATGACATCTCAGTATATATATATATTAATATTATTTATGTAAAAAAAGCCCTTTACTGAAACTTAGCACTGATGAGATAATCATATAATTTTCCATATATCTTAAACACAATATTTAATCTTTAAAAAACAAAATAATAATCTTAAAAGTTATATTTAAAATTAACAATAATCTAAAAATATAAACATATATATATATATATATTATAAAAATATTATAAAAAATTAAATAAAAACGTATCGTAATAATTATAAAACACTTTTTTTCCTAAAATTCCACTACAAATAAACTTCCTCCTCCAAAAATTCTAACACTAAACACACACACACAAATAACTAACACACTTTCTTTCCCACCAGTGGATGATGGGGTCGGGGGACCAAACCCCCCTTTATATGGAAAGAGAAAAAAATGTGAAATAGAAAAAAAAAACTGAAAAAGGAAGATATAATGTTCCGTCATGGCTCCCCCATTTTATTTTATTTTTCAGCTTTTTCTTTTATACGGTTAATTTTTTACTTTATTTTGATTGATGTTGTCTAGTACATTGGCAGCACCGTTAAAAATAATTTTTTTATTGTATATATACCCTTATTTTCTCGGACATTTTGAAAAATATATATGTATATTGGTATCGCTTGATATAGTGATGACACAGATATTTTTTTAACACATGATTGAGTGATGATTAAAAGAAAAAATGGATTGTGCCGTTGGTGTGTCAAGCTGCACCGGACGATACTGTTCAAAACAAACCATTTTCTTAATTAATTTTTTCTTGAATCCATTTTTATAATTAATTATTTTTTAATATTATTTTTATAAAAAACCTACACAGTTGTCCTAAATTTTACCCACCCAAAATATGAACATCAAAATTTATTTTAAGCTTACCCAAATATTCCTAATTATTTATATAAAAAATGTTAAATTAAAGATAAACAACTTGATTTTTTTTCAATACTTACATTATAGTATTATATTATTCAATTTTTATATAATATATGTTGAAATCTAAACTTAACCTATATTTTAAATATACTTACTTTTTTATTATCTGAATTTATTTTTCACGTTTAATATTTTTATTAAACCCATTCAAATATAGTTTTATAGTGTGCATCACCATTATATAGCAGGTGGTAAGGTGAGGTTCGAGAAGCTGATCTAGGAAACTCAGTGCCCTTATCCTCTCCACCAGTCCCCTCAACTCAGTGAATCGAACAATATTGTATCACTATGAGTCCAACATATATTTCCATATATAGATGCAAGTTGACTTATGTTAGGTAACGATCAACAACCAAAGCCTGTTCATACCCTGTGCTAATGATCCATTAGGCCTCACCGAAGTGATAAATAAAGTTATTGTTCATAACATTGGAGTTGGAGTTTCCATATATATATATATATATATGTATTGTGGACACACCTGAATTAAAAACCAAAGCCTGTTTATATCCAGCCCCGCAAGCCATGTTGCTTTAATTGCAACCTTTGGTATCTTCTTAACAACACAAAAGTCAGTGTGTCCATTGAATAACAGTGAGGGAAAGGCATATATATCTTGGTAAGTCCCATTGCTTCAAGTATTTTAAGCAATAAATCCTTCACTAGGGTCCTGATGTCGTTTTATATCAAAGCATTGCACATGGAAGCCCTCCTACAAAGAATTTCTCTGTAAAAATCACATATATATATATATATATATATATATATATATATAAAAATATTCATAATCTGCATGCGAGTCTGGTTTGTGCTACGTATATTACCGACATGCTACTTTTTATATCTCAGAGACCATGGGTTTTTTTTTATGATTGGATTCAATTGGTGTAGATTCAGCCAAGTATATATAAACGTATACCAAAATTTTCCTTCACAAATATTACATGAAAAATTTCATTTGGTTCTCCTTCTTCCTTCTCCCCTCTCCTTTTATCTTTCACTCCCATTTCAAACACTATATATAAATATATAATATGTATATGTTTGGAACATGACAGTGCAGCCATTTGCATTTTCTCCGATAATCACATAAGACGCGTGTTCTTCTGTAAAGCATAAGCTAACAATCACAAACCACTGTTTTTGCCTAACCTAATAATTTACATCAATAATTATAATGATTGATATCTTTACTATATATAGAAATATCTGTCCTTCAGTCTTCCTCAACCACACAATTTAAAGCATTCACACAGTGTCTCCCCTTCACCTATATATAGAGGTGTATATGACTACTTTCTATATATGTGTATATATATATATAAGCATTAAAGCATCGTTTTCCTTGTAAGTATAGTTGTTTTCAATAAGGATATATAGATAAGCTGAAAATGTATTGGTAGATGTAGACATTTACGTACGGTGACGTTCTAGTTGTTATCTGATACTTGACTTCAAATTTCGTCTTTTAATTTTCCTTTTTTTTTTTTTTTATGTTCATACAGGTAAATATTATATTATAGCTCAGCACGTTTTCAACAACATGGTGGAGTACTGATAACCTTATGACAAATATTAACCAGGTTAGATGAGATTATTGGGTAAAATTATTAAGAGTGGGATTATATTTTGCCCTTTTATTTGAAAAATGGTTAAACTAATTTTAGTCCTTTTATTAAAAATTAATCCTTATAAGGTGTACATGACATGTCATGTGTCGTTTTCAAAGTTAAAGGATAGAATGCGTTTCTCCAACGTGGCAAACTCTTAAAACAGGAAATAATATAAATGCATGGCTGGTTAAAATTTCAGGACAATTAATCTTTTACATATTTATTTGTCAAACGTTTAATTTATAGTATAGTAAAATAGTGATACTATATATTTATTTGTTGTCAACGTAGAAACGTAAATTTGATTGCACTGAAGAGCATTATCTTTTTATTTAAATTTTTTACTCAATAATTAATTAAAATGTGGCGATATATATTTCAAAAAGTGGTGTGACATCACCTAAAGTATTCTTTTTCCAACTAAAAGTCAATTATATTCTTTTATATAAGAAGAATAATGTAATTTTTAGTTTCTAAATTTGGTTTTTTTTCCAATTTGATTCTGATTTTTTTTAAATTTATATTAGTTTTGAGACTTGACAATTTATTTTCTAATTTTGATCCTTGTGAACTCATGAACTAAAATTAAGAAAAATTGTTAAGTTTTAGACTAATGTGAACAAACGCTATTAATTAAGTTCAATGAATGATTGGTGCTGTATCCCTGCATAAGAATCCAGTAGGAAGATTTGTGCCACCTTCCCGTTGCAAATCCACGTGATGTGAGTGTGCCCAAAATGGAACATTGAAATGACCCAAATCGCCATCCATCAATCTATGCTAAAAAACAAGGCTTGTTGCTCATAAAGAAATTTACCAACTTCCAATATAGTAAAGATATAATGATAATTTAGTCCCTATGTTTATTTATTTTATTATTTTGGCCTTCAATTTTAAATTTTAATTAAATTATCTTGTTTTAGAAGGAAAAATTTATTGAATTGTTAAAATTTTAGTGAACCTCGTATGTGCGTCAGTTACATGTAATTTATTGTCGGATACGGATATTTATTTTAATGTGATAGTATGTGGAAGTCTAAATTGCATTTAACATTATAACAATAAATTTTTGAAAGCGACTAATAAATAATAATTTTAATAAACTGTCTTTTTATGATCTTTATATGTATAATATATAGTTGGGAATGACAGCCGACATGGAAAAAGGTCCTACTCAATGAATGCATTTTGCATGGGTCCCCTCTTCTCTTACCTGTCAAATTCTTTAAAGTTCAAATTTATCTAAATTTTGATAAAATTTTTTTTTTTGGAAATAGTTTAATTCTGAGTTTCATTAGCAGGGGCGAAGTCAGAACAATTTTTTAGGAGCCGACTGAAATTTTAATTTTTTATAGTTTATTTTTATAATTTTTAAAGATTAAATCAAATTTTTATAATTTTAGGGGAGGCCAAAGTGCAATTTTACCTTCATTAATTTTTTTTTTAAAATTTAATGGCTTAAATATAATTTTACATTTTAAGGAGGCCGAGGCCCTGCCAGCCCCCTAGATACGCCTCTGTTCATTGATTTATTTTAGAAAAAAATGAAAAGTTATTCGACTCTTGATTTTTGTTGATTTTTTTTTTCTAATTTGTTGTTTATAAATTGTTCTGTGAAGCGTTAATTTTTTTAATTATTTAATGATAAGGTTTAACGATATTACTCAATCGGATTAATGTTTTAAAATTTCTAAATATGAGAAACAAATTTAATAAAATAAAATGAAATGAAAACACTAAATTTTAATTTTACTTTTAATAAAACTTATTAATTTTCGTAAAGTAAATGAATGAATTTCATCATTTTAATACATATACGCGATATGGGTAAAAAATAAAATTATGTAACAAATGTATGTATAAATAATAATTAAGGTTTTGGTTAAATAGTAAAATATAAATGTGAAAAATTAAAGAGGTATGGTATGGGTTCAAATTATTTTGTGTATATTTTTTATTTTTATATAAAAGATATTAAATGATAAAATACTTTAAAATATAAATTAATAATAGATATTCGATTAACCCGTGATATTAATTCAATTAAAAGTTTTATAATAGATATATAGGAAAGTAGCATAATTACCAATATTAATTCGGTGTAATATACATGTAGCGATATATATTACAAAGCTATAATATTAGGATAAAAATATTTTGCATGATAGGTTCAATCCGTGCACTGCGCAAGTATAAAATTAGTATATGTCTATATCTTTATACTAAAAATATATTCAACCTATATATTTGGTTTGAAGGTATCTATTACAAGATTAATATTTGCGATTATTGAGGCTTGAAAGAAGCTATTTGGTTGAAGGGACTCTTTAGTGAACTCAATAAAACCTTCAAATTAATGCAGTATTTTGTGATAGTCAGAATGCCATATTCTTCCTTACAAAAAATTAATTAATGTTTCATGAGAGAACAAAACACATTGATGTTCGGTATTATTTTGTTCGTGATATTATTGCTCATGGTGATATTGTTGTGAGCAAAGTTAATACTCATGAAAATCCTGCAGATATGATGACTAAGTCACTCCTATAATTAAGTTTGAGCATTGCTGAAACTTGATTAGTGTTCATTGTTGAAGTTAAACCCTTAAGGAGTTTTATGGAAAAGGTGGAAAACTTGTTTGTTGAGAGTTTGCGATGAAGAACTTGTTCATTGAGAATTCGTGTCAAGATGGAGATGGTTAGAATTAAATGACCCGAATCCTTATTTAAATAAAATACAATGGTAAAATAAAATAAAAGTAAAATCATTATAGAACTACACTTCTTTTATTTTATTTTAGAATAAGATTTTTTAAACTTTATTAAACTCCATCTATTTGATATTGATTAGAATAAGGTGTTTCAATCTTACTACACTTCTATTAGAATATGGTTTTACAAGCCTATAAATAGACATAATCTACTCCTCTTATAATTATTCGAATTCGACATAGTGAATTTTCTTCTCCTCTATCGTTTTTCTCGATAGGGTTCCCATATAAAAATCTATGTGTTATTTATTTTTATTTCTCTTTTATTTGCGAGATATTATTATTACCGACATTTTATTTTTACAAACATAATGTTTTATCTTTATTGAAATCATCATCAGTCCTTAGGCATGGATTCGGACCCACCATTCCATGAAACCTACAAGACCTTTTTGCCGTCACTAAGCCTTTAAACAACGACTGGCTCGCGGCGGTGACGGCGGTGGAGGAACTTGAGCTTCCCTCGATTGATCTGACCTGGTTAAGCCTCGAGTCGCCGGAGAAGGAGAGGTGTAAGCATGATATAGCTAGGGCTGCCAACGAGTGGGGTTTTTTTCAAGTGGTGAACCATGGGATTTCGAGGGATGTATTGGAGAAGATGAGAGATGAGCAAGTCAAAGTGTTTAAGCAACCGTTTCAACATAAGTGTAGGGAAGACAAGTTCATGAATGTGTCGGCCGGTAGTTACAGGTGGGGAACGCCGACGGCTACTTGTTTAAGGCAACTGTCGTGGTCTGAAGCTTTTCATATCCCCATGACCGATATCTCTAGCCTTGGTGATACTTCTACTTTCAGGTATTTATGAATGAAACACTTCTCTCCTTTTTTTTTTCCCTAAAATCTTGAAACTTTGCATGCATTTATATTGAACTTTGCATATGGTTCTTTTTTTTTTTTTTTCAATTTAACATGAAAAAAATAATAATTTGTGATTTTAAAAAAAAGGGTAAATACTTAAATTAAGATCTAACATTTTAGAGCTTACTTACATAAGCGTCAAACCTTTTAAAATGGTTATATGAGGGTCTAACTTTTACATGATAGATGAATCAGATATTACTTAAAAAGAAAAAAAAAAAACAACAATTTGAAACATAATATTCGAATTTGAGAAGCCCTTATTTGAGCACATATGAAAATGTTTGATCCTTATTTAACCATTTTGAAAGATTTGATCTTCACTTGAGTATTTTTGTAAATGTTAAATCCTTATATGACTATGTTTGAAAGGTCTGACCATTATGTGAGCAACCTCTAAACGGTTGGGCTTCACTTTGAACATTTAACCATTAAAAAATTCACTCAACCTTTGACTAATGAATGTTTTTATTGTAATATAAACTATTTGGATTAAGTCATAACATTTATGATAGTAGTAGGGTCAAATTAACTCAAATTAAAGTATATGAACTAAAATATAGGGAGCAAAATCATTTATAATATAGCAAGTTGACATGGCATTACATTACAATAATATAGTTGTCACATCAAATTTAATAGCTACCATTTGATCACGACTAAAATTTTTAAATTTTAAAAGTATAAGGATTTTCATGACCAAAAAGTTAAAGTATGCTCTAAGTTTCTGTGCTCTTCAAATATTTAAAATTTAGCCTCTAAATTTTCTATTTTTAAGAATTTAGTCTCTTTACTTTTCAGATTTTAAAATTCAGGTCCAACTGGTAACATAGTTAAGTGTTTTTTTTGGTTAAATTCAAGTTAATTATGTCATTTTTTTACTTAAATGGCTACCAAGTAAGCATTTTTTTTAATTCCAAAATCTCACATCAACAAATTTAACAAAAATTAACAGTGTTAACAATTGGACTTAAATTTTTGGAATCTTAAAGTAGAGGGACTAAATTCTTGGAAATAAAAATATAATTTTTTTACAAAGAAAAGGGACTTATGGCATATTTTTATTATGACCAAATTAAAATACAATGATTAAATTCAGAACTTATGCAGGTACAAGGGCTAATGACAGAATTTAACCTAAAACTTATTACCATAAAACCATTCAACGTGTCAGGAGGATTTCCTTACATTGCAATTGCATATGCATATGTTCTATTTCCTCTCTTGCATGCATCAGCCAGCAGCATCGGCACCCTTCCCACGTACCAAGTCTATTGCTAGTTAAAAAGCTCTTGATTAAAATATTGTAATATTTTTCGGAAAAATGAGAATTTTAGTTTCTATATTTTTGTTTTTAGAAATTTAATTTATTTATTTTTTATTTTTAAAATTCAGGTCTAACTATTCATCCATAATATTATTTTGTGTGTGTTAAATTAAGGTTAATTATACCATTATTTTTTGATTACATAGCTATTAAGTGAGAGTTTGTTTTTATTTCAAAATATAACAACAATAAATTTAATAAAAAATTAATAATGTTAATAGTTATACCTAAATTTTGAAATCTAAAAAATTGATGAACTAAATTCTTAGAAATAAAAGTACAAACACTAAATTAAAAATAGTTTATGGCATATTTGCATAATGATTTAAAAAAAAAATTGGAATAATCAAACAAAGGTTAAATGATTTTTTATTATAAAACTAGTACACACGGATGAACGGGTGAACTAATCAGTTCCACCCACCATCTCTCTGGCATTTTTTACCTTTGCATGAGGCTCCTGTCAATACAGTATTACCGTTTTACTTTGGACCCAACTCTTCACAAATAAAAGCAATAATAATAAGTCTCAAACTATTATTATTTTACTCATTTAGTTTGTTCTTTTTTTAATGTGTTAAACCAGTTCATCATCCCTACACCAGTTCGCTACAAAAGTTGCCAGTCTTGCTCAAAAACTAGCCGAAATTTTAGCAGAGAAATCAGGTAAAAAATCAACGTTCTTCCAAGAAATTCATTACCGAGCACTTGTTATCTCCGGTTGAACAGATACCCACCATGTCCGATCCCTTTGTTCGGTCTAATGCCACACACAGACAGTGATTTCCTCACTGTACTGTACCAAGACCAAGTTGGAGGGTTACAATTAGTGAAAGATGGGAAATGGGTTGCAGTTAAACCAAACCCTGAAGCTTTGTTTATAAACATTGGAGATTTATTTCAAGCATGGAGCAATGATTGTTATAAAAGTGTACAACATTGTGCGGTTACTAATCCGACGAAAGAAAGGTTCTCGGTTGCTTATTTCTTTTGTCCATCGTATGACACCGTGATTGAGAGTTGTAGTAGCGATAAGCCTTCGGTTTATAGAAGGTTTAGCTTTAAGGAATATAGACAACAAGTACAAGAAGATGTTCAAAATTATGGTTATAAAATAGGGCTTCCAAGGTTTCTTGTATAAAAATAAATATTTGCCGAGTAAATAAGATCAGATAAAGCTCACTCGATATTATTTTCCTCAAACTCGAGACTTTTGTTAAAGACACATCGAGTTTTGCACCACTTGATCTAATAGATGATGACCTTCTTAATATAGTTGGAAGTTAAGTTATTATTTAAAGTTAATTATGCTAAATTTCTAACTGTCAGAAGAATATGACATTCCAGTAAAGATTTGTTTATGTTATGCTATTAGGCTAACATTAATTAAGCAAAATCAGCCCTTTTAAATGGTTGCCCATTGCCCAAGAAATTTGCAATATAATCTTTTCAGCCCAATTTAACTTTTGGGCTACTAAATTGATCCGTTAGTATGTTTCCACTATTGTTTTAGGTACAAAGTAGTAATTTGGCATGGTGTTTTGAGCCGGATGGAGTTGATCGAATAAATCGGCCTGATTGAGAATCAAGTAGCATATTGGTCTAAATGTTTAAATTGAACATTGAGTGAACCGCTCGAAATCAATAAAATATCATAAATAGAGACCAAAAGTACAGTAACCAACCATTGATTTATTTTTAATTAACTTTTCAATTGTTGTTGGATTCACGATTGAACTAAGAATCAATGATTTTATCGATTTGGCTATTGATCAAGTTTTTAAACATCATTAATTTGAAAAACAATCTTGTAGCTACACCCTTAATCCTCAAGACCAATTTTTGGTGAGAAAATGTAAGAAGCTTCAAAACCTATTAAGTTGAAAGTGTCTAAGTTAGTATGAATTAAATCAAATTTTTTGAATCGTTTTAAATATTGTTTAAGATTCAAGTTGTTTCATATCAGATGATTTAGGTTCAGGTTGCTTTAAGTTAAGTTTGAGGTTTATTTTAGATTAAAGTTTGAGGCAAATTTTCCTTCACTAACCGGTGTTATATAATTCTCATCAACAGCAAACCTATACACTCACAATCAACTACTTGCACCCATTTATATTTGTCGGGCATGAATTAAACTCCCATGTGTGCTACATATAGCAACATACATTTTAATCAGCCTATATAGGTTGGCGAGAGAGTATGGTTCCTAACTACGCACTTAATCTAAAGCATTCTCATCTGTATTTGTTCGGCTAATTGTCAATGTGAAGTATATCAGCAAAATTGTACCCATGCTCGACCTGCCATTAAAAAAAAAAAAGGAAGAAAATTTTCATTTTCAGTATAACATATTGTTGATGCAGGATCTAGGGTTGACTGTTAAAGGCGGTTCACGTTGTAGTTTTAGGTGTCGAAAACTGCTAAGAAAGTTAATCATATCATATACATACCCCAAAGAAGGGATGGAAGTTCGTTTCATAGGCCAAAAGAGAACTAGGGATCTGCACACATATGGATGATTTGACTGGATAGTACGAGTTTGAAATCCCCTAGATGAGCAGACATTTGTATTGATCAGCTCTTGACGGTAAAGTCCTTTTATGGATGGTTTGATTGGATTGTACGAGTTAGACAAAGGAAACTGGTGGTGGAAAGTGAGTGTTTTCAGTGTAATAAACGTGACTTGCAGACAAGCTGACATTTGTATTGATGAGGTCATAAGTGAGTGATCAAAGGAGGCCTAGGGATCTTACACACAGGCCCTAACGAAACATACTTTCATGGATGATTTGATTGGATGTGACTTGAAGATCATAATAGTTTAGGTTAAAAAAACTTACAAGGTGGCAAAGAACATGAGAATCCTCTTGGGATCTAATAGCCATGGTGGAGGAGATCGCTTGATATTATTTCTCCTTAAATTGGATCTACTTTCAGTTGCTCCTGTGATATTATTACCAGATGTCATACTAATGAGCTGATGATGGACTTGTGGATTGCTTAAATGATCGGTGAACTCTTCCCCCACCGCCATTAGCTTTTCCGGCGACCCTATCATGTTTTAGTTCAACATTTAATAATTCCATCCCCAATCTCAGAAATAAAATATATATGCAAATTAACAGTTAATTTTTAACATAATTTCACAACAATACGTGCATACAAAGAACATGCGTCCAAGAGAATCTATACTTCAAACCAAACAATACAAAAACAGACATGTGATAGATATACGTGTTTATAATTCGATCCCATATAATGATATTTGAGTTGATATTTCATGGAAAAATTCAATTAATATTATATGATATTTTGAAAAATTCAATTAAAATATTTTTAAACTCGGGAGTGTATTGAACTACTAAAATCTACATTACGTGAAACAACAACAATGTCACATGTCATATTGTTCAATATGCAAATAAGAAGCAACGGGCCAATATTCAATACAGGTCGAGAAAATAAACCATTATAAGCTTGGGAAAACAGGTAAATTCCGTCTATTATTTTCCGGGAAAATTTTCTCAAGAACAAACAAAGTAACAATGGGATGATTTAAATTTGTACCTCCTGATGAAGAAGAAGAGTTGGAAACAAAAGAATCTCTATCACCTCTCTGAGACCCTTTGCGAGAAAGGCTTCTCTGCAATTAACAAAAGAAAAAAGAACACAAAATATAATTCTTGAGAATGACATTTAATTATATATTATTATATTGAGATGACTAAATGAAAAATAAAACAGGGAAGCGAAATAGCATATTTGAGATTTTCCCAGAAAACAAATTAAAAAGGGAAAACTTACTGTGATTCTTGAATTTGGGTTGGCTTCTTAATATTGGATCCCCCATGAGAGAAACTTTCAATATCAATAACAAAACTATCGGGTTTATTATCTCCATTGATATGATCCGAACCCGAATTCTTTTGTGTGGATATCCTTTCTTCCGACCCACCACCATCGTAGGAAGATACGAAATCCTAAATCAAAATCAGAAATTAATGGAATTGAATTTTCCGTCGGGAAAACATTTGCAGAAAACTGAAATCCGGGGAGAGATATTGTGCTTACCAACTTTGGATTTTCCGTCATGGCCATAATATTCTCGGGAAAATGAAGGGAAATTAATAATAAAATATAATAATAGAAGAGATTCTATTGCGTTTTCCAATGGGGAGACTTAATTAACACCTGGTTGAAATATAAAAATAAGAATTAAAAAAAAAAAACTTTGAACACACACACACACACACACACACACACACACACACACATATATGCATGTATATGTATATGAATATATGAATCAACCAAACCTGTTTAACGAAGACAAAAAAAAAAAAACCAACTCTTGTTCTTTGTTGAAAAAAAAGACAGGTAGTTTAACTGACATATATGGTGTCAAATGAACTGAGTTTGCTGAAGCTACCAAAGAGAGAGATTTTGTTTCAGTTTTTTGTTAAAGAAAACGAATTGGGAATTTTGGTTTAGAAGACGACGACGACGACGATGGTGGTGGTGATGGTCATGTAATTGAAGCATGCAAATAAAAGAATAAAAGAAAATTTGGAATATATAAAATGGGATGAGTTGGTGGTATGGCACTGATTGGATTGCATTGGAACATTTATGTACTTTATAATAAAAAAATTTGTGAATATTTTTTAGAATTTATTTAGTAAGTAAAATATACAGAGTGGCAGATGATCATGGGGAGTTTGGTATATAATAATTGCTATATATACCCTTTAGATTATTACTTCTATTAAAAGATAAAAAATGTTTTCTTGTTGAAGCAATGTCATATCTTTTTATATAAAGAAATTGTTTAAGATGGGTTTTTTGGATATGTTGTCGGTTGAATCTTAATTCAATTGATATATGTATTGTTGTTAATGTAAGAGGATGTTGGTTTAAATGTGCTGAAGCGCATTATTCTCTTATTTATTGGTTGGAGATGAACTATAAATAAATTTAAACATTGTGTTAAAAAAAAAAGAAATGATTAGAAACTATAATAAGATTCTTCAAATTAAAAATAAATATATAATTGAAGTAATTGAATAAGAGTTGATATTCGACTTTATGTAGTATTAATTAATATTATAATAAGTCAAGTTTCCTTAAAAAAAATGGTGAATGTGACGTCCTTTTGTTGTCACATAGTTATTTGAAAAAATTTATACTAGATTATCCGTAAATCTTGTTTACTATTATTTGAAAACTTAATCGAGCTGATGTCGGTATTGTTGTTAGTGCAAGAGGACATGAGTTTGAGTTTGCTAAAACATACTATTCTCTTTTAAAGGTTGAGGAGCGACTATGGATATATAGTTCTAGGCATTAGCATATATCAGAAAACAAATACTAGGAATGGTGATGTTGCGTTCTATGAAAGGAAGTAAATAAAAAAAAAAATCAATTTGAAGATTATATTTATCTTTTTATTTTCTTATATTTTACTAAAAGAATTTATTTGTAATTAACTAAAATATTAATACCAGCAAATAAGAAGTATAAAAAAAACCAATTAATAAGAACGTGACACATGATATATTTTTATTGCATACTAAATTAACTAAAATGAGACAATATATATAATGAATTGAGGTATAATTCACGAGCCAATTTACTAGTAAAATATTATTAAATATATAATTAAGCAATAATTAAGAAGGTCGATACCAATCGAATTAATACTCTCGTTCGGTGAGTTATATAATGGTTAGGTGGGTGGGTATGAATCAATTTTATGTACAAAATAAAAGGGAAAATTTATATTTGAAGGCCCTACCAAAACTTAATGTGCCAATCATCGGTTCATTAATTATCTCTTTCAATTGGAAATTTTATGTTTTTTCCTTTTTGGATTACAATTTTGATAATGTCTGCTTGCTGGTATTCCTTCAGGTTTCGACCACCTAATAAATTTATATATATATATATATATTTGGAGATAATATAATATATAATATAAAACAATTAAATACTTGTGTAATTGAAATTATGGGTGTTGTTGTTTAAGTCTTTATTGATATTAGATTTATATTCTGGCTACATCGGGATTCAAAATTATTTTAATAATATTAGATAAAATTTATTTAAATATTTTTATATTTTTAAACTATTTAACATTAAATTTGAATAATAATAAATGATGTAAAATATAAGTTAAATTGACATCGAAATAAATATGATATTAAGAATTGATAATACATTCAATCTAATAAAAATAAAAAATTTTTTAAAAAAAAAGTCGACGAACATGGCACAATTTAGTGAAATCTAAATTTAGGGATCAATTAAAAGTACATTGTCAAATTTTAGAATTAAACGTGGACAAAAAAATTTAAGGACTAAGTTGAGAAAAATGATGAAAAAACAAAGATTAAATATCTATAACTACATATAAATGGGGTATAATGACACTTATTGTACTCTAAATCTGTTTGTAAAACAAAAAAAAAAAAAAAAAACTCGAGAAATGATGTATCAAATGATTACTCGTAAAAAATATATAATTTAATACATAAAAAAAACAAATCTAAAACATTTTAACAAATAATTAAATAACACAAAACAAAAAAGAATCTTTTGTTTTTCCAATTTTCTTCTTTTTATCTTTCCTTTATCTCCAATTTTTTTCTCACCCACCCATCGTCCCACACACACCAAAAAAAAAAAAAAAAAAAAAAGAAGAATGAAAAGCGCCACCATCCAAAAATTTATAAAATTTTCCCTAAGCTTTTGGATTTTTCTAAAAACAAATCAATCGTCCACTTAAAATTTTTAAAATCATCATTAAACTCTCGTAAATTTTGAAAATTTTAATTAAATCCTCTAAATTTTTGAAATTTTTCATTAATTTTCTTCAAAACTTTTTTTAATACATATTAAGAGTGGAGACGAGGGTCACACGATTTAAATACGTGTCAAACAAACGCTTCTAACAAAATTTTAACAACCACTCCATTTAAGTTAGGATAAATCCTTTGAGAACTTAATACCACGCACCACCCCTCCTTATCTTCAAAATATAATAGATATTCTCCTTACTTTGCTTATAATTTTCTTAAGGTTAGGTGATGGAAGTTAGGAGATTAAGGAAGAGAAGAATGATTGCAGCTTCCACTTAGATTTGGTGGTAGGCTAAATAATGATGAATATTTACATAGTTGATAATCATATGGTAATACTTGTCCCTTTAACCCTAATCACCACCAATAATTATCAACCATAATTGATATAGATAATCAATACCATAATCATACACATGTTGGCTACCACTACAACCACAAAACACTATGCCTGCAACTTTGATGAATGCCATCATAGAAACAAAACACAATGCACCAACTTAGCTTATCTTGTGTCTTGTGTAATAATTTTTTAACAGCATTAACCAAGGCTATAATAGCAACAGCTAAGAAGACAAAACAGTTCCATCATGGGCCGGCATGGATATATATATATACAAACTGATTAATGTAAGACAAAGGTGTTTGAAGGAAATGGACAATGTATGAAACAGATAGGAATTTTGTCGAATGCAATATGTTTTGTCGGCATAGTTATAATTATTTTTGTTTTAAGTGATGGATGTTCCATATTTTATGTATGCGGTTAAAATCCATTTCAATGCCTAACACATATCTGCAAACCTGTTTATTTCGGGTTTAACACTTCATATTTTAAATCCTTTTATTCTTATCATTTAAGGTTTCTGAGTTATTTCGTATTTAGATCAATTTTGAGTTTAATTTATTTTGAGTTTTAATTATTTAAGTTGTAAGTTAAGTCTTCATATCAAAACCATTTTAAATACATGTATTTTGGTCCGAATCAATTTCGAAATCTAGTTAGCGAGTTTATATTGTTGTGGACTTGAATTTTTGGGTTCGAATCAAAAATTCATCAACATTTACTTCAATTATATATAGGTTAATGGGCCGTTGCTTAATGGGCCGTTCACCCCTCGAGCATACCCTATTTTGGTCACATTGGATCGGCAATTGGAAAGAATTCATTTCAATAAAACAAGATGAACCAAAATGGTCCTATTGGCATGAAATTCTTATATCTTCAATGGCATTATTTTTTGTTCCGGATAAATTTTATACATGAATTTTGATACAATAGAAAAATTTAATATTCAATTTTGATTTAGTACAATTATACATATAAAACTTGAGTTGTTGTTCGTATGTATATGTGAAATTTGATTCAGTTGTAGACATTTCAAGAAATGAAATGTACATTTATTTTTATCTCAGATTAATATAATTGTTTGCGTATACAATATATCAACGTAAACGGTACTAATTCAAGAACATTGTTAGTAATTTGTGAAAATGAATCAATTCAAAATTTATGTATAAAGTCGCATAAAATCAAAGTTTATGTATGATATTGCACATTCAATCAATATCTAGTATAGTCTTAATATTTATCCATTTTCGTTTCTATATTAATATAGAATGCGTTTGATAATTGTCGAAACCATTTTTTGAAAACAAAAATTTGGTTGTCGACTTTTAAAAATAAAACTGGAGTCGCCACCGGTCCTTTATTAGGGTGTGACCGGCCCACCTTAAAAATTATCTTGGTCTACGAATTTTGAGAAAATGAGTTCGGGAGTCAGTTACGTACGAGGAAGGGTTAGCACCCTCGTAACGCCCAAAATCGGTACCAACTTGATTATTTGATGTCTTAGTGTCGAAGGTTTAAAAAGATTTTAAAATCAGCTCAAATGATGGAATTTGAAAAAGAATAATCAATGTTCAAGTCATGTAAAGAAATCGAGTCCCAATACGTTAGGGTACAATTCCTCATAATCCCCAAACTTGAATATCACTTTATTTTATGCGAAAATCTCCATTTCGAGAAAAAGTAACAGGCCACACCCAATACGTTAGGGCACGACAAGTTAAGTTCCCAAAAATGATTTTTATGCTTATGCATTTGAATAAAGAATATTCTCGGTCATTTAAGATTGACAAAGAAAATCAGAACCCAATACGTTAGGGCTCAATTTCCCTCGAAAATCTCAAACCTCAAATAATGCTTTATTCAAAAAAAAAAACCTTTAATCAAGAAAATAACTTTGATGAATAGTTAAAACCAAAATATATTTTCAAAAGGTATGTTAAAGTTAATATACAATATGATACAGATACTTTAATTTACCACACATACGAATAAATATTTGCAAATATATATATTCAAATACAATATGATAGTAAAGTTGCAAACATATGTACACTTATATCTAACACATATACAAGTATACATGCAAACAGAAGGAATGAAATATATCCAATAAAACAAACAGAAAACATGTATTCAAATATAATAAAGGGAAAAAATGCATATGTATATATTTACAGAAATAAAATGTACGAGTGTCAGTATAATAAAAAGTATAAAAAAAGAAATAAAATAAGGACGTAAGGAAAAACGAATGTATAAATATATGCATGTATATATTATATAAAACAAATGCGCATGTGTATGTATATGTAAACCATGAAAATATGTATATATTAACACATTTATATATATGTACAATATGTATAAAATAATAGAATGTATATAGAACAGTAAAAAATGTGCTTTTTTTTAAAAAAAATGTGTATATACGTACGAATTATAAACATGGAAAATATATGAACATTATAAAATATAAATGTAGATATAGGTATATAAAACTATGAGAATAAAACAACAATAACGAAATATATAAAAAAATGTATATGCATAAGAACATTTAATATACAAAGTACATATTATGTAGTACATATGCATGCGTTTTTTAAAGCTCAAGAACATATATATATACTAATAAAAATAAAAAAAGGTTATACGTTTGTAAAAGTAAAAAAAATGAATCCGAAATTAAAACGATATGTATATATGTACATGAAAATAATGAATAATATTAATAATATTAATAGACAATAATAGTAATAATAAACAAGTAATAGTACCATAAAATAATAACGTAAAAAAAAATTAAAATAGTTAAAAAATGGATTAAATTGAGTCAAAAACAAAGAAACGGGGCGAATTTAGAATGAATATTTAAAAAAAGGGCCCACTTGAACACGCGCGCAACAACAGAGGACCAAAAGGGAAATTATCCCGTCCTTTCAAAACGCCGCGCAGCAAGGACCAAATTGAAACAAAAGTAAAATATGCGGGCCCAATTTCTAAATAAGTAAAGAGGATTTAATTAAAAAGCGTTGCAAAAAAGGAAGGGCCAATTGCGCAAATAGACCATGTGACGTCAGAGCGCGCGGATCCTCCCTTCGGGTCGGGTCACCGCGCGGGTCACACTATACGGCGCCGTTTTGGGGCCACAGAAATAGGCCCTAAACGACGCCGTTTTGCAATTGTTACAATACCCTAAAATTTTCCAAAACCAACTCATTTTCCTTTTTCCAAACAATAGAGGAGGCCTCTGCTAGGATTTCATACTCAAACCCACTCAACGCCGCCGTTCATGCCCTCGCCCCAAGCCTCGGCCCTCTGCCAGACCTCTGATTCGAGCGCGGCGATCGTGGGCTTCACCGGCGAAGCTTCTAAGGTAAACCCCTCACCCCTTTTATTATTTATTTAAAAAAATGAAATAAAAAAGGAAAAAAATAAATATAGGAAATAACAAAAAGAAAAACAGAATTCAATTTCACCTTGAAAAATCTTTGCACTCAGTGTTTTCTTTCTATTTCTTTTCGTATCCCCTTTTACAAATTTTGATAGGCCTTTTATAGGCCGAAGTAAATAAAATAATCAAATCTAAATGCTGTTTTTGCTATTTCTTCTCTCTGGGACTCTCTAAGTCCGTGTTTTTGCAGGGGTGACGTGCGTGGAGAGGGGTCAATCTCCGAGTGTGCGGCGGCGACTGGGCGTTAGGCGCGACGCTAGAGACTACTGGGGGCTTGCGGCGCTGAACATGCGACACTAGGGCTTGGCTGCCTAGTTTTTTGATTGTTGGGCCATTTAGTTTTGGGCTTGTGATTGTTGGACTGTTTTTTTAATCTTGTTTGGACCTGGGTCGATTGGGGCCCTATTACAATAATCATTTTAATTTTTTACTTAAATTAAAATTTTCAACGAAAAAGTGTTGAGTAAGATAAGTAAGTAGATAGCCATTATCACTTAATATAAAAAAATATTAAGTTAATTTTATTTTATTAAAAAATTGAAATAAATTATCCTTCTATGAAAAATCTAAACCACTAAATCTAATCGAAACATCAATCATTTACTTTGTAACATCAAAATTTGAAATTTAATCCTTTTATTTTTATTTTAAAATTTTTATTTTTATTTTTAAATTTAAAGTTTAATGTTAATCGATTAAATTAAAATTTTCAATTAAATTTTCTAGTATAATATTTTGAAAAAAAAATTACTTATTTAATAACCATATAATAAAAAAATTTGTATTAAACTTAAATTTAAAGAAAAAGAAAAAAAATTAATTAATAATTTTAAAGATGTTAATAAGTTGGAAAAAGATAAATTTTTTGAAATAAAAAATAAAGGAATTAAATTTCAAATATAAAAATATAAAGACTTGGATTAATTTAAAAATAATATTCTTTCTCCTAAAATATATACAAACTTTTCAGCTCCCTCATGCCATAGCCCATAGATTGCAAGAAACCTTTACATCTTAACAGCTTTTAACATTCTTAAACTCTTCTTTATCCTTTTCTTTAAAGTTTGATATTCTTTTATATACTTAAAAAAATTCATATCCCCTGTCATTCAACCTCAAACACAAATTATTACCTATTATATTTTTTTTTGAGGGGCTATGAGCTATTATATTAAAAAGTTTGTTTAGAGCTCGAAATTAAATTGTAATTTTTAATAGTTTATATCTTTATAATTAAAAAAAATTAAAATAAATTTTTATAATATATAAGAGTATTTGTTTAATTTACTTTGTTGTTATTGGTAAGGGCGTAGTTAGGGGGGCTGGCAAGGGCCCCGGCCTCCCCTAAAATGAAAAATTGTCCAATTAGATCATTTAGAGTAAATGTAAAATTGCACTTTGTTCCTCCCATAAAAATTTGATTTAAATTATTTTGTCGATTTTTGCTCGTTACTTTGAACCATTCGGGGTTGATTTCATTATCATATTAAGTGCTTGCAATCACTCCAGATATGTCGTGCTTGAGTTGTGACAAAGCCAATTGTCAACGTGTCATAATATTCTATTGATGCTGACGCTAAAGTATTTATTGTGTTGATAGAATTTGTCCTTCACCATCTACAACGAGTATTTACTATTTTTTTTCATTAAATAAATTAATGAATTTAACTTTAAATAGATATTTATAATTAGGTCTTGATCATATATTCTGATTTTGCAGCACATAATCCAACACACAAACTAAAAAGTTGATGCAATAGAATATAAAGATCATACCATAATTTAAGGTATCCATAACCCATTAATTGAGTAAACAAAATGGCTATTTGATTTGATTCCTTTCTTCACCATAGCCATGCAAAAGAAAAGAAAAGATTCCAATTTCTTCAACATGCACCCTTCCCTACAAATACTTCCCTTTCATTCACCAAACCTTCCTCGGAAAAACCCTTCCCCGATTCATCGAAAAACAATGTCCAGTTCCGACAGGTACCGATCCGAGACACCCGGCCGCAGCCACAGCCTGTCAAACACCACCACTCTGCTCGCTACTACGCGCAGCGTGTTCGTGAAAGCTTCACCACTAGAGTCACCAAAGTACTATGCGCCATTTTCTTGTCATTCCTTTTAGTTGCTCTAATTGTTTTCTTCATTGATATGGCTTAGTTTACGCCCTCATCGTCCAAGGTTCCATATGATAGATTTCACGGTTCCTGGTTTGGCTCAAAAACCAGGGCTCGACAATGCTGTCATAACGTTCAATGTCACCAGAAGAAACTCCAACCAGCATATTGGAATCTATTACGACTCAATGGAGGGTTTCGTTTATTACAAAGATAAACAAATCGGGTCGACCCCATTGTTGCACCCGTTTTTCCAAGAACCGAAGACAACTACGGTTGTGTACGGTCAGTTCGGTATTGGTACAGCTACGCTTGCTGTGAAAGCAGGCGGTGGGTGGAAGGAGTTTTGTGAATGATAGGCAACATGGGACTGTGCATTTTCGATTAGGTATAATGTCGGTGATTAGATTTAAGGTTTCGACATGGAAGAGTGTGCACCATAAAATGCATGTAAATTGTGATGTTGCTGTTGGTTCAGATGGGTTGATATTGCCGGCCTGGAAGAACAGGAAATGTTCTGTCTATTTCAGTTGATTCTTTGCATTTTCATTTCTTGTTTATTCATTTGATTTGTAATATTTTTATGTTTAATGGAATTATGAGTGGCATTTGGAATAAATTTATATTTTTTTTAAAAATTAAACAATAACTTAGAATTTCATTATTTTTTAAAATAGAGATACAAATATAATTTTAATATATATTAATATATAATGTTTATCATTTATAAAGGATTAAATATTTTCTTTTCCTATTTAGGGGCAAGCCCCTGCCTGCAACCCCTCTGCCTTTTACTTAGGGAATTATGTTTCTTCTTCTTTACTAATATACTAAAAAGGTCTTTAATTGCTACACTTTGTTTAAATACCTTGTAAATCGATCCGATCCCTTTAAGATATAATACTACTAAGGTCTTTAATCTAGTTGTCGAATCCGGATGTATGGCATAACATTTCATCAGAAGCGACTCAGATTAATTCAATTCGCATTCATTGATTAACTAGATATTCAAACACAAAAAGTTACCACGCAATCTTATCTACACACATTGAGAAATTAATGAGGTCAATGTAATTAGGGGTTTAACGAGGTCAATATGGAGTTAAAACTTGAATTCAAACTCAATTCGTAAAAACTTAGCAGTGTGTCTTGAGATAGGGAGTCTCATGTCTTGAGACAGGCCTCGTTTTCTTAATTTAGCTTCGATGATAGAATGTTTTGAGACAAAAGAATTATTCTGATCTCAATATAAGTGTCGAGATAAAAAAGAAAACAAATCTATTTTAGCTTCGATATGCTTTTCTCTCGAGATAATGATCATTTCACAACCTTAAGTATCCGAAATTATGATTAGTACGTATAAAAAATTTACCGGTGATGCAGTGATTTTTTTTAGAAATAAAGAATCAAAACCCTGTAATTCATGTTTGAATATACTAAAAAGTTGTAATTCATTTTACATTGAACAATAATAAAATAAAAAATAATCTCCGCTTAATATTAGCATTGAAGCATACTATCAAGTTCTGCAACTTAAATAATACATACATATATTTATTTTAGCTAAGTAAAATACGGAGATGCCGTGGAACCAGCATAGTCCAAAGGCAAAAAGAAAGCAGAAAGAGAGGAGCAGAACAGAAGAAACCATCCAACAACAACAGAAACAAGTCCAAACTTAAAGTAAAAACACACACAAAGGAATACAACAAAGCATAATAAAGAATAGAGAAACAGTATCACCACCAAGCCTAGAAACACCAAAATCGCTCAACTCTTGCCTTTGCATACAGCACCAACAACCATATTTTAAAAAAAAGAGTTCCATTCACTTCTGTTCACACTGAAAAATTTGAAAATGAAATATTAGGAAAGAGAAAAAATAAATAAAACCACCTAAATATCCATCCTTTCATGACTTAGTTCCTATAAATCAACAATATCATATAAAAGAATTTCAGTGGTATGTAGTGTAAGAGCGAGTGATATGAGCTCCACTTATTTTCTATTTTTATACATTAATTATTCTAAATGATTACTATATTTTAGGTAGGTAAGTAAGGAAAGTTATATATATGAATTGGTATATAAAGGAAGATTGAATTTTAGTTTGTACCTCCGAAGCCTGTAACTTTCCACAATGCCTCCGTCTTCAATCCAAATGCGTTTAATGTGAGCAATATTAGGCCAGTCTTTGGCATCTTTTCGATAATTGGGGACAATTAATAATTTTCAAGATCATCAAAGAGGTGAGACCACGCATCCCCTCTGGCATTGACGTCAATTTAATGCATCCTATAATTATCAATACCTGAAGAGATGTTAGGTTTTGCAGAAACTCCTCTTGTAGAGAATGTAGATCTTTGACAGTTGGGAGAGAGGATGTAGAGCTGATGATGATGGTGCTTCTATTTTTGTCATCTTCAACTTCATTGTCTCATGGAATGGCTTTGAGCTGGTATTCTTCAACTTCAACTTTGAACAGATGGAAACATTGGCATAGTTGTTAGATTAGGGCAATGCTCGATAGTTAAATGTGAAAGGCAAGGAAGGCACGGCAAGTGTGGATTTGAAGCTTCACCAACATCACCCTTCCACCATCCTTTAAGATTGGGCAATCATTTTCTCTAGTTCTTCAAGGATGGAAGAAATGTAGTTGTGATTTCCCCGAAACCAACTCCTCTTGCATTTCAGTCTCCGACATTCTCCAAAGCTTCTAATCTTGAAAGCCTAATAACTTTGGGGGAATACAACTGATGCAATGGTGACAGATGCTGGCAATTAGCAAAACCCTCTAATATTAGTTCACTTAAATTTGTGATGGAGGACAGCCAGCGCTTACATCTTGCTTCCTGGATACCCTATCACCCGCAGCTTCTCTAGATTGGGTGTGGTTGGAGGCATTCAAGAACCGTCTCGTCCTCACTCCCCTGCATCCCCACTCCAATACTAAGGATTTCAAATTCCGTTTGTCTTTCAAGTAAGTAGATCCCTTCTCCACAATAGCATTCCTAAATGTAAAAGTTGCAGCTCTCTTCTAAGTTTGTTCAACCCATTTAACTCGCTTAACTGACCAACATCGTTACTTGTTCTTTTCCTACAACGAACCTAGGTAATGTTTGCAGGCGAGTTAGTTCCCTAGTCCACGTGGCATGTAATCCAATTGACGACAATCATCAATTTGAAGTAGGGGTGAGCAAAACTCGATTCGACTCGAAAAAATCGAAAAAAAATTCGAATTTCGAGTTTAAACGAATCGAGTTATTCGAGGGAAGCGAGGGTTATTCGAATCAACTCAAATGTTTTTCGAATTTCAAGTTCGAATCGAGTTGAGTTTTCGAATTCGAAGAACGAATAATTCGAAGAGCAAACGAGAAGAGGGGACAGGGGACCCGAAACGCCCAAACCGGGGGCCGGGCCCGCAAAAACGGGGACGACTTCCCACGGGCCCCCAAAACGGGGACGCCCCGCCCCGCCCAACCCCCCAAGCGACCCAAAAGCGAGGCCCACCAAAAGGGGACGCGCCCAGGGAGGGGGGCGCAAAAGGGACGCCCAAAAACCGCAAAAACCGGGGAGGGGCACACAAAAGGGGGACGGCCGCCCACGGGGCCCCGAAAACGGGGAGGCCGGCCCAGCCACACCGCCAGCGACCCCAAACCCGCCCCCCGCCAAGGGGGGGGAAGAGGGGCCCGCCAAAAGGGGACGCCCCCGAGGGACGGGCCCGCAAACGGGGATTCCCCAAAACGGGGGAGGGGGCCCCGAAACGGGGACGGCGCACCCTTTACTCAAAGAAAAAATCAAAATTATCCAAAAAAAAAAAACACTAAACATAAATAGTAATAATTTTATTTAGATCTACTATTTATATTATTAAATTAAATTTCACATTTTATATTATTTATATTATTGAATTGTTTAGTCATATTGAATATTTATATTAAAATTGAATTATTAATTATGCCATAAAATATTCGTGTTAAAATTTTATATTGGTATCAATTTCACATTTTATTTTAAAAAACTTTATTTAAAAAATTACATTTTATATTTAATATATTATTTAATTTCAAAATACATAGTGGCAAGAATCTGAAGATAATTGAAAACAACTAAGTAAGAAAAGAAGCTAACCAGTATATAAAAATTTAATAAATAAATTATGAGGTGATGAAAGTTAATAAAAAATTGATTAAGGTGGACAAATTTTATTACAATGGGTGACAATGGTTACAAGGACCCAAAATTATTTTTAAAATTTAACTCGAACAAATATATTCGATTCGATTCGATTCGAATTCCATCTCACTCGACTCGATTCGAGAAAACTTCAAATAAAGTTAGGATGATAAAATGAGATTTGAAAACTCGATTAACTCGAAAATTTTCGATTCGATTCGATTCGATTTGATTCGATTCGATCGAATGCTCACCCCTAATTTGAAGATGCTTGAGGCTGACTAATCTGCTTGTTTTGCTCGGCAATGTCTAAAGTTACCTCCAATCGAGATCTAATAATTCCAAGAGTTGAAGTCTCGAGAATGAACTAGGCAATTTTAATAGACCTTCATTCCAGAAAGATAAAGAGCCTTTAGATGCTTCAAGTTTCCAATGGAATGCAGTACGTAACATATAATATCTGAGTCAGACACATCCAACATGGGCAAATACTTAAAATTAGGAAAGAATGCACCACAGTTGATCGATCCAAGTCCCAATACATATTTCTGTTAGGTACTACACTATTTCAAAAGAATAAAGAACAAATTAGAGAGAATGATTTTACTGAGAAAATTACTTAGTATATTGTTCTTGCTTTGATCAATACACTGTTGATGTGTTATATACATGAATAAGAGTAACTGCTCCTAACCAACTGCATACCAGACTTAAGCAACTGAATGAAAACAGATTAACAACTTTATACTAACAATTTCTATATTCTATCATTCTCCCAGCTTCTCAATAGGTAAGACCCGAAGTAAACTTCGAAACTGAGCAAAATTAGTCACAGACAATGGGTTAGTGAGAATATCTGTGACCTGGTCACAGGCTGGCACTTCACCAACAACAAGTGAGCCACTAGCCACCTTCTCGCGAACAAATGTAAGTCAAGTTCGACATGTTTGAATTTGGAGTGTAAAATCGAATTAGCTGCAACAGCAACTGCACTGGAATTGTCACACCACACAGTAGGAGGATTAGCAGAACTAATATGTAATTCTGTTAGCAGAGAAGTTAACCAAGCAATATCACTGGTAGCTGCAGCTAAGCTTCGATATTCAGCCTCTGCCATGGATCGAGAAACAACTTGTTGTTTTCTTGGAGCACCATGAGACAGACGTATGACCAAAGTAGACACAATAGCCTATCATAGAACGACGATCATCAAAATTTAGACCCTAGTTGGCATCAGCATAACCGACTAAAGACAGTCTATCGGATCGATGAAAACCCAGCCCATGAGTAATAGTGCCATATAAATACCTCAAAATACATTTTAATCTACCAGATGGACTGTTGTTGGATAATGCGTGAACTGACACACACGATTTACTGCATACGCAATATCCGGCCGAGTTAAGACCACATATTGAAGAGCACCAGCAAGACTTCTATATTCAGTAGGATCAGCAAGACGATCACCCTCATCCTTAGACAAAGTAGATGAACTAACAATCGGCGTATGAACACTCTTTGCATTAGTCAAAGAACACCTGTCAAGAAGGTCCCAAATGTACTTATGCTGGCATAAGTGGAGACTTCTAGTAGATAACCGACTGACTTCTATACCTAAAAAATAATAGAGGTCACCCATATCCTTTAGAGAAAATTCATTATATAGTTGCTAAACAAACAATTTATTTCGTCAGTCGAACTTCCAGTAATAATAATATCATCCACATAGACCAAAACATAGACGATGGTATTGGTTGTAACTTTAACAAATAAGGAAGCATCATATTTTGATAAGACAAAACCAGTAGAAGCAAGAAACTATTTTAATTTGTCAAACCAGGCACGGGGAGCTTGCCGTAATCCGTACAATGGCTTTGTCAAACGACATACCAAAGGCTCACCATTTGGTCCATATTGAACATAGCCTGGAGGTTGCTGAATAAACACCTCGTCAGTCAGATCTCCATTTAAAAAAGCATTGTTGACATCAACTAGACGGGAGTTGCCACCCATTCGATACAACAACAGATAATATGGTTCGGATAGTAGCAGGTTGACCACCGGACTAAAGGTTTCCTTGAAGTCACATCTAGGTATCTGATTGTCACTAAACTAACTATAATTACGACAAAGGCAAGCGCACCTATCGAACAATAGTATAACTATGGTGAGTAGGGAATATCGTATCCATGAGGACTAAAAGTACTAGTAATTACTATTATTCTATTATTTAGCCGATAAATTGAAAAAATTATTTTAATTTAAAATTAGCTAAATTAATTACAAAGAATGCAATCGATAGTGAATTAGGAAAATAATCGAATAAAACAGTGAGATAGACAATACCCAGGAAAGAATCTACCTAAACTCCACCTATTATTCTAAATCTGAATTAAACGATTTATTCAATTGTGTCTTGATCAGTAAAAATCCTGTAACACCCCTATACCGAGACTGTTGTCGGAGTCGAGCATGAGGCGTTACTTGACTTAACTTAAAAGTTCGGGCATAAAAATTTACTTTCGAAATTAATTTCACCATTCACAATAAAGCTGTCTACCTGTGCAGCAGTCACTAAAATAATTATAACTCTAGCTACAAAACTTGAAATTTAGATCCGTAAATTTTACCTGAAACTAGACTTATATATCTATCACCATAAATTTTTCAGAATTTTTGGTTTAGCCAATTAGTAAAATTTATTAGTTTAAGTCTCCCCCTGTTTCACTAATCAACTATCCTGACCTCTTCTCACTAAAATTCAATTATCTCATTACACAGACTTCATATGGTGCTTCCACTTATTTCTACTTAAAATAGACTCATTAAGGAATTTAAACATATAATTTGGAACTCATAATTCCTTTGTGTAAAATTTTTAATGAATTTCTAAAGTCAGAACAGGGGACTTCAAAATCATTCTGACCCTGTCTCGCTAAATTTCAAATATCTAAAAATATATAACTCTTTTGCTTATTCTACTTCTTTCATGTGAAAATAAACTCATTCAGCTTTAATTTCATATCTCATCAACTTCTAATTCTATTTCCACTATTTTTGGTGATTTTTCAAAGTTACATCAATGCTGCTATCCAAAACTGTTCTATTGAAAATTTTTAAAAAAAATTCAATATAACCCCTTTATAATTACCTAGCCTTCCCTGCAAATTTCAAATCACAACCAATTTCAGTTTTTCAACTACTTCACTTGAATACTAATGAAGTTCAACCAATCAACCATTTCAAACTAAAACATGTATTTTTCAATATCTAACACAACCATCACATTCAAATTTACTTTGCATACTTAGTCATTCATTCTATTACTTTTTACGTCAATTCCTTATACATGCCATATAAATCCAAAAAGTTGTTTAACAAAATCTACCGGAGTAAATCTGGATAGTGTGATTCTTGGTGTAGATCTGATCCTCTGAATGTATAAATACGTCAATCTACAAGAAACAGTAAACACACACAAGTAAGCTTATAGAAAGCTTAGTAAGTTCATAGGCACAAAACATAAATCTTACCAAACATTATACACTTATACATAATACACCATTACTAAGTTTACCTGTCAACCATAATCTTGGTGAATTCCTTGGTATAACTCACTATTACTTATTCTTTTACCATAATTCCTCCGGGCCCATTTGTCACTTACCATCCTTGATCAAAATTAAGGAACGGTTACGAAAAATTGAGTACTTCACTTTCACTTTGCCATAGTATAACTTTGGTCTTACGTATGATCACTTGGCATTTGTCCATGATCAGATAAGTGTAGCTAAGCTACCACTTATCACTTTGTCACTTGATCAGATAAGTGTAGTACTTATCACTTTTTCACTTGATCAGATAAGTGTAGCTAAAGCTACCACTTATCACTTTGTCTCTTGATCAGATAAGTGTAGCACTTATCACTTTGTCACTTGATCAGATAAGTGTAGCTAAAGCTACCACTTATCACTTTATCTCTTGATCAGAAGTACTCAAATCCGGCGTTTCGCTTAACTTGATCATTTGATTTTCGCATTTTTATTTTATTCCCATTTCAACAATAAATACATTTCATCATACATTATATAATTCATGAAATTAACATTTAATCATTAAATTTCAGCCATATGAACTTACCTGGGTCGATTTGCAGAATTTGTAAAAGGTTCAGGGACTAATCAGCTACTTTTTCTTTTCCTTGACTTTTCTCGGGTTCTCGATCTAAAATACAAATTTATTCATTCATCAGCATATAATTCTACTCTAATTCATTTCACAATTTATGCCCTTAAATTTTCGAAATTACACTTTTACCCCAAACTTTACAGTTTTTACAATTTGGTCCCTACTCAATTAACCCCTCAATTGATCTAATTTTTCTCAATTAACACCTTTTCCAACTATTTTAGACTACTACATAGACTTTCATATTCAAAACCGCAACACCAAACCCTAACTCCAAACTTTTTCACAATTTGGTCCCTAAAATCAATTTCTACCAAAATTACTTAATAAAATCATCATATAATAAAATTAAAGCTTTAATTCCATGTTTAATTCCATGTGTACTAGGAATAAATATTAAAATAATTAAAATCAAAAACGAGGTATCGAGACCTCGAAGATTTTAACCGAGCCATAAGTATTTTAGAAATATTTATAGAGTGTCATTGAGTTGGTATTAAAGTTTTGTTAGAAAATTTTAACTTTTGGATAGTTAATTAACTAAAAAGGACTAAATTGAAAATAGTGTAAAATGTGTTAAATTGTGATTAAATAGCTTAAGTGACTAATGAGGAGGGATTTAAAAGGCAATTAGGCCCAAATCATATGGGCTGGACGGTTGGGTAAGAAAAATCAGCAGAAGGTAAGGGGAAACAGGGGCAAAATTGGAAACTTAACAAATTAAATTATAAAACAAAGACAAAAGTGAAAAATCTAGAGATTTTTTCACAATTTATCAGCAAAAACGCCATAGGAGGTCTGAAACAAGCTGGTTTTTCATATATTTGAATCATGTAAGTTTAATTCTTGATTATTTCTTCTAATTTTAGTGGTTTTGATACTTTTACAATTAGGTCCAACTAATTATTTCATTAGTTTTGATTTCATGGCTGATTTTGAAAGTTACTTCTCATTTACTTATTCTCACTAAATTAATAATATTTTCTACTCATTTGTCAGATTTAGTGATCTCGAATCACCATTCCGACACCATTGAAAATTCAGGCCATTACAAATCCCTAAATTATGTTAATATCTCTTTCGAGAGTAAAAACAACTGACTCTAGGTTGATAAATTGAAATCTCTTTCTAATTAAACCCCTATTGTCGTATTAATTCGATCTATGGATTCCTCTATTAGATTTGACTCTAATCTGGTAGATTTATGTTGTCCTATTTCTAGGATTGCATGCAACTCCACTCAATTATGCTAGATCTACTATTAAATAGGGACTTTTACTCCACTAAAATACGCACATTAAACATTTATTAATATCTTAAAAATATTAAAACACGAAATAAGCATACATAAGTGAGAACTAGAAATAAATATTTATCATGTAATTCAGAAATTAAATAATAAGATTCATTTTAGGTTTCATCTTCCCTAGGTATCTAGAGACTTTAGTTCATAATCTGGAATAAAGTCATCTCAAAGTTAGGATAACAACAAGACATAAAGAAACCCAATAAAACTTCTAAGGAAATTGAATAGAGATATTCAATCTTGAAGGAGATCCGCTTCTGAGTTGAATTCGGTGGCTTTCTTCGAGTATCTTCTTCGTTCTTCTTTGTGTCCCCCTTTGGGTTCTCTTCTAATATGTATTTATAAATTTTAGAATGATCTGAAACCTTAAAAATTAAGTTTTTCTGCATAAAAGGGAAGCAGGGTGTGAAATTGACACGGGTGGCACATGGGCGTGTGGCCAGCCCGTGTGGTTCACACGAGCGTGTGCCCAGCCCGTGTGGAAATGCCCAGGCCTTGTGGATCCTGAAAACAACTCTTTTTGTCCGATTTTTGCTCTTTTTCGTTCCTTTCACTCCCCTATGCTCTCCTAAGTATAAAAACATGAATTTAAAGGATTAGGAGCACCAAATTAACTAGTTTACATAATAAATCATCCAAAATGCGTTAAGAATGAGATTAAAACATGTTACGTTTATGGTTTATCAAATATCCCCACACTTAATCGTTTGCTTATCCTCAAGCAAAATCCTCAACTCTCAATTAAAATTAATCTTTCTCAACTTATAATTCTTATCAATAATGTTTTGTCATAATTCGCAAATAATCATACATTGATAATAAACTAAAAGAGCACTAAAGATTCAAACAATCCAAGTCAAATATTTTTAAAGCATGAAAACATAGGTATCTCCCCTTATCTAAGTAATTACCTTTAATTCAAAATCAACAAGAATCGACATCCTCACTAAAGATTCACTTAAATCACTCAAAGTGTTTAAGGTTCAAAAATAAGCACTCAATAGTCAAACATGAAAAATCATTGCCATAGGCTTGCATGAAAATCAAATCTCCATCACTATAAAATGAGATGATACACAAATCAAAAGGTCTTTAAGCGGTTGTAATGGGGCTTAGGTTAAAGGTGTGGAGAAAGGCTGAAAAAGATGGTTAAAATCGAGATCGATTTGATAAATTACTAACTAGAAAATAAACAAATGCTGAATTAAAAACAATTACATCAATCAAAAACTATTCAAGAATAACACGAGCTTCTTCTCAAAATATGAATTTAACTGTTCAAGCTAAATTAACATAGAACTAAATAATAATCAATAAATATGTATTTATTATTTTTTTTGAAAATAGTAAGAAATAATTCAACAACTTAAACAAAAGGCTTAATCAAACAATTAACCAAATCAAATCTCGATAAAATGGAGTCAATGAAACGGGAAAAATTATCAATGAACGAAAAATGAGTTATGGGTTAACATTAATGGGTAAATCAAGAAACGGTGTGTTAGGCTCAAAGGGGTTCACTAAGGGTTAATTATGTAGATAGGCTTTTTATGTGATAAGTGGGTTAAAACCTAAGTGCCTTTATCATCTTAGTGTATCAAATCAAAGGTGTGGTCTTGACATGCATAATCGAAGCAAGTTCTAGAATGACAAATCAATAATGACACACTCATAACCAATAAAAAAATTGAGCAAGAAAAATGTATGCTCTAAAGGCTCAAAATCTCAAAAAAAATTATGGTTTTTGATGTCAATCTTGCAAATTTCAAACTTCAAGGTAATCCCTCAATTCAGGGAAATAACCTAAAAAATTTTAATTCTAAAAATAGACTTATCATGCTTGATTCTCTCATGTCTTAAAGTTTAAAACAATCAATGCACAAATATCTATGAATTTAATTTAAAACACATCAATAAAAATCACAAATCGATAAAAATTCATTCTAATAGTAGTATGAGGAAAATTACTTAAACACAAAACATAATTCAAGGATTTTCTAATAATTATATAGATAACCTCCCCACACTTAAGATGTATATTGTCCTCAATGTACAAACATAGATAATCACTGTATAAACAGAATATCATAAAAGAGGGAGGAAACTAAAACTGCCGTGAATATTGGATGAAATCCCCAAAATAGTGAAAATCGAAATTGTAGGCAAATCTAAATGTAGAGCATGATTCCGAGCAAACTAATAAGAAAATAAATACAAATAGTGAAGAAGATTAAGGGATTATACTCGATTAGAAACAACCATAGAAATTAAAATATAGTTCAAAAGATAAAATGAAATAAGACTAAGAAAATAACAATAAACATAAACATAAAAATAAAAATAAAAATAAAAATAAAAATAAAACAAATGGACTCAATGGTCCTCATCATCAGACGCGTCGGTGCCGTGAGTCGTCGTGACCTGCTATAGAATAAATGTCGAGCAAAACTCCAATGTCAGCTCCATGTATGTGGGCTTGATAATGGAGAAGAATCTGTCCCACGGAGCTGTGGTAATAAAGGAGCGCACGTGATCAGCTAGGTGACTGCTCCAACGCGGCCCAATCAATACATCGCCTAGACCGAGTGGGCGCTGTCGAAGTAACTGAAATAAATCCTCCTGGGGGCCCGCAGAAAATCAGAGATAAGGGTGGCAGGCCTCGACGGAAGCGCTCGAGGAGGAGGTCGCACCATGGGTCTTCCGCTTTTTCGAGGCGGGGATGGCGACCTTAGACTTGCCGCGTGTGTTTGTCATGGTGTGCCTGAAAGATAGAATATTCCAATATCAAGAAAACAAGAACAAAAATATCACCAATTAAACACATAGAGGAGCATGAACATACGAGATAAAATAATGAAATCAGAACTAAAAGACATGTCATACTAAAAATAATAACAAGAGTAAATAAGAAAATAAAAAGAGAATTAACATATATAATAACCTAAATATACTGATCATATTAGAAATAAAAACAAGAGCTAATATTATAACACAAATGTAAGGAATCAGTGAACAGAATCAAACTATAAACATATGAAATGAACTAAATATTGAACTAAAAAAGAAGCAGAATAATAAAATAAAAGGAACTAAGAAAGAAACTAAAGAAAATAATAGTTATAAAAAAACACATAAAATAGAAAACAATAAACAAAAGAAATTAATAAGAATAATAAAGTATAATAAAATAAAATAAAAAATAAAGAACTAAAAAAATGGGGAATAGGGAGGACCGAAAGTGGGTGGTGGTGGGTTGTGCGGGTCTGCAGTTGACGCGGACGATGGTGGTTCGTGGTGGCGTGCGAGAGGTAAGCTCCGGCGTGAGGGAGGTGCGGAAAGGAAAGAAGGGGTGGTCGGGGTCGACGGAGTTGGTGAGGGAGAGGTGAGGGAGGAAGAGAAAGGTCGAGGAAGGGTGGTATTTCGAAGGGGTGAGGAAAGGGGAAGGAACGGCGGCCGAAAGTGGCGGTTAGAGGGTGCGGCGGCTGGGGTTTGTGGGTGGAATTTGGGGAGGAAGAAGACAAACTAAAAAAAATAAAATTGGGGTTAGGGATTTTAAAAGGGTGACACGGTCATGTGAGGCCCGTGTTGGGCCGCATGGCATAGTCATACGCCCGTGTGGTTCCTGTTCAGCTCGTGTGCGATAAAAAGTTTTATCCTAGTCTTCGCACGGCCTCGGACACTTCCATACGATCTAAAACTAAAAAAATATTCTTAAAAAAATTAATTCTTGGATACCAATAAAATAAAGTTATTTTATCAACTTTTAAGCATATAAAAGTTTTATTAAACGTACGATCTCCTCTTTAATTATTTCTCATATGTAAATTAATCCCTATAAGATATCATTCTAGAAATTAAAAAAAATAAAACAAAACAATATTTTAAACTATAATACTACTGATCAGATCTTATGGTTATTTCTAATTTCAGTAACAAATTTAAATATCTAAAATATTTGAATTAAAATAGAAAAGAATTTCAATAATTTGTATGCATTATGTATCAAAATTTTCTTTCTTTATTTCTCTCAAATTTTCTTTTGATTAAAATCGAATTCCTTTTTAATATTCAATTAATCATTAACCAAGCAGAAGATGGATGCTAGCATTGGTAGATCGCAAAACGCTCTGCTAGCTAAGCTCCAACATTGCCTATTCATCTTCTTTATATAAATTCTCATTGATCCAATGACGAAAAGGAGAAATAATTTGCTATGGCGAATTTGATTCGTGTAAGTCACAATTAAACTTAAAAATGTGAGTTACTGTCAATTGAGAGCAGAGTCAGTCTTTCAAGGTTTTGATTCTTCTATACATCACATCCAAACATTGATTTGTTTTTAAATTGGTAGTCTTGTATTATACTATGGTTCAACTAATAAGTAGGTAATTCATGTTTGAATCCGTACATTTATTTTTAGCTCAGCACAAGTACAGAGATGCCATGGAACAAAAGACAAAAGAAAACTAGAAACAAAGGAGCAGATCAGAAGAAACCACCCAGCAAGTCCAAACTTCAAGTCGAAAATACACCAAAGCATAATAAAGAACAGAGAAACGAAGATCGCTCAAACTCTTGCCTTTGTATATAGCACCAACAAGCATATTAAAAAAAAAAAAAAAAAAACTAATGCTTCGTAAAAGATTTCCATTCACTTCTGTTCTGTGTCTCTTCACTCTGAAAAATAATTGAAAATGAAATATTAGGAAAGAAAAAATAAATAAAATCACCTAAATATCCATCCTTCTATTAATTAGTTCCTATAAATCAACAATATCACATAAAATAAGTTCTGTGGTGAGCGTGTGAGATGAGCTCCACTATTTTTATACATTCATTATTCTAAATGATTACTATATGTTTAGTAGGTAAGTAAGGAAAGTTGCATATATGAATTGGTAAAAAGGAAGATTGAATTTTAGTTTGTACCTTAGAAACCCTTGCGAGTTTGCACAATGTATCTGTCTACAATCCAAATGCGTTCAATGTGAGCAATATTAGGCCAGTCCAGATCAGTTTCCCTTTGTAATCTTTTCGATAATTGGGGACAATCGATAATTTCCAAGTAGGTCAAAGAGGTGAGATGACACATTCCCTCTGGTAGTGATGTCAAGTTAAAGCATTCTCTAATCTGCAATGACTGAAGAGAAGTTAGGTTTTGCAGAAACTTCTCTTGTAGAGAATGTAGATCTTGGATCCATTGTATGTTTAGAATTCTCAATTTGGAGGGAGGATGTAGAGTTGATGATGATGGTGCTTCTATATTTATCTTCTTCAACTTCATTGTCTCTTGAAATGGCTTTGAGCTGGTACACTTCAACTTCAACTCCGTAACTGATGGAAACAACGGCATAGTGGTTAGATTAGGGCAATGTTTGATAGTTAAATGGGAAAGGCAAGGAAAACACGGCAAGTGTGGATTTGAAGCTTCACCAACATCACCCTTCCACCATCCTTTAAGATTTGGGCAATCATTTATCTCTAGTTCTTCCAAGGATGGAAAAAATATTGTTGTTGATTTCCCCGAAACCAACTCCTCTTGCATTTCAGTCTCCGAAACATTCTCCAAAGCTTCTAACCTTGAAAGCCTAATAACTTTAAGGGAATCCAACTGATGCAATGGTGGCAGATGCTGGCAATTAGCAAAACCCTCTAATATTAGCTCACTTAAATTCGTGATGGAAGACAGCCAGCTTGACATCTTGCTTCCTGGATACCCTATCACCTGCAGCTTCTCTAGATTTGGGTGTGGTTGGAGGCATTCAAGAACCGTTTCACCTTCCCTGCACAACCACCGCCATTCCAATACTAAGGATTTCAAATTCAATTTGTCTTTCAAGTAAGTAGATCCCTTCTCCACAATAGCATTTTGTAAATCTAAAATATGCAGCTTTCCTTTAAGTTTCTTCAACCCATTTAACTCACTTAAGCCACCAACATTCTTACCTGTTGTTCTCCCCACAACAAACCAAGGTAAATTTTGCAGGCTAATTAGCTTCCCTAGTCCACGTGGCAAGCAATCCAATTCACCACAGCCATCGAGATTTAATGTTTCCAAAAGTTGAAGCCTCAACAATGAACTAGGCAGTTCTGTTATATTCGAATTACTAACAATATAAAGTGCTCTTAGATGCTTCAAGTTTCCAATGGAATGCGGTAACATCTTTAAATCTGAGCCATAGAATATCAACACGCGCAAACGCTTGAAATTACACGTGAGTGATCGATTCACGCACCAATCCTTATTTCCAACAAAAGACCTCACTTTGGTTGCTTTAAGTAAGGTGTTCCCAATTTCCCAAGGGGAATCAAATGAAACATGGCGACTTCTTTTATTTACATTTTCTGCTTCCAAACTCACGATGCAATACTCTTTCCCAGCAACAGAGCAGGCAAGATCATGCATGAGATCATGCATTGTGAACCAACTCTCACCCAAACAATCCATTGATCTACATTCTAGAAATGATCTCCAAACCAGATCCTTGAAATACTCATAGCCGGTTTCTTCAAGATCTTCGTCTTCACTTAGGGGCTGGATAAACCCTAGGGCCATCCAATGGTGGATCAAACCTGGCACTGAAAACGATGTACCCTTTGGGACCAAAGAGCAGTAAGCAAAACATCGTTTCAAATGCGATGGAAGATGATGATAACTCAACTTCAATATTGGCATGATACCATTTTCTTCATGAGTTAGGTATTTATGTACATTTTTATTCACCTTTACCCATTCTGCTTCTGTACGTTTATATAATACCTTTCCTATTGCCCTTAAGGCAAGAGGGACCCCTTTACACTTGTCCACAATCTCCATTCCAATCGCTTCTATGCGTGAATTATTAGATTTTCGACTTGCTTCTTTGAAAGCCGTTTGCTTCAATAGAGACCAAGATTCACTTCTTGACAGACCTTGAAGATTATGATGTGGAACAGTGCCTGTGATTTCTGCAACCAATCCACTGCGTGTAGTGATAACAATCCAACTTCCTCTCGCACCACCGGATAGCAGATTCCGTAAATTGCGCCATTTCTCAGGATCGTCGTTCCACACATCATCAAGAACCAGCAAGTACTTCTTTCCATTAATGTTGTCTCGAAGATGACGGTGCAGTGTGTCCAGCTGAAGGTTCCTTTTAGGCTTTGTCATAGTCGCAGCCTCAATGACTTTCTCCACAATGACTTTAAACTCAAACTTGTCCGAAACACAAACCCACATTTTTAGCTCAAAATGATCTTTAAGCTTTTCATCATTGAACACCATTTTAGCTAACGTGGTCTTTCCTAGTCCTCCGATGCCTATTATGGGAACAATTGAAACATTTTGTTTTGGTTCTGATTCCAGCAGCAGTTGTACAATTTTGTTTTTATCATCATCTCTTCCAATTATTTCTTCAGAATGCTCAAATGAATATGTTTGGTCCCTCTCCCTAACTACAATCGGTGTCTCTACAGGGCAGTCACTGAGCTGAAAATTGGCTCTATCAGCTGCAATATCATCTAGTCTCCCCTAATGGCTTTAACTTTAGGAGCCATCTTGAGACCATAAGCAAGTTGGTTTGATGTCGAGAAGAAAAGGCGTACCTTTTTCGCCTTGCCATCGCCTGCCACTATTTTCTGCCGAAGAGCATGATAAGAGAACTCATCCAACAAGTCTTCCACATCGTAAAGCACATCCTTAAGATTTTCCAGCCAGTGAGTTACTTGGTTATTGTTTCTGTTGCGCTGATCTTCCGCATCACGTAGCACTGCTCTAATAGTCGAAGCAGTTCTATGGAGCTTATCGATTTCCTCTTTCAAACCCCATACTGCTCCAAGCTCTTCTGCTGCTAACGATACCAGACCCTCCAACAATTTTCCAGCAAGATCGAACAAAATGCCCTCTGCCATTGGAAACACTCTTTCAGATGGTTTTCCGGAAAGAACGAAAGGCTGAAATTTGATGTCAAGGTCAAGGTCAAGATCTAAATCTGATCAATAGACTACAGTGAAGTGACTTCGTATTTTTTATTATTTTTATTTATCAGAATAATTAAAGGTTAAAATCTATCATGAGTCCCATACTTTTAGTAAATTTAAATTTAGTCCTTATATTTTTATTTCTAATAATTTAGTCTTTTTATTTTTTTTAAAATTTAAAATTCATGTTAATAGGTTAATGTAATTATTTTGTTAAATTTAGGCTCATGGCAATCATTTTTTTAGTTATATTACTACTAAGTGAGTATTCTTTTTATTTCAAAATATCAGACAAATAAATTTAATAAAAAATTTTAATGGTGTTAACAATTAAATTTAAATTTTAAAGTCTGAAAAATAAGGACTAAATTTTTATAAGTAAAAGTATAAAAACTAAATTATAAATTTATAGAGAATATAAGAACTCATGACACAATGATTAAATTATGGGTTTTTGTCGCATGTGCTTGCAAGTTACTACAGTATCAATCCAGTAGTTTTGCAATAGAATAGATTAAATGTAATTACTGTGTATTTCAGATGGATTGGAAGAGAAGAGTCTATTTCTGTGATTCTTTGTAATTTTTTATGATTAATGAAATTATGATCGGTACCACTTTTCATAGTCTCTTTTAAGCATGTCTTTTTATATGTTTAACATAATTATGATTAATCTACCTTTGATAGGAGGGATAAAATTTTAGAGGTTAAAATTAAATTATTACCATGTATTAATTAATAAATTTATTATTTTTGAAGGATAAAACAAAAACAAATTATTTTTAAGGACCAATTGTATGTTAACTTATATTTTTAGGGATTTTATAAAAGAATTTCTACTTTCGGGTAAGCCCCCCTCCCCATTCGGGCCTGCCTTCCAACAGAGTGCTTAGGGAGTTTTGTTTCTTCTTCTTCGCTAATATATTAAAAGTTTTATTCTTGATTTACCTTCTTAATTATATTTATTTCTCATTTGGTATTTAAATTTTGTATCGGTATCCGTTTTGGTATTTCACAGTTAACAAAAAGGTTAACTAATCGGAATATGCCACATTATTGATGACATGATAAGTTAACTGGTGATATAGTGCGTTTACTAATAATGTGGAAAGTTGATCAATAACATGGCATGCTGTTGAGGTGTTCACTCGTATTGGTAAAAAATCATTAAAAATTATTTTAAAAATATACAAAAGTATTAACATGAAATGTTACTTGCAAAAATCATACCAAATAATAAAAATTATTAAAAATTGTAAAATATATTAAATTTTGTAAAAATTATTATAATAAAAGCACAATATTATTCAAGAGATTAAAGATTCATCCTTATAAAATGATACTGAAATTTGAGCATCAACTAATACTTGGGTCGATGCAGGCCTTTGGAAGTTAAATTCTAAGATATTTTAGATGGATACTTAAAGGATATAAAAGAGCCACAATTCAATTTCATAATACAAAGTGATCAAAGCTGTGATTGATAGATTGGAAGACTTTGGCATTACAGTCCTTCGAAGAGTTCTAGGACTCTTGAGAGCTGAAGATGATGATGTTGCAGTGTTTCCAGCTGAAGGTCCGTTTCAGGCTTTGTCTTAGTCGCAGACTCAATGACTTTCTCCACAACGACTTTTAACTCAAACTTCTCCGAAACACAAACCCGCATTTTTAGCTCAAAATGATCTCCAAGCTTTTCATCATTGAACACTATTTTAGCTAACGTGGTCTTTCCTAGTCCCCCGATTCCTTTTATGGGAACAATTGAAACATTTTGGCTTCCTTTGGATGCCAACGCAGCCATGGTGAGATGGGATTTTGAGGGAATATTCTTTTTCCCTGCACTGTGATGACGTTTTTGGTCTTGATTCCAGCAGCAGTTGTACAATTTTGTTTTTATCAGCATCTCTTCCAATTATTTCTTCTGAACGCTCAAAGGAATATGTTTGGTCCCTCTCCCTAACTTCAATTGGTGCCTCCACAGGGAGGTCACTGAGCTGGAAATTGGCTTTATCAGCTGCAATAGCATCTAGTCTCTCTCTAATGGCTTTAACTTTAGGAGCCATCTTGAGACCATAAGCAAGTTGGTTTGATTTCGAGAAGAAAAGGCGTGTCTTTTTCAGCTTGCCGTCTCCTGCCACTATTTTCTGCCGAAGAGCATCAGAAGAGAACTCATCCACATCGTAAAGCACATCCTTAAGATTTTCCAGCCAGAGACGTACTTGGTGATTGTTTCTGTCACTAATCTTCCGCATCACGTAACACTGCTTTGATAGTCGAAGCAGTTCTGTCCAGCTTATCGATTTCCTCTTTCAAACCCCATGCTGCTCCAAGCTCCTCTGCTGCTGACGATACCAGACCCTCCAACATCTTTCCAACAAGATCGAGCAAAATGCCCTCTGCCATTGGAAACACTATTTCAGATGGGTTTTCCGGAAAGAATGCAAGGCTGTGTTAAAAGAAATTTGATATCAAGGTCAAGGTCAAGGTCAAGATCTTATCAATAGATTACCCAATCATCATTTATTAGAATAATTAAAGGTGACAAATATATCATGAGTCCCTATACTTTTAGTTAATTTAAAATTGAGTCCATATACTTTTATTTCTAATAATTTAGCTTCTTTACTTTTCAGAGTTTAAAATTTAAGTTTAAATTAACGCTGTTAAAATTATTTGTTAAATTTAAGTTCATGATAAAACTATTTTTTTAGTTATCTTACCACCAAGTAAGTATTCTTTAATTTCAAAATGTTCTACTAATAAATTGAATAAAAAAATTTAAACGAATTAAATTATAATAAATAAATTATAAAGACTAAATTATAAATTTATGAATAGTACAGATATTTATCACTGATTTTGACCGTAATTAAATTATGGAATCAATTACTTCTTTCCCTTAATTCTGTCTCGAAGATGATACCTTTCAGGCTTTCTCTAAGGGCCAGTTCTTCATTGCTTAAGAAAAGCTGTGAAGAACAAGCTGCTTTTGGCTGAAATTTTTAGCTTTTCAGAAGTGTTTTTGAAAAGCACTTCTGAAGAGGAGTTGAAAAAGAGAAGCTAAAAGATTTAGCTTTTACTCTCCCAAAAGCACTTTTGGTGCTTAATTACTTTTTCACCCCTCTAATAACATAGTATTTTCCTTTTTTTCCTTGTTGCTTAATTACAAATACAAATGTGTTAAAATACTAATTACAAATATTTAATGGTTATATTTAAATATTTAAAATATAGTTTATATATTCTAATTAAATTTATTAATAATTAATATTTATTGCTTAAAAATATTTAAAATTTATATTTCATATATTAAAATATTAACAACAAGTTATAATAATTTTTTTATATTCTTACTAAAATATGATAATATTAACTAATTTAAATATTATTTAAATACATATTTATTACTTGATAATAATATGTCTAAAATAGACATTTTATTTCTTAAAAGTACTTTTTGACAGTAATACTAAATACTCAAATTTTAAACTAAACTTTTCAAAAATACTTCTCAAAAGCAATGAAGAACTGGCTAGCCTCAATGGTTTTCATGACTTTTAACTCAAACTTGTCCGAAACACAAACCCAAATTTTTAGATCGAAATGATCCCCAAACTTTCCATCATTGAACACCATTTTAACTAACGAGGTCTTTCCTAGTCCTCCGATGCCAATTATGGGAACAATAGAAACATCTTGTTTCGGTGAAGTGAACTCGTATTCCGAGTTTCTTTTCATTAGTTTTATTGTAAAGTGGATCGGGAGAACCATTACAGCTAATTACTAGAATAGTTAAAATCATAATCAAAACACAAATTATATAAAGTTTGATGCAGTAGAATATAAGAGCATACCATCATTTAAGACATAGATAACCTGTAGAGTAAACAGATAGACTGATTCCTTTCTTTGACCATCGCCATGCAAAAAGAAAAAAAAAAGAAAAAAGAAAAAGACTCGAAATTCTTAGTTCTTTCCCTGTGCCACCCTTAGATACGAACACCCGTCCTACATATACTTCCTTTTCATTCACCAAGCTTCCTCGAAAAAACCCTTCTCCAAATCATCGGGAAAAAAAAAACGATGTCCGGTTCGGATAGGTTACCGATCTGAGACACCCGGCCGTAACCTCAACCCATCGAACACCCCACTCCGCCCACTACTACGCGCAGCGTGTTCGTTAAAGCTTCACCACTAGAGTCAACAAAGTACTATGCACCATTCTCATGTCTTTCCTTTTAGTTGCACTCACTGTTTTCTTCATCGTATGGCTTAGTTTGTACGCCCTCATCGTCAAAGGTCCCCCATGATAGATTCCATGGTTCCTAGTTTGGCTCAAAAACCAGGCTCGACAATGCTGTAATAACGTTCAATGTCAAGCTAGGAATTCGAACCAGCATATTGGAATCTATTACAATTCCATGAAAGGGTTCGTTTATTACAAAGATAAACAAATAGGGTTGACCCCATTTTTGCAACCATTTTTCCAAGAACCAAAGACAACTACGGTTGTGTACGGTCAGTTCGGTGTCGGTGCAGCTCCGCTTGCTGTCAACAGCCGATGATAGGCAACATGGAACTGTGTTTTTTCGATTAGGTATAATGTCGGTGATTAGATTTAAGGTTTCGACATGGAAGAGTGTGCACCATGAAATGCATGTAATTAGTTGTGATGTTGCTGTTGGTTCAGATGGGTTGATATTGCTGGCTTGGGAGAACAGGAAATGTTCTGTCTATTTCAGTCGATTCTTGCAGTTTTTATTTGATTTGTAATGTTATATGTTTGGAATTATGATTGATAGGCACTTTTTAAATTATTTTTATATGTATTTAGCATTGTTTTAGGATGATAATAATTTATATTTTATTATATAATAACTCGACTTTGAGCCAAATCCGAGAGTCAAACTTCAGACCATGAAGGATCCTACTCATCTTTTTGTTTCGGCACTTCTTCTCACCTTTTCATTTCTCTTTCTATCTTTCCATTTATGTTGTATCAACAAGCATATATAAATAATATTTCAGGATTAAGTTGCCTCAGTTCTTAAATTCTTTTAGAATGGTCCCATGACCAGGGGTGTAGGGTTGGGAAACAGGGGATTTGACACCATTGACTGTATAGTTTAATTGTATTTTTACCCTCTCTGATTATTTAATTTAATTTTTTTTTAGCTTTTTTAGATAAAAAATTATAATTTTATTTTTTTAAGCCACAATCAAAAGTTAAAACTACAATTTAATTAATTTTTAATACAAAACTTTTTAGTTTTGTCCCTCAAATTTTTTTAATTTTATTCCAATAATCGTCCTATCATTGAAGTGCTATAAGGGGAAAAATTTCCCCTTTTTGGCTAATATATTAAAAAAATTCCTTAAAACTACTATATTCTTTTTAATTTCTAAATAATATGATTTTACCTATGAAAGCTTTTGGTTTTAATTGAAGTAATAATATGTCGAATTTTAAACTATTTGATATTTCATGTTGACTTGGAATATTTAGTAGCTAGTCTTGAAAGCATGTGCCCCATAGAGCAAAATAACATCCCAAAGAAAAGAATTTAGTGTGTCATTTACCCCCCAAGAAAGGCCAAAAAGCACTAATAAAAGCTGTTGCTAAACTTCCATATCCTTCAACCAATGAAATTCTTAAGATTCCTAAACTTTATTCTCACTCAAACCATCACTTTTTTCTATCCCTCCCAATTAAACCAAATTGGCAAAATCCCATTCAAACCTCCTTTGTGTTTTCATTTCTCTTTGCAACAATGTGTGAAACCAAAAGCTTCTACTTGTGGCTTCTCCAAGTCATTGGCTTGTTAGGCATTCTTGCTCTTTGTCTATGGCTAGCCATGCGTCCTAAAATCCCCAACTACACCATCGTCAACTTTTCAATCCCGGGGGCAAATACAAGCAACGAATCCGATCACGGTTCCATACAATACGAACTCGATATCGAAAACCCAAACCAAGATTCCGGTATATACTACGATGATATCTTCCTTATGTTCTATCACGGGGAAGATAAAGTTGGGAGCAAAACTATACCTTCATTTTATCAAGGGAAGGATAAAACTCGTGAAGTGATTGATCAAGTGGATGTTGAGACCCGTTTTTGGACTGTTCTTCGTAAAGCAATAATGAATGCAACGGCTGAATTAAGGGTCGATTTGTCGACAAAGATTAGGTACAATACGTGGGGCATAAAGAGTAAGCAACATGGGATCAATAGGGAAGGGAAGATACCTATTGGTAAAGATGGTAAGATATCGAACAAGAAGAAGAAGGTTAAGCTTCGACATGCACCAAAAAAATGGAAACAACGAAGTACTCGGTTTCTCTTAAGTACTTGATTTACTTTTGATCTTGTTTATATATTTGTTGTCGTAATTACCATTTTTTTTCTCTTTGGAGTTGTATATGTTAATTAGTTTGTGAAGACAAAAAAAAAAAAAAAAAAACCTTTATGGATGAATGATTTAGGCTTCTAAATGCAATACATGCAATGAAACAATGTTTTGTTTGGTACGAAAAATGTATGCAAATTTCGAAAATGAGTAATTAAGGATAATTGATCATAGTGTTAATATTTTTTTCGTTAATTGTATATAATGTTGATTGATATAATAATAAATTTAGTTCTTAAAGTTTATATTCTGTCAATTTGGTCTTGATTTGCCAAATCTAGCTTGCAACATGTGTAAATGTTGAGGCTAAATTTGTTGAATTTTTTAAAATTGAGACAAAATTGACAAAATATGTAAAAATTAAAAGCTAAATTTGTTATTATATTAATAAAATTTATGCAGAATTGATGGAAGACATCAATGTCGTGATTAATTATCCTTACTTGCTCACTTTCAAAATCATCAAAGATCAAATTGTCTTGATTTTCTTTTTTATTTATTACTTAGTAGTGTTGAAAAAAAATACTTTTATATATATATATATATACCAAGTCAACATATAAAATCCTTAATTTTAACATTTTTTTTTCATTTTTAAATCTTGGCATCTCAGGTTAACATAGAGTATGACATAGTAAAATAAAAGTTAAAATATGTACTAAGTCATTATACTTTTTATAAAATTTAAATTTAGTATATATACTTTTATTTTTAGAAATTTAGTTAATTTACTTTTTCAGGTTTCAAAATTCAGATCCAGTTACTAATAATATTAAAAAATTATTTTGTTAAATTTAAATTTATTACAATTTTAGTTTTTTTTTAGTTACATGGCTACCAATAATTTTTTTTTAATTTCAAAATGTCGCAGCAATAAATTTTAAAAAAAAATTAAACGTATCAACAATTAGATTTGAATTTTAAAATCTGAAAAAATAGATAAACTAAATTCCTAATTAAAAATAAAATTATAGAAATTAACAAGTATTGAACGCAATGGTGAGGTATATTATACTTGTATAGAAAAAAAAATTAAATTCAAATATTTGAGACAATATTATTATTAGGATGCACTACCACAAATTTTGAAAAGATCAATTTTCATTCGCCGTAACAATGTTACTAGCTAGTTATTGAAAGCTTGAATCACATAAAAGCAAAATAACACTCTAAAAGAAAAGAATGTAGTTCTTCATTCACCCCCACAAAGGCCAAAAACACTGATAAAAGTTGTTGCTAAACTTCCCATATCCATCAATGAATGAAATTCTTAATATTCTTAGACTTTATTCTCACTCAAACAATCACTTTTTTTTCTCTACCCTCACACAATTAAAACCAAATTGGCAAAATTCCAGTAAATCCTTCATGGAAACCTCCTTTGCTTTCCATTTCTCTTTGCAGCAATAATGTGCGAAACCAAAAACCTCTGCTTGTGGCTTGTCCAACTTGTTTACATTTTAGGCCTTCTTGGTTTTTGTCTATGGCTAGCCGTACATCCTAGAAGCCCCGCTTACACTATCATCAAATTTTCGGTCCCGTTGACGAATCACAACAACGGGTCTAGTCATGGAAGAATAGAGTACGAGCTCGATATCAAAAATCCGAACAGAGACTCTTGTATCTTGTACGACGATACCTTCCTCACGTTCTATTATGGACAAGATAAAGTGGGGAACAAAACTATCCCTTGCTTTTACCAAGGGAAAAACCGAGAGAAGAGCGAAATTCATCGATTGATTGATCAAATGGATGTTGAGACTCGTCTTTGGACCGATCTTCGTAAAGCAATAATGAATGCATCAGCTGAATTAAGGGTTGATTTGTCAACGAAGATCGTGTACTATACGTGGGGCATAAAGAGTAAGCAGCATGGGATTAATAGGGAAGGGAAGATACGTATTGGTAAAGATGGGATGATATTGAACAATAAGGAGGTTAAACTTCGACATGCATCGAAAAAATGGAAATTATGAAGCATTGTTGGTGCTTGATTTGCTTTTTGAGGTTCTTAATTTATGTATGTTTATTGTTGTAATATGTTTCTTTTCTTAATCTTGGTTTTGTATTTTGTTGACTGGTTTAAGAAGAGAGAATTTCTTTTTCATCCATCACGGATTTAGGGATTAAGGGATCTAAATGTAATTTCATACGATGAAATGAAACAATATCATTTTGTTTATTAGACCAAAAATCCAAATGTAAATCCGGTAATGGCATGAGCTTGAAACAACTTAAGTCTCAAATGACTTGGATCAAGGAGCTAAAATGACCTAAACATAAAGTGATCGGCATCCGAAACGATTTGAATCTTGTAATGACCCAACTTGAAAAGCTCAAAATTTTGAACTTGAAATTATTTAAATCAAGGGTCCAAGCCAGAAACTTTTCAAGGGTTTGGAATTGAATTATAAAACTTTTAAAGATCCAAATATGATTTTACCATTATTAATTTATAATGTCATTTTTAAAGGGACTAAATAGATTTTTTTTATATTTAGAAAGGTTAACGTGCAATTTTATCATTTTTAGAGACATTAAACTAAGATGTTTCATTTTTTATAACTTGAACTCAAATTAACTCCAATTTTAAGCGGGCCTTTTAAGCAATGGTCCAAATATGAGATTAACGGGCCCAATAGTTATTTGTATTACAGAAGGTCCAATTTCAATCTCTAATTATTCTTATTTTTTATTCGGAATAATTATTTTTGGGGTTAATTTACACGACATCCTTAAATTATGATGCAAAATTTAAAATTTTAAAATTATATTATTCACGTTCTTCCATCAGCTTAATTGCTAACATAATTAAATCATATAAACAACTTGAATTATTGTGTTAAAAAAAATCATTAAAAATTTAAAAGACTATTTTTATTTTCTAATTTATTATTCTTACGGGATAAACAAGTTAATTAGGATCAATATTTGACTTTAAATCAATCCACCCATTTTTCTTAATTTCATAAAATAATAGTTGAATTTTTAATTCCAACAAATGAAATTAAATGATTATCAAAATTTTATTTTCAAAGTAGTTTCTTAACACACATTTGATGAATATAAAATTCTGAGATAATTTTTAACTCAATTGCTTAATATGAAAATAATGCATACATACATACCTTTAGTTTTGATCATAACCAACAACTAAGTGCTCATGTAGAATTTGAAGCATTGACTATAAATATATAATTTATTCATTCAATACATTGAAAAGGTCAAATAAAATAAAATCAAGTCTTGTATTTTATATACTATTACTATCATACATAAAATATTAATATCTTAAAAAACTAATTGAGTCTTAGTTCGATTGGCATAGACATTGTTGTCAGTACAGGAGGACGTGAGTTCGAGTGCGCTGAAGCACATTATCCTCTTATTCATGGGTTGGAGAAGGACTTTGGGTAGTACTATACATTATATAATAAAAAAAAGCAGTATTCTAATCTAGCTAGTTAGAGAGATTAAATCGTAAATTTAAGTATAATAAAAGACCGAAAGTATAATTTGACCTTAAAAATTTGGTTGCCTTAGCAAATAATAGTCAAAAGTTGACCATACAACAATGACAAATACACAATTAGTACACATATTTTATTCCTCATAAGCTAGTCTTTTCTCGGTTGCCTTTCTTGACTATTAATTCTCTGATATTAGAATTTTGATTTCACAATAATCACATTTATTTAAGAAAAATAAAAAAATTATTCGTTTTTCGAGTTATTTTTTCAGTGAATTTAATTCGAATTTAACTCAACTTAATTTAAATGTTTATAAAATTTATATAAAATACCCATAGGTGCAGTACTAACTATGAGCTTTCGTCTCTTGTAAACAAAAACAATTGCCCCTGGAATCTCTAAATTAGAAATTCAACCATCCATTTTAGTCATCATTTTCCCTTGATTGTATTTTAATCAGTATTTGAGAGAGATGTTATTAAGAAAATTCCATCGGATAAGTTTGAGACGTCCTATTATTTTATCTACATTTAGGGTCTGTCGTTATGAATCACGTTTAACTAAAACAAAAGGTGAAATTTTGATTTTAGTCCTTTTCTTATGCTGAAATTTGGTATTTAATTTTTATATTTTAATTTGAAACAATTTAGTCTCTTTATTTTAAATAATGTTATTAGTTAATTTCAATGGTTGAATTCTTTTAAATATCCTTTGTATTGACATGGATTTTTTTATTAAAAAAAAAGTTCAGGTCATGATTTTAATTGAAATAGCTAATAATGGTAGTTATCTAAACTAGCCAATGACATTAAGGGTAAGTTTGATTCGGTTAAGTTTTTTAAATTTCATGAGCCGTCTATTATAATTTGGTTCAGTTGTCAATTTTTTCATACTAGTTTTGAGTTTTTGAACTTATTTTGACAATGAAAAAAATGAGCTATTGTATGTCTTTTGAATATTATTTGATAAAATTTCCAAAAAAAATAAATTTATAAATATTTTAAAATTTTTTTATATAGAATATATTTATAAATGTTTTGATATTATAAAAATAGGAGAACCAAATTATGTTAAAAGTAAAATACAAAGACCATATCCCAAATTTGAGTATAGTAAAGGTACTAAAAGACTAAAAATTAATAATTACAGGTCTGGTCTGAGTTTTTCTATAATGCTGCCTGAATTTCCAGCTTCGCTACAGTAATGTAAATTTCACTGTGACGTTCATTAGCTTGACCATATTAAACTTTTGAATATAGTAATCAAACTCGACTTCCATATTTACGGTTATTAATACAAAAAATTAATCCAATGAAAACATATTCCAATTTAAAAAAAAAAAAAAAAAATGGACAATTCTGCATTTTCATCTAGGCTTTTGTTGATCATGTTCGTTTTCTCCATTAAAGTTTCTTCAAATCCTCTTTATACTTTTTGTTCATACAATACAGGCAATTACACAAGTAACAGCACATTCGAGAACAACCTTAAATGGGTACTAGACTCATTACCATCCAATACTTCGGGTACAGGTTTCTATAGTACCTTGATCGGAGAAGGAGTCGATCGCGTCTACGCACGAGCGCTTTGTCGGGGAGACGTGAACGCTACGTTATGTCGAAATTGCGTTAAAAACGCTAGCCGAGACGTCCTTGACGGTTGCAAGACCTTAGAAGCAATCGTATGGTATGATGATTGTCAAGTTCAGTACTCATTTCAAAACAGTTCGTTGATGGTATATACCGGAAAATACCCAGATTCGAACAACAAAGAGAAAAACATATCGAATCCTGGTCGGTTTGACGATGCATTGACGTTTTTAATGAACAATGTATCGAACGATGCAGCGTATGATTCCGAGTTGATGTTCAAAACCGGCGAAGTGAAGGTTAATAAGAAGGAAACATTATATGGGTTAGTTCAATGTACAAGGGACATTGTTGGTGATACATGTCGTAGCTGTTTAGATTCAGCACTTAAAGATCTTAATGGCTGTTGCCGGTCTCGGACAGGGGGAAGTGTTCTTAGTAGGAACTGTAACGTGAGGTTCCAAATATATAAATTTTATAATGTCATGAATTCTCCATTAATATACCCTGAATCCAAAACAGGTATATGAACATCATTTAATTTGTTTCTTTCCTTGAAACATTTTATCTTACATGTTTGGTCTCCAAACAGGGTCTAAATGGAGCTTTGGGATGATTATCGCAGTCGTATGTGCCGCCGTACTGGTTGTTGCGCTTGTCGCTGTTTCGAGTTTCGTATACACCCGATCGAAGAAACGGAAACAAAGGGTAAAATCACAAAAGAAATTTAAAACCGTCTTTGATATCGTATTAAATGATCAAATTATGAAATATATTTGCAGATGAGGAAAGAAGCCAGACAATATTGCTATATGAATTGGCAAGTCCCAAAGAAGTGATCATAACACAAGAAGGCGAATTGGTGACTGCTCAAGAATTTCCTTTCCTAGATTTAGCTACAATAAGGGTAGCTACGGATGATTTTTCGGATTCAAACAAGCTCGGACAAGGCGGATTCGGTACGGTTTATAAGGTACTTGAGTGTTGTTATGGTCTAATTTTTTGTCATTTTGGTTCATGGTGTCTGAAATTGTGAATTGAATCGAATGATTTTAAGGGTGTGTTACCAAATGGGAAGGAAGTGGCAATTAAAAGGTTATCAAGGAAATCATGGCAAGGCTTGGAAGAATTGAAGAATGAAGTTATTTTGATTGCAAAGCTTCAACATAAAAACCTTGTAAGGCTATTGGGATGTGGGATTGAAGGTGATGAAAAGTTGCTTATATATGAGCTTATGCCTAACAAAGCCTTGATTTCTTCATCTTTGGTAGGTACCCTTTTTTTGTTCTTTCTCTTTAGGGTAGAAGCTTAGAAATTATTCATATATGTTTTTGGGTTAATTCCACTAAAAGTCCCAAAACTATAGTGCGGACTCTAGATTACTTCCTAAATTTCAAAATGTTTTGATTGAATTATCAAAGTATTTGATTAATCAAGTTCTTTTATCAACCTACTTGTGAAATTAGGTATTCAATGCTAGTTTGAATAAGATGTTAGCAAATTCGAAAAAGAAAAATTAGGGGGTTGGAATTTAATTAAAATTTTTTGGAAGGCCAAAAGGAAATTTTATCATTATACTAATTTATAATTTTATAATTTTTCAAGGACCTTAGAAGCAATTTGACTTTGGTGTAGATCAAATTGTAAAGGGTTAATATACTATTTGGTGCCTGAGTTTAACTCCATTGTTCAATTTGGTACTTAAAAGTTTTTTTTTTGTCCTAATTTGATGCCTTAATTTGCCTTGAATATTCAATTTAGTGTCTGAATTTTTTTCAATTTAATATACTTGAGTTTTTTGTCCTAATTAAGCACTTAAGTTTGGTTTCAAAGCTCAATTTGACACTTGAGTTTTTCAATTTGATACTCAAGTACCAAATTAGGACAAAAAAACGACCGTGCTAATAAAATTGAGGAGGATTACTTCTTTTTTAAACATGCCAGAACCAAATTATTAATAAGTACAGACATGTTTTCAAATTGATCTATGTGTTTAAAATATGCTACATGTCATATTCAAGTTAGGTTGACAAAAGGACTTGATTGATACTTTAATGACTCAATTACAATGTTCTAAAGTTAGAGACCAATTTAGACTCTGGGTGATAATTGGGGACATCGAGTGAAATTAACCCTTTAAATTTGTTTATTAATTGATCTTTAATTTTTCAATTTCAGATCCTGAGAAACGCTCACAAATTGATTGGAAAACATGGTTCGACATCATTACTGGAATTTCCAGAGGACTTCTTTATCTTCACGAAGATTCTCGGCTTAAAATCATTCACAGAGATTTAAAACCCAGCAATGTGTTGTTGGATCAAGACATGGTTGCCAAAATATCAGATTTTGGGATGGCAAGGATCTTTTGTGAAAACCAGAACACAGCCAACACAAAAAGAGTTGTGGGAACATAGTGAGTAGCTAAATATGCTTTGCTTTGTAATTTTAATTTCGATATTTAATTACTAAAAGTAGAAAACATTGTGGTGAAACAGTGGATATATGGCTCCGGAATATGCAATGGAAGGATTATTCTCGGTGAAATCCGATGTTTTTAGCTTCGGCGTGATAGTGCTAGAGATTCTTTCCGGGAAAAAGACAGCGGTTTCTACCAAACCAAACATGCCCAAACACTGCTTGCATATGTAAGTATAGCTGTAACATTGTGTTCATTGATGTCTAGAATATTGATTAAATGAATGCATTGGGGTTTTGCAGGCTTGGGGGTTATGGAAAGAAGGGAAAGAATTGGAATTAATGGACCCTTGTTTACTGGAATCATGCTCGATACCCGAAATAAGGAGGTGCATACATGTCGGGCTTCTATGCGTGCAGGAAGATCCGACAGATAGACCAACCATGTCCGACGTAGTAGTTGTCTTAGGAAGTGACACGATTACGCTTCGCGCACCCAAAAGACCTGCATTTTCGGTCGGAAGAATGATTACGAACTATCAGTCTTCAATAATAGATCCGTCGATAAACCAGATGACAATGTCTAATATCTCGGCCCGCTGAAAAAATTGGCTCCAAGTGAAAATAGACTTTAACCTAACTACTGTTGATGTAACAGGAATGTTGATGTGGTTGTTTTGTGAATAGGCATGATTAAATCAATGTAATTATAGATATGGTCCTGTTTAGTCTATTCTTAACACTATATTTGCTTTCTGCAGATGTTTAATTTGATCCATTGAATCTAATTAATATAAGGAAATTACTCAAATTCTTTACTAAATTTTTTTTTTTTTTTTGCATCAGATTCAAAGAAACTTAGACAATTAAATTGAAGCAAAGGTATTAACATTACTAATGGAATTGCTAGGGGATTCTATATGTACTTGAAGATCTAACATGAAGTATAGCACTAGCGTAGCCACGCGGGTTATCAAGGGCCATAGACAGTCGTCTAAACATCTTAAACATTTGGTATAAATCTCTAAGCATGATGGTTACTCCACCAATCTACTTTTTTCTACCTTTGATCTCTCTAACTTTGTTATTCTTTATTGACTTAACATGGAAATGTATCTCAAAACATAAATTTTAATATCTTCAAAGTTATTGTATAAATTCACTTAGACTTCACCAATAGAATTTTTAAAGAAGCAAAAGGTAAAGCTAAACCGATGAAATAATTGAGACATAATAAACTTTTCCTTTTAATTATTTTGTTATACTTACAACTCATGAGAACAAAGTCAACTAGCGACGCTAGCTTGGTGAGCTCGTTGGGTGTCCCCACGACCTCATTGGAACCTTGAGAGCTAAACCAACAGCATAGACAAAATCCAATCAACTAGTATCTTGGACACCTACTTCAATTCATCACTCTTTATGATTATTATTTTGAAAGCCTGTATATTTCAACAGTTTTAAATTACAAGTTATAATTATTATATAAACGAACACTTATGGATTCAATTCATGGTATTTTTGACTAAAAATATTTGTTCATAATAACCTTGAAATTAAAAGTTAATAATTACAATATAGAAACGTATAGGGGTGTGCATAATTCGGGTAAAACCGAAAAAATTCGGTTAACCGACCGAATTCGGTTAATCGGTCGTTAACCGAATTTTTTCGGTCGGGGGTCGGTTAATTTTTTTATGATTTTTCGGTTAACGGTTAATTCGGTTCGAAACCGGTCGGTTAACCGAAATTGGTCGGTTAACCGAAAAATTAATAAATAAATTATCCAACCCAGCCCAAACCCAATTACCCAACCCAATAAAACTAAAACTAAAGTTTACCCAATTACCCAATCCAATAAAACTAAAATTAAAAAAGACTATCCAATTTACCAACCCAATTTACTAAAGTCTAAAACCCAATTTACATTAATAATTTATAAATTTTTTAATTTTAAAAATAAAAAATAAAAAATTCGGGTAATTCGGGTATTTTTCGGTAATTCGGTTAATTCGGTTAATTCGGTTAATTCGGGTAATTCGGGCAATTTTTAACCAAAATAAAAAATACATAATATTCGGTTAATTCGGTTAACCGACCTTATTAACCGAAAAAATTTTGGTTCGGTTAATTTTTTTTAAAAAAATCGGTTCGGTTAACGGTTAAAATTTTTGGAAGGTCGGTTAATTCAGTTATAGTAATTTCGGGTCGGTTAACCGAATGAACACCCCTAGAAACGTATATATATAGAAAGTTTCCACGTTTCATTCTTATCCCGTAAACAACTCATAGGATGCATATGGATTTTTTTTTTATTAAACGCATATTCATCACTACACCAAAACAGGCTTTTAGCGGCGAATTTAGTGGCGTTTGAATAAAAAACGCCGCTAAAGATCGACTATTAGCGCTTAATGGAAAACGCCGCTAAAAAAAGCATTAACGGCGTTTTCTAAAAAGCGCCGCAAAAACCTAAGCCCAACGACGTCGTATTCTGAGCTTTCGAAGCTTTAGTGGCGTTTTTCGGTAAGCGCCGCTAATGGTCAGGGCTTTAGCGGCATTTTTCAAAAAGCGCCGCAAAGATCCTAAGCCCAACGACGTCGTATTCTGAGCTTCCGCAGATTTAGTGGTGTTTTTAGTAAGCGCCGCTAATGGTCAGGGCTTTTAGCGGCGTTTTTTAAGAAGCGCCGCAAAAGAAACTAAGCCCAACGACGCCGTATTCTGAGCTTTCGCGGATTTAGTGGCGTTTTTCAGTAAAGCGCCGCTAATGCTAAGGGCTTTAGCGGCGTTTTTGAGGAAGCACCGCAAATAAACTAAACTCAACGACGCCGTTTTCTGAGCTTTCGGGGGATTTAGTGGCGTTTTTTGGAAAGCGCCGCAAAAAAAATAGGGTTTTTGGTTTAGGGTCTATGATTTATTTAAGAGTTAGGTTTTTAAGGTATATGGAGTATGGGTTTAGGGATTATGAATTAGGGATTATGGTTTAAGGGTTGAGATTTAAGGTTTAAGGGTTAGAGGGTTAGGGGTTTAGGGGTTAGACGTTTGGGGATAAGAGTTAGGGAGTTAGGGTTTAGGGATTCAGGGTCGAGTTAGGATTTTGGGCGTTTAGATTATTTTTTTAATTTATATTTTAAATATGTTCTTATATATTGTAAAAGAGATAATAATAAATTTGTTTTAGGGTTTTTGGTTTAGGCTATATGATTTATTTAAGATTTAAGGCCGGTTTAGGAGTTCATATTTTAAGGTTTAGGGAGTATGGGTTTAGGGATTATGAATTAGGGACTATGGTTTAAGGGTTGGGATTTAAGGTTTAAGGGTTAGGAGTTTAGGGGTTAGACATTAGGGGTAAGAGTTAGGGATTTAAGGTTTAGGGGTTCAAGGGTCGAGTTAAGGTTTTTGAGTTTAGATTAATTATTTTTTAATTTATTTTAAATATGTTCTTATATAATTGTGAAAGAGATAATAAATAAAATATATTGAAATTATGAGTATAGTTTAAATTATTTAAGAGATATATAATAGATAGACTTTATATGTGTTGAATGGTTAATTTAGGGTTTAAGGTTAAGGTTTACTTGAGATTTGTTAAATGATAAAAGTTTATAAAATATTATACAATTATTTTATAAAAAATCAATTTATAAAAAACAAAAAAAAATTTAGCATAACAAAACGGCGTCATTTTGTTCAAAATGAAATAATATTTTGCGGCGTTTATACCAAAAACGCCGCAAAATATAACAAATAGCGGTGTTTTCTATAAAAACGCCGCAAAAAATAAATCAATTTATAGAAAACAAAATAGCAAAACGGCGTCATTTTGTTCAAAATCAAATTATATTTTGCGGCGTTTATGACAAAAACGCCGCAAAAGGTAGGCAATAGCGGCGTTTTATATAAAAGTGCCGCAAAAGAAATAAATAAATTATAAAAAACTATTTAACGGCGCCGTTTTCGATCAAAATAAAATAGCGGCGTTTTTGTTATAAACGCCGCAAAAAGTAAATCAATTTATAAAAAACAAAATAAAAAATTTTGTGCACAGCAAAACGGCGTCATTTTGCTCAAATTTAATTTGCGGCGTTTTTCCGAAAAACGCAGCAAAAAATAAATCAATTTTAAAAAACAAAATAAAAATTTTTGTGCATAGAAAAACGGCGTCATTTTGTTCAAAATGAAATAATATTTTGCGGCGTTTATGACAAAAACGCCGCAAAAGGTTGGAAAATAGCGGCGTTTTATCTTAAAGCACCGCAAAAGAAATAAATAAATTATAAAAAATATTTACTTAGCAAAACGGCGCCGTTTTCGATCAAAATGAAATAGCGGCGTTTTTGTTAAAAACGCCGCAAAAAGTAAATCAATTTATAAAAAATAAAAAATTTTGTGCAGAGAAAAACGGCGTCATTTTGTTCAAATTGAATTTGCGGCGTTTTTCCTAAAACGCCGCAAAAATAAATCAATTTAAAAAAAATAAAAAATTTTGTGCTTAGAAAAACGGCGTCATTTTGTTCAAAATGAAAATAATAGTTTGCGGCGTTTTTGAAAAAAACGCCGCAAAAGATAAAAAAACGCCGCAAAAAAAAAATAGATTATAAAAAAATTTTTGCATAGTAAAACGGTGCCGTTTTTTGTTCAAAATTAATTTTTAGCATACCGGCGTTTTTTTAAAAACGCCGCAAAAATAATTGACTTTCCTCTTTTTTTTATGGTTTAGTGGCGTTTTGGCTATAAACGCCACAAATGGGTTATAGTATTTGACGAAAACTTCGTCGTTTTCTCTCCCGCCATATCCTTCCCACACTTAAACCCGAAATCCCAATTTTTCCCATTTCTCCCATTCCCAGATTTATTCAGTAAATCCCTAACCCCAACCCATTCAATTTGCGCCATCTGAAAAATCGCCGTTGTCTTTGTCTGGGCCGACCACCTGCTGCGCAAACATCAGAAGCTCGAGCATCTCCTTCACCGTCGGACTACTACGGCCGTCGTCATCGGTTAGTTTCTAGTCGGGCATTTGTTTGTCTGCTCTGTTCTGTTTATCTGCCTCTATATGTGAATGTGAGCAATGAATTTCATTTTCAAATTTATTTCTTTTTCTTTAATTCAAGTAATAGAAGTAGTTGATTAAATGAAAACCAAAGAAAAAAGAATCAATTTCTAAAGGAATTAATTTCAAAACTTGAAACTACAGAAAGGACTGTAGAATATTTTAAAGAGATAACTCCAGATTGAAGCTTTGAAATGCATGGCCATTATTTTCTTCATACTTGAATTGAGATGAACACAACATGTCATCTCTTGATATCAAAGAAGTGAACAGGGAAACACTACAAACAGATTGGAATGGGGAGTTGGAGCCCGTGCCCCATTTGCCTTTTGATTTGATCTGTCTATATAGAAACGGGAAAAATGTTCCATGAATTGGATGCAGTTCTGCTTCTGTTTCCTTTCCTTTGAATTGTTTCCCTTCAAAGTGGAAAACAGAATAGCTTCTTCAGCAGTATGCAGGCTTTGAAAACTATATATTTAGTCCATAATATTCAACTCAAAAATACCCCCTCTTTTCTGCTTATAAATACATATCATATATCTCAGCCACTTACTCAGTGCCGGTCTAAATCGACTTCTTATGCCTGTACTGGACACCTTAACCTGCCAAGTCTTTGCTCCTTCAGAAATGGTAACCAACAGTATTTAAGTGAAATCTTATCATTATACTAACATGTAATTTCATAAAAGTTTAAAGGATTAAATAGAAAACTTACCATTTTAGGATGATATATGTTTTTCTACTACCACTTAACTTACATTCTAATGTTCATACCATTTTCTTACTATATTTTTTAAGATTTAATTTCTAACGTATTGCTTTGAGTCTAATGATTGAGTGGACAATCCACCACAAAAGTTTCAAATGCTCTTCTTTCAAAACAAAAAAGAACATCCTTTACCTTGGTTACAACATCAAAGTTCCTTTTTTGCTTCTCTTTACAAAGTGATGTGAAATATGTCTCTCTAAATCTAACATTACTTAGTGGGTTCAAGCTTAATAATACCTCAATTTCATTTTATATTATAGTGGTTGCCAAGTGTCATAGTTCTAGGTCGCTAAACAAGTTGGGCATACTGCATGAAATATCTTAATGACACCTAAAAAGATAAGTCTGATTGCATGAAATATGTTCGGCCTACTGCTTTGTGCATTGTTCTCTACATGTTGTCGAAAGTAGTTGTTAACTAGCTTTAAGGCAACAATTTGTGCCTCACTCTTTTAATTCAGGATTTTTTTATTGAACTATTTTATTTCACCAATTGAAAAATTAAATCTTTTTAATTCGAATTAAGATTTACAAATGAAAAGATTTTATGGAAAAACTAACTGTTTATCCAAGTAAATATTGGTTCTATATTAAAACCTTAAAATTTGTATTTAGAAAAAGTGAATTTTACTTGAACAATATTAATCTCATACCAACAATTACAACCCTGGATAATTTACATAACTTGCATAATAACACCACTTACATAAATTACATTGTAGCAGCCCAATTTTGCCCGGCCCAGGCAAACAAACCCAGGCCCAATACCCACCTAAACCTAACCCAAAATCAGCCCAGGACACTTAAAACAAACCCAAAACCCAAAACAGGCCCAAACATAAATCTAACCCCAGCTACCCTAGCCCATTTCAGAAAAGAAAAGAAGAAACTCAACAGCAACCCTAGGTGCGCCGCACCTAGGGCCTTCGTCCACCTGCTCTGCCACTTGCGCTGCACACGTCCCGTCCCCCAACTGCTCACCTGCAAAACAGAGCAAACACGCAAAGAACAGACAACACAAAAGAGGAACAAATATTTTTCTATTTTTATTTTCGGTTATAAAGCCGAAACATGTTGTAAAATGGGGGGATCGGTTTTGAAGGGATTGACCTTGAATCTGTAAAGGGGGTATCTTTTTGTAATCTCAAAATAAGATTTGAAGAGAAGGAAATACAAACAAAAGAAAGGTCGTCGTTTTTTCATTTTTGTTTTTTTTCTTTTCTTTTCTTCTTCCTATTTCGAAATAACAAAGTAAAAAGGTGGCCTTTTTCTTACCTTTTCACGTCGTCGGAGTACTTTGGTTGAGGAGAGGCATCGAAGAGGAAAAAAAGGGAGACTTTTGGTCTCTCCGCCGCCGCACACGGCGGCGCCGGCGACCGGCGTCTGGCGTCCGGCACGGTGGCCAATGGCCGGATCTCAGGCCGTCATCTGGAAAAGGGAGAGAGGGTTGAGAGAAAAAAAAAGGGGTTTTGAAATTTTTTTTAGAAAAATAGGCTGAAATGAAAAAAAAATTATAAAAATTGACTTTTATAAAGAAGCAAACGGCGCCGTTTTGATAGGGTCAGGACAGCCCCAAAACGACGTCGTTTTGGGCTCCTGACCGAGACCCGACCCGCCTGCCCAAGGGGATCCGCGTGTCTTGACGGAAGGGCTAATTCCATTTTTAGCCCTTTCGCTTTTTAATGTTTTTAAATCAGGTTTTTTTATTTTTTTAATTTACCCCGTTAATTTATTGCGTTTTCAATATTAGTCCCTTCTGAAACTACATCGTTTCAAAGGAGAAGGACAAATTTCTTTTTTAGTCCCTCCATGTCTCGCGTGTATTCAGAGTGGTCCTTCCTCTTTAGTTTATTTGTGTTTTGAGCCCCGACTTTTGTTTTAATGTTTAATCTAATCCTTTTGTTATTTTGTTTATTTTCTTAATAAATTTCATATCATTATTGTTATTATTATTATTATTATTATTATTATTGCTTTTATATATATAGGAGTATATTTTTTTATTTTTATATATATACTTATATACATACTTTTTATATTTGATATTTATGTACGTATATATGTACATATTTACTTATATATATATATATATTTCTTATATAATAATTTTAGAATACATCTATACATATATTTTTCATGTTTTTATAAATTTACGTACATACGATCGTTTTTATAACGTACATACTTATATTTTATATATCTTTGAATTTTATAATCTATATACATATACATACTTATATTTTTTATATCTTATAATTTATATATTTTTTCATATTTACATAATTTTATGTATATACATACATGTATTTTTCCCTTATGTGTACATACATATTTTCCATATTTTATAATTTTCATATATTTTCCTTTATTTTTATGTTCATTTATGTATTTATTTATATGCCCATTTTATGCTTTAGTTTATTTATTTATTTATTTGCTATGGTATATGCATGATTGATTTATTTTATTATTCGTTTTTACTCATTTTTTTTATTCGCATTATCATGTCTATTATTCCATTATGCATATAAATATCATATTTCGAAAAAAGGAAAATATTTCTAATTGAGGCAATGTTTAGCGTTTGGAAATTCGAGAAAACATGCCCTAAGGTGCTGGGTGTCGATTTTTCTCGTTCAACCAAATAGCTAAATACCCTTTTAAAAATTTTTAAATAAGGCAATGTTTTGCGTTTGGAAATTCGAGAAAACATGCCCTAAGGTGCTGGGTGTCGATTTTTCTCGTTCAACCAAATAGCTAAATATCCTTTCAAAAATTTCAAAATAAGGTAATGTTTTGCGTTTGGAAATTCGAGGAACGTGCCCTAAGGTGCTGGGTTTCGATTTCTCGTTTAACCAAATTGTCAAATATCCTCTTGAATTTTAATCCATGCCATTCGAGTTTTTTTTAAGGATCATATTTTGAATCTCTCTAAAGTTTTCAGTTTTTCGACACTAAGACATTAAGTAATCAACTAGGTACCAATTTGGGCGTATCGAGGGTGCTAATCCTTCCTCGTGCGTAACCGACTCCCGAACCCGTTTTTTTGAATTTCGTGGACCAAACTTGTTGTTTTAATAAAATCAAATCGTTTATTAAAAACAACCACTTTTTAAGGTGATCCGATCACACCTTATCAAAAAAGATTGGTGGCGACTCCCGTTTCCATTTTCATTTTCCAAAACCCAAGTCGACCCCGTTTTCAATGAAAAAAAATGGTGTCAACAGCTTGGCGACTCCACTGGGGACTTTTTCAAAATAAGTGAGTCGAGCCACGAGTTGATTACCTTTTGTCTTTTTGTCGAAAGTTGAAAATTTAATTTAAATATACGATCCTCTCATTGCATTTCATTTGTTATTGAGCTATAGTTTTTATCATGTTTTGTATTTTAAATTTTTATATATCTCTGCACATTGCATTGCATGACCGTTGGTCACACCCTTTTAAGTGGGAGTGAGAAACTACGCCTTCGTGAGGTTTTCACCTCCGCATGGGATAGTGAATCGCTTCCGGAATACATCCGTACCTATGTCTTCGTGAGATTTTCATCTCCGTGCAGCCATAGGGAAATGTATTCCCCTGAACCGAACTCGGCCTATATGAGCCTATAATGGGTGAAGATCGAGGAATCTGCTGGTTCGGGTACCCTTACTTTAGAACCAACCCTCATATAGTAGACTTAGGAACTTAACCTAGGTAGAGCCACTCCAACCCCTAGTATCTACCTGATTAGGTGCTTTTTGTTTTCTGTGCTTGCTTATGCTTTGTACTAATCCCTCTTGTTGTGTTTTGATTATGATTGCATTGCATTGCATTTGCATCTTAGGAAAGAGATATGGATTCAAGTTCGATTACTAAATTAGAAAGCTTGTCATGGAATACGAATTCCTTGATAAAGTGGAAAATAATACGACTTCCTGAATATATTCTGAGGAACGCAAGAAGGGCGATTGAAGAGTTCGTGACCCTACTTCTTGGCCTGAGGATTCAAGGCGATTATCTAAGAGCCTTCGACGTTACAACTCCCTTAGAGAAGCTTACGAGCCTTATGAAGATGGGCAGATGATGGATCGCGACCAAGATCAAGAAAAGGAGCTAGCAGTAGCATCTGTTGGAAATTGGTGAGATTATCACAAACATGCGGATAAAGAAAAGATCGATGTTGTCTCTTGGAATATAAGGACGAGGCCGTACATGCATCTACTTTATGTAAAGGAATTTACTTTCTAGAAAAGTTTTCTAAATGTAATTGAATCAGAATCAACGTCTCTTTAGGCATTCATTTCATACATTTGCATTACATGCATTAAAGTCCATTGAAAGAGTCTAATTGAGTAAATTTAATTCAGCTAACTTGGAAAACCAACCAACCAAACACCCTTACAATATCCAAGCAAAGACTTGAGAAATGGAACGAAGGTTGAAAAAATTAGAACGGTTACAAGTACAAAGTCAAGAGCAGCTAGATAAAATTCAAGAAGATATGACGGAAAAATAGATTAAGGCTTAAAAGATGCGATGGCTGAATTGACCCACCTACTGACTAAAGTGTAAATAAGGGGAAGGGTCTTATGGTTAATGATGAAGGAGAAGACAAGGATAGACCTATCTATCCTCTAAGCTTTACGCCTCTGCATGCGTAGACTCAGACCGAGGTACCTTCGCGCAGGTCCTCTATTTCCATTGGGCCTCTGTGATCTCAAACTAGTGTTTCATTACCGATGAACTTTCTATCCGGATCAGGTCCTAACCCCGGTGATAATCTTGCCGTCCCGAATTTTGATGAAGCAACTGAAGAAGGGACCTTGTTAAATATCCGCCCTTATAAATCTAGAGTGTTCTAAACAATTGGACTGCAGAAGAAATCTTTGTAGTTTTTAGAGCTTTTTTAGAGTAATGTTCAGAACATTTTTGTTGTTTTTAGCCTAAAGCGATAGAAATTCCTTTGTGAAATAGGCTAATGTCTGAACGTTATTATTCTAATAAAATACATCTTTACATTCAGTTTTGAGCCAATATTCTTTCATTCTTTTTGAATAATTATGTCTGATTATTTCATTCTTTTGGATTTTCTTCCACATCATTCATTTATTCATAATCATATGATACAAATAATTATTCATGAATTTATACATTTTTTGTATATTCTTTGGTACTTGTTATGGATCCCCAGATATCAATTACGTGAATGACTCTGCTACAGACGCAAATTTTCCTTTTGAGCGTGGCATGTGTTTAGAGGGATCTCAGGACTTTGAAAATGACAAAGATTGTAGTTTATCACCTAACTTGTTAAGGATGGTTGAACAAGAGGATAGATAGATCCTACATCACAAGGAATCATCAGAAATTGTGAGCTTGGCGAAGATTAGAATTGACCTGACCGTAAAAAAAAAAAAGTGAGGCCTCATCAAGTTACCTCTAGAGTTCGAAGATATCTTGTAGGACCATACCAGAATATACCCAGGTTAAACGCTGATAATGAAATCTGCACAACAGCACGATGTCAGAAATTTGCAGTATGAACGATGTAATTCTTTGCCGGGCAATGCCTTTCTCGTGGAGTCAGCATAGCTTTGCCCATTTGAAGTTAAATTTCTATCTCTTCAAGTTGTTGTTGGGTCCATCCTGATTAAAGAGGAAGATCTAAATTTTTTTGTCGAAGTTGCGCCCCAAAAGGCTCAGATCAAAAAGGGAAGAAAAAGAAGAAAATCAAAATCAAAGTCAAAATGAAAATGAAAAATAAAAAATAAAACACAAAGAAGAAAGAAAAAAATCAAAATCAAGATCAAAATGAAAATGAGAAAAAGAAAGAAGAATGAAAAAGAGAAATCTAGATGAAAATCAGAATGAAAAGAAAAGAAAAAGAAAAGGAGAGGCCAAAGCGAAAGCCCGCAAAGGGCGTTTTGTGACCAAATGAGGTTTTGAGTTGAAAACCTGAAAAGGGCGACTCAAATTTTGAGCATAATGGGGCATGGACATCACCATTATCGAAGACTTCTAATGGGCATTACTTCATTTTGAGAGGCTACTTCATGAGCCAAAGTCATCGTATACCGATACGAAATTTCAGAGAAGAGGGTATTGGAGAATGCATTGAGCTTAAACAATAGCACGATAGCTGAGGTCTCAAATTAACTCAGAAGTGGACACCACGATTTGTCATTGAAGTGCCTAGAGTTGAACATTGATGAAGAAAAATGACTGAGACTTACAAGGATTGGCATGAGAAATTACTATTTGCCTTCTTTGCTTGTCGAAAATCTGTACCGGGGTAATACCTTTCTCTTTGGTTTGCGGGGTTAGGTAGTTTTACCTATCGAAATACTTTCTCTCCGAGTATTAGTTGAGCTAGAATTGGACGAAGCAAAATAGATCCGATCGCGATACGATCAGTTGAACCTAGGAAAAGGGTTAAAAGCTATTCTTCAGGGTCAGATGTACCAAAAACAAATGATACGAGCCCATAATGAACGGTGTCATCTCAGGGAATTCCACGAGAAGGTTGGATGTCGAAAAAGATCATTCCTCTCCAAAAGGATTCCAGAGGGAAATGAATGCCAAACCGGGAATGTCCCTACGTTGTAAAGAAGACATTCTTCAGAAGAGCACTGATCCTGAGTGAGATTGCTAGTCCTATAAACTCGGATCCAGTCAAGAAATACTTCGTTTAAAGAAAGAGAAATGACCAAGGTGAAAACCCGCAAAAGGGCACTCTGAATCAAAAAAATGAAAATGAGAATGAAAAATGAAAAATGAAAAATGAAAATGAAAAATGAAAAATGGAGAGGCTAAGGGGAAAACCCGCAAAGGGCGCCTTAGGCCAAAGGGGATTTGAGTTGAAAACCCGAAAAGGGCGGCTCAAATATTTTTTTAGAATGGGGCATGAGGCGATCAGAGCGATTCAAATTTTGATCATATTGGGGCATGTGGTGATCTTGTTGTGCCTGAATCAACAAGAAAGGATAGGCGACATCTTGGGGCATCGACAGAGCGCTGTAGATCTCCTAAGCATATGTCCAACTCAAAATGGACTTCAGAAAGTTCGTACAGAGAAGTTCAAGCTGCGATATCTGGGGCACCCAATTTTCATATTATCTATATTAAATTTGTTGTTCTTGGAATACCTTTTTCCTTTCCAAGATATACATTCCCGATCAATTTCTTCATTATCCTTCTTTACTATTTTGGTAATTTATTCCTTTCGAGCTATGCTCAGAACCAATTTTATTCTTATCCATTGTTATGACCCTTTTTGCAAACATGTTACATTGGAATAATGATTAATGGACTAATAAAACTTTCACAAAGGAAGTTTTGCATATTACTCTGAAAAGTTTCTAAATAATATAGGAGCCTGAAGCAGGACTATTGTTTAGAACACACCAATTTTAAAGGTTGGAAATTTGGGAAGGAATAGTCTAAATTTAGACTTTCTCTTTGGATTTTTTTTGTTGTCAAATGCGTTGATTGACAAGACGCTATGTTGGTGATAAGGCTTAAATAAACAAGCAAGCAATGATTATCAGGCAATAGAAGAGGTTACCTCGAAGAAGAGATCTTTATTTGCACATGAGTATGACACCTTGGGAATGGTGTGTGAGGAACCAGAACGACTCGGATCCTGTATCCTTAAATTGTGATAATGAAGGATTGAGGAAAAGCCACATATTTCTACCCTTGGATTACGGTGGGAAAATGATGGTACAAATTTTACGCCCTAATGGATTAAACTTTGAGGTTTACAGTAGGGGTAACCTGGCTAAATGTTTCTTCAGAAAAGTCAGTCAAGCAAGAAGGCGTTATAGCACGTCAGTCACAAAGCCTTAATAAACTTCGAGTAATGACAACCTAAGCAGGATCATTCTCGAAAAATAAAATTTTGCATTCATGCAAACACCATTCACACATGTCTAGTTAGGAGCATTTGATTCATTTTGATCATGCCATCCTAATCATTAGGCATAATTAGGTTCATTATACAGGTCATGTTCCCCAGAGAACAGATCAGTGAACATCAAAAACAAAGCCTTACCTCCATCAGTTGCAGTGGAGCTGGCTAAAAATAGTAGATCTTGCCTTCCTGCGTTAACAGCGAAGCAGATCGAAAACAAAGCCTTGCCTTCATCGGTTGAACTGAAGCTGGTTAAAGATAGCAGATCTTGCATTCCTGCGTCGATAGTGAAGCAGATCGAAGATACAAGCCTTGCCTTCATCGGTTGCAGTGGAGCTGGTAAAGATAACAGATCTTACCTTCCTGCGTTAACAGCGAAGCAGATCGAACACACAAACCTTGCCTCTCTCGGTTTGTAGCGGAGCTGGTTGAAGACAACAGATCTTGCCTTCCTGTATTGACAGCGAAGTAGATCGAAGACACAAACCTTACCTCTTTTGGTTGTAGCGAAGCTGGTTGAAGACAACAGATCTTGCCTTCTTGAATTGACAGTGAAGCAGATCGAAGACAACAAGCCTTGCCTCCCTCGGTTGTAGTGGAGCTGGTTGAAGACAACAGATCTTGCCTTCTACATGACAGCGAAGCAGATCGAAGACACAAGCCTTGCCTCTCTCGGTTGTAGTGGAGCAGGTCAGAGATAGCAGATCTTGCCTTCTGTGTTAACAGCGAAGCAGATCGAAAAACAAAGCCTTGCCTCCATCGGTTGCAGTAGAGCTGGTTAAAAATAGCAGATCTTGCCCTCCTGCGTCGACAGTGAAACAGATCGAAGATTACAAGTCTTATGTCCCTGACCAGCAGTGGAATAGGTTAGAAATTACAGATCTTGTCTCCCTAAGCAGCAGTAGCGGAGCAGAGAGTAAACAGGTCTTATCCCCCTGGAGTCACAGTGGGGCAGACTGAAGAAGCAAATCTTATCTCCCTGAGGTTATAGCAGAGCAGATTGAAGTCGATAATCCTATCTCCCTGAAGTTACAGTGGAGCGGATTAAAATAAAAGATCTTATCTCTCTGAAGTTACAGTAGAGTAGATCGCATCAAGTCTTATCTCCCTGAGGTTACAGTGGAGTAGACCGAAGAATTTCAGATCTTATCTTCCTAAGGTTACAGCGGAGCAGATCGAAGACATAATCCTATCTCCCTGAAGTTATAGTGGAGCGGATTAAAATAAAGAATCTTATCTCTCTGAAGTTACAGTAGAGTAGATCGCATCAAGTCTTATCTCCCTGAGGTTACAGTGGAGTAGACCAAAGAATTTCAGATCTTATCTCCTTGAGGTTACAGCGGAGCAGATTGAAGTCGATAATCCTATCTCTCTGAAGTTACAGTGGAGCGGATTAAAATAAAGGATCTTATCTCTCTGAAGTTACAGTAGAGTAGATCGCATCAAGTCTTATCTCCCTAAGGTACAGTGGAGTAGACCGAGAATTTCAGATCTTATCTCCCTGAGGTTACAGCGGAGCAGATCGAAGACATAATCCTATCTCCCTGAAGTTACAGTGGAGCGGATTAAAATAAAGGATCTTATCTCTCTGAAGTTACAGTAGAGTAGATCGCATCAAGTCTTATCTCCCTGAGGTTACAGTGGTGTAGACCGAAGAATTGCAGATCTTATCTCCCTGAGGTTACAGCGGAGCAGATCGAAGACATAATCCTATCTCCCTGAGGTTGCAGTGGAGCGGATTAAAATGATGAATTTCGTCCCCATGAAGTTGCTGCGAAGAAGATTGAGGCTACAAGTCAGATCTCCTTGAAGAGCAACGCAGTGGATCGAAACAACAAGACACAGGACTGAGTGAAGCTACTTAAAGAAGAGAAGCACCAAAATAAGTCAAGACTCGGCGAGTCCGGGCAAAATTGGTCTTTCTTAATCTTTGCTCTGTTCTTGTTACACAACAACGAGCAAAGAGGGGCAGCTGTAGCAGCCCAATTCGCCCGGCCCAGGCAAACAAACCCAGGCCCAATACCCACCTAAACCTAACCCAAAATCAGCCCAGTACACTTAAAACAAACCCAAAACCCAAAACAGGCCCAAACATAAATCTAACCCCAGCTACCCTAGCCCATTTCAGAAAAGAAAAAAAGAAGAAACTCAACAGCAACCCTAGGTGCGCCGCACCTAGGGCCTTCGTCCACCTGCTCTGCCACTTGCGCCGCACACGTCCCGTCCCCCAACTGCTCACCTGCAAACAGAGCAAACACGCAAAGAAACAGACACACAAAAGAGGAGCAAATATTTTTCTATTTTTATTTTCGGTTATAAAGTCGAAACATGTTGTAAAATGGGGGGATCGATTTGAAGGGATTGACCTTGAATCTGTAAAAGGGGGTATCTTTTTGTAATCTCAAAAATAAGATTTGAAGAGAAGGAAATACAAACAAAAGAAAGGTCGTCGTTTTTTCATTTTGTTTTTTTTCTTTTCTTTTCTTCTTCCTATTTTCGAAATAACAAAGTAAAAAAGGTGGCCTTTTTCTTACCTTTTCACGTCTGTGTCGGAGTACTTGGTTGAGGAGAGGCATCGAAGAGGAAAAAAAGGGAGACTTTTGGTCTCTCCGCCGCCGCACACGGCGGCGCCGGCGACCGGCGTCTGGCGTCCGGCACGGTGGCCAATGGCCGGATCTCAGGCCGTCATCTGGAAAAGGGAGAGAGGGTTGAGAGAAAAAAAAAAGGGGCTTTGAAATTTTTTTTAGAAAAATGGGCTGAAATGAAAAAAAAATATAAAAATTGACTTTTATAAGAAGCAAAACGGCGCCGTTTTGATAGGGTCAGGACAGCCCCAAAACGACGTCGTTTTGGGCTCCTGACCGAGACCCGACCCGCCTGCCCAAGGGGATCCGCGTGTCTTGACGGAAGGGCTAATTCCATTTTTAGCCTTTCGCTTTTTAATGTTTTTAAATCAGGTTTTTTTATTTTTTTAAATTTACCCCGTTAATTTATTGCGTTTTCAATATTAGTCCCTTCTGAAACTACGTCGTTTCAAAGGAGAAGGACAAATTTCTTTTTTAGTCCCTCCATGTCTCGCGTGTATGTATTCAGAGTGGTCCTTCCTCTTTAGTTTTTTGTGTTTTGAGCCCCGACTTTGTTTTAATGTTAATCTAATCCTTTTGTTATTTTGTTTATTTTTAATAAATTTCATATCATTATTGTTATTATTATTATTATTATTATTATTATTGCTTTTATATATATAGGAGTATATTTTTTATTTTTATATATATACTTATATACATACTTTTATATTTGATATTTATGTACGTATATATGTACATATTTACTTATATATATATATATATTTCTTATATAATAATTTTAGAATACATCTATACATATATTTTTCATGTTTTATAATTTACGTACATACGATCGTTTTATAACGTACATACTTATATTTATATATCTTTGAATTTATAATATATTACATATACATACTTATATTTTTATATCTTATAATTTATATATTTTTTCATATTTACATAATTTTATGTATATACATACATGTATTTTTCCCCTTATGTGTACATACATATTTTCCATATTTTATAATTTTCATATATTTTCCTTTATTTTTATGTTCATTTATGTATTTATTTATATGCCCATTTTTATGCTTTAGTTTATTTATTTATTTATTTGCTATGGTATATGCATGATTGATTTATTTTATTATTCGTTTTTACTCATTTTTTTTATTCGCATTATTATGTCTATTATTCCATTATGCATATAAATATCATATTCGAAAAAAGGAAAATATTCTAATTGAGGCAATGTTTAGCGTTTGGAAATTCGAGAAAACATGCCCTAAGGTGCTGGGTGTCGATTTTTCTCGTTCAACCAAATAGCTAAATACCCTTTTAAAAATTTTTAAATAAGGCAATGTTTTGCGTTTGGAAATTCGAGAAAAAATGCCCTAAGGTGCTGGGTGTCGATTTTCTCGTTCAACCAAATAGCTAAATATCCTTTCAAAAATTCAAAATAAGGTAATGTTTTGCGTTTGGAAATTCGAGGAACGTGCCCTAAGGTGCTGGGTTTCGATTTCTCGTTTAACCAAATTGTCAAATATCCTCTTGAATTTTAATCCATGCCATTCGAGTTTTTTTTAAGGATCATATTTTGAATCTCTCTAAAGTTTTCAGTTTTTCGACACTAAGACATTAAGTAATCAACTAGGTACCAATTTTGGGCGTATCGAGGGTGCTAATCTTCCTCGTGCGTAACCGACTCCCGAACCCGTTCTTTTGAATTTCGTGGACCAACTTGTTGTTTTAATAAAATCAAATCGTTTATTAAAAACAACCACTTTTAAGGTGATCCGATCACACCTTATCAAAAAAGATTGGTGGCGACTCCCGTTTCCATTTTCATTTTCAAAACCCAAGTCGACCCCGTTTTCAATGAAAAAAATGGTGTCAACATACATAATACATTTTTAATAACTTTATATAACTTTCATAACTTACATAATAACATAATAACTTACATAATACATAGCCTACATGACTTGCATAATACACAACTTACATAAATTACATAATACATAACTTTCATAACTTACATAATACATAATACATAACTAAAATAATAACCTACATAACTTATATAATTTACATAATACACCACTTACATAAATAACTTGCAATTACATAGCCTACATAACTTACTTAACTTACATAATACACCACTTACATAACTTAAATAACTTACATAACTTACATAAGACATAAATTAAATAAGTTTCATAATACACATCTTACGCAACTTACAAACTTACATAACTTACATAACTTACATAATGTATATCTTCTTGTCAAATCCTAAACCCGTGCAATTTATTGTCAACGTCAGACTTCAAGAATTAAGAAATGGACCGGTCTTGGATGAATTTGTCAAGGGTAAGCGACGGTTATCGAAATGGGGTGCAGAGTTTTCTAAATTTTGCATTTCAATATGCAAGCCAAGAGAACATGATTCTTTGCCCGTTGTAAGAGGTGTGTCAACATAAACTGGCATTATCGCGAGGTTGTATACGAGCATCTAATTGTTGATGGGTTGTTCGGGGTTATAAACAATGGTTATTTCATGGAGAATGCCCGCGTAGTACTTCCTCTTCAATGATCGATGTATCTTACTCTGGTACTGCTTACCATCAGTCTGATAGAGGGGATGACATGGAAGGTATGTTGCGGGATGCATTTAATATGCACAGTCATGGTGTGCAATCGTTCCCAGGGGATTTTAGGCCATCTGATGATTGTAATATTGGTGAAAACTGCTTTTACCGAACCGGGAAGTAGTGTACCTCATGAAGAGCCAAATGGAGAAGCGGCGAAGTTCTACGCTCTACTTAATGACATGAACGAAGAACTGTATGAGGGATCAAAATTTTCAAAAATGTCCTTCTGTGTTCGTCTTTTCCAGTTAAAATGTTTGGGAGGGTGGACCAAAACTCGTGACAATGCTATTAGAGTTTTTAAGAGAAATGTTTCCGTTTGCAAAATCCCTCAATCATGCAAAGATATGAAGAAAATGATAAAAGATTTAGGCCTTGAGTACAACAAAATCCATAGTTGCCCAAATGACTGCATGTTGTATTGGGGCGATCGGAAAAACCAACAGTACTGTCATGTATGCGGCCAATCCCGTTGGATAAATAGAAACACAGAAGATGGGAACGACGATGAAAATGATGCACAGTCGAGGAAGAAGCCAGTTAAGATTTTGCGGTATTTTCCGTTGATACCAAGGCTTCAAAGGCTTTTCATGTCGTCGAAGACAGCGGAGTCAATGACGTGGCACCATGATGGACGAACCGATGATGGATTACTAAGGCATCCGGCAGATTCTTTAGCTTGGAAAGCATTTGACAATAAATTCCAAGCTTTGCAAGCGATCCTAGGAGTGTGAGGCTTGGGCTAGCATCTGATGGATTTAATCCTTCAAGATCATGAGCACTGCCTACAGTACTTGGCCAGTAGTGCTTGTTCCTTACAATCTGCCTCCGTGGATTTGCATGAAGCAATCTTCCCTTATCTTATCTATGATTATCCCTGGAGAGAAAAGGCCCGAGAATGATATCGACATTTATTTACAGCCACTTATTGAAGAGTTAAAACAATTATGGGCTGGTGTCGAGACATACGATGTGCTGAGAAAGGAGAACTTTAATTTACGTGCAGCTTTGATGTGGACCATTAATGACTTTCCCGCTTATGCTAATTTATCCGGTTGGAGTACTAAGGGTCGTTATGCGTGTCCTTGTTGTGCTACACAAACATGCTCGCAATGGTTGTACAATGGGAAGAAGTTCTCTTACATGGGGCATCGTCGGTGGTTACCGAAAAATCATAGATTTAGATTTCAGAGTTCTGTATTTGACGGCACTGAGGAGTTCAGAGAAGCTCCTTCCCAGACCAGTGGCTCTGAAATCTTGTTCATGTTGGAAGATATGAATTTCATTTATGGGAAGATGAACCAACCGCCAAACCCGCAGAGAAACAGAAGATCAAATGATGAAGCCGATGAAAGCTCCGACGAAGAGGACGATCCTAATGAGGCGGACTTGTGGAAAAAAAGAAGCATTTTTTTTGAGTTGCCTTATTGGGAGCATCACCTTTTACGACACAATCTTGATGTTATGCACATTGAGAAAAATGTCTGCGAGAACATTGTGAGTACAATTTTGAACGTCGACGGAAAATCAAAAGACAATCTTCAGAGTCGACTTGATTTAGTCCAAATGGGAATTCGGCCTGATCTTCATCCCAATCCACTTCCGAATGGGAAATATCGGTTGCCGCCTTCTATTTTCTCAATGTCCAAGACGGAGAAAGAACTATTTTGCATGGTGTTGAAGGATATAAGGTTCGGATGCATATACATCAAATATATCTCGATGTGTTAGTGTTAAAGATCGAAGATTATATTCGCTAAAATCACATGACTATCACATCTTGATGCAAGATTTAATGCCAGTTGCTCTACGATGTTGTATGTCCAAGAAGGTGACGTCTTGTATCATTGAACTATCCAACATAATGAAAGCTATTTGTGGCAAAGTTTTGGATGTTCAAGAACTTCAGAAGGTACAGGATCGAGCCGCTTTGACTTTATGCAACATGGAGAAAATCTTCCCACCTTCCTTCTTCACCATTATGGTTCACTTGATAATTTATCTCCCGAACGAAGTAATTCTTGGCGGACCCGTTTCCTATCGATGGATGTATCCCATAGAAAGGTCTTAAAGAATTATTTTTAAAATTTTCCTTCATTCACCTCAATGCCTTTAGTTACAACTTTTGATAATTTGTATATTTTGTTTAGGTTCCTATCCAAATTAAAGTCTTACTGCCGCAACAAACGATATCCAGAAGGATCGATTGCTGAAGGCTACTTGGCAGAGGAATGTATGACTTTCTGCTCGAGATATTTGGAAGATGTCGAAACAAGGTTGAACAGACCAAATAGGAATGCTGGACTCACGGATTATGACTTAGCCGATACTTATTTGTTCCAAAGTTTTGGACAACCAATCGGCAAAGTTGAAATTACGGAATTAGATAATTTATCGTGGGTACAAGCACATCGATATGTTCTGTTTCACCACGAATCTGGAACCTTTACGAAAGTAAGTTCTACAAATTTGATAAATATTTATCAAACTAAAAATTGTTTATCTTCTAACAAAGATCACAATTTTTTAACACAGTGAGTACAAACAAATATTGAGATCTCGTGCGCGCTCCCGAAGAACACAACATCGAGATATCAATAAGTTGTTTACAGAATCTTTTTATGAATGGTTAAGCCAAACGGTATGTGGTTGGAGCTTTCGCTTACAAATTATAATGCTTTCTCATAACATTTTTAATTACTTAGTTTACTTTCCATTCAATAGGTTTGGAATGGGAAGAGCGTAAATGACGAAGTTAAATGGCTCTCCCAAGGTCCAAATCGAGTGGTTAAAAGATATAGTGCGTTTCTCATCAACGGATTCAGATTTCATACAAAATATCGCGAGAGGTTGAGGAGAACACAAAATTGTGGAATAGTTGTTAATTCTGCAATTACAAGTTATGCTAGCACTAGGGATAATAATCCTATCGAGGGAAATGTGGAATATTTCGGACAGCTTACTGACATAATTGAGTTGGATTACTACGGCAAATGCAAAGTTGTCTTATTTCGAGCTGATTGGGCCGATGTGAATACAGCTCGTGGAATCAAGCAAGATCGATTTGGTTTTACAATGGTGAACTTTGACCGATTGATTCACACAGGACAACAATGATAGATGAGCCGTATGTATTCTCAAGTTAAGTCAAACAAGTTTTTTACTCAAAAGATCCAACTGATGAGGGTTGGTACATTGTACACCGTAACATCCCCAGAGACTTGTTTGACATGGGCAGTGGAAGTAGAGATAACATCGACGACAGATCAGAAACTTTGCCATTTCCAGAACAAAACTTAAACGATAATATCCCTAGTACTAGTGGACAATTTCAATGGGTTCGTCAGGATACGGATGAAGATATTTACGAATAATGATGTAGTAAGATTTTACGATTGTTTAATTATATGTAACTTACATTAGTATTAAATCTTGGTCTTATTATATAACTTGTTTTTTTTATATGTGCTGTTATTATTATAATTAATTATTAAGTTTAATTACATTTTATGTGTCTTGCAGATAAAATGCCTAGAAGGAAAATTATAAGGGAAAGCATTGTTCAAAATGATCCAAACTCGACAGAAACAAATAGTACTGAACAACATACAGCAATTGGATCTTCAAATGTTCTGATTATACACGAGGATCCTACAGAAGTTCAAAGTAACTTACATTAATTCCATGCGTGTTGACTTATAATTGATTTATTTTCAAATTCTTATATTATAATATACCATTTGTAGCTGAAAATGGTGGGACGCGTAGAGGTCGAGGACGTACGATACTTAGAGAGTTATACGAGTTAGATCCAGTCGAGCGTGTCAAGGTATGCAGAAACAGTTTTGGTCAGCCTGTTGGATCAGAAGCTCGACTTTTAGCAGGATACATGGGCATTTTAGCACGAAATCCGAATATGTTGCCTATCAACTACGAGTCATGGCGTCAAATGCCCGATAGCAACAAAAACCAAGCCCTCGATAATATTAAGGTAACAAAATGTTAATGTCATCTGTAATGCTTGGGAAATAGTTTCATTTATATTTACTTACATAACTTGTGTTTTGTAGGCGAGGTTTGCTTTAGAGGTCTCCGATGCTTATGTAAAGAAGGCATTGGGAAAAAGATGGAGAGACAATAAAAGTACTTTGAAGAAAAATTATTATAAGACGAAAATCACCCTTGATGAGAAATTGCAAAATATCCTGCCGGGTATGTTGAGGTACCAATGGGAAGATGCGGTTAGATTTTGGCATTCTCAGAAAGGCGAGGTACGACGTACTTCCAAACTATTGAAATTATTTGGTTTATAGTATTTACTACTTACGTACTAAAAATTGTATAACGTAGGATCGTGAACGAGTTGGAAAAAGTAGCCGGCAGCAACAAAAATTCACTCACACAGCCGGGTCGAGAAGTTTTGCATGTGTAGCTGAGGCGGAGGTATTTTTAATTTTTTAATATTCTTAAATATGTATAACTTTCTATTAAATAATATTTTTACTACTATATTATAGGAACGGTCGTCCGGTCAAAAAGTTGGACGCCTACAACTTTTTGAAATTACACATAAGAAGAAAGATGGATCTGCTATGACTCCTGAAGCTGGTGAAATTATGGTACGTTTGCTTAATACGAGTTCACTTGTTTTAGTTATTTGTACCGTTTATTTTCTAATGGTTTAATTCATTGCATGTAATGCGACTATTGTTATATTGCATTTGTTTTTTTTTTACTATATATTGCGTTCCTAACTATGTGATTTATTTATTAGGAAAAACTAAAGGAAAAAAGACGGAGTACGAAGCGATTGCTTCTAGTGATAGTTCGGTTCATCTTGAAGACATTGATAACCGGATTATTACTGAAGTTTTGGGTCCAGAAAAGTATGGTCGGGTTCGATTTCAAGGATCTTTTATCAGCCCAACCCAATATTTTGGATCCAGCTCGCACCAATACATGGCTTCGGGGAGTCAATCTCAAGCTGAAGTTCAAAGATTAAAAGACCAGATGGCTCAGATGCAAGCGACCACATTTAAGGTTCAAAGGAAATATGAAGAACTTCAGCAGCAACTTAAAGCAGAGGCGGCAGCGAGGGAAGCAGAGGCTACAGCGAGAGAAGCAGAGGCCGCAGCGAGAGAAGCAGCAATAGAAGCAGAGGTTCAAAAGAAATATGAAGAACTACAGTTACGACTTCAAAAAGATGCGGCATCGAGAGAAGCAGAACAGAGCAAAAAGTACGACGAACTTCAACAGCAGCTTCAGATTATGATGAAGATGTTTCAGCAGTCTCAACTTCCGCCGTCATAGTGTATGTTGCATAAATACTTTTAACGCTTTTGTAAAGAAAAGTATGAATTCACTTTTATTTATCAATTAATATTATTTTATTCATTTAATTTGAAATATTGTATAAATTTATTGTTTTTGGTTAGTTTAGATTGGTTGCTTTTGATTTGCTGTTGCAGGAGGGTTGAAAAAAATAAAAAATTTAATTTTAAAAATATCTCAAAATTAGTGGCGTTTTTTAAAAAAGCGCCGCTAAAAGTCATATCAAAACAGTGGCGTTTGTGAAATAAGCGCCGCTAAAGAACACTACTTTTAGCGGCGTTTTTAGGAAGCGCCGCTATAGAACATTACTTTTAGAGGCGTTTTCTTCCAAAGCGCCGCTAAAGAACATGATATTTAACGGCGTTTTTTTTATAAGCGCCGCTAAAGAACATGATCTTTAGCGGCGTTTTTTTTTAAGCGCCGCTAAAGAACATGATCTTTAGCGGCATTTTTACTATGCGCCGCTAAAGAACATTGTCTTTAGCGGCGTTTTTTTCTAAGCGCCGCTAAAGAACATGATCTTTAGCGGCGTTTTTTTCTAAGCGCCGCTAAAGAACATGATCTTTAGCGGCGTTTCTTTATGTAAGCGCCGCAAAAGTTAGCGACGTTCTCATTAGCGGCATTTTTGTGGCGCTTCTAGAAGCGCCGGAAATGGAATTAGTGGCGTTAAAAAGCGCCGCTAAAGACCTAAAAAAAACGCCGCTAAAAACCTGTTCTGCTGTAGTGCATGTCTTCTAAATTCTTGAAGGAGCACCTCATTGATACGTTTGAAGTACAACATGCGCTTTATGCCTCATCGATATAAATCGAAGTAAAATCCCGTACATTAATCTTATAATATGTCAGTTATACCCAACTTTATTCAAGATCGTTAATAAAGTATTCAATGTTTTAAAATATATAAGATCCACATATTATAAGCCATTACATAGTAAATTCAGTTCATACTCAATCATTTGTTTAACATTAGATATCATTACTATGTTTCAATTTCATGAACAATATATACGAAAATCTCACAAATCACATACAAATCAAATTCCATGTCTACATTTTATTTACATATGAGTTCATACTTTCAATTTCTATTACTTCATTCATATCTTAACTATATTTTTCACATATTTATATCAAATCATCATCATTTATGTTATCACAACATCTTTCATCAAATAACAATTACAATTAAAAAGTAAGTCATAGGTAAAACTTAACTTTCCTTAATTTAATAATTAGTTAAATTATGAACTAAAACCAGTCATGAAAGCACAAACTAAAATAGGCTACTTGTCTATCGGCTTCACCTTTTATTTATTTCGAGATGGCCCGATGTCGTCTTTAGCTACGCACGATAATTGATTATAGAAACAATTTTAGTTTTCATGCAATCACATGAAAAACATCAATTAAACATAGTTTATATTTATTCATTTTAGTCCTTATATCTAAAATGCTCATATTTTTTGATATCTAGTATTGAATCAAAATCAATTTCATATTCTTTTATTAGGGACCCAAAGCTTTCAATCTATGACAAAATTTTCTAACAAGTTTCATTTTATTCAATTTAATCCCTAATATCAAAATTAACTATATATCTAAACATTAATTCTAAGCTAATTTCACTACCTTTCTAATATAATATTAACAAAATCTATACATATTTTGTTATAATTCTTCATAATCAACTCAAATTTCACTAAGGTTCAACATGGTAATTTGGTAAACATTAACCAATTCAAATTTTTAAACACATGGGTCTACTAAATCTAGTTTACAAGACCATGATTTCATAAAAAATTCAAAAGAAAAGTATGTTTACCTGAACGATTTTCGAGCAAATTGAAAAGGAAAAGAAGACTCTTTCTTTTCTTTTCCTAGCAATGGACGACAATGGTGGAGAGGATGATATATATATATTTACATTCTCTCTCCCACTTCATATTTGTATACATGTCATTAAGACACTAGTTTACCTTAATTGATTCTAATTTAATGGCTAATAGTTAATCATGACAAAGTTAGTGGAAATGGATGATCATGATCAGCCCATCCCACTAAGTTCAATTTAATAATGGTTATATAACCATTAAGTCCTTTGGTTAAATAATAATTAAGCTCTCAAGCAATTATAAATTAAAACTTAATAGCGATCGTAGATTACAATTTAATCTCTATATTATAAGTAATAACTTTCTCGATTTAATTATTTAACTGTCTACTAATATATTTTCATACAAAATATGTAAATCTTTCTATTCAATATTTCATAGACTCGATTTACGAAATTAAATTCTAAAATTGTATTTTTCGACATCGGCTAAAATCGGATCGTTACAAATTTTTTATTTCGATGAATGTTAGTAATTAATTCAAATTTATTTTAAATATTAAAATTTTCCATTCCTAATTTATATTCATAATAATACAAACTGTATAATTCTAAAAATCAAACATTTGTATTTTTACATTCTCAATCATAGTAATATTGAAGCGATGCAAATTTTATAATAAGTATTAAATAAATTCAAAATATTAAAAGTTGATATAAACAACAAAACTTATGCATAGCACGAGAAAAAAAAAAAAAACTAGTATGATAATATAAGTTAATAATTTAATATTTATTTCTTTAGATTCAAATAAAATGTTGATAAATTTTAGTTTTAGGGAAATTTCAAATTTTAAGGTTCTCATAAATTTGAGTACTAGCTAAAGTTTTTAGAACCGAATTAGTGATCGAACTGGTTAGACCACTAGATTTTGGTTTGATCGGTTTATCTGGTTCAATTGGATAAATTATTTAAAAAAATGTAAAAATAAAAATAAAAATATTGGTTCAATTGATTCGATCAATCAATTCAATTGGTTTGTGAGTAGACTTGTTTATGGGCCAGGCTACCTATCCAGGCCTGAATGCCCGTTTGAAATTTAGGAGGGTTTGAGTAAAAATATTAAGCCCGAAAATGGGTTTGGCAAAAAAAATTAGGCCCATTTAAAATATGAGTTAGGCTCGAGCTTGGACATTCAAGGCCTGAGCTTGGCCCGGCCCGGCCTGACTTGTTTTTAAGTTTACATCACTTTGTATTATGTAATCTATAACACATTAAAAAAATAAACTTATACTAAATATATAACACTAATCTAATGTAAACATTAAAATAATGTTAAGATGACTTTAAAAAAAAATAATAAATAAAAATTAAATTAAAATAATACAAATAATTTTTAAAAAAAATAAGTGGGCCTGAAATGGGTTTAAGTTAATCTTTTGTGAATATGGGCGGATTTGGACAAAATTTTAGGCCCATGTTTCAGGCTAGGCCGAGCTTGGCTAGCATAAAAAATGAATATCAAGCTTAGGCTTGACCCGAACCCGAACTCGACTCGACTTGACTCATGAACACCTCTATTCGTGAGTCAACTGGTTCAACCTCTTATTCCGAATCAATATTTCAATCGATTCTTGATTTAATTAGTCCAATCTACTTAATCCAATTTTTGAACTAGAAATTAAGGATAATAAATACAATGTACCTATATCCTGCCATCGTAAATGCAGGGGAAAATTCATTGAATGAGAATTCAACAACGGCGGATGAGTGAAAACTTTCCACATCTTATAAATACATATAGTTTACCTAAAGTTTGGATTATAATAAAGAAATAGTAATGCACACGAGTTTTAATTTTGTAGAATCACTAATGTGAACTCATGATAGGAATACTTGAAAGTGGACTATCCCTTTTGTATTTCAAATACTACAATGCCTTCTTTCATATGCACGTGTGATATTATAATGTATTAGTGGACCTATTGAATTGAATGAAAATTGAGTCACTAATTATATTTTCTATTTTAAGAAAGGATAAAGATTGCGCTAATTATTATACGACTTTTTCAAATACATCTCAACCTGATGTTATATTAAAATTCAAATATTTTTTTTTTGATTTTTAATATTGACTATTAAATTAATGACCAAAATGTAAAATAAAGTTTACCCATTTATTAAATATAATTTCTTAAAATATTCGTCCAATAACAAAAGGATTGGGTCAATTACAGTAGTGTGGAGGGTCCAATAAGCACTCACATTTAGCATGCTGGGTCTCAATTATCAACTTCACTTTTTATCTTATTCATGTGTTCGATATAATATTCATATCTGAATACTTTCATTCTTAAATTAGTATTAAATGATAGATGTGTTTCGATTGGGTTATATACTTGCTTTACTTTATCATAATATATCATTTTTATTTTAATTTACACTGTAAAAGTTTTTTTATCGGCTAAATCATGTTGTTAACTTGTGATTCACCAAATGTTTAATAATATATTTTAAAATAATCTTTAATTTATATAACAAATTAAATAAATACTTTAGAAACATATTTTCATAACAACTTTTAGTAGTCCATTTGTTTTTTTTTTTTTGGTACAAATCTCGTACACTATTGACAAAAGTAAACCACCATCAATACACATGCACATCATATGTAGATAAAAAGCGCTTAACCAATAGGTCAACTAGAGAGATTCCGATGGTTCCCAAAAGTGAATTGACTTTATAATTTATGGCTGACAGGATAGACATCCAGATGTATAAAGTTGGTCTCTCAGTCTTATGGTGCAAAGGTAAAATAAGGATATGCCTTCTATTCCAAAACGTAGGCAGATCTCCACCAATTTCATAAACCTGGTGCTGTTACTAACAGTCCTTTCCTTGCTTAGCCCTGCAACTGAAGCTCAACAGCATAGAATTGGAATCCCATCCTGTCCAAACACCACCACTTTCACCATAAACAGCACTTACCAAGGCAACCGTGATACCCTCTTGTCTTCGCTATCGTCTAATGTTACCCGTGGTGTTGTTTTCTACAACACAACCGCAGGGAAGAGCCCTGACATGGTATACGGTCTGTTCCTCTGCCGTGGGGATATTTCTACCAGCGCCTGCCAAGCGTGTGTCACCTACGCCGCCACCCACATTTCCCGACGTTGTCCCCTCGACAAGACGGCAGTGGTTTGGTACGAAGAATGCTTCCTACGCTACTCGAACCGAAACATCTTTTCGGTTGTGACTGAAACCCCTACAATTTACTTCTTGAGCGGTAGGTCTTCGATTGTGACTATCTCCGAGGAAGACCGTTTCGAGCAGTTTGTTCTGAAGGTGATCAATGAAACTATAGCCATGGCGGAAAGTAGACCGGAAGGTGTTTCAAAATACGTGACTAGAGTTGAGAATATATCTAGTTTTCAAACACTGTACATCAGGGTCGATTGTACACCGGACTTATCAGGTGCGGATTGCGGTAGATGCTTGCGACGAGCCAGAGCATATATTCCGGCTGGACGGCAAGGTGGAAGAGCTTTTAATCCAAGCTGTAGCGTCAGATATGAATTTAACCCCTTCTTTAATCTAACCGCGGTTGCAGCTCTTCCAGCTAAAGGTTTCTCTCACCATAATTTTTTTTTTCCTATTGATTTTAGCCCGAAAAATAAAAAAACTCAACTAGTTGAATCGAGTTTTTTTATTTTTATTTTTATAAATTTATTTAATAAAATCACACCAAATGATCGAATTAGTCGGACCAGGAATTACCAAAACATTGAGTGCAATTTATGTTTACCCAGGCCTAGCTGTGCTTGAATATAGGTTTAAATTTTTGTTGAAATTTATTAATATTTTCTATTCATATTAATTTTTTAAAATATATTATTTTTAATTTAATGCCTTAGATTTTTTCTTTTATTAAAATATTGAATTTAGACAATTTAACATAATTTTTAATGTTTACATAGTACTATATTATTACATATTTAATTTTAGGCTTAATATAACATTCGATATATAACATTTTCTTCCTCATTTGATTATTAATTTTTTTTGTTTAATTTGGTACTCAAACTTGACACTTTTTCTTAATTTGGTACTAATCTTGACACTTTCTCTTAAATTGGTACTTAACCTTTTTGGGAGTCCAATTTGATACCTGAACTTGACTCTTTTTCCTAATTTTGTACCTAATTTTGTTTTTTGTTCGATTTGGTACTTAAACTTTTCAAACGTTTATAAATTACTCCATATACTAACAATGTTATTTTTTATGAGGTTGCATCAATGTATGATTGACATGTTACAAATGATATGATTTTTTTGTATTTTATATGTTGAATTACTTTTAGTTTTATTTATTTAGTTAATTATTTTATTAATAAAAACTATTGAATTTCTTTTAATTTGGGGTTTTAAAACTATTTTTTTCTTATTTAATATTAAGTCTATAATCATATCTCAATAGCTATTTTTTTTACGTGAACTTCCTTTAACACTAACAATATTTTTGTAGCATAACAAAAAAAATTAACACCATTAGTGTTTTGCATAATTTGTATAACATTTAATAAATTTAGGTATAAAATTTAGGCACTAAATTAGGAAAAAATGCCAAGTTTATGTACCAAATTGGGCCCAAAAAGAATTTAGGTACCAAATTAGGAAAAGTGTTAAGTTCAAGTACCAAATTGGGCCAAAAAAAAGTTTAGATACCAAATTAAAAAAAAAAAAAACCAAGTTCAATTACCAAATGCTATATTAAGCCTTAATTTTATATGATATAAATTATATAATCAAGAATTGAATTTTGAAGCTCAAGTTCGACTCACATTTTAAATGGATTTAAATTTTATATCTAAACCCATTTTTTTGATCCTTATATATTTTTCAAACTTTTTATATTTTGGACAAGTCTTTAAACTTGAGCAGGTAGACCAATCCATGAATAAATCAGTTTAGAACTATTAATTGAAGGGTTTGATTGAATTTGGGTGGAGCTAATTTAGGTTAAACTAATTCGTGCCTTTAAATTTTGAGATATTTTGGATTCGACATTTGGTTGATTAGTATAAATTTGATTTCATATCAATTGAGTTTGACACTTGGATTATTTGGAAATTTACACATTTGGTGAAATTTAAATATCAATAGCATTGTTATTTTTATTAGGAGGCAATGTTGTGTTGTGTTTGGTTTGTAATTAATTATGTATAATTCCCGAGCATTTTGCATACCAAAAGTGCACATTTATCATCACGATTGCCTTGTAATCAAGAGTATGTTATAGGATTGATGTGTATAGTTTGGCTGTGTTAAGAAAAGAGAAAAATCCCCTCTGTTCATAAGGATTAAAATGAACTGAATTGAGAACTTCTGCTCTTATTTAGGAGGGGAGAAACATATCAAATTAAACCGAATTCGAATACTCATTACAAGTTTATCGGTGATATTTGGGGTAGCTGTGGTTTTTATCTCTGGTTTCTTTATATGGAGGAGGAGAAACGGTCAAGGTATGCAATGGAGTAACTTCATGATAAGCATTACAAATTCGTTTTATATTCTTATGCCGATCAGATTTTGATTTTTATTACAGACGAAGAAAATATCCACCAAGTTCAATTGCTAGACTTGGAAAATGAGCACTCAAAGGAAACTTTTAGTGGAGAAAATTGGGAGCGGTCTCAAGAGTTTCCTTCTATACAATTGGATATTCTACATGCAGCGACAAATCATTTTTCTGATGAAAATAAGCTCGGAGAGGGTGGATTTGGTCCTGTATACAAGGTAATTACAGTTATCTATATGGTAGCTTTAGAATTGATCTGTGTGAATCAATAAGTATGTAAGTATTCCAGAGAAGTTATATAATTGAAACAATTCTTTCAGGGTACACTAGCAAATGGTAAAGAAATTGCAGTTAAAAGGCTGTCAAGAACTTCGGGTCAAGGGCTTGTTGAATTCAAGAATGAAGTCCTCTTAATTGCTAGATTACAACATAAAAATCTTGTGAGGCTCTTAGGTTGCTGCTTAGAGAAAAATGAAAAGTTGCTTGTATATGAATTCATGCCTAACAGAAGCCTAGACGTCTTCCTGTTCGGTTTGCTCCCTAAACCTTTAACTAATCAACAACCTTGACAAGTAAATGAAGTAATGAAAATGTAATCACTTGTTTTTACTTCTTTTTTTCACATTTATGTCAGATTCAAATTTGGCTACACAATTGGATTGGCAGAAACGATTTAATATTATTAAAGGAATTGTCCGAGGTATTATGTATCTACATGAAGATTCTCGCCTCAGAATTATACACAGAGACCTTAAAGCTAGTAATATTTTACTAGATCATAAAATGAATCCGAAAATCTCAGACTTTGGCATGGCAAGAATTTTTTGTGAAGATATAAACCAAGCAAACACCAATAGAGTAGTCGGAACATAGTAAGCATATATATACTCATTGCTTGACAGGTTGATGAGGTCATAATTACTATTATAATATTGTTATTTAATAATTTTCTGTTTCTAAAATTTTTACGATATAATCTAATTTTCTTTTAATTTTTTTTTGTTATCTCTTATGAATTAAAAAGTGGTTACATGGCACCTGAATATGCTATGGAAGGACTCTTTTCTGTCAAATCCGATGTTTTTAGTTTTGGAGTACTTTTGCTGGAGATTATAAGTGGAAAAAAGAACAGTGGTTTTCATCTGGCAAAGCGTGGCGAAAGCTTGCTAACTTTTGTATGTTTTCATCCTTTCTTTTGTCTTCAAACAATTTATATATTTAATGTACGGATTATACTAACAATTTTAAGCTACAATTGTAGGCGTGGAAACTATGGTCTAAGGGTGAAGGAATGGAACTAATAGATCAACTCCTTGTCCCCTCATGTGTGGCTGTTGAAGTGCTTAAATGCATTCATATTGGGTTATTGTGCGTGCAGGAAGACCCAGCAGACAGGCCAACCATGTCATCTGTGATTTTCATGTTGGCAAGCGATGGTTCCATAAAGCTTCCTCGTCCAACTGAACCAGCATTTTCTGTTGGACGTGTTGTTACAAAATCAATTGAACCCATTTCAAGTGAGGAAGTCTTTTCAGTTAACGAGATTACAGTTTCAAATTTCTTACCTCGCTGATTTGATCGTTGTTTTAAACATTCAAGGTTATGTAAAAGTTTTTCATTGTTACTTTCTTGTCTAAACCGGCAAATCTAAATCCAATTGATGCAATGCATTTGAAAGTTATTACTTGAAAATTTCTTATCATTACTATATATTTGAATTTTCAAACTATAGTATTGTGGTTTTGATCTTTCAAATTTACACACAAGTATTTTAGAAGAAATGATGTCAGAAAAGTTATGCATATGTAATTTGGGCACCATAACCCTAATATATATAACTTTTGCACATTAACTTTAAAATTTCTAATCAGTCCATCATCAATTAGAAATTAGTTACAGAGTATTTACATATATTTGGCTCATACTTTTTTTAATAACTGAAGCCAAATAAGTCTTGATTAAATTAGATCACTTTTAGTTTGGGCTAACATTTTATAATAGTAAATAATATATAATATATAATTATTCTTACTATATATGTAATGTCCATATTTTTTCAACAATCTCTCACTTGGACCACACACATATATATACACAATTACTCTATAATTACATGTCATATATAACCTTATGAGCTCAAAACTTTACTATTATATCCAAAAAGTATTTCAAATAATCTAGTCCATTAATTATGTTAACATAGAACCAAAATGACTTTCGTTACATATATAGTAACTAAATCCATCCCTGATCACATATATTAGCATAACCAAATGATATAGATCAACTATAAATGTGTAGCATGAAAATAACGCGCAATGTGATCCAAACATATTTATTTCCAACTGGTTCCCCTCAAACCTTAGTGAGATCAAATTTTACCAAAATCAGGGTGAATAAACCAAATAAACTTTATTTCTATATAAAATATCCTTAATATCTTTAAATTGAAATAACTGAAAATGTATCTATAACAGAAAAGCATTTAAAATTGCAAACTCTCACTAAAACTAAATATCTTGAAATAACATTACACCAATATGAGTAGCATGCTAATAAAAACCTTGGGTGGTAGTCCCTTAGTAAGCGAATCTGCAATCATGTAGTTTGTCCCAATATACTTTATAGATACATGACCACTTTGAACTCTTACTTTTTAACAACGAAGAATTTAAAGTCTATGTGTTTTGATTTTGATGTGCTTCAATTGTTATTGGAATAAAAGATTGCAATTTATTGTCACAATTTGCATCTTAGTGACAAAATTTTGCATTCATATTCCATTAAAACCGAAGCCTATATACCTAACAATCTCTAACTTATTAGGCCTCCGATATGTGAGCATGCAATTTTTTTTTCTAAAGATAATGTATGAATCATTTAGTTGCTTTCTAATGATCCATACTCGAATTGCTTAAATGTCTGCACAACATCCCAACAATATACACGTTTCTTTAATTTCAAAATCATTCTTGGGGCATTGATCGAGACTATTTTTACTCCTATTGATCTTGTGATATATATAATCATTAACCAAAGCCATCTCGAAATCGAATGACATAATCATTTGGTGAATATTCTAATACCGCTGATGAGAGGCCTACATAAGCTCATAGATGGATTTCTTTAATTTGAAAACCATTAACTTTGCATCACTAAATACAAAGTTTTCTAGTTGCACCATATAAATTGTCTCATCAATGTTACCATTGAGAAACGTAGTCTTAGCATCCATCTAATGTAGCTTAAGGTCAAAATATGTCACTAAAGCCATTATAACTCTTTCTCTAGTGGACCTTCTTATGGCATTGATACTTGAGGTTATAGAGTTTGTTACTTGACTATAAGGTTCTACGACATTGTCTTGATCCAGAGTTGCTATTTGAACAATATTAGACATAATAAATTGTTCCTAATATTTATTAATAATAATCAAAAGAATGAGTTGAAGAATATCAACATACTCTTTTTCAAAGACAATGCCCTTAATTCTCTCCTCCCTCCCACAAACTCAACATCCTTAAAGAACAAATATTATCCGTCTTAAAATAATCTTAGTAGTGAGATTATAAAATTTTTAATCTTTAGATCTTTCGGACTATCCAAAAAATCAAAGTGATAAAAAATATCATTGGACACAAGCCTCTCAATTTTCCTTTTGGAGATATAAACTAATCTCTTGTGTCACAATAAAGCTAAATTCTTAATGGTTAATTTGTGTCTTTTACCTATTACGGTAGTATGCAAGAATTGATTAAATGAAGCAATAGTATTAAGTAAAATATATTAGCATAACTTGATAAAGAATCGAAGCCAACCAAATTTAAGTTTTGAAAACTAAAAATTCTATTTCAAAAATGAAAATAGAAAAATTTTCCCAGTGCTAAAATAGAAATCAAAATCCAGTACGTACCTAAAAGGAAGTACAATAAAATTTCTTAATTAAATCCAAATAAAATTCAATTCTAAATAATCTAAAGTTTCTATTGCTTCAATTTCTACCGAATGACCATTTCCAATGTAGATGTATCTTTCACCATCATTTAGCTTTTGGCAATTCTAACAACCTTGCATAGACACACTGAGGTGAGTTATATCACTGAAATCTATCCACCATGTGCGTCAAAGTACCAAAGTCAAATTAACCTCAAAACAAACAAAATTAAAAAGTGTACATTTTTTAACACGCCAAGCATGATAATTGGTACAATTCTTCTTTTGATGACCTTTCGCAACACAGACGAAACAACCATCCTTAATTTGTTCATTTTGTTGTTTCTTTTCTGGTGTTGTATCCGTAGGTTCCTTAATTTTCTTTCTCTTTTTATCCATCTTATCCTTCAAGGTTGTGGCTAAATGAGCACTTTCTGTCATTTCTTGCTTCAACCTTTCATCTTCTTGAACACAATGTGAGATGAACTCATTAAAAGACCAAGTCTCTTTTTGACAGTTATAGCTCACCTTAAACTAACTAAATTGTGGTGGAAGAGACATTAAAACAAAATACACTAGCAAGTCCTTAGAGAGTTCTAGCTTTAAGTGCTTTTAGCTTTGAAGCAAGATGAGACATTTCTATAATGTACTCTCTGATATTCCTTTTCCCTTTATACCTCATCAAAATTAGCTTTGCCAAGAGTATACCAATTTCAACCTTTTCATTATTGACAAATCTCTTTTCAATGTCATTCAAGAATTCCTTAGCCGTGGTAATCTTATCAGAAATAGTGCCCTTGAATGTTTCTGGTATGACCTTCTTTACGATCACTATACACACACAATTTGATCTCTCCCACCTTTCCATCTCACATTTTTTTATCAGAGGTACTCTCATTTGTAAGTGGTGGAGAAGAATGAGTCTTTAACGCAAGGTCGAGATCCATGACTCTGAGAACAATCATAGGATTCTCTTGCCATGATTTAAAGTTGGTGCCATTTAACATAAGAATCAAGTTAATGCTGGTTGTGATGTTAGCAGGTGTAATAATAGCTGAATCAAACAAAACAAGCTCACATAAGGCTTTAAATTTAAACCAGAATAATTTAAATAAAGGTAAACCCCATCTCAGAATACCAGACACTTCATTAATATTTTATCATTGGACAAAAATATTAACTTGTAAGTGATATCTTGTTGTAGTAATCAAACACTAACAATAAAAATATGTCGAATAATAAATTTTTCTTTGGACTGATTTATTACTCATATGTAAAATCGAATAATCATCACATGTTTATTACCACAGTTGCACATGTAATTTTATTAAATATTAACCTTCTTTTGGACCGATCAGTATTAACGTAGCTTAAGTTACATGCATACAAACTTATATTTTAAAACAAAATAATTTCAACAACAAAGGTCACTTTGACTTTTATAATATATATTAATATATCGATATTTAAATTTAAAATTTCATAACAGTCAAAAGTCAAAATCAAAATTTTAAATTGCTCTACAGATCCGAAAAAACTAAAAATAAAATTATCTAAATGGTACTATAAAAAATCGAAGCACCTTAATCTGTGATTGATTCTATATATAATAAAAATAAAACCCTATATAACCAAAATTTAAAATCATTAACCTAAAATTTTCAAAAACAATATCGTAATAGTTAGCATATCTTACAACTTATACTGCATATCATACCATTATAATTTAAAAAAATGTTTGAAATCATAATATACGAAAACCAAAAACCCCTAAATTCATCTTTAAAAATATTGTATCCATATATATTTAAAGAAAAAGAATGAAAAAATAAATCAAAACAATGTCACTACCCTTCCCCAATAATTTCCATCTGGATACGCCCTTTCCATATACATTCTCATTTATTATCAATAACATTTAAAGTGTTTCTAGAACTTATTTATTTCTATGGAAAAATAGAGTATTTTGAAGAAAGAATTTTCTTTATCGATAGGGATTGATCAACTTGATCATAGGTACCCGGTTCTTCCCAAGAAATTTACAATCACAAAGAAAGCTATACACCCAAATTTGTGCGCAAACTATGACACCAGATTCATTCAACCAAATTTATCCAACCTAAAACCAATTGGATGGAATGGCATCTGAGAGATGAGATGACTTACCATGTTGCATACGACAATCCTTATAGACATGTCATGTTTTCGGTAATCTATGTCGATGGATTGCTTTCATCTTCCCGGCCGAAGTAATGTAGCCAATTTCCACATTGAACCATCTTTTCGTTCTTGTAAAATAATTATACACAACCAAGAGGCTTGACTGGGTTTTTTCTTAGTAAAAGCAGCCATGTCATAATTTATTTTATATAGCTGAGCTCTCTCGTCTTAGATCCAAACAAGGAGATAACGCAAAAAATTAAAAATAAAATGCAGAGCTCCACAGTTTTAATAACCCTGTGGCTGTTAGTAATAGTCCTTTCCGTACTTAGCCTTATAACTGAAGCTCGGCCGCCTACTTATCTCTGGCACGTTTGTCCTAACACCACCACTTTCCCCAGAAACAGCACCTACCAAGCCAACCGTGATACCCTCTTAACTTCGCTATCGTCTAATGGCAGCCGTGGTAATGGTTTCTATAACACAACCGCAGGCAGAAACCCTGACACGGTTTATGGTCTTTTCCTCTGCCGTGGGGATCTTTCTACCAGCTTTTGTCAAGCGTGTGTCACCTTTGCCTCTACTGACATTTCCCGACGTTGTCCTGTTGAAATAGCAGCGGTGGTTTGGTACGACGAGTGCCTCCTACGATACACGGACGAAAATATATTTTCCGCCGTCGCTGAAGAACCTGCAATTATCAGGTTCAACGTTCAGAACATCAGCGACCAAGTCCGTTTCGACAGCCAAGTTCAAGGAGTGATGAGGGGTACAGCAACCCAAGCCGCAAACGCAGCACCAGGTGCTAAAAAATTCGCGACTAGAGAGGCAGATGCCAATTTTACAAGGATTTTTCAAACACTATATACCCTTGCTCAGTGTACACCGGATTTGCCAACCTCCGATTGCGACAGATGCCTGCGATACGTAACTGGAAACCTTCCAAGAGGAAGCCAAGGAGGAAGAGTGTTGAGTCCTAGCTGCAACGTCAGATATGAAGTTTACTTGTTCTATAATCTAAATCAAACAGCAGTTGCATCTCCTCCACCTCCTCTAGTTCCAGGTTTATCCTTACTATTCATTCATAATTTTGGGTTAGATCATGAAAAAGATAAAGCTAGAGGAAATAGATTTTTAATCTAATAGTCTACCACCTAGACACCCTTTTTGACTCTATTAACGGTATATATCATGGCTTCAGAAGGGAATGGCCGAAGATCATGGTCAATAATTATTGCCGTTGTTGCTCCAATTGCTGCCTTCATTTTGCTTTTCATACTGACTTGTTGGCTGTTAAAGAAGGGAACAAGGAAGTACAATGCTACCCACGGAGAAAACGGTAAAGGGAATGATTAAGCTTGTGCTTCTTTTGAGCCATTTTATTTCCTTGTCTTTCACAAAAAAATTGTCACCCCTTCGCCATTTGATTGTTTAGCAGGATATGACATAACCACTATAGAATCATTGAAGTATGATTTTACCACAATTGAAGCTGCAACAGACAAGTTTTCAGATGCCAACAAGCTAGGCAAAGGAGGTTTTGGTGAGGTTTACAAGGTATTGGTCATTTTGTTCATACAGGGTCCAATCAATTTGATAAAAAACTTGGTCTAAATACGCATTTTAATGACTGGTTATTAATTTGTATATGCTTAGGGTATCCTACCCAACAAACAAGAAATAGCTGTTAAGAGGTTATCAAGAGGTTCAGGACAAGGCACTGAGGAATTTGAAAACGAGGTCGTATTGATAGCCAAGCTTCAACACAGAAATCTAGTCAGCGTATTGGGCTTTTGCCTGGAAAGAGGTGAAAAGATACTTGTCTGCGAATATGCTCCCAACAAGAGCCTTGACTATTTTATTTTTGGTATTTTTCACATACTTTGCAATGACCTTTTTGAGAATTTGCATTTGCTTTAAGGTTGGTTTTTAAACACAATTTTTGTTTTTGTTTAGATCGTGCGGAGGAAGAACAATTGGATTGGTCGAGACGATACAAGATAATTGGAAGAATTGCTCGTGGAATTCTTTATTTGCACGAGGATTCTAGACTTAGAATCATTCACCGTGATCTCAAGGCCAGCAATATATTATTAGATGGAGACATGACCCCCCAGATATCGGATTTTGGCATGGCAAGAATTTTTGGAATTGATCAAACTCAAGGAACCACTAGAAAGATTGTTGGAACCTAGTAAGTCCTGACTTTGTTCAGCCTAATTGTTGAATGTTCTAATACCTCCATTACCTTGAAATTGTTATTGGTTTGGCAGCGGTTATATGTCTCCAGAATATGCAATGCGGGGGCAATTTTCGATGAAATCGGATGTGTATAGCTTTGGTGTTTTAGTTCTAGAAATCATAAGTGGCCTAAGGAACAGAGATTTCTATGAAACAGATGGTGCTGAGGACCTCATTAGCTACGTGAGTATAATTCTTTTGGCCTTTTTTGTTCAAATATCCTTTATATAGAACTTATTGAATCTTTGATGAACCAATGCAGGCTTGGAAACTATGGAAGGATGAGAGACCCTTAGAATTGTTGAACCCTGTTCTGAGGAATGATTACTCGAGAAATGAAGTCACCAAATGCATCCAACTCGGATTATTATGTGTTCAGGAAGATCCAGCTGACCGGCCAACGATGGCTACCATTGTTCTAAAGCTTAATAGGCACTCTGCCAAACTACCAATGCCTAAACAACCAGCATTTGTCTTTGATAGTAGAACAGATGGGAGGATGCCAGACAAGGGGCTTGAATCGGACCAATCTACTACTCAATCAATGTCGTCGTCTATCAATGAGTTATCTATTACGGAATTATACCCTCGGTAATGTGAGCTAATGGATGCATCATCATCCTCAACCTCAAGGTAGATAGCTATCTACCGACGTTGATCAACAAGTAAAATTTTAAATAAAGTGATAATTTATTTAAAATCAATTTTATAAAATTATAATGTAAACATAGATGATTATTGCCTTAGCTAGAATAATATAATATAAAATAATATTATTAGGATATGGTGTCGATAATGTAAAAAGGAGTGTCATGACCCAACCTAGGTCACTGGCCTCATTTGGATTTTTATGTAATTCTTATGTATGTGAAAACGAATCGTTTTCTATTTTCTCTGCAATTAATCTTCTCACTTATTAGTCTTTATGACCAAACTTATTTCTATGGAAAAATGTAATTTCTTATAGAAATCTTCTTTTGCATTCAAAAACGAAGAATACACGTGTTCATTTTTGTTTTCATGACAAAGTGGAAAGTTTTGCTTATCAAGAAAAAAAAACAGTGAAGAAATATATTCTTCTTTTTTTTGTCAAAATTACTGTCCATAGTCGTGTTGCAAAGTTGTGGCTGACTAGGGTAGTTTCCTGGACCGTAAACTGCTTTATCATTTTATGAGATTTCGATCAATTAATAACAAAAGAGGATATAGAAAATTAAAAAAAAAAAAAAAAACCAAGACCATGACTCTGTTATTACACATATGCACGAGAAAAAAACACACTGAAAGTGCTTGCCTACTACAAACCAAAAACCCTTCAAGTGGAACAAATTAGATTACTCAGTACTACTACAATCCGATTACTTGAGTGTTTCGACCCACCGAGATTCGTGGCCAACTGGCTCAGTGAGTATTCGTTTTTGACCCTACTCTTTTAAGTTCTTAGCTTCCAATTTGATTGAGATTTCTAGTCTTCCTTGTAGACTAATACAATCCAAAAATTTGACTCAAATTTTTCAGTAAAGGATCTTGTTGAAGTTAGTTCCCATGCATCATGTGGAGCAGCAAAGGTGGCCATGCAGGTCACATGCAGCAAGAAGCACAACATGCTTTGCAGCAGCTGAAGCACAATGCTACTGTTCTGTTTGTTTCATTTAGTTATTCCAATGATCATTTTGTAATCTAGTTAGATTTAAAACTTACTTGGTAAATCTTTTGATGTTGATTGACTGAAAAATCAGCAAAGCAACCTATGCAAGCTAGTTTAGCAATTTTCAAAGTATTAAGTGGTGTTAGGTAAGTGTTTAGGTGGAATTTTGACTTGTAAGCTTAACTCATGTTTGATATATGTAATGGCAACTTGCCAATGTTTAAGTTAATGAAAAATTCAGCTTGATTCTGATTCATATACTCTCCAATTGGTCTTTGCTTTTAATTCTGTTTTTATTAAGGCAAATTTTCCTTTTGTTTCTTCTCCAAATCAGCTTGCTCACTGCCTTTGACACGAACAAAAGAATTTTCTGTAATGGCGAAAAGTATTTCCCTTTATACAACAACCCATATTATAATTTATAAATCTGGTATCTCTTGTCTTATAATCCAAGCTAAAACAAGGTGATGACTTTTATAAACTTGTTGCTGTTAGTAATAGTACTTTCCTTTCTTAGCCCTGCAATTGAAGCTCAGCCGCCTACTTATCTGTACCACGATTGTCCAAACACCACCACTTTCACCATAAACAGCACTTACCAAGCCAACCGCAATACCGTCTTATCATCGCTTTCGTCTAATAGCACCCGTGGTGATGGTTTCTACAACACAACCGCAGGAAGGATCCCTGACATGGTATACGGTCTTTTCCTTTGCCGTGGGGATCTTTCTACCAGCGTCTGCCAAGCGTGTGTCACCTTTGCCACCACCGATATTTCCCAGCGTTGTCCCAACCAAACAACGGCGGTGGTTTGGTACGACGAGTGCCTCCTACGGTACTCGAATCGAAATATCTTTTCCACTGTGGCAGAAGAACCTGCAGTTAGAATGCGTAACACTCAGAATGCAACTGGGACAGAAATCCCTTTCGACCAGCTAGTGGCTGCCACGGTTGTTATGAACATGAACGATATAACAACCCAAACGGAAAATAAACCCGCAGGTTCTAAAAAATTTGCGACAAGAGAGACCAAACTTTCAAGTTTTCAAACACTGTACACGCTCGCCCAGTGTACACCGGACTTATCAGGCAGTGGTTGCAGTAGATGTCTGCAAGGAGCACGAGAAAATCTTCCAAATGGATGGCAAGGCGGAAGAGTGTTGAGTCCTAGCTGCAACGTCAGATATGAAACTTACCCCTTCTATAATCTAACGGCAGTTTCACCTCAACCTCCTCCAGCACCAGGTTTATCCTCACTGTTAATTGATAAATTTGATTCTTTCCTTTTTTATAGTTCATGAAAAAAAGAAAACAAGATTCACTACATTCTCTTTTCTTTTTTCTTTTGGTCGGTAATTTGTAAATTAATATATAGGTAAAGAACAAGCCCCTGTTTTCATGAGGATTAGAATGAACTGAATTGAGAATATCTAATTCTGCTCTTATTTAATCAGAAGAAGAGAAACAAAACAAATCAAACCGGATTCCAGTACTTGTTGCAAGTTTATCAGCAACTTTTGGGCTGGCTGTGGTTTTTATCTCTGCTTTCTTCATCTGGAGGAGGAGAAACAGTCGAGGTACACATCGGAGTGATCTTTCTGGCTAGTATTATAACTTCTTTTTGTATTCTTATGCTGATCATATTATGATTTTATTACAGGCGAAGAAAACAGCCAAGAAGTTCAATTACTTGACTTGGTAAATGAGCACTCAAGGGAAACTTTTAACGGAGAAAATGGGGAGAGATCTCAGGAGTTTCCTTCTATACAGTTGGATGTTTTACATGCAGCGACAAATCACTTTTCTGAGGAAAATAGGCTGGGACAGGGTGGATTTGGTCCTGTATACAAAGTAATTATATAACTTGAAACTTTTATCTGAGTTGGCTTTAGAACTGATCTATGCGAATTAAGTATGTGAATACTCCTGCATTTGAATTTTGATATGCTATGTAAATGAATGAATTCTTCCAGGGAACATTAGCAGATGGTAAAGAAATTGCAGTTAAAAGGCTGTCAGAAACTTCCAGTCAAGGGCTTGTTGAATTCAAGAATGAAATCATGTTAATTGCTAAACTACAACATAGAAATCTTGTGAGGCTCTTAGGATGTTGCTTGGAGAAAAATGAGAAGTTGCTTGTATATGAATTCATGCCCAACAAAAGCCTGGACTTTTCCTATTCGGTTTGATTCTTGAACCTTTAACTAATAAGAAAAAAAACATGAAACAATTAATGAAAATGTACTCATTTGTTTTATTTTTCTTTTTTTCCACATTTATATCAGATTCGAAATTAGCTGCTCAACTGGATTGGCAGAAACGATTCAACATTATTAAAGGAATTGCTAGAGGTATTTTATATCTACATGAAGATTCTCGTCTAAAAATTATACATAGGGACCTTAAAGCAAGTAATGTTCTACTCGATCATGGGATGAATCCGAAAATTTCTGATTTTGGTATGGCAAGAATTTTTGAAGATAAAAACGAAGCAAATACCAATAGAGTCGTTGGAACATAGTAAGTATGCATATTTTCATAACACATTCCTTTACAGTGAGAGGTTATGGGAATATTGTTATTTAATTATTTTCTTTGTTTATAAAATTTTCTATGATATCATCTAATTTTATTTTAATAAATTGTCTCTTTATTTTTATGAATTAAAATAGTGGATATATGTCACCCGAATATGCTATGGAAGGACTCTTTTCTATCAAATCTGATGTTTTCAGCTTTGGAGTCCTTTTGTTGGAGATTATTAGTGGAAAAAAGAACAATGGTTTTCATCATTTAGAGCATGGTGAAAGCTTGTTGACTTTTGTATGTTCTTTATCCTCCCTTTTGTCCTCAAACTATAGATTAAATGTTTTAACTATTCTACTAATAATTTTAAGCTACAATTGTAGGCATGGAAATTATGGTCCAAGGGCGAAGGAATGGAGCTAATAGATCAGGTCCTTGTTCCTTCATGTGTGGCTTCTGAGGTGCTTAAATGCATTCATATTGGGCTATTATGTGTGCAAGAAGACCCGGCAGACAGACCAGCCATGTCATCTGTCATTTTCATGTTGGCAAGTGATAGTACCAGAACACTTCTTTGTCCATCTGAACCAGCATTTTCCGTTGGGCGTGCAATTGCAAAACCAACTGAACCTATTTCAGATGATGGAGTCTTTTCGGTTAATGAGGTCACAATTTCAAATTTCTCACCTCGCTAATTTGATTGTTGTACTAACAATACTAGTTTATCAAAAACCTTTCATTTTTATTTCCCAGTCTGAATTAACAACTATGAATACTAAAGCCATGATTTTTAATAACTTGAAGATGAAACTATATATACATATATATGAATTTCAAATTGAGTATGAAGTTGGTGATAAATCAATTTAAGAATATTAATTTTTTACTCAAATTTTTTAATGTATCGAAGCACCTCAGAAAGTTGAAAATTGTAGGGATTTATACTTTCTAAAGCATATATAATTTAGCTACTCTTTGCGATTTGCACAAGGAAACAAACATATAGCAGGGAAGAGTGTAATTTTTATACTCTTGTAATGATAAAGGAGTTGCAATAATTTATTTCATTAGTAGTTTACACTTAATCTGGAATCCAATTACAATAAAGGATCCAATTAACTTCCAAAGACTAGTCTTGCATTTAGAAATTAAGAGTTTGGATACGTGTTACCTTGTGCAAAGTGTCGCTAATTTGTGCAAGTTCCTCGTATGCTCAGTTTAGACTAATTCAAATTATATGGAAAATTATAATTGTGTTTGGCAAAATTACAAACTTATATGGCTTATGTTACCCCAATAATAATATGATATTTCATTACTCGAACTCGATGATTAAATCAGGAAATAAAGAGTTACATTTAATAATATCTGTAACCAAGTCAATGGAATGCTTTCACTGTCCCGAGCATGGTCATGTAGCCAACTGCCACATTGAATATTATTTTTTGTTCACTTCTGCCCCATCCATTCATTGGGAAGCCCTAAACAAAATACAGCAAGAATTGTTCAACATGGGTTAATGAATGTTTTTAGTCATATTGACAAAGAATTGACTGGCTTGTGTAGCTTCCTCGAACATAAGCTGCTTTATCATCTTCATCTTGTGAGAACGGGTCAACAAAATACAGCCACCTTCAACAATTAAACGTTTAATTTGTAAGTGAATTCCCTAGAGAAAATGGCAACGGAAATTTCAAGAACAGTACTGTTTCACTTTTTGTTTTCAGGTTTAACATTTACATTCCTCGTTACTTTTGCCATTTCCTTCGACCCTTATTTCCTGCATTCTTGTGCAAACAACATCGGCAACTACACCGCCAATAGTGCTTACGAGCGTGACCTCAATACCATCTTCAGACAGATCACCTCTATTACGAAATCGAATTACGGATTTTACAGCAAGAAAGTCGGCGAAGTCAACGCCATGGCACTTTGCAGAGCAGATGTTAAGCTAGATGTTTGCACTGGTTGTTTAAATGAAACTATATCAAGGGTCAAGCTGGATTGTCCTAACAACAAAGAAGCCATCGGATGGTCTGCGGATTGCACGTTACGGTACTCGAACACAAACCTCTCCGAGAAGTTGGAAATTAATCCTCAAACCTGTCTATATAATACAGGATCTACGGCTGATGAGTACTTTCAGCTCAGACTTGGAGAGTTGTTGAGTGACCTGCGTAATAAAGCAGCAGCAGGGGGTGCTCTTCTTAAATACGCAGCAGGTAACTCGTCGCTCAGGGCTTCGGAAAGGTTATACGCTCTAGTGCAGTGCACTCCTGATTTGTCTGAGGGAGACTGCAATCATTGTCTTGATAAGGCGGCAACCAACGGGATTCTGCGATGTTGCCTTAAGCAGAGGGGATGCCGGGTTCTTAGTCCTAGCTGTAACTTGAGGTTCGAAACGTATCCCTTTGTTGAAGCCGGAGCGGAGTTTCCACCACCCCCGTCACCCTCGGGCGATCGGCAAAAAGAAGGTACGACAATTTTCCTTCCACTGTCACTTCTTCCAACCACCTGTTAGCACAGCTTCACTTTGGAGGCACTATATTAGTCTATCACTCTCGTTGAATCGAGAAAATCTGATTCTGCCCTTATTTAATTAGAAGAGGAACCAAACAAATCAAAAAGGTCTCCAGTACTTGTTGCAAGTTTATCAGTGATTTTTGGGGTAGCTGTGGTTTCTATCTCAGGTTTCTTAATCTGGAAGAGGAGAAACAATCAAGGTATGCAATGGCAAACATTACAAATTTGTTTTGTATTGTTAAATTGATCACTTTCTTACTTTCTTCTTTATTAATTTCAGATACAGAGTACAGAGAAATTCAATTACTTGACTTGGTAGAGGGAAGAATTGATATGTGAGAATCAAGTTTGTAACGTTAGGTATAATTAATAAATGAATTCTTTCGGGGAACACTAGCGGATGGTAAACAAATGCAGTTAAAAGGCTATCAGGAACTTCCGGCCAAAAGCTTGTTGAGTTCAAAAATGAAATCATGTGCTTTTTTCCTTTTTTTTCCCTACTAAGCTACAATTTTAGGTATGGAAACTATCATCTAAGGGTGAAGGAATAGAGCTAATAGATAAGTTCCTTATTCCGTCGAGTGTAATTTTTGAGGTGCTTAAATGCATTTTGGGTTATTGTACATGCAAGAAAATCTGCTACTCAGACTAATCAAATCATCTCTTATTGTCATGTTGGCAGCCGATATTGTAAAGCTTTCTCGTGCAATTAAAGGCTGTTTTATCAAAATAGCCCAAAAATAAGTTATATTTGTAAAAATAACCCAAGTTCAAAAACAATCACCAAAATAACCTAAAATGAACAGTATCCACTCGTTTTTTGCACCAATGATTGCCTAATAATTGTGTCAGAATTAAAAAAAATTAATTTTTAGATTTTGGCCTGTCAATGGCCGGAACCCATGTATTTTTTGAAAATTGTATAATACTAATATACGAAAAAGGAAAAAAAAAAGGAAAAAAAAATTTTTTGGGTGCTGGCCTGTCAATGGCCGGCACCCAACAGTAAAAAAAAATTGAATTTTTCTTTTTTTTCGTGTCAGAATCAGATATAAATATACGAAAAAAGTAAAAAAAAATTTTTGGGTGCTGGCCTGTCAATGGCCGGCACCCAACAGTAAAAAAAAATTTTTGAATTTTTCTTTTTTTTCGTGTCAGAATCAGATATAAATATACGAAAAAAGTAAAAAAAATTTTTGGTGCTGGCCTGTCAATAGCCGGCACCCAACAGTAAAAAAAATTTAAATTTTTCTTTTTTTTTCGTGTCAGAATCAGATATAAATATACGAAAAAAGTAAAAAAAATTTTTGGGTGCTGGCCTGTCAATGGCCGGCACCCAACATTAAAAAAAGAATTTTTGATTGTTTTCTTTTTTTTGTGTCAGAATCAGATATAAATATACGAAAAAAGTAAAAAAATTTAAACTTTTTTCATATATTTATATCTGATTCTGACATGAAAAAAAAAAGAAAAAAGTCAAAAAAAATTTTTTACTGTTGGGTGCCGGCCCTTGACAGGCCAGCACCCAATTTTTTTACTTTTTTCGTATATTTATATCTGATTCTGACACGAAAAAAAAAAGAAAAAATTCAAAATATTTTTTTTACTGTTGGGTGCCGGCCATTGACAGGCCAGCACCCAAAAAATTTTGTTTTATTTTTTTCGTATATTTATATCTGATTCTGACACGAAAAAAAAGAAAAAATTCAAATTTTTTTTTACCATTGGGTGCCGGCCATTGACAGGCCAGCACCCAAAAATTTTTTTTTTACTTTTTTCGTATATTTATATCTGATTCTGACACAAAAAAAGAAAAAATTCAAATTTTTTTTACTGTTGGGTGCCGGCCATTGACAGGCCGGCACCCAAAAAAATTTTTTTTTTCCTTTTTTTTCTTTTGCCTTTTTCGTATATCAGTATTATACAATTTAAAAAAATACATGGGTTCCGGCCATTGACAGGCCAAAACCCAAAAAAATAATTTTTTTAATTCTGACACAATTATTAGGCAATCATTGGTGCAAAAAACGAGTGGGTACTGTTCATTTTAGGTTATTTGGTGATTATTTTTGAACTTAGGTTATTTTTACAAATATAATTTATTTTTGGGCTATTTTGGTAAAACAGCCGCAATTAAACCAGCATCCTTTGTGGGCATGTCATTGCAGAATCAATCAAACACATTTCAAATGATGAATTTTTTTTTAATTAAAAATTTTCACCTCGCTGATTTGATCACTATTTTAATTTTAAGATTATATATTTAAATGTAAAAATTAGTATAAAACTGATAACTAATCAATTTATGAATATTATTTTTAATTTGTTGAAGCACCTTAATTAGTAAAGAAAGTTCAAACTTGCATCAAATTATACTCCCAAAATATACAAAATTTAGCTACCCTTTGTCCTTTCAATCGGCTCGCAAACTTATATTAGGGATGATTAAAATTCTATTCGATTTAAAAAAAATCAAAAATTTTCAAATTTCAAGTTAATCAAAACGAGTTATTCAATTTTCTCGAGTCAATTCAGACAAGTAATTCTATTTTCAAATTCGAGTCAAGTTGAATTTTATAATTTGAATAACATTTTGGTATAAATACCCCTTTAGTCCCAATCAATTTTAAAAATGAGCAAATTGATCTCTCTTTTAACAAAAATTACAAAAAAAAATTCAAAATAATTTTTAAAATTCAAAATATTTATAAAAATTTCAAAATTTATATTTTTTTAAAGAATTATAAAATATTTTGTAAAAAAATTCTAAATAATATATAAAGAAAGTTAAAATTTAAAATACAATTTTCTAAAATAATAGTTGTAGGGACTTAAATAAGTTAATTAATTATTTAAGTTTATCATAAAAAAATATCTTCTTCTTTTTCCTTATTTTGCTTTGAAAAAGTTTTCAAATTTATGTGCTCAAAGATCAAATTAGTTATACTTCAATAATATTTTAATTTGACATGATTAATTTTTTTTAATTTAAGTTGAGCAATTTCACTCAACTCGACTTGAATTCCATTTCATGCGACTCAATTCAAAAAAATTCAAATCAAGTTAAGATGATAAGATAGGATCCATTAGCTCAATTAACTCGAAATTTTTTCATTCCATTCAATTGAATGATCACCCTTACTTATATCGCAATTAGCGAGTATATTGTACTAATAAAGAAGTTCAATTTTTATACTAAAAATAAAATTTCAAAAAGTAACTCTGAAATCGATTAAGCTAAATTATAAAATATAAATTTTATTTGATAATGGATACAATAATGAATAGTTGACATTTAAGTTTTATTGAAAAAATCTATTCTAATAAAAAAAAAAAAGAAAACCAAATTAACATGACTTTGGAAGAATAGTTGACATAATGCATTAAAGGTAACCAAGAAAAATGAGACACGTTCATATCACGTCCTTTCTAAATGTCTTTAAATTCTACCCTTGTATTTTTCCAAGTACCCGAAGACCAAGTCTTATAAACTTGTCGTCATTAGCCGTACCAGAAAACAAACACCATTGTTTGTTTACTACAATTCTAACATGTTTTGTATTCTCATTTTCTCATTTCTGTAGAGGATTTTTGTAAGATCTTTTATAATATTAAGTGTAAGTGTAGGTATGAGAGTAAAAAAGTTGCACATTAAACAGGAGTAACAAGAGGGAAACATATTTTTATTACTAAATAATTTAAGCCTTGAAGACTAAAAATGTAAAAATTATAGATTTGATACTTATACTTTAATTTGATTAATTTTAGTTTTTATATGGTTCAAATTAATTAATTTTAGTTTCTATATTTTTTGAATTTTAAAATTTTATTTCTTGCCCAAATTATAGCAGTTAAATACATTTTGTTAAATTCAATTACTAATCTTGTACTATGTGTACAGTTGTAGATTTAATTCATATTCTCCAATTGGCCCTATACTTTTTAACTTTGAAATTTCAATCCTAACCCAAATTATGGTTGTTAACAGTGGCGTATCTAGGATGGTTGGTAGGCCCTGACCCTCCCTAAAATTGAAAAATTGTCTATTTATCCCTTTTAAAAAACTTTAAAATTTTAAATTAGTAAAGGTACACTTTGCCCCTCTAAAAATGATAAAAGTTTAATTTAATCCTTAAAAAAATATAAAGATATAACCTATTAAAAATTAAAATATAATTTCAACTCCCTAAAAAAATTCCTAGCTTCACCCCTTGTTGTTAATACATTATAACAAGGTTTTTAATGAGTAATATATGAAAATAAAAAATGACATGGTATAACATTATGACAATATGATTAAGTCTTAGCTCAATTGGCATTGTTGCCAGTGCAGTTTGAGCGTACTGAAGCACATTTATCCTCTTATTTAAGGGTTGGGATGAGTTATGGATAGTTCTAAACATTGTATCAATTGAAAAAATTTCAGATACTTTCACAATTGAATTATATTTTCCAAAAAAAAGAAAAGGTTAAATTTGAAAAGTTTGGAATACTAGAGGACCAAATTAAATTTACAATTTTCACAAAATACAAGGGCTAATAGTAAAATTTAACCAAAAATTTTCATAGTAAGGATCAAAGAAGCTTTTGCAATGGAAGAAAAATCACCCATATCATAATTTCAAGACAAGAACCCAGATTTATATGGTTGATCTCTCTTGTCTTATGATCGAAAGGAGATTGCTTAATTAGAACAAAAATTATGCAAATCTCCACAGTTTTCATAAACCTGTTGCTGTTAGTAATTTCCACATTATAAATATTTAAAAAATATTCCAACAATTGGAAAAGTTTATTCTAATAAAAGAAACCAATCAACTTGACTTTCAAAGAATAGTAAACACCTAAAAATCAAATCAAGGACAATATTTGTCATGAACCATAAATCAAGGCAGTCTGATAATTGGATATGCAATAAAGGTAACCAAGAAAAAGGACACACATTCATATCTCATCCTTTTAAATGTCTTTAAATTCTACCCTTAGATTTTTCCACAACTCGATCGGCATTTTATAAGAAATCCATCAATTAATGAAAGAAAAGAACCCAAAGACCACTTGATATTAGCCGTACCAGGAAAAACAAGAGCGTTTTGTCTACAAGCTACAGTTCTAAAATGTTTTGTATCCTGTAATTAGCTGTACCGGGTAATTTCCCACACAGCTACAACTTCAATCCTAAACATAAATATCAAATTATATTGATTAATATTATTAAGAATGGTTTTGCAACAAACACTAATACAATAGAAGTTTGACTAATTCATGACTGGTAAGTTAAGCTTCAACATATGTTGAGGAAAAGTAGCTTCGTTTACAAAAGCTTCTGGAAGAGGATATTGACAGTTCAATGCAAGTAGCTTCGTTTCATGTACCAAATCCATTTTTCGACCAAAAAATATATATGAACATTACTAAATTAAAACTATAGCAATTTTACCCAACAGATAACTATCGAGTTAATTTACGAAGTTAATTATCACAAAGATCAATTATAAACTAATGAAAACATTAATTAAAAAAATTTTCCAAGTCTACAAAAGAGATTAAAGAACAAAGCTTGAGATGATTGAAGGCTTAATGCCCTTTTTATATAGGGGAGTTGAGCCTGTAATAAGTCATCCGCTTTTCCAGGTGGGACAAACACGCCAAGAACCAGCATTCTATTTCTACCCATCTTCTTATTTTCCACAAACTTGATTGCCATCTGCATCAATTAATAACAAAAAGTAAAATGGTATACTCCCTAGATGATTACTCGATTTTAGCTCACATTTTTATTGTAGTCACTCAAACGTTAAATTTTTAATGTTAATTGACTGTACACGCTAGCTCATATTCATATTATGCTTATATTTTTATCTTGGTCACGTAATTTCTAAGTCACTTTCATTTTGGTCACTGAAAAAAAAATTAATTCTTGATATAGGTAGAAAAATTAAAAGGATTAAAGTAAAAAGGTGGTAAAAACTAAAATAATACAATAAAAATTTGTCAATTTGTACTTGTTTATCCTATTTCTGAAAAATCTGTTCTTTTTCAATATTGAAATTTTAAATTTTAAAATATCAAAATCAATTAAAAAATTTAGAAATTAATAATATAATTTCCTACTAAATTTAAAATTTTATTTTATATTTTTAAATTATCTTTAACGAAATCAACTCAAATAATTCATATTTAATAATTGTCTACGAAACTTAAATTTTTTTAATTGTATAATCTTAGATCTTTCCTACTAAGCTAAAAGTAAAGAAAAATACTTAACTCATATTTAATAATTTAATTAATTTTAAGGTTTTTTCTTTACTTTTATCTTAGCATAGAAGATTATTCAATATCATATAATTAAAAGAAATTTAGGTTTCATAGACAATTACTAAACATGAGTTATTTGATTTTATTTTAAATTGAAAATACAAAATAAAATTTTAAATTTTATAGACAATAATTTATTTAATTGATTTTAATGTTTTGAAATTTAAATTTTAATATTAAAAAAAGAGAGGAAATTTAGACGTTTAAGGTAAACAAGTACAATATGAAGAAAAATTATATATTATTTTAATTTATACCTTTTCTTTCACTTTAATCTTTATTCTTTTTTACTCTGATCAAATACTTTAAAAAGATATTTCTTTAGGTAACCAAAACAAAAATTGTTTAAAAGTTGAGTGACTAAAATGAAAGTGTAAATATAATGTGACGCAGCTACCAAAATGAAAATACAGTAAAAATTGAATGACAAAACTCGACAATTTACCTAAAATAAAAACACCCCCTCCCCTAAGACCAAGACTTTGAAGATCGTCTCTATTCTAACACACGTTTATCTTGTTGGTGTTTTACTCAAATTCAAAATTTTAAGTAATTTATCTCGAAATATAAATATCGCATTTGATCATTAAAATGAATAATTTAAACAGATGGTATTCAAATTTATGTAACCAGATTAGATTACATGTGTATACTACAGTCTTGTATACATGTCATGATGGTCAAAAGTCAAAGTCAAAATGCTGTGTGCAGTGCTTTCACCATCCCGGCCGACCATTCATTGCGTACCCAACTATTCTTCCTTGTAGACTAATATAAATAAAAATGTAAAAACTATGGCTTTAGTATTTATATTTTAATTTAATTAATTTTAATATTTATATTTTTAAAATTAATTAATTTTAGTTTTTAGATTTTTTTTAATTTTGGAACTGTTATTCCTAACCTAAATAATAGCAGTTAAATATGTTTTGTTAAATTCAATTATTAATCTTATATTACGTGTACAGTTGTAGATTTAGTCTATATTCTTCAATTGTATCATTCTAAGACTTTGAAAATTTCAATCTTAACCCAAATATAACCTGATTCTTTAGTGAGTAATATATAAAAATAATAAAATGTTATGGCATACATTATGACAATATGTTTGACTTCTCAAAATTTGAAAATAGTTAACCGTTCGAAGACTAAAACTGATCAAATTAAATTCATAATTTCACAAAATACAAGTACTACTACCAAAATTACCAGAAAAATTAATGAACTTGACACAAAATTTTCATAGTAAGGATCAAAGAAGCTTCTGCAATGGAAGAAAAATCACCCATATCATAATTTCAAGACAAGAACCCAGATTTATATGCTTGATCTCTCTTGTCTTATGATCCAAGATAAAGAAAGGAGATTACTTCAATTAGAACAAAAATTATGCAAATCTCCACGGTTTCCATAAACCTCTTGCTGCTAGTAATAGTACTTTCCTTGCTTAGCCCTGCAATTGAAGCTCAGCAGCCTACTTATCGGTTTCACTCTTGTCCAAAACCACCACTTTCACCGTAAACAGCACTTACCAAGCCAACCGCAATACCGTCTTATCATCGCTGTCGTCTAATAGCACTCGTGGTGATGGTTTCTACAACACAACCGCAGGCAGGAGCTCTGACATGGTATACGGTCTTTCCTTTGCCGTGGGGATCTTTCTACCAGCGTCCGCCAAGCGTGTGTCACCTTTGCCACCACCGATATTTCCCAACGTTGTCCCAACCAAACAACGGCGGTGGTTTGGTACGACGAGTGCCTCCTACGGTACTCGAATGGAAATATCTTTTCCGTTGTGGCAGAAGAACCTGCAGTTAGATTGCGTAACACTCAGAATGTGACCGATAACCAAGACCTTTTCAACCAGCAAGTCTTAGCTATGATGAACGATACAGCAAACCAAGCAGCAAACACACCAGAAGGTGCTAAAAAATTTGCGACTAGAGAGGAAGATGTTAATTTTCATCAACTTTTCAAGCACTGTATACCCTTGGTCAGTGTACACCGGACTTGATAAGCATGGATTGCAATAGATGTCTGCGAATGGTAATATCAACTCTTCCAACTGGATGGCAAGGCGCAAGAGTGTTGAATCCTAGCTGTAACGTTAGATATGAAACTTACCCGTTCTATAATCAAACAGGCGTTGCATCTCCACCTTCTCCAACACCTTCTCCTCCAGCTCCAGGAGGGAATGGCCGAAGATCATGGCCAATAATTGTTGCCATTGTTGTTCCAATTGCTGCTTCCATTTTGCTTTTATTACTGATGTGTTGGCTGTTAAAGAGAAGAGCAAAGAAGAAGTACGACACTAATGGTAATGGGCATGGTTAAATTTGTGTTCCTTTTGAGCCATACCATATTTATTTCCTTGTCTTTCACAAAAAGAAATTGACAGTCTTTGCTATTTGGTTGGGCTGTGCAGTAGGGTATGACATAACCACCATAGACTCCTTGCAGTATGATTATGCCACAATTGAAGCTGCAACAGACAAGTTTTCAGATGCTAACAAGCTAGGTGAAGGCGGTTTTGGTGAGGTTTATAAGGTATTGTTACTTCCTCTTGATTCTGACCCGAACCAGAAAACTCGATTTCATAAACCAGATTCTAAACCCGACCCAACACAATTTGATCATAAAAAGTAAAGGGAAGGATGCAAATGCATAGTAACCTGACCCGAAAAACCAAGTAATTGATATAAATATGCATTTAATGATTGGTTATTAATTTGTATATGCTCAGGGTATCCTTTCTAACCAACAAGAAATAGCTGTTAAGAAATTATCAAGAGGTTCAGGACAAGGTGATGAAGAATTTAAAAACGAGGTCGTATTGGTAGCCAAGCTTGAACACAGAAATCTAGTCAGACTATTGGGCTTTTGCTTGGAAAGAGAAGAAAGGATACTAGTTTATGAATATGCTCCCAACAAGAGCCTTGACTATTTTGTTTTGGGTTTTTTCATATTTTGCAATGACCCTCTTGAGAATTTGAATTGATTTGTTAACACAATTGCTTGTTTTGTTTAGATCCTGCAAAACAAGGACAATTGGATTGGTTGAGACGATACAAGATAATCGAAGGGATTGCACGTGGAATTCTTTATCTACACGAGGATTCGCGGCTTAGAATCATCCACCGTGATCTCAAGGCCAGCAATATATTATTAGATGGAGACATGAACCCCAAGATTTCGGATTTCGGCATGGCAAGGATTTTCGGGGTTGATCAAACTCAAGGAACAACAAGAAGAGTTGTTGGCACCTAGTAAGTTTTACCTTTGTTCATAAGCAATTCAACTATTGGATGGCCTAACAACTCCATTACACTGACATTGTTACCGGTTCAACAGTGGCTATATGTCTCCGGAATATGCAATGCAGGGGCAATTTTCGGTTAAATCAGATGCATACAGTTTCGGGGTTTTAGTTCTAGAAATCGTAAGTGGCCAAAGGAACAGTGATTTCTACGAAACAGAAGGCGCTCAGGACCTCATTAGCTATGTGAGTAAAATTCTCTTGGCCTAGTTTGTTCAAATATCCTTTATTAAGAACTTACAGAACCTTTGATGAACCAATGCAGGCATGGAAGCTATGGAAGGATGGGAGATCCCTGGAATTGTTGGACCCTGTTCTAAGAGATAATTACTCGAGAAATGAAGTCATTAGATGCATCCAGCTCGGGTTATTATGCGTTCAAGAAGATCCAGCTGACCGGCCAACAATGGCCACCGTTGTTCTCTTGCTCAACAGTTACTCTGCCACACTACAAGTGCCTAAACAACCAGCATTTGTGCTTCAGAGTAGAACAGATGGGAGGATGCCAGACAAGGGTCTTGAATCTGATCAATCTACTAGTCGATCAATGCCATGGTCTAACAATGAGGTATCTATCACGGAATTATACCCTCGGTAATGTGAGTTATTAGATGCATCATCATCTTCAACCTCAAGGTAGATAGCTATCTGCCAATGTTGATTAAGCTTTTTGCTCCGCCTGTTTATGAATTATTGTTTTAGTTATTTACTTCCGAAAACCATAAGAGGTGCTAAAGTATTACTCCGATTTTAAATTGTCATTAAACTTCAAATCATTTTGGTGTTATTATCATTTATTTAATCTAATCATTAACTTGAATATTAAATATCACTTCAGATATAATATAAAATATATTAAAAATAAATTCATCAAATTTTAACATTGATTAAAATGGGGTTAGACACTTCTATTGGATTCTATGATCATAGCAGCCCGTCTAAAGAGGTACTCAATTTACTCCAATGATGATGGGAGGCTCACTTGTATATAATTAGGGTTTTTTTATAAAATTAACTCAAAAAATTAATTAATTACATAAATAACTCATATTTTTTATTAAACACGTAAATGATCTAAAATTATAGTGGAAGTTGGTGGAGCCAATGAGCAATCGGAATAAAAAATTAATTTTTAATAGAGCCATGTAGAATTAGGTCACTTGTATAAATATTAAAAAAATACTATAATTTCTGAAAAACTGAGTGACTTTAAAAAAAATTTCTATTTCTAGTGAAGCTAAATAATAAAAATCTAAACTATAAAATTAACTTCACTTTTTTTTTTTTTACTTGTTATACATATCACCAATGAAGATGTTCGTACACTTGATTGCCATTTTATGAGAAATCCATCAATTACTGACAAAAACAGAAAGTACCCGAAGACCAAGTCTTATAAACTTGTCGTCATTAGCCGTACCAGAAAAAAAACAACATTGTTTGTTTACTACAATTCTAACATGTTTTGTATCCTCATTCTCATTTCTGTAGAGGAATTTTATAAGTGAAACGGAATGTAACAAAGGACAATGAAAAGGAAGATTAGATATTTTATAATATTAAGATGAGAGATAATAAGTGTTGACACCATTTTTTTGATTGAAAACGGGGTCGACTTGGGTTTGAAAAATAAAACGGGAGTCGCCACCAATCCTTTTTTTATGAGGTGTGATTGGATCACCTCAAAAAGTGTTTTTAATAAACGGTTTGATTTTATTAAAACAACAAGTTTGGTCCACGAAATTTAGAAAACGGGTTCGGGAGTCGGTTACGCACGAGGAAGGATTAGCGCCCTCAATGCGCCCAAAATTGGTACCTAGTGATTACTTAATGTCTTAATGTCGAAAATTGAAAACTTTAAAGAAATTTAAAAATACGATCCCTGAATTAAAATGTTGAAAAATTTGGGAAAAGGGGGGCACGTTCCACGTTAATCGAGAAAGAAAACATCATATCCAGTAAGTTAGGACACAATGTCTCGAATTCCCGATACGCGAATGAATGCCAAAATTATTTATTAAAAAATATTTGATTATCTCGGGTTTAAGAAAGAGATCATATCCCGTGAGTTAGGACACGATTTTTCGTTAATTCCCGAATGTGTTTAAAAAACTTTGTTTGAAATGATTCGTATTTAGATTTATCGAGAAAATCGAAACCCCGTAAGTTAGGGTACGATTTCTCGAATATCGAAATACGAAAAAAAAATAAATTTTAATATATGAATAAAGTAGAACATGATATCGTAAAAACGCGAAAATAAATTACATGGTGGATATACATATGAAATGATAATAAATATAATAGGATATATATGTATGCATATAAAGTATAAGAGATAATAAGGAATATGCAAGTACGTATATTCATATGAAAATAAAAAATGTATATAAAGATATATAGATAAATAAAATATGGAGTATAGGGCTATGAAAAATTAAAAATGCATATATAAATATATATATGTATATATATATATATATAAGATATAGAGTATATATATATGGAAAAATACGTATATGAAGAGATATATATATAACAATAAGATAGAAGATATATATATGAAAATTAAAAATACGTATATAAAGAAAAAGAAAAAGGTATAAAACATATATATGAAAGTAAAACATATATAGTACGTAGATATGTATATAAGTTATAAAATAATAAAAGGATAAATGTGTATATATATTATAAAATATGTACACGTATTAAGAAAATATGTATGTACTGTTTTATAATTATAAATAAAATGCATGTATATAAATAAACTATAAAATATATGTGTGAATGCGTATATATATATATATATATTAAAATATGTATGTAAAGTGCCGAATATAAAGTATGTGTAATGTACAAGTATATGATTATAATAATGACAATAATAATATAGTGATGATATTATATAATAATATTAATGATATTAAAACAATTAACTTCCTAATAAAATAACCTAAATAGCAAAATGGGATCAAATTGAAAACAAAATTAAACTTTGGGCTCGAAATTAAAATAAAAACAACTAAAAGGATTGGATTGTAACGCGCATAAAAAGGAGAAGGACCAAAACAGTAAATAACCAAAGTCCCAAACGTGGCGTTTCAGTGGACCAAATTGAAACAAAAAAAACTGCGTGGCTGAATTAAAATAAAGGAAAATAGCTATAAAATGGCCAAATTGCAACGCGTTATAAAGTCGGAAGGACTGCGCGCGCAAATATCCCCTTTAAAGAAAAAAAACACGCGGATCCTCCCCTAGGGTCGGGTCACCGCGCGGGTCAAACATCAAACGGCGCCGTTTGGCTATTGGTGCCCAAGCCCAAAACGACGTCGTTTTGTTAACAGCATAAAAGTTAAGTTTTTTTTTAAAAGGCTCACTTTTTCTCCTCTTTCTCAAAAAAAGAAACAAAATCCTCTCACTTTTTTTATTTGTTCTCTGGGCAATGCCCAGAAACCGGTGAGGAACCGCCGCGCCGCTGCCGCGCCGGCCACCGTACACGGCGGCCGGAAAATTCAAAAGAGGTAGTTTTTTTACTTTTTATATCCTTTTATATATTGTATGTATACGAATCACTTTTTAGAAGAAAAAAATAAAATAAATAAAATAAAAATAAAAGTAAATGAGGAATAAAAGAAAAAGAAATGTAAACTGAAAATCACCTTGGAACGGATCTATTCGTTTTTTTTGAATCTGTTTCTCTTTTCTTTATATTTCTAGGTGATTTTTTTACAACAGAAAAATAGGGGAAGCCGACCCCTCAAACAATAGCCAAATTCGGCTTTTATACCTTCTATCCTACTGCTTGTGCTGTCGTTTCTTTTTAATGTTTGCAGGTTCAATGGTGCAAGTGGAGAACGGTGCTAGGGCGGTGGTGGCAGATGATGGGACAAGGGCGGTGGGCTGGGGCAGTAGTCAAGTGGGAGCACTAGGGTTTCAGAGACTGAAACCCTAGTTTGACTCCTTGTTGGGTCTAGGATCTTTGGGCCTTAATGTTTGGGCTGATCCAATTAATTTTGTAATGTATTGGGCCGCTATTTGGGTTTAATTTAGTTTGTTGGGCTGGGGCAAATTTGGGCTTTGTACAGCTGCCCCTCTTTGCTCGTTGTCGTGTAACGAGAACAGAGCAAAGACTAAGAAAGACCAATTTTGCCCGGTCTCGTCGAGTCTCACTTCTTGGCGTAAGTAGCCTCATTTCATTCCACTTGTCTTGTTGCTTCGATCCACTCTACTGCAACTTCGGATATGACTTGTAACTTCAATCTACTCTGCTATGACTCCATGGGATAAGATTTGTGTTTTTAGTCTGCTCCACTACTGCTTAGGGAGATAAGATTCGCCGTCTTCGATCTGCTCCACTACCGCTTAGGGAGATAGTATCTAACATCTTCGACCTGCTCCTCTACTGCTTAGGGAGATAAGATCTGGTTTCTTTCGTCTACTCCACTACTGCTTAGGGAGATAAGACTTGATGCGATCTGCTCCACTACTGCTTAGGGAGATAAGATCTGGTTTCTTTCGTCTGCTCCACTATTGCTTAGGGAGATAAGACTTGATGCGATCTGCTCCACTACTGCTTAGGGAGATAAGATCTGGTTTCTTTCGTCTGCTCCACTATTGCTTAGGGAGATAAGACTTGATGCGATCTGCTCCACTACTGCTTAGGGAGATAAGATCTGTGGTTCTGTTCTCTGGGGAACATGACCTGCAAAGTCCATTCATGGACCTATTTATGCCTAGTGTTTAGGATGTCACGATTAGAATCACATGCTCCTAACTAGATGTATATGAATAATGAATGTAGAATGTCATGAGAATGATCCCCTTTTTAATGCTCGGGTTGTCCTTGCTCAATGTTTATCGAGGCTTTATCGCTGATGCGTCCTTCTTGTTCAACTAGTAACTTTAACAACAAATCCAAATAAATAGTCGCAATTCAGACCATTCTTTCTCAAATGTACCTAACCCTTAAGTTGGTTAGTTCTAAACAATAGCCCTGTTTTGGGCCCTTGTATCATTTAGAAAACTTCAGAGTAATATGCAGGACTTTTTCTACTCGAGCATTGTCAGCCCAATAATCGTTACTTCAATGAAAATGTTTGAATAAGATTACCAAAATGGACAAGATGGAATTTTGTTAAGAGCAAAGCTCCAAATAAATCAAAAATGAATAGGGTGAAAAAGATTATCACATGGATAAAAATGGAAATTAATTGAGAGCAAAACTCTAAATGAGCAAATTAATCGAGATAGAGATTTTGCTAAGATACAACAACAAATGAGATGAAAACAGGTGCCCCAGATATCGCAGCGTGAGCTTCTCTGTTCTAAACTTCTTGAAGACCCTTTTGAACTTGACATGTGTTTAGAAGTCCTAAAAGACTTTGTTGATGCCCCAAACTGTAGTATCTCTCCTCTTATAACTTGGAGATGATAAGATTACCGTATGCCTCATCTTTGATCAAAAGAATTGAACTGCCCATTCCTGGGTTTTCAATTCAATACCCCTTGGTCTCAAGGCGCCCTTGCGGGTTTGCGCTTGGCCCCCTCTTTTTTTTTTTTTTTTTTTTTTTTTTTTTAGGCGAAGTACCTCTTCACTGAATCCGAATTCACAGGGTTGGCCAAGCTTTTGCCATCCATCTCGGTTAAAATTAACGCTCCTCCAGAAAAAGCCTTCTTTACTACATAAGGTCCCTCCCAATTTGGCATCCACTTTCCTCTGAAGTCTTTTTGTATGGGAAGGATCTTCTTAGTACCAAATCCCCCTCATAGAAGTTCCTAGGGCGAACTTTCTTATTGTAAGCTCGTATCATTCGTTTTTGGTACATTTGACCATGACGGATAGCTCTTAACCTTCTTTCTTCAATCAAGTTCAGCTGATCGTATCGGGATTGTACCCATTCTGCTTCGTCTAACTTTAGTTCTGACAAAAACTCGGAGAGAGGGAATTTGACCTCAATTGGAACACTGCCTCCATTCCATAAACCAAAGAGAATGGTGTTGCCCCGGTAGAAGTCCTGACGGACGTTCGATAAGCATAGAGGGCGAATGGTAACTTCTCGTGCCAATCTCTATAGGTCTCAGTCATTTTCCCCACAATCTTTTGATATTTTTATTGGCTGCCCCACTGCGCCATTCATCTTTGGACGATATGGCGATGAGTTGTGGTGCTTGATCTTGAATTGACTGCAAACCTCTGCTATCGTGCTATTGTTCAAGTTCAATGCCTTGTCAGATATAATCCTTTCGGGCATCCATATCGACATATGATTTCTTTCTTTAAAAACTTGCTAACGGCTGCCTTTGTGACGTTGGCGTAAGAAGTAGCCTCTACCCACTTAGTAAAGTAGTCAATCACTACAAAAATGAAACGATGGCGTTTGAAGCCTTTGGCGATATCGGCCCAATGACGTCCATGCCCCAGGGAGAGAAAGGCACGGGGGGAAGTCATGACGTGAAGAGGTGAGGGAGGCACATGAATTTGTCTCCGTAAATCTGGCATTTATGGCACTTCTTAGCATATCTGATGCAGTCTCCTTCCATGGTGGACCAATATATCCGAATCTCAGATTTGTATGGCCATTGTGAAACCATTAGCGTGTGTTCCACAAACACCGTTGTGGACTTCTTCCAGATCTGCCTGGCTCCACAACGTCCACACATCTAACAGCACCTGATCCTTTCCTCTTTTGTACAGGATCTCTCCATCTAAGATGTAGTCATTAGTTAGCCTCCTCAACGTTCTCTTGTCATTCCAGTGCTTGGTTGGGTATTCACGATTTTTCACGTATCGCAATATGTCCCGATACCCAAGGGTTGTCGTCTTTTTCCTCTGCCTCGTCAACATTACAACAGTGGCTGGAGCATCATAAATGCTCATTTGGATAGGCTTCATATCCTCTGTTTATTTACTTTCATCATGGAAGCCAATGTAGCCAAAGCATCGGCCATTTGATTCTCATCTCGCGGGAGATAACAGAAAGTGATATCATCAAAATTCCTCAATCAATTCGAGAACCAGCTTTCGGTAACTGATCAATTTGGGATCCCTTGTCTCCCATTCGCCTTTGAGCTGATAGATTACAAGTGCGGAATCTCCATACACTTCTAGTACTTTGATTTTACGTTCAATAGCTGCACGAATACCATAATACATGCTTCGTACTCTGCCATGTTATTTGTGCAATCAAAGTTTAATTTGCTGGTGAATGGATAATAATCTCCATTCGGAGATACCAAAACTGCCCCAATCCGTTTTTGCCTACGGCGTTTGAAGCTCCGTCGAAGTTTAATTTCCAAACATCGCCCCTTTGGCTATCATCTTCAGCGGTTGCTACATACATCAGATCCTCATTTGGAAAATCAAGCTCAAAGGCTCATAATCTTCTAAAGTTTGCTGCTAGCCAAAAAATCTGCTATTGCGCCCCCTTTTATAGCCTTTTGACTCACATAAACTATGTCAAATTCAGACAGTAAATTTGCCACCGAGCCATCCTTCCGTTTAGAGCAGTCGATTCCATCATGTATTTCAGAGGGTCCAACTTTGAGATTAACCAAGTCGTATGGTATAACATGTATTGTCTCAATCTCCGCGTAGTCCAGACCAAGGCGCAGCAGCATTTTTCAATGGTCGAGTATCTCGTTTCACATTCAGTGAACTTCTTGCTGAGATAGTAGATTGCTCTTTCTTTCCATCCTGACTCATCATGCTGGCCGAGCCACAACACCCCATGGAATTTTTAAATACTGTCAAGTATAGTATCAGTGGCTTGTCCGGGCATGGTGGCATTAATACTGGGGCGTTAGACAGGTAATGTTTAACTTTTTCAAAAGTTTTCTGGCACTCCTCGTCCCATACACCTGGATTGTGTTCTTAAGAAGACGAAAAATGGGGTCGCATTTCTCAGTTAACTGTGAAATGAATCGAGCGATGTAATTTAGTCTTCCCAAAAAACCTCGAACTTCTTTTTGAGTACTTGGTGGAGGTAATTCTTGTATGGCTTTAACTTTGTCTGGGTCAATTTCAATTCCCCTTTCGCTGACTAAGAATCCCAGCAACTTTCCTGATCTAGCCCCGAAAGTACACTTGGCTGGGTTAAGTTTTAGTTGGAACTTTCTTAACCTTAGGAACAATTTTCTCAACACTTGTACATGCTCTTTTTCAGTTTTAGACTTCGCAATCATGTCGTCAACATAGACTTCGATTTCCTTGTGCATCATGTCATGGAATAGAGTTACCATGGCTCTTTGATAAGTTGCCCGGCATTTTTCAATCCGAATGGCATCACCTTGTAACAAAACGTTCCCCACATAGTTATAAATGTAGTCTTTTCCATGTCTTCAGGATACATTTTTATCTGGTTGTATCCTGAGAAGCCGTCCATGAAGGAGAAAAGTGAGTATCCAGCCGTGTTGTCTACCAAGGTATCGATATGAGGCAGTGGGAAATTATCTTTTGGGCTGGCTTTGTTCAAGTCTCTGTAGTCCACACACATTCGCACCTTCCCATCTTTCTTAGGAACAGGGACTATATTGGCTACCCATTCTGAATACTTGACCACCTGTAAGAAACCAGCATCAAACTGCTTCTTAACTTCTTCCTTTATTTTTAGCAAGACATCAGGCCTCATCCTTCGAAGCTTTTGTTGAACTGGCTTACATTCTTCCTTTATAGGCAGTCGGTGTACCACGATATCAGTACTCACCCGGGCATATCTTGATAGGACCATGCGAAGACATCTTTAAAACTCGTGAAGTAACTCAACGAGGTTTCGCCTTGTTTCCTTAGTAATGCCAGTGCCAATCTTTACATTCTTTCCCTCTTCTAAGCTCACGACTTTTTCGGATTCCTTATAGGGTAGGATTTGTTTTTCTTCTCCCTCCACCATTCTTAACAGATCTGGAGATAAAACGCTGTCTTGGTCATCTTCAAAATCCTGAGGATCATCTATACTCATGTCTTGTTCAAATAGGGACTCTGAGTCAGTAACAGCGTCGCTCATCTCGTTGATATCTGAAAACCTGTTATTGGGACAAAAAGAGGCCCAAATAAAAGAATCTAAGAATACTTGTATGCAAATATGATTATAAATGGAATGAAAAAGAATGAAAGAATATTTGCTCAAAGTGAGACTGAATGATAAGTTTTCATTGAAATTAGATAATGGGCATGTGCCTTTTACAAAAGATCTTGTTACCCTAGGCTTAGGGCAACAAGTGTTCTGAACATTACTCTGAATTAGTTCTAAATGTTACAGGGATCTCCTCTGCAGTCCAGTTATTCAGAACGCTACCAGGTTCGTAAGGGCGAATACCCGATAAATTCCTTTCCACCCTTTCTTCTACGGATATGGCATTGATGTCCAACCTTTTCCTTTTGTAACCTCATCTTTCTCTTCAGGGTAGACAATTCCTCCTGAAACAAATGTCTTAGATATGTGGGGAAAGGTTATCAGTCCCCACTTGGCTTCTATCCCGCTCAAACGTGCTCTTCTCTTTTCTTGTTTTTCTCCATCTCCTTCCTCCTTTCCCTCGCGTCAGGCTTATATCCCAAACCATAACGGTCCTGTTTGTTAAACAGGATCAGTACTTCGACCCGTCCCTGGAGGTATTTTCCAAGTCCTCTTCCAGGCAACGCTCCCTTTCCCATCGTTAGCTGTAAACTCATCAACGTAGCTTTGGATATCTTAGGCTCTGGAATTTTACTCCCTTCGATGACAAACGTGGCATTTACGAATTCCAATGATCGGAATGAACATTCTATCGCTTCACTATCAGTTTCTATATATGGCATATCCTCGGTGACTGACGCAATGATGTCTTCTTCTGCACCTATAGTCACCAATCGACCCTCTACTACCAATTTCAACTTTTGGTGAAGTGACGATGGTACAGCCCCTGCAGAGTGGATCCAAGGCCTCCCCAATAGGCAATTGTAAGATGGTTTGATATCCATTACCAAAAAGTCCACCTCGTATGTACTTGGACCAATCAATAGAGGTATCTCGATTCTTCCCATCACTTTCCTCTCAGTGCCATCAAATGCTCTCACTATATTTTGGCATGATTTCATGTGAGAACTATCCACAGGTAGCCTGTTTAATGTGGATAGGGGTAAAACATTCAGTGCCGATCCATTATCAACGAGTACCCCCCCCCCCGGTAGTATACTCCCTTGCAACGGGCAGTGATGTGCAAGGCCTGGTAGATCCCATACCACCTGGCGGAATCTCATCATCGTTGAAGAAGATGAAGTTGTCGGCATTTATGTTATTAACCAGGCGATCCAGCTTGCTCACAGAGATATCGTTAGCAACATAAGTCTCATTTAGCACTTTTATCAACGCATTACGATGTGTCTCCGAACTCAGAAGTAACTCGAGCACTGAGATACGAGCTGGTTGCTTATGCAGTTGCTCCACCACGCTGTACTCACTGTGCTTCAAGAATTTTAAGAATTCTCTAGCCTCGTGCCTAGTCACGGGTTCGTTAACTTGTGATTCAATATTCCGGCCGTCTTGTTTTGTTGTTCAACCGCCACAGCTTTTCCTTTCATAGACTCCTTTTTTGTATTTGCCGGGTCGTAGCGTTTCCCACTGCGTGTATAGAAACCTATATCGCTACCCTCCTTTGAAGCATTTATCGGGTTCTCCTCTCCCGGGATCATCACATTGCAATTATAATCCCAAGGAACCTTTTTGCTATCCTGGTAAGGGAAGGCTACAGGTTTTTGGATTATGACCTTTGGCGCTAGTTGTATTCCTGATCCTGTGTTTCTTGGCCTTGAAATAATCACTACCGGGCGATTTTTGAGCTTTTCTCGCGGGTCCTTCCTCCGAGGCATAGACTTCTCCCTCCTCTAATCCTTTGATCTCTTCATAAAATTCTAGCTCTTTATTGTCCATCAGATTTTGTACCATGGCCCTGAATTCAGTACAGTTTTGAATGTCATGGCCCTCTTTAGCATGGAACTCGCAATATCTCCATATTCCTTCGGGCCTTTGCTTTGATTCTTGCTTGATTAGGCCTCGATTTATCATTTGCCTCCGAACCATTTCAGTGGGGTATTTACCTCTGCAATGTCATCTTTGATTCTTCTTCCTCCATCCTCAAAGATTACATTTACCCCTTTATCAGAAAGATTGGGTAACGGATTCCCTGCTATGTTGGTCCTGATGGGTCGTCAAGCTTTACCATCCCCATCTTAATGAATCTTTCCACTGCCTTTTTAAACGCAGTGCAGTTCTCGATCGAGTGCCCCGATATCCCCGCATGGTATTCACACTGGGCATTCATGTCATACCATTTAGGGTATGGAGGTTGCATGGGCTCTAGATAATGAGGAGATACTATGTGCGCATCGAATAGCTTCTGATACAATTCCCTGTAGGTTATTGGAATGGGCGTGAATTGAAATCTCTCTGTGTTAGTCCTCGTGTTGGGCCTTGTGTTGGGCTCCTGCCTTGAGGGAACCTGGTAACCGGGAGTTATCATTTTGGGGGGCCAACGGTAATCGGTTTTGAATGGCTTTTGCTATATGTGCTTACATTGTTCACTTCGCCATCTTTTTTCCTTGGGGCTGATCTTTTGAAGTTTTCCCCTGCTTCTATTTTACCGCTCTTATTGCGTTTTCAATCATTTCACCGGACATTACCACATCCGAGAAGCTCTTGGTGGCACTCCCTAACATGTGGCTGATGAATGGGGCCTTCAACGTGTTGATAAAAAGCATAGTGACCTCTCTTTCCAAAAGTGGTGGCTGGACTTGCGTTGCCACTTCTCTCCATCGTTGGGCATATTGCCTGAAACTCTCGTTTGTTTCTTTTCCATGTTTGTAACGTAATCCGATCAGGTGTTACGTCTGTCACATGGCCATATTGCTTCATGAAGCTTGCGCCAAATCTTTCCATGAACTAATTTTATCGCGACTCAGTTGGTTGTACCACCTGGTTGCAGACCCGATCAAACTATCCTGGAAGCAATGGATTAACAGTTGATCATTGTTGACGTATCCTGTCATTCTTCGACAGAACATAGTTATATGAGTTCCAGGACAACTAATCCCGTTGTATTTTTCAACTCCGGCATCTTGAATTTCGGAGGGAGTACCAGATCAGGAACCAAACTTAAATCTTTGGCGTCAACTCCACATTGGTAGTCAATGTTCTCCATGGCTCTGAATCTTTCCTCTAGCCATCTGCACCGCTCTTTCTAGTATTTTGGCAGGTCCGTTTTGATTTCTCCATCTCTGCTATGTCATCGAGATCAGGGACCACGGGGTGTGGTAGGGTTGTCTCCGGGGTTAGAACCCGAGCCTACTTGAATATGCACTGGTACTGAGGCGCCTGCTCGATATTGAGGTCCAGGTACTCCTTGTGGACCCATGTCTTGTTGTGTTTGGGTGTTTGTCGGGGTAAAACCTGGAGGATAAATAGGATCCTCCTGATCACTTCCTGAATTAATCATAGGGCTTTTTCTTTCCTTATCAGCCAACAATTGTGCCAGCTGGCTCATAATCTTTTGGGATTCCAACGCATCTTGTTGAATTCCATCCAATTGTTCCTGCATCCTATCCTGCATTTCTTTTTGCATTTGTTTCTAGCCTTTCTAACCTCTGATCCATTGCTTTTGTTTGACGTCGAGTACCGTAGTGATATTTGATTGGTGGATTTTTGTTGGTTTCCAGGGTAACTGTGTCAATTTAATTAATTAGGGTCTTCTTTAATGCATGTAATGAAATGTAATGTAAATGCATGAATGCAAAGGGAGGCATTGATTCTAATTCAATTTCATTAGAAGAACTCGATTTAGAAAACAAATTTCTTTACATAAAATGGACTACATATACGGCTTTGCCTTTATACTCAAAGTCTTCACACTCCTAAGGAGCTGAGCCAACTTTCGACCTCGGCTTGATTCTGATTCATAACTTAAACTCAGCATATCAGCTTGAACTGCCAAGGTTTGCAAATGATCGGCTACTTCTCGTACTTGAGTAACAGCTTGTCCCATAATGTAATCTCTATCTCTAATCTGATTTTGGGCATGATGGAACTGCTCCTGGTACTGTTCGTTACGCCTTTCAAGAAGCTCCACTCGCAATTCAGAATTGTGCAGTGCGTCCTCAAGCTCTCCTATCTTTCCTTTAGTTCTTCAATCTTTTCTAAGCTCACTCTTAACTCTATCACAGAGTTGCGACAACGGTGCAAATGAAGCGACTTTTCCAACTGCTACCCGGGCTTTTAATTTTACTTCTTCATTCTGACATTCTAACAAGTTTTTCTCCAAAGCACTCTCTCGAACTAGGGTGTCTTGAAGTTTCTTCTCCCACTGATCAGCTTTAGCCTTTACTTCTTTGATCTCATGCCGCCATGCTTTGATGTTTTACCCAAACGGCGGTTCTTATCGACACTCGCAGCTTCTTATAATCCATTTTTAAACTATCTAAATCTTCTTCGGCCTTATTCTTCCCTTTCCTTAACTTCTCGGCTTCCAACTTGTGAATATCAACATCCAATCCCAAACGCATCTTTTCCTCTTCTAGTTGCTCAATTTTCTTTCCCCACTCCGTACTTCTTTTTCAAAGTCTTGTTTAATGATCTCTAGTTCTGACGGAACCACTTGTAGATGCTCCTCTATCGGTCGAACATCCTCTTGGCTTGATGCTGGGATATTGTCATTGATTCTTCTTCCCACCACAAATTATACTCGGGAGTTATCATCGGGTTTACAGTAAATATCTTCATTCTGTGGATTTGGTTCCAAGCATTTGACATTTCACGAACCTTCTTCTTGTAATTATCTTCTTTAAATGAAAATTCACACTGAGCCAACCCATGTGTCGCCGGTATAAACTGTCTAGACTTGTACTGCCTCAAGACTAGTAAAGGGGCGTACCCAACGGCTCCCCAAATTCCAAGCAAAGGAACCCAATTGAACTCTCCACACCGATACAGGATTTCACTAGGGATCAACCATGGGGCTCTCCACTCGACGTCCTCCTCTCGAAGGTTTTGGAGAATCACCAACCATTTATCTTCCGTGATATCCTCTCGTCTTTGCGTAGCTACTAATTCCTTTAATGGAGAATAGTTTTCGGAGAATACTCGATAGGAGATCTTCTCTATTTTCCAAAAGTGACTATGGAACCACACTAATAACAATTGCGCGCATCCGATGAACCTTCCTTCACCCGCTCTTCGACATGCATTTAGAGATCTGAAGGTTTCAGCCAAGATTGCTGGGACCGGTGTGACCCTCTTGTCAAGCCTGTCAAACAAATCTGAAACTGCTTCGTCCACATGCCCTAATGCCTTGGGGAATATGACCAAACCATAAATGCTGAAAGCGAAAATATCGACCTTTTTTCTCACATCCGGATGTGCCAGGATCAGATCTCGCAGATTTTTCCAAGGCACGCACTTGTTGTCTCCTTTTTGCTTAATCCGGGCTGTAACCCATTGCTCGCTCATCCCCGTAATACTCATTAATTTCTTTAAGAAGTTCGGGACATATGCCGCTCTCGAATAGGCCTTATCGACTTGGATCCTCAGACATCGTAGCAAAGTTGTATATTCTTCTATTGTGGGTACCAAATCTACTTTCCCAAACGTAAAACAACTGTAGGCAGGGTTCCAATACTGCACGAGGGCTCGGAACAAGTGTTTGTCTACCTTTACGTCGAGCAGGTAAGGCAAATCACCGTAGTTACTGTAGAAGAGTTGTCTGATCTCATCACTCCACTGATCCCAAATCTCCTTCAATTCTTGTAGGTTGTTTTGAGTTACGCTAATTCGAGCGAAGTCCCATAACTCTGACACGTATCCCTCCATGAGGCTATCACCCTTTTCTTGTTGAATTTTTTCAGACCAAACTCGGACGGCCGCATTATCTTCCACTTTACCAAGAAACTCCCTTTCCATGTTGAGCTCTCTATTTAAACACCGAACGCGAATCAACACCTCCTTTATGATAAGAATGCCATGCAATTACAATCAAGGTAAAAGCAAAGCAAGTTAGTATAATAAACAAAAATTCAAAGTATACAAGAGATAATAATTAAGGCTACTATTTAGGAAACTACTAGGGTTCGAGGTGTCTCTACCTAGGGTAGGCTCCTAGGCTCATTATATGCGGCTTGGTTCTAAAGCAAGGTACCCGAACCAGCAGATTCCTCGATCCTCACCCGTTATAGGCTCATACGGACTGAGTTCGGTTCAGGGGAATACATTTCCCTATGGCTGCACGGAGATGAAAATCTCACGAAGACATAGGTACGGATGTATCCCGAAAGCGATCCACTATCCTGCACGGAGGTGAAAACCTCACGAAGGACTAGCTTCTCACTCCCACTTAAAAGGTGTGACCAACGATCATGCAATGTAATGCAGAAATATACTAAAACTTAAACTAACATAGCAATTATAAACCACAACCATGAAAAATGTAATAAAGGTCGATGAAATGCGATTACATTTAAACCAAGTTTTCGATTTTCGATAAAAAGATAAAAAGTAATCAACTCGTGGCTTGACTCTCTTATTTTGGGTCCCCAGTGGAGTCGCCAAGCTGTTGACACCATTTTTTTGATTGAAAACGGGGTCGACTTGGGTTTTGAAAAATAAAACGGGAGTCGCCACCAATCCTTTTTTTATGAGGTGTGATTGGATCACCTCAAAAAGTTGTTTTTAATAAACGGTTTGATTTTATTAAAACAACAAGTTTGGTCCACGAAATTTAGAAAACGGGTTCGGGAGTCGGTTACGCACGAGGAAGGATTAGCGCCCTCAATGCGCCCAAAATTGGTACCTAGTTGATTACTTAATGTCTTAATGTCGAAAATTGAAAACTTTAAAGAAATTTAAAAATACGATCCCTGAATTAAAATGTTGAAAATTTTGGGAAAAGGGGGGCACGTTCCACGTTAATCGAGAAAGAAAACATCATATCCAGTAAGTTAGGACACAATGTCTCGAATTCCCGATACGCGAATGAATGCCAAAATTTATTTATTAAAAAATATTTGATTATCTCGGGTTTAAGAAAGAGATCATATCCCGTGAGTTAGGACACGATTTTTCGTTAATTCCCGAATGTGTTTAAAAAACTTTGTTTGAAATGATTCGTATTTAGATTTATCGAGAAAATCGAAACCCCGTAAGTTAGGGTACGATTTCTCGAATATCGAAATACGAAAAAAAAATAAATTTTAATATATTGAATAAAGTAGAACATGATATCGTAAAAACGCGAAAATAAATTACATGGTGGATATACATATGAAATGATAATAAATATAATAGGATATATATGTATGCATATAAAGTATAAGAGATAATAAGGAATATGCAAGTACGTATATTCATATGAAAATTAAAAAATGTATATAAAGATATATAGATAAATAAAATATGGAGTATAGGGCTATGAAAAATTAAAATGCATATATAAATATATATATGTATATATATATATATATAAGATATAGAGTATATATATATGGAAAAATACGTATATGAAGAGATATATATATATACAATAAGATAGAAGATATATATATGAAAATTAAAAATACGTATATAAAGAAAAAGAAAAAGGTATAAAACATATATATGAAAGTAAAACATATATAGTACGTAGATATGTATATAAGTTATAAAATAATAAAAGGATAAATGTGTATATATATTATAAAATATGTACACGTATTAAGAAAATATGTATGTACCTGTTTTATAATTATAAATAAAATGCATGTATATAAATAAACTATAAAATATATGTGTGAATGCGTATATATATATATATATATATTTAAAATATGTATGTAAAGTGCCGAATATAAAGTATGTGTAATGTACAAGTATATGATTATAATAATGACAATAATAATATAGTGATGATATTATATAATAATATTAATGATATTAAAACAATTAACTTCCTAATAAAATAACCTAAATAGCGAAATGGGATCAAATTGAAAACAAAATTAAACTTTGGGCTCGAAATTAAAAATAAAACAACTAAAAGGATTGGATTGTAACGCGCATAAAAAGGAGAAGGACCAAAACAGTAAAATAACCAAAGTCCCAAAACGTGGCGTTTCAGTGGACCAAATTGAAACAAAAATAAAACTGCGTGGCTGAATTAAAATAAAGGAAAATAGCTATAAAATGGCCAAATTGCAACGCGTTATAAAGTCGGAAGGACTGCGCGCGCAAATATCCCCTTTAAAGAAAAAAAACACGCGGATCCTCCCCTAGGGTCGGGTCACCGCGCGGGTCAAACATCAAAACGGCGCCGTTTTGGCTATTGGTGCCCAAGCCCAAAACGACGTCGTTTTGTTAACAGCATAAAAGTTAAGTTTTTTTTTAAAAGGCTCACTTTTTCTCCTCTTTCTCAAAAAAAAGAAACAAAATCCTCTCACTTTTTTTATTTGTTCTCTGGGCAATGCCCAGAAACCGGTGAGGAACCGCCGCGCCGCTGCCGCGCCGGCCACCGTACACGGCGGCCGGAAAATTCAAAAGAGGTAGTTTTTTTTACTTTTATATCCTTTTATATATTTGTATGTATACGAATCACTTTTTAGAAGAAAAAAAAATAAAATAAAAAAAATAAAAATAAAAGTAAATGAGGAATAAAAGAAAAAGAAATGTAAACTGAAAATCACCTTGGAACGGATCTATTCGTTTTTTTTTGAATCTGTTTCTCTTTTCTTTATATTTCTAGGTGATTTTTTACAACAGAAAAATAGGGGAAGCCGACCCCTCAAACAATAGCCAAATTCGGCTTTTATACCTTCTATCCTACTGCTTGTGCTGTCGTTTCTTTTTAATGTTTGCAGGTTCAATGGTGCAAGTGGAGAACGGTGCTAGGGCGGTGGTGGCAGATGATGGGACAAGGGCGGTGGGCTGGTGGCAGTAGTCAAGTGGAGCACTAGGGTTTCAGAGACTGAAACCCTAGTTTGACTCCTTGTTGGGTCTAGGATCTTTGGGCCTTAATGTTTGGGCTGATCCAATTAATTTTGTAATGTAATTGGGCCGCTATTTGGGTTTAATTTAGTTTGTTGGGCTGGGGCAAATTTGGGCTTTGTACAATAAGTGTGGGTATAAGAGTAAAAAAGTTGCACATTAAACAGGAGTAATAAGTGGGATTTTTTTCATTACTAAATAATTTAAGCCTTGAAGACTAAAAATGTAAAAATTATATTTAATTTAATTAATTTTAGTATTTATATGGTTCAAATTAATTAATTTAGTTTCTATATTTTTGAATTTTGAAATTTATTTCTAGCCCAAATTATAGTAGTTAAATACATTTTGTTAAATTCAATTATTAATCTTGTACTATGTGTACAGTTATAGATTTGATTTATATTCTCCGTTTGGTCCTATACTTTTCAAACTTTGAAATTTCAATCCTAACCCAAATTGTGGTTGTTAACAGTGGCGTATCTAGGATGGCTGGCAAGCCTCGACCCTCCCTTAAAATGAAAAATTGTCTATTTAGGCCTTTTAAAATATTTTAAAATTTTAAATTAGTAAAAGTAAAATTATACTCTACCCCTTAAAAATGATAAAAATTTAATGTAATCCTTAAAGAAATATAAAGATATAGCCTATAAAAATTAAAATATAATTTTAGCCCCCTAACAAATTTCCTAGCTTCACCCCTTGTTAATACATTATAACAAGATTTTTAATGAGTAATATGTGGAAATAATAAATGACATGGCATAACACTATGACAATATGATTAAGTCTTAGCTCAATTGGCATTGTTGCCAATCTAAGGGGACGTGAATTTGAGCGTATTGAAGCACATTTATCCTCTTATTTAAGGGTTGGGACGAGTTATGGATAGTTCTAAAGATTATATCAACTCAAAAAAATTTAGATACTTTCACAATTGAATTAGATTTAAAAAAAAAAAGGGTTAAATTTGAAAAGTTTGGAATACTAGATGACCAAATTAAATTTACAATTTTCACAAAATACAAGGAGTAATATTAAATTTTAACCAAAAATTTTTCATAGTAAGGATCAAAGAAGCTTCTGCAATGGAAGAAAAATCACCCATATCATAATTTCAAGACAAGAACCCAGATTTACATGGTTGATCTCTCGTCTTATGATCGAAAGGAGATAACTTTAACTAGAACAAAGATTATGCAAATCTCCACAGTTTCCAAAAACCTGTTGCTGTTAGTACTAGTACTTTCCTTGCTTATCCCTGCAATTGAAGCTCAGAAGCCTACTTATTGGTACCACGATTGTCCAAACAACACCACTTTCACCGTAAACAGCACTTACCAAGCCAACCGCAAGACCGACTTATCATCGCTATCGTCTAATAGCACCATGGTGATGGTTTCTACAAACACAACCGCAGGCAGGAGCCCTGACATGGTATACGGTCTTTTCCTTTGCCGTGGGGATCTTTCTACCAGCGTCTGCCAAGCATGTGTCACCTTTGCCACCACCGATATTTCCCAACTTTGTCCCAACCAAACAACGGCGGTGGTTTGGTACGACGAGTGCCTCCTACAGTACTCGAATCGAGATATCTTTTCCACTGTGGCAGAAGAACCTGCAGTTAGATTGCGTAACACTCAGAATGCAACTGGGACAGAAATCCCTTTAGACCAGCTAGTGGCTGCCACAGTTGTTATGAACATGAACGATATAAAAACCCAGAGGGAAAATAAACCCGAAGGTTCTAAAAAGTTTGCGACAAGAGAGACCAAACTTTCAAGTTTTCAAATTTTAAACCCTTTTTTTGGGTCGGACACCAACCTAAAATTTTAGTTCAATCTAACCCGACCCGACTTGATCCATTATCATGTATACATTCTACAAAGCAAAAACCCCTTCAAGTGCAACTTAATAGATTACGTATAGTACTACCATAATCCTGTTACCTGAGTGTTTCGACCGAGAGCCGTGGCCAACTGGCTCATCAAGTATTCATTTTTGACCCAACTCTTTTAAGTTTTTAGCCTCCAATTTGATTTAGATTTCTAATCTCCCTAGTAGACTAATACAATCCAAAAATTTGACTATCAATGAATTTTCTGCAATGGCGACTAGTATTGCCCTTTATACAACAACCCACATATTATAACTTAAAGAGCTGGTATCTCTTGTCTTACAATCCAAGCTAAAGCAAGGAGATGACTAACCTGTTAGTAATGGTCCTTTCCTTGCTTAGCCCTGCAACTGAAGCTCAGGTTCCAAGGCCTAGTTATCGGTACCATGCTTGTCCAAACACCACCACTTTCACCGTTTTTAAATTGGGTTTTTTCAACACTTCTAATTATACTAGTTGATCAAAAGTTTGGTTTTAATTTTTTTATGATGTGATATCATTATGAATAAAATCATAATGCATTAAATATAAATTCAAATAAAAAGAATTAATATTTAGTTTTATTTTAATGATATATCATGATCTGTATAGAATTATACATTCTCAAAAACCAAGATTTATACCTTAAAAGAAAAAATCTAATACTTATAAAATCGTCTTTGTTATTACGTGTATAGGGAAAAACAATAGTGTTCACCTGTTACAATTCAACCACTATATATATTCTATTATTTTCCTTCTTGTCGAGCCTTCAAGTTAGTGTCTTTCATTCTTACTTGAATTTTAAAACTAAAAAGGATTAATTCAAATCTAATTGACCTAATCTAATTTTATTATTAAAAATTAATAATCCTAATCTTTTCATTTTAAACTTAAATTGACACAAATTAAATTGATTCGAACTAGAAACATTTTGAATTAAAAATAACCCTAAATAAGTAACTTGAAATTACTACAATTTAAAGGGACCAAAACTCAGAAATGACTCAATTTGAAAAATCAGAAAATCAAATTCAAATAACTCAAACATAAAAGTGATCTGAATTAAAGTATAAAAATTAAATTCACAATTTATAAAAAAAAAATACAAGTACTAATAGCAGAATTTACTCAAAAAAATCAATGGACTTGACTAAATTTTTCAGAGTGAGGATCAAGATGCTTCTGCAATGGAAGAAAAATCACCTATATCATAATTTCAAGACAAGGATTGATCTCTCTTGTCTTATGATCCAAGATTAAGAAAGGAGATTACTTTAATTAGAACAAAAATTCTGCAAATCTCCACGGTTTCCATAAACCTGTTGCTGATAGTAATAGTACTTTCCTTGCTTTGCCTGCAATTGAAGCTCAGCAGCCTACTTATCGGTACCACGATTGTCCAAACACCACCACTTTCACCGTAAACAGCACTTACCAAGCCAACCGCAATACCGTCTTATCATCGCTGTCGTCTAATAGCACCCGTGGTGATGGTTTCTACAACACAACCGCAGGCAGGGGCCCTGACATGGTATACAGTCTTTTCCTTTGCCGTGGGGATCTTTCAACCAGCGTCTGCCAAGCGTGTGTCACCTTTGCCACCTCCGATATTTCCCAACGTTTTCCCAACCAAACAACGGCGGTGGTTTGGTACGACGAGTGCCTCCTACGGTACTCGAATCGGAATATCTTTTCCGTTGTGGCAGAAGAACCCTGCAGTTATATTGCGTAACACTCGGAATGCAACTGGGACAGAAATCCCTTTCGACCAGCTAGTGGCTGCCACAATTGTTATGAACGTGAACGATATAACAACCCAAACGGAAAATAAACCCGCAGGTTCTAAAAAATTTGCGACAAGAGAGACCAAACTTTCAAGTTTCGAACACTGTACACGCTTGCCCAGTGTACACCGGACTTATCAGGCAGTGCTTGCAGTAGGTGTCTGCAAGGAGCACTAGAAAGTCTTCCAACTGGATGGCAAGGCGGAAGAGTGTTGAGTCCTAGCTGCAACGTCAGATATGAAATTTAACCCTTCTATAATCTAGCGGCAGTTTCACCTCAACCTCCTCCAGCACCAGGTTTATCCTTACTGTTAATTGATAAATTTGATTCTTTCCTTTTTCCTTTTTTATAGTTCACGAAAAAAGAAAACAAGATTCAGTACATTCTCTTTTCTTTTTTTTTTGGTCGGTAATTTGTAAATTAATATATAGGTAAAGAACAAGCCCCTGTTTTCATGAGGATTATAATGAACTGAATTGAGAATATCTAATTCTGCTCTTATTTAATCAGAAGAAGAGAAACAAAACAAATCAAACCGGATTCCAGCATTTGTTGCAAGTTTATCAGCAATTTTCGGGCTGCCTGTGGCTTTTATCTCTGGTTTCTTCATCTGGAGGAGGAGAAACAGTCGAGGTACACATCGGAGTGATCTTTCTGGCAAGTATTATAACTTCTTTTTATATTCTTATGCTGATCATTCTATGATTTTATTACAGACGAAGAAAACAGCCAAGAAGTTCAATTACTTGACATGGTAAATGAGCACTCAAGGGAAACTTTTAACGGAGAAAATGGGGAGAGATCTCAGGAGTTTCCTTCTATACAGTTGGATGTTTTACATGCAGCGACAAATCACTTTTCTGATAATAATAAGCTGGGACAGGGTGGATTTGGTCCTGTATACAAAGTAATTATATAACTTGAAACTTTTATCTGAGTTGGCTTTAGAACTGATGTATGCGAATTAAGTATGTGAATACTCCTGCATTTGAATTTTGATATGCTATGTAAATGAATGAATTCTTCCAGGGAACATTAGCAGATGGTAAAGAAATTGCAGTTAAAAGGCTGTCAGAAACTTCCAGTCAAGGGCTTGTTGAATTCAAGAATGAAATCATGTTAATTGCTAAACTACAACATAGAAATCTTGTGAGGCTCTTAGGATGTTGCTTAGAGAAAAATGAGAAGTTGCTTGTATATGAATTCATGCCCAACAAAAGCCTGGACGTTTTCCTATTCGGTTTGATTCTTGAACCTTTAACTAATAAGAAAAAAAAACATGAAACAATTAATGAAAATGTACTCATTTGTTTTATTTTTCTTTTTTTCCACATTTATATCAGATTCGAAATTAGCTGCTCAACTGGATTGGCAGAAACGATTCAACATTATTAAAGGAATTGCTCGAGGTATTTTATATCTACATGAAGATTCTCGTCTAAAAATTATACACAAGGACCTTAAAGCAAGTAATGTTCTACTCGATCATGAGATGAATCCGAAAATTTCTGATTTTGGTATGGCAAGAATTTTTGAAGATAAAAACGAAGCAAATACCAATAGAGTCGTTGGAACATAGTAAGTATGCATATTTTCATAACACATTCCTTTACAGTGAGAGGTTATGGGAATATTGTTATTTAATTATTTCTTTGTTTATAAAATTTTCTATGATATCATCTAATTTTATTTTAATAAATTGTCTCTTTATTTCTTATGAATTAAAATAGTGGATATATGTCACCCGAATATGCTATGGAAGGACTCTTTTCTATCAAATCTGATGTTTTCAGCTTTGGAGTCCTTTTGTTGGAGATTATTAGTGGAAAAAAGAACAATGGTTTTCATCATTTAGAGCATGGTGAAAGCTTGTTGACTTTTGTATGTTCTTTATCCTCCCTTTTGTCCTCAAACTATAGATTAAATGTTTTAACTATTCTACTAATAATTTTAAGCTACAATTGTAGGCATGGAAATTATGGTCCAAGGGCGAAGGAATGGAGCTAATAGATCAGGTCCTTGTTCCTTCATGTTTGGCTTCTGAGGTGCTTAAATGCATTCATATTGGGCTATTATGTGTGCAAGAAGACCCGGCAGACAGACCAACCATGCCATCTGTGATTTTCATGTTTGCAAGTGATAGTACCATAACACTTCTTTGTCCATCTGAACCAGCATTTTCCGTTGGGCGTGCAATTGCAAAACCAGCTGAACCTATTTCAGATGATGGAGTCTTTTCGGTTAATGAGGTCACAATTTCAAATTTCTCACCTCGCTAATTTGACTGTTGTACTAACAATACTAGTTCTTCAAAAAACTTTCATTTTTATTTCCCAGTCTAAATTAACAACTATGAATACTAAAGCCATGATTTTTAAGAACTTGAAACTGAAACTATATATACATATATTTGAATTTTAAATTGAGTATGAAGTTGGTGATAAATCAATTTAAGAATATTAATTTTTTACTCAAATTGTTTATGTATCGAAGCACCTAAGAAAGTTGAAAATTATATGGATTTATACTTTCTAAAGTATATATAATTTAGCTACTCTTTGCGATTTGCATAAGGAAACAAACATATAGCAGGGAAGAGTGTGATTTTTATACTCTTGTAATGATAAAGGAGTTGCAATAATTTATTTCATTAGTTTACACTTAATGAATTCAATTCCAATAAAAGAATCCAATTAACTTCCAAAGACTAGCCTTGTATCTAGAAATTAAGAGTTTGGATACGTGTTACCTTGTGCAAAGTGTCGCTACTTTGTGCAAGTTTCTCATATGCTCAGTTTAGATTAATATGAAAAATTATAATTATGTTTGACAAAAATACAAATTTGTATAGCCTATGTTACCCCGATAACAATATAATATTTCATTTTTCGAACCCGACGATTGAATCAGGAAATAAATAATTACATTTAGTAATATCAGTAATCAAGTCAATGGAATGCTTTCACCGTCCCGGACATGGTCATGTAGCCAACTGCCACATTGAATATTATTTTTTGTTCACTTCTGCCCCATCCATTCATTGGGAAGCCCTAAACAAAATACAGCAAGAATTGTTCAACATGAGTAAATGAATGTTTTTAGTCATATTGACAAAGAATTGACTGACTTGTGTAGCTTCCTCTAGCATAAGCTGCTTTATCATCTTCATCTTGTGAGAACGGGTCAACAAAATACAGCCACCTTCAACAATTAAACGTTTAATTTGTAAGTGAATTCCCTAGAGAAAATGGCAACGGAAATTTCAAGAACAGTACTGTTTCACTTCTTGTTTTCGGGTTTAACATTTACATTCCTCGTTACTTTTGCCATTTCCTTCGACCCTTATTTCCTGCATTCTTGTGCAAACAACATCGGCAACTACACCGCCAATAGTGCTTACGAGCGTGACCTCAATACCATCTTCAAACAGATCACCTCTATTACGAAATCGAATTACGGATTTTACAGCAAGAAAGTCGGCGAAGTCAACGCCATGGCACTTTGCAGAGCAGATGTTAAGCTAGATGTTTGCACTGGTTGTTTAAATGAAACTATATCAAGGGTCAAGCTGGATTGTCCTAACAACAAAGAAGCCATCGGATGGTCTGCGGATTGCACGTTACGGTACTCGAACACAAACCTCTCCGAGAAGTTGGAAATTAATCCTCAAACCTGTCTATATAATACAGGATCTACGGCTGATGAGTACTTTCAGCTCAGACTCGGAGAGTTGTTGAGTGACCTGCGTAATAAAGCAGCAGCAGGGGGTGCTCTTCTTAAATACGCGGAAGGTAACTCGTCGCTCAGGGCTTCGGGAAGGTTATACGCTCTAGTGCAGTGCACTCCTGATTTGTCTGAGGGAGACTGCAATCATTGTCTTGATAAGGCGGCAACCAACGGGATTCTGCGGTGTTGCCTTAAGCAGAGGGGATGCCGGGTTCTTAGTCCTAGCTGTAACTTGAGGTTCGAAACATATCCCTTTGTAGAAGCCGGAGCGGAGTTTCCACCACCTCCGTCACCCTCGGGCGATCGGCAAAAAGAAGGTACGACAATTTCCTTCCACTGTCACTTCTTCCACCTGTTAGCACAGCTTCACTTTGGAGGCACTATATTAGTCTATCACTCTTGTTGAATCGAGAAAATCTGATTCTGCCCTTATTAATTAGAAGAGGAACCAAACAAATCAAAAGGTCTCCAGTACTTGTTGCAAGTTTATCAGTGATTTTTGGGGTAGCTGTGGTTTCTATCTCAGGTTTCTTAATCTGGAAGAGGAGAAACAATCAAGGTATGCAATGGCAAACATTACAAATTTGTTTTGTATGTTAAATTGATCACTTTCTTACTTTCTTTTTTTAATTTCAGATACAGAGTACAGAGAAATTCAATTACTTGACTTGGTAGAGGGAAGATTGATATGTGAGAATCAAGTTTGTAACGTTAGGTAGAAATAAATGAATTCTTTCGGGGAACACTAGCGGATGGTAAACAACTGCAGTTAAAAGGCTATCAAGAACCTCCGATCAAAAGCTTGTTGAGTTCAAAAATGAAATCATGTGCTTTTTCCTTTTTTTTTTTTCCCTACTAAGCTGCAATTTTAGGTATGGAAGCTCTTATCTGAATAGAGCTAATAGATGAGTTCCTTACTCCGTCGAGTGTAACTCTTGAGGTGCTTAAATGCATTTTGGGTTATTGTACGTGCAAGAAAATCTGGTACTCAGACTAATCAAATCATTCATGTTGGCAACCGATACCGTAAAGCTTTCTCGTGCAATTAAACCAACATCCTTTGTGGGCATATCATTGCAGAATCAATCAAACACATTTCAAATGATGACTTTTTTATTATTATTATTAAAATTTTTCACCTCGCTGATTTGATCACTATTTTAATTTAAGATTATATATTTGAATGTAAAAATTAGTATAAAGCTGATAACTAATTTTTATGAATATTATCTTTAATATGTTGAAGCACCTTAATTAGTAAACAAAGTTCAAACTTGCATCAAATTATACTCCTAAAAATATACAAATTTTAGCTAACCTTTCTTCTTTCAATCCGCTCTGCAAGACTTATATTAGGGATGAGCAAAATTGGTTCGATTTGAAAAAATTGAAAATTTTTAAATTTAAAATTAATCAAATCGAGTTATTCGAGTTATTCAATTTTCTCGAGTCAACTCAGACAAGTAATTCTATTTCGAGTTCGACTCAAGTTAAATTTTATAATTTGAATAACTCAAATAATTTATAAACATTTTGGTATAACTATCTTTTAGTCCCCGTCAAGTTTAAAAATGAGCAAATCGGTCTCTCTTAACAAAAATTACAAAACTTCAAAATAATTTAAAATTCAAAACATTTATAAAAATTTCAAACTTTATATTTTTTTAAAGAATTGTAAACAAAAATTGTAAAAAATATATAAAGAAAGTTACAATTTTAAAATTTTCTAAATAATAATTTTAGGGACTTAAATAATTTAATTAATTATTCAAGTTTATCATAGTAAAATGTCTTTTCTTTTTTCTTATTTTACTTTGAATTTTTTTTAAATATATACAGTTTCAAATTTACGTGCTCAAACATGAAATTAGTTATATTATAATAATATTTTAATTTGACGTGATTAATTTTTTAATTTAGCTCGAACAATTTCACTCGATTTGACTTGACTTAAATTTTATTTCACGCGACTCGATTTAAAAAAAAATTCAAAACAAATTAAGATGATTGAACCTTCTTCCTTATTTACGTGGCAATTAGAAAACATATAGTAGTAAGGAAGAGTTCAATTTTTATACTAAGTAAAAATTCAAAAAGTTACATGTTTTTTTTTTATATATATACTCTAAAATGGGTTAATCTAAATTATAAAATCTAAAAAATTATTTGATAATGGATCCAATAATGAATAATTTCTCTACCACCGAATTGAACATTGCATTTCAGTTTTAAAATCTATTCTAATCAAAGAAACCAAATTAACTTGACTTTGAAGAAATCAAGTAAAGTCTTAAACCGTAAATCAAGGCAGGATAATTGGGTATATATGCACTAAAGATAACCAAGAAAAATGAGACACGTTCATATCATGTCCTTTCAAAATGTCTTTAAATTCTACCCATATATTTTTCCACAATTTGGTTGCCATCCAACATGTTTTGTATCCTCATATTCTCATTTCTGTAGAGAATTTTTTTATGGCAAAAAGGAATTTCCTAAGTGAAACGGAATGTAACAAAAGACGAAGAAAAGGAAGATTAGAATAGGTATTTTATAACATTAAGTGTAAAGATAGATGATAGTTTATAAGGTGGAAATGGAAAATTACTAAGTGTGGGTGTAGGTACAAGAGTAATAAAGTTGCACGTTAAGTAGGTCTTGTATAATAGTCGATTTAAAAAAAAAATGGAAGCTGTATTTAATGTTACAAGAAAAGGTTAACATCTAGCATTTAACTATCGGTAGAAGTTCTTGTGCTTTAAGTTTCTTTGTTGAAGATAGATGGATTGACTTGTTACACCAAACTAAGCTCTCTAAAATATTAAAAGATTATCATATTCCATGTCTTATTGATAAGAGTGTTCGAGTATTATTGACAGGTTGTTCCTAACAATAGGTTGTTTCGAATATAATTATTCTTAAACTTCAACTATTTTAAATAAGAGTTGTTTTAAATATTAATTGTTCTTAACAAGAACTATTCTCAAATAATTACTACTATAGGCATCAACGGTTGTGAACATAATAACTATTCTAGAACAACGGTTGATTTGAGTAGTGATTATTCTAAACAAAAGTTGTTCTTCAGATAAAAATATTTAAAAAGAAAACAATAGAAGTGATTAGAATATGTTTATCTCGAAGTTGAATTTATGAGAATCAAACCTACTCGAACCTTAAACAACTTAAACTCAATATGACTCCAATGAGTAACTAAAAATACTAAATCTAAAGAAATCAGAATCTAAAATGATCCAAACCCATATTAATTAAATCCAAAATTAATCCTCAACAAGTAATTTAAAATTTTTAACTGGAAGCAACAGAACCTGACTGATCTACCTCAAAGTAAAACTCATTTCAAAGTGAGACAAATTGGATTGTTACTTGCAGTCTTGCATACTACAGTCCTCATATATATGCCAGATGTTTTAGGTAATCTATGTCAATGGAGTTCTTTCACCGTCTTGGACGTAGATATAGCCGACTGCCACATTGAATATTACTTCACTTCCATCCTCTTGGACCCAATCTCGTCATCTTTGTAGACTTGACTTGACTTGATTTGACTTATATTTCTTATTGACTTGACTTATATTTTATTAAGGATCAGATAATCTTCTACGATGGACCAAAACTTTAGCCCTTACTAAAAGCACCCATATCATAAATTTCAGAATGTAGCTGAGCTCTCCCGTCTTATGATCCAAACAAGGAGGTAAAGCAAAAAAAAAAAAAAAGAAATGCAGAGCTCCACAGTTTTCATAACCCTGTGGCTGTTATTATTAGTCTTTTCTTGCTTAACCCTGTAACTGAAGCTCAGCCGCCTACTTATCGCTACCACGTTTGTCCTAACACCACCGCTTTCCCCGTAAACAGCACTTACCAAGCCAACCGTGATACCCTCTTAACTTCTCTATCGTCTAATGGCAGCCGTGGCAATGGTTTCTACAACACAACTTCAGGCAGAAACCCCAACACGGTTTACGGTCTTTTTCTCTGCCGTGGGGATCTTTCTACCAGCGTTTGTCAAGCGTGTGTCACCTTTGCCTCTACTGACATTTCCCAACGTTGTCCTGTTGAAATAGCAGCGGTGGTTTGGTACGACGAGTGCCTCCTACGATACTCGGACGAAAATATATTTTCCGCCGTGGCTGAAGAACCTGCAATTATCTTGTTCAACTTTCAGAACATCAGTGACCAAGTCCGTTTCGACAGCCAAGTTCAAGAAGTGATGAGTGGTACAGCAACCCAAGCCGAAAACGCAGCACCAGGTGCTAAAAAATTCGCGACTAGAGAGGCAGATGCCAATTTTACATCGAGTTTCCGAACACTATATACCCTTGCTCAGTGTACACCGGATTTGCCAACCTCTGATTGCGACAGATGCCTGCGATACGTAACTGGAAACCTTCCAAGAGGAAGGAAGACAGGGAGGAAGAGTGTTGAGTCCTAGCTGCAACGTAAGATATGAAACTTACCTGTTCTATAATCTAAATCAAACAGCAGTTGCATCTCCTCCACCTCCTCTAGTTTCAGGTTTATCCTTACTGTTTCATTCATAATTTTGGGTCCTTGCTCTTTTGTCTTGATCTTTTTTGTTATATCATGATACTCACTTTGACCTTACTGGTATATAATATTATAGTTTCAAGAGGAAATGGACGAAGAACATGGCCAATAATTGTTGCCATTGTTGTTCCAATTGCTGCTTCCATTTTGGTTTTATTACTGGCGTGTTGGGTGTCAAAGAGGAGAGCAAAGAAATACGATGCTGTCCAGGGGGGAAATGGTAAAGGGCGTGTGATTTTATGAGCCATAACAATCCTATTTTCCTTGTCTTTCACAAAAAAATTGAGGGTTTTTGCTATTTGGTTGTGCTGTGCAGCAGAGTATGACATAACCACTGTAGAGGCCTTGCAGTATGATTTTGCCACAATTGAAGCTGCAACAAACAAGTTTTCAGATGCTAACAAGCTAGGCGAAGGAGGTTTTGGTGAGGTTTACAAGGTATTGTTACTCCCTTCTTATTCTGACTCCAACCCCAAAAAATCTAATTAAATCCGACTTAATCTAATCTGACTATAAAACATGGTTGTTGGTAGTTTAAGTTTTGTTTTCGTCAAATTTTGGTACGTTTAGCCTCTGGTCTATACTGGATTGTATCTATCTATATTGTTTAATACCGACTGGTAAAAAAATTATATTTAAAATCAATTTTTTATCTTTAAACGTTTTAATCTTTCTATAATTACATTTAAAATTAGAAGATATTTATTAATTTAAATTATTAAATTTAATTAATAATTTTAAAATTTATATGGACATTTGAGATATATTTATATATATCTATATAGTATATACTTTAGAAGAAACTAAAAATTAAGCTACGAATATTTATTATTATATTTTAAAAAATATTAGTATATCTAAAATAGTACAACAAAATAAATGGATACTTGTATGTAGCATTATTGGGACGAAAAAGGATACATCGGTCAATACATTACTGGCTACCTTATTATATAAACTTAACAATCACCTGAACAGATTTGAACCCCTTGAACTAGTCTAAACCCAAAATAATTCAAACAAATAATAAGAAATTATTCGAACCCATAGTGTCCTAACTTGAAAAGCCCTTAGATCCGAACAACCCAAAATAACTTAAACCCAAAACTATCCCAAACTTACATGATCTGAAAATTTTAAACCTAAATTAACTCAATCTAAATTTATCTCTTCCGAAATTAACATGATCAATCTAATTGGCATGTCTATGAGTTATGGCTGTGATCAAGTAGAGTCCAGCCTAAATAGTAGCAAGCTCAAGCTCGAGCTTGACTCGATATTTAGGGCTCAATACTCAGCTTGAGCTTGCTTAAACACCAATTTCTAAGCTCGAGACATACTTGAGCTACTCATGCTCAAGTTCAATTAAGCTCATTTATCAATTTTCATAGTCAAGCTCAATTAATTCCGTTCATACTTAAGCTCTTTCTATATAATAAGAGCAAAATTGTAATTTTATAATATACAAAATAAAGTCAAATGAAAAGCTTGATTAAGCTCGCGAGCCATTTGAATCAAGTATCACAATGCTCAAATTTGGCTCCATCGATAGCTCAAGCTACTTGAATTCAAACTTGACTTGATAAATACTGAATTGAATTTAAATTTTTTTTAATCAAACTCAAATAGGTTACAAGCACCAATTTATACCACTAGTTGGAGTACTTGGTCTTTTTTTTTCATGCGGAGTCCAAAGAATTCATGTAATAATTGGTTAATGATTTGTAAATGCTCAGGGTATCCTTCCAAACCAACAAGTAATAGCTGTTAAGAGGTTATCAAGAGGTTCAGGACAAGGTGATGACGAATTTAAAAACGAGGCTGTATTGGTAGCTAAGCTTCAACACAGAAATCTAGTCAGACTATTGGGTTTTTGCTTGAAAAGAGAAGAAAAGATACTAGTTTATGAATATGTTCCCAACAAGAGCCTGGACTATTTGTTTTCGGTATTTTTCACATACTTTTCAAATACCTTTTTAGAATTTGAATTTATTTTGAGGTGGTTTTTACACACAATTGCTTGTTTGTGTCTAGATCCTACAAACCAAGGACAATTGGACTGGTCGAGACGATACAAGATTATCGAAGGGATTGCTCGTGGAATTCTTTACTTGCATGAGGATTCCCGGCTTAGAATCATCCACCGCGACCTCAAGGCCAGCAACATATTGTTAGACGAAGACATGAACCCCAAGATTTCGGATTTCGGCATGGCAAGGATTTTTGGGGTTGATCAATCTCAAGGAACAACCAGAAGAGTTGTTGGAACCTAGTAAGTTCTTACTTTGTTCATAAGCAATTTTACCGGAATGGCCTAACACCCCCATTACACTGACATTGTTACTGGCTCAACAGCGGCTACATGTCTCCAGAATATGCAATGCAGGGACAATTTTCGGTTAAATCCGATGTATACAGTTTTGGGGTTTTAGTCCTTGAAATCATAACTGGCCAAAGGAACAGTAATTTCTACGAAACAGAAGGCGCTCAGGACCTCATTAGCTATGTGAGTAAAATGCTTTTGGCCTAGTTTGTTCAAATATCCTTTATTAAGAACTTATAGAACATTTGATGAACCAATGCAGGCATGGAAGCTATGGAAGGATGGAGATCCCAGGAATTGTTGAATCCTGTTTTGAGGGATAATTACTCAAGAAACGAAGTCATTAGGTGTATCCAGCTGGGATTATTATGTGTTCAAGAAGATCCAGCTGACCGACCAACGATGGCCTCCATTGTTCTCTTACTCAACAGTTACTCTGTCACACTACCGGTGCCTAAACAGCCAGCATTTGTGCTTCAAAGTAGAACGGATGGGAGGATGCCAGACAAGGGGCTTGAATCTGATCAATCTACAAGTCAATCAATGCCATGGTCAATCAATGAGGTATCTATTACTGAATTACATCCCCGATAATGTAAGTTAATGGATGCAACCCACCATGCATATGCTATGTTCAGGCTTTGTTCAGTTATTTCCAAATTGTTCCTGTTCTTTCTAGTTCTTCGCCTGTTATGTTTGTGCTAGTTTGATTTTGAACACACATTTGTACTTGTATTATAATTGTACTATATTTGTAATAATGCAACTTTAAAAAAATGGATGCATCATCATCAACATCAAGGTGGATAGCTATCTGCCAATCTCGAATAAGCCTTTTGCTCGATACCAGAAATTTGTGCCTTGATCTCCTGGGCGTCCTTGTACTTCTAAATATTCTTTTTCATTCAAGGAATCAAAGGTTGTGATGTTGTAAGGCTTAATGCTTTTTTATACAGTGGAGTTTAGCCGGCAAAAATCATCTTCTTTTTTCCCACAAACCTGATTGGCAATTTATGAGAAATGCATTAATTGGTAACAAATAAAATGGTAAACTACTCAGTTAGTCACTAATTTTTGGAATACTTCATTTTGGCCGCTAATTTTTTTTTTTGTAATTTTGACATTCAATTTTTAAAGCACTTTTATTTTAGTCACCTAACCATTGAATCATTAACGATGATTAACTGTACATGTCAACATCATGTTTACATTTTCATTTTGATCACCCAACTTTTAAATCGCTTTAGTCACCGAAAAAATCTCTTTTTTTGTGTACTTGTCCAGATAGAAAAATTAATAAATAAACTGAAAAAAGCATTAGAAACTAAAATAATGCATTAAAAATTTGTCATATTATACATGTTTATCTCATTTTTGAAAATTCTTGTTTAATTTTTTTAAAACATCAAAATAAAAAAAAAATTGTTAAAATAAATTTATTCATTGATAATGTCAACCTATTTATTACTATAATATTGAAATTAATTAATTTAATCTCCTCCTAAATTTTAAATTTTCATTTTATATTTTTAAATTATCCTTTATTAAATGAACTCAAATAAATTATATTTAATAATTATTTATGAAACTTAAATTTCTTCTGATTATATAATCTTGAATCTTCCGAGATAACTTAAAGCAAAAAGAACCCTTAACTCATATTTAATAAATTAATTAATTATAAAGATTTTTCATTGCTTTTAGCTTAGCATGAGAGATTCAAGATCATATAATTAAAAGAAATTTAAGTTTCATAAACAATTATTAAAATTAAGCTTTTTGATTAGATTTTAATTTGGAAACATAAATAAATTTCTAAATTTTAGAAGGTTTTAATTAATTTAACTAATTTCATATTATAGTAACAATTAACAAATTGACTAACACTACCAAAGGATAAGAATTTTCAACAAATTGATTTCGTAGTACAAGTGCCATTAAACATTATTGTGGAACACATGGGGTGGATGTCTTCGTTGGAACGAAGATGCTATGATGGGGAGACCCTATTATTTATTCTGACTTGATAATATAGAGCAATTGAACCCACATGGTATTTGGTGACCAACAATATCACATTCCCAATGAAAGCTTAGGGCACGGATGGTGGATGACTTATATTTGTCCGGATGGTCATTTCAAAATGGAGGGTGTTGTTGATGACTTCACGATTTACTGATAGCTTATTGTCTAGGTTTTTTACTTTACTGCATGTCGTAACTCGGATGAGATATAACACACCTAATCAAACTTGATTATTAAAATAAATAGTTTAAACTTAAAAAATATATAAATTAATCTAATTCAACTCAAAACCTAAATTCATTCCAACAAACTAAGTTAAAATTATTTAATTTGAATCTATAATTACTTGTCTAGAAAAATCTAAATGATTTAATATTGAATCAAACAGATGATATTCAAATTTATCTAACCAGATTAGATTTCATGTAGTCTTTGTATACATGTCATGTTGTTCGAAAATCAAAGTCAAAATGCAAAATGCAGTGCTTTCACCATCCCGGACGCAGCCATGTAGCCAACTGTCGCATTGAATATTATTTTATCATTCACTTTCCATCCCATTCATTCATTGTGTACCAACTCTTCTTTCTTGTAATTTGATCATTTTAGTATGTATAATTTGATCATTTTAGTATGTATACTTTTTAAATTGGTCAAATTTAGTCCCTATACTTTTTAAATTTTAAAATTTTATTCCTAACCCTAAATAATAATAGTTAAATCCGTTTGGTTAAATTTAATGATTAATTTTGTACTATGTGTTCAATTGTAATTTAGTTCATATTCTCTAATTGGATCATTCTAAGTCTTATATTTTTTGAATTTTCAAAGTTCAATCCTGACCAAAGTAATAGTCGTAACATTTCAATATAATAATATGTTTGACGCATCAGATCTTGAAAATAGCATATAACTTAACTAATTTAATGGCAACCATTTGATGAGGATTGAAATTTTAAATATTAAAAGTTCAAAGACTAAAAATGACCAAATTAAAATATAGGGATTAACTCCACAACTTTCACAAAGCACAAGGACTAATAGCTGAATTTAACCCAAAAAAATGCAAGAGGCTTGACTCAATTTTTTCTTAGCAAGGATCAAAGAAGCTTCTGCAATTGCAAAAATCAACCATATCATAATTGATAACAAGAAGGCAGATTTATATGTCTGATCTATCTTTGTCTTATGATCCAAGATAAAGAAAGGAGATAACTTTAATTAAAACAAAAATTATGCATCTCTCCACGGTTTCCATTAACCTGTTGCTGTTACTAATAGTACTTTCCGTGCTTAGCTCTACCAGCGAATCTCAGCACCCTACTTGTCTCTATCACCACTGTCCTAACACCACCACTTTCTCCAGGCTTTTTTATAAAACTAACCTAAACAATTTAATTAATTACTTAATGACCCATTTTTAATTAAGCACGTAAATTACCTAAAATCTACAGTAAAAGTTGGTGAAGCCAAAGAGTTTGGCACCACTAACATGCCACGCCAGCAATTAGGATAAAAAAGTTAATTTTTTGGTGGAGTCATATAAAATGGCGCTACATAAATAAATATCAAGAAAAATATTATAATTTCTAAAAAATAGAGGAATTTAAAAAAAATTCCTTTTTAGTGGAGCCAAATAAATTGGCGCAGCCCATTTCCTAAGTGTCGCCCTTTTCCTTTTAAAATTTTAAATATATTAAGAAATTTTTCTTTTTTCTTTACCAATTAAAAGATATATTAAAGGTTTAAAATTGGGGATACTGAAAAAATTTTTTAATAGGGGAAAATTTTAATATAGGGGAAATAGTAAGGTAGGAAAAATTTAAAACGTGGGAGACAACATTTTCTTTTAATATATTAAAATTTTAATATAGAGGAAAGTTTTTTAAGTTTTGGGATAGGGAAATAATTAAAAATCAGGGGCTCGGGACCTAGGAAAAAGAAAGATAGGAAAATTTTAAAATATATTTTAAAAAATATATTATTAAAATTTTAAAATTGGTTATACTTAAAATTTTTTAATATATTTAATTTTTTTAAATATATTAAATATACTAAAATTTTAAAATTGGTTATACTTAACATTTTTAATATATTAATTTTTAAGTTTTTTAAAATTTTAAATATATTAAGAAAACCTTTTTTTTTTTACCTATTAAAAATATATATTAAGTATATTAAAATTTTAAAATTAATTATACTTAACATTTTTTTAATATATTTAAATTTTAGAAAATTTTTAAAAAATCACATTAGAAATTGGTGGCACCAACTTATTTGGCTCCACCAAAAAATGGAAAATTTTTTTAAAGTCTCCCATTTTTCAAAAATTATAGTATTTCCCTGATATTTATACAGGTGACGCCATTTTACATGGCTCCACCAAAAATTTGATTTTTTATCCCGATTGCTGACGTGGCATATTGGTGGTGCCAAATTCTTTGGCTCCACCAACTTTCACTATAGATTTTAGGTCATTTAAGTGTTTAATCAAAAACATGAGTCATTTATGTAATTATTAAATATTTGGGTTAATTTTATAAAAAAAGCCCTAATTATAAGTGTCTAACCCCATTTTAATCAAAGTTAAAATTTGATGAATTTATTTTTAATATGTTTTATGTATATCTGAAGTGATATATTTATTTTAATTTAATTATTTTAATATTTATATTTTTAAATCTAATAATTTTTAGTTTTTAGATTTTTTTAATTTTGGAACTTTTATTCCTAACCTAAATAATAGTAATTAAATATGTTTTGTTAAATTCAATATTAATCTTGCATTATGTGTACAGTTGTAGATTTGGTCTATATTCTTTAATTGTATCATTCTAAGTTTTATACTTTTTAAACTTTGAAATTTCAATCTTAACCTAAATATAACCTGATTTTTTTAGTGAGTAATATACGGAAATAATAAATGTTATGGTATTACATTATGACAATATGTTTGACTCCTCAAATTTTGGAAATAGTTAGCAGTTCAAAGACTAAAAATTATTAAATTAAAGTATAAAAATTAAATTTATAATTTTCACAAAATACAGGGACTAAAAGCAGAATTTACCAAAACAATTAATGATTGACTCAAAATTTTCATAGTAAGGATCAAAGAAGCTTCTGCAATGGAAGAAAAATCACCCAAATCATAATTTCAAGACAAGAACCCAGATTTATATGCTTGATCTCTCTTGTCTTATGATCCAAGATAAAGAAAGGAGATTACTTTAATTAGAACAAAAATTATGCAAATCTCCACAGTTTCCATAAACCTGTTGCTGTTAGTAATAGTACTTTCCTTGCTTAGCCCTGCAATTGAAGCTCAGCAGCCTACTTATCGGTTTCACTCTTGTCCAAACACCACCACTTCACCGTAAACAGCACTTATCAAGCCAACCGCAATACCGTCTTATCATCGCTGTCATCTAATAGCACCCGTGGTGATGGTTTCTACAACACAACCGCAGGCAGGAGCCCTGATGGTATACGGTCTTTTCCTTTGCCGTGGGGATCTTTCTACCAGCGTCTGCCAAGCGTGTGTGTCACCTTTGCCACCACCGATATTTCCCAACGTTGTCCCAACCAAACAACGGCGGTGGTTTGGTACGACGAGTGCCTCCTACGGTACTCGAATCGAAATATCTTTTCCGTTGTGACAGAAGAACCTGAAGTTAGATTGCGTAACACTCAGAATGTGACCGATAACCAAGACCTTTTCAACCAGCAAGTCTTAGCTATGATGAACGATACAGCAAACCAAGCAGCAAACACACCAGAAGGTGCTAAAAAATTTGCTACTAGAGAGGAAGATGTTAATTTTTCATCAACTTTTGAAGCATGTATACCCTTGGTCAGTGTACACCGGACTTGATAAGCATGGATTGCAATAGATGTCTGCGAATGGTAATATCAACTCTTCCAACTGGACGGCAAGGCGCAAGAGTGTTGAATCCTAGCTGTAACGTTAGATATGAAATTTACCCGTTCTATAATCAAAAGGGCGTTGCATCTCCACCTTCTCCAACACCTTCTCCTCCAGCTCCAGGAGGGAATGGCCGAAGATCATGGCCAATAATTGTTGCTATTGTTGTTCCAATTGCTGCTTCCATTTTGCTTTTATTACTGATGTGTTGGCTGTTAAAGAGAAGAGCAAAGAAGAAGTACGACACTAATGGTAATGGGCATGTTTAAATTTGTGTTCCTTTGAGCCATACCATATTTATTTCCTTGTCTCTCAAAAAAAGAAATTGACAGTCTTTGCTATTTGGTTGGGCTGTGCAGTAGGGTATGACATAACCACCATAGACTCCTTGCAGTATGATTATGCCACAATTGAAGCTGCAACAGACAAGTTTTCAGATGCTAACAAGCTAGGTAAAGGCGGTTTGGTGAGGTTTATAGGTATTGTTACTTCCTCTTGATTCTGACCCGAACCAGAAAACTCGATTTCATTAACCAGATCTAAACCCGACCCAACACAATTTGATCATAAAAAGTAAAGGGAAGGATGCAAATCCATAGTAACCTGACCCGAAAAACCAAGTAATTGATCTAAATATGCATTTAATGATTGGTTATTAATTTGTATATGCTCAGGGTATCCTTTCTAACAACAAGGAATAGCTGTTAAGAAATTATCAAGAGGTTCAGGACAAGGTGATGAGGAATTTAAAAACGAGGCCGTATTGGTAGCCAAGCTTCAACACAGAAATCTAGTCAGACTTGGGCTTTTGCTTGGAAAGAGAAGAAAGGATACTAGTTATGAATATGCTCCCAACAAGAGCCTTGACTATTTTGTTTTTGGTATTTTTCTCATACTTTGCATGACCCTCTTGAGAATTTGAATTGATTTGTTAACACAATTGCTTGTTTTGTTTAGATCCTGCAAAACAAGGAAATTTGGATGGTTGAGACGATACAAGATAATCGAAGGGATTGCACGTGGAATTCTTTATCTGCACGAGGATTCCCGGCTTAGAATCATCCACCGTGATCTCAGGCCAGCAATATATTATTAGATGAAGACATGAACCCCAAGATTTCGGATTTCGGCATGGCAAGGATTTTCGGGGTTGATCAAACTCAAGGAAACAACAAGAAGAGTTGTTGGCACCTAGTAAGTTTTACCTTTGTCATAAGCAATTCAACTATTGGATGGCCTAACACCTCCATTACACTGACATTGTTACCGGTTCAACAGTGGCTATATGTCTCCGGAATATGCAATGCAGGGACAATTTTCGGTTAAATCAGATGCATACAGTTTCGGGGTTTTAGTTCTAGAAATCGTAAGTGGCCAAAGGAACAGTGATTTCTACGAAACAGAAGGCGCTCAGGACCTCATTAGCTATGTGAGTAAAATGCTTTGGCCTAGTTTGTTCAAATATCCTTTATAAGAACTTATAGAACCTTTGATGAAACCAATGCAGGCATGGAAGCTATGGAAGGATGGGAGATCCCTGGAATGTTGGACCCTGCTCTAAGAGATAATTACTCTAGAAACGAAGTCATTAGATGCATCCAGCTGGGGTTATTATGCGTTCAAGAAGATCCAGCTGACCGGCAACAATGGCCACCGTTGTCTCTTGCTCAACAGTTACTCTGCCACACTAAAAGTGCCTAAACAACCAGCATTTGTGCTTCAGAGTAGAACAGATGGGAGGATGCAGACAAGGGTCTTGAATCTGATCAATCTACTAGTCGATCAATGCCATGGTCTAACAATGAGGTATCTATCACGGAATTATACCTCGGTAATGTGAGTTATTAGATGCATCATCATCTTCAACCTCAAGGTAGATAGCTATCTGCCAATGTTGATTAAGCTTTTGTTCCGCCTGTGTTTATGAATTATTGTTGTAGTTATTTACGTCCAAAAGCCTGATATTCCGTCTTATTCTGGTTTTGGATTAATCCATAAGAGGTGCTAAACTATTACTCGTATTTAAATTGTCATTAAACTTCAAATCATTTTAGTGTTATTATCATTATTTAATCTAATCATTAACTTGAATATTAAATAATACTTCAGATATAATATAAAATTTATTAAAAATAAATTCATCAAATTTAACATTGATTAAAATGGGGTTAGACACTTCTATTGGATTCTATGATCATAGCAGCCCGTCAAAGAGGTACTCAATTTACTCCAATGATGATGGGAGGCTCACTGTATATAATTAAGGCTTTTTTATAAAATTAACCCAAAAAATTTAATTGATTACATAAATGACCCATATTTTTTATTAAACACGTAAATGACCTAAAATCTACAATGAAAGTTGGTGGAGCGAAAGAGTTTGGCGCCACCAACATGCCACGTTAGCAATCGGGATAAAAAAATCAATTTTTGGTGGAGCCATGTAGAATGGCGTCACCTGTATAAATATCAGAAAAATACTATAATTTCTGAAAAATGAGGGACTTTAAAAAATTCCATTTCTGGTGGAGTCAAATAAGTTGGCGCCACGAGTTTCCAATGTGATTTTTTTAAATTTTCTAAAATTTTAAATATATTAAAAAATGTTAAGTATAATTAATTTTAAAATTTTAATATACTTAATATATTTGTTAAAGGTAAAATGTTTTCTAATATATTTAAAATTTAAAAAATTTAAAAAATTTTAAATATATTAAAAAATGTTAAGTATAACCAATTTTAAAATTTTAATATATTTAATATTTTTAAAAATTTTTAATATATAAAAAAATTAAGTATAACCAATTTTTAAATTTTAATATATTCAATAGATTTTTAAAATATATTTTAAAATTAACTATAAAATTAACTTCACTTTTTTCTTTTACTTGTTATAAATATCACCAATAAAGATGTTCTGTACACTTCACTTAGAATTAAGTCCATGCTAAGCTCAATCACTCTAATATGATAATTGCCACTCACTACTAACTGCCTTATAATCCATCACGTCAAGTCACATAACCAATTTAACAAGACACTCACTTTGAATGATAAATCCACAATTAAAGAAGGACATGTGGCATATAAATGTTCCCCTTCACACTCCTCGGGGTGGGGGATTCTTTCTTCTACCTCTCTTTTCTTGCCAAGTTTCATTGAAGTTTCTCACAATCTTTCTTCTCTCAACTCAATCACTTACGACTCTCGACTCACCGAATAAACTATCTTTGATCACCTCATCACATTTTTCATCAACAACTATCAAATCATTTTTAGTTTTTAAATCATGAATTTCCAAGGTTTATTAGTAAAATAAAGTTTACATCCCCCCCCCCCCCCCCCGGCCGCGAAAATTAAAGCTAGTGAAAAAGGCTACATGAATCAATTCATCATGAACCTGAAATTGTAACTACCAATGGCATTCGTAGGACATGTTTTATGTTTTAATGTTCTTGCCTTCTGATATAAACTATGAACAAAAACAGCTGTCCGCCCACTTTTTTGGAAAACGCTTATAAATAATGAAGAGCAGTCATCATATAAGCATTAGCCATCTTATCTGGCCCTATCCTCTAACCTCATCAACGAATTTCAAATGTAGGGAAAATGCTACCCAATAATTAATCGACTAGACATTAGCTATACTACTGGCTACTATTTAAAAGGCAGCCATAGAAGTGGAGATAAAAATGATTCTATGTTTCCAACCACTAGAGAATTATCAACCAGGTTGGAGTCGGGTCGTATTTGTGTTCTTTTTATATAATCTTAATTGTTTTTATTGTTTGAGAATAATTTTGTTGTATTTAGATAAATATTTTTAATAATTTTAAGATTTAAACTCAATCTAAATATTAAAGAATATATTATTGTCATTTCTTCTAACCACCTAAATACGTAATTATTGTTGAAATTCAGCTTAATTTAAAATATAGATTTTAAATTCTATTCAAATCTACTCATATTTGTATTAAATAAGTTTATTTTTTAAATTTTTGATAAAATAATATTTGCTTTGCATTTAATGTTACTAATTTTAGATCATTTTTTTCTTTTATTAGTAAAACGTTTAAAAATAAATTTATCTTTTTAATATTTAATTTATGTATATTAAATTTTTGGTTTAATATAATATTTGGTACCTAAATTTGACAAGTTTTTCTAATTTGGTATCTAACCTTTTTTTTACCCAATTTGGTACCTAAGCTTTTTTGGGTCTAGTTTGGTAACCGAACTGGCACTTTTTTCTTATTTGGTACCTAAACTTGTTAAATGATATACAACTATACAAGTTACCCCAAAAAACTGTGTTAAAAAATTCATGCTATGGTACAAAAATATCGTCAGTATTAGAAGAAATTCATGTTAACAATTTATGCGTTGAGCTATACTTAACGACTTAATACTTAATAAGAAAACAAGAGTTCTAAAAATCCAAAATAAAATAAATTCGTTATTTTAATTAATAAAATGAAATAAATAAATTGAACTAAAAGTAATTGAACATTTAAAACGCAAAAAAGATATACCATGTCATTTGCTACATATCAATTGTACATTGATTATTTTGGTACCTGTACAAAAATTGACATTGTTAGTATATTGGAGTAGTTTGTATAACATTTAATAAGTTCAGGTACCAAATTGGACAAAAAAATTAAGTATCAAATTAAAAAAAAAAAGTGTCAAGTTTAAGCACCAAATTGAACAAAAAAATCTAAATACCAAATTGAATCGAAAATAAACATGTTAAATGATGACAAAATAACACAACTACAAGTTTTAACACAAGCTACCAAGACGAAATGACTAACTAAGATTTTTAAATTAAAAATAAGAAATTGAAATTTTAACATTAAAATATAATGATTAAATATCAAATTTTGTCAAAATACTGGACTAACAACACATTTTAACCTATATATTTGTGCGTGTAAAACATGTCCATCCCCCATAAGCTTTTTCTTCAAATTTCGTGCGTTGATTTCTTTTCAAACCCAATTTCAAACATTTAATGATAATGAATCCATCTAAGACATAGACATCATATCATTAAGAGTTGTATTTTTATTTTATTTTCATAAGAAAAAATGATGTGATGGTTTGATATTGTTATACCTTTAAAACTTAGGATAGGTTTGGATGGGCAGTGCGTTTATCTACGGTTAGTGTAAAAACAGCGGTGGCAGTGATATTAGATATTGTAGCGATACTGTAGGCTGAGACAAAAGTAAGCTAAATGCACCGCACTGCACCTAATCGCCCATCCAAACCCACCTTTAGTATTCTCTTTTTTCTATTAAATCATTCATTATTTCAACTTTGTGTGAACCTAAGTGGGAGAAAGGGATATACATCCTTTATTAATTGAAACAACAACAGACCAAAGCCTGTATCTGGTTGTCACCGCAACTGGTTTTTGTTGTTTTTTTTTTTAGTTTCATTTTAAAGTATGTTGAAGTTTTCTGCCATTACGGTGAATGAGACATGTGTTCACACTTGTAATTTGTAAGGGAAACTTCCTGTGGTTTTCCCTTCTTCACAGTGTAACCTGCTTCGAAGTTACCCTTTTCAGGACACAGTACGATAATATATACAAAATCAGATTAATCAACTACCCCATTTTTTGTTTCACTCAAATACATTGTTTTTTGGAATAAAGCATTATTTTATTCTTAATTTATTCCTAATTCTTTTCAATTCATATTAGTTTTAAATTTCGATAGCTTTTCTAAATTTGATTCTTAAACTTAAATTTTGTTAAGGTATAATGACATAATACTTTCATATTATGCGATCTATCACCTGAAATTTTTAAATGATATTTTATAATTTTTTAATATTTTTTATATGTTTCGATTTTATTAATATTTTAATCTTTTAGGAGATGAAGTGACATGTCATCAAACCTTAACAAAATTCAAATTCAAGACAAAAATATATATATAAAAAAAAACCTACCAAGTTTTAGGATTAATGTGAATAAAAAAATTCAGGGACCAAGTTAGAAAAAGTTGTTAATTTTAGGGACTAACTGTTGTCTTATACCTTCTTTCTTAAAAAGTTTACAAGTAGAAATACAAATAATACATATATTCGAAATAAATTTGAGATAATAAAGTTTCGGATCTCATCGTTTCAGTTGTTACATATTCAAATCGAATGCAATTTTTTAATAAATAATTATATTCAGTTGTTATATCTTTAACGGTAGATTGGAGTAATTTCCCCTTACATTAACTCGGTAAAAATATTATGGAGGTCTTTGTATTAGAAATTAACTTACATTTTGTTTTATTTATTTAAAAAATAGTTAAATTAATCCTTATATATTAGATCAAAAAATAAATTAAGTTTTTATGTTAAAAATTTCATTGTAAAAATTATTGATACTAACTAATAACTTAACAGTTACCACGTATACCTCATGTTGAGATATAAAAACCAATTTCTAACCTTAAAAATGGATGAATTTTTTAATAAAATAACCGATTTATTTTTTAATTTAATAAACATATACTAATTTATGTGTAAAAATGCGTATCCCCATTGATGCGGCCATCATTGTTTTAAATTTCGTGCGTTCATTTCTTTTCAACACCCATTTCAAACATTGAATAATGAATTGACACCAAATAGATAAGAGTTAAATCATTTTTTTCATGAGATAAAATCCATATAATCTTACTCTTTAATGAATTGATTTATTTTTTGTATTATTAAAAATTAAATTAAATTAAATTGAAATAATTTTTACATTTACAATTTATTTTTTAATAAAATTAATATTTGTAAAGTTTTTATGATTCTATAAATGAAAAAATAATTTTCAAGACATTTTTTATATAATAAATGCTAACTGAAACTTATTTGATTTTTTTTAATAGTATAAAGACTAAATTAATCTATTTAATAATAGACGGACTAATTTAATTTAATCCCTATAATACATTAACCTTCCAAATTGAGAATATACCTTCAAACCTCGTATTCCCTTTTTCTATTACATCATTTGATGTTAGTTATTCTTTTAAGTTTGTGTAACCCCGTATTCAAGACTAAATTGAAAAAAAATGTCAAATTTTAAAATTAATGTGGATTCAAAAAAAAATTAAGGATCAAATTAAAAAAATGTCAAGTATAACTATTGTAAAAAGTTTTTAAGTACAATATGCCTAAATAACTACAACTTAATTAAATCAATGCGAAGTATATAATCAAATTGAAAATTGAAATATATCTATATTTAAACTAAAATAAATTTGAATAAAACTGAGACTTAAACTCAAAATAATTTTGGAACCTTAAAATTTCCAGAATCTCATTTTATCATTTCAACTAAAGCTTTGTTATACATGTTAGGGGTTAGATTACATTTTGTTTAAATTTGGTAAAAGTATTGTGGAGTTCTTTATATTAGGGGTTAGATTGCATTTTGTCCCATTTACTCAAAAGTGAATAAATTAGTTTTTGTACCTTAGATCAAAAAGCAAATCGGTCCTTCTGTCAAAAACTTCATCCATTTTTTCTATTAAAAAGTAGTCCATATTGTTAGCATGATGTGCACGTGATGTGCCGCACACCACGTGTAACTATTTGGTTATTCTGTCAATCACACTAGTTTTTAGTAGTAGAAATAGATGAAACTTTAATAGAAATGACCAATTTGCTCTTTCATCTAACATATAGGGACTAATTTGCACATTTTTTAGTAAAGGGAGCAAAAATTAATCTAATTTTTACTACAAGGTACCTTTATGGTACTTTTATTGTTTAGATTTTAAACATTCAATAAGTCACTTTTAATCACTCGTGTTTAGGAATGGAGCTAGGGGTTGGCAGTGCACCACCCCCTAAAATAGAAATTTTTTTATTTAGGTCCATTTATAATTTATAAAATTTTAAATTAGTAATTGTAAAATTATACTTTGACTTTCCGAAAATGATAAAAATTTGATTTAATCCTTTAAAAATTATAAAAAAATATAGGCCATTAAAACGGTGAAATTATAATTTTACTATCATAAAAATATATAATTCAATTCCGATTTCTCAAAAAAAAATTCTAATCTTTAAAAATATCACATAATACACATTAAGATGAAAGATCTAATCTTTACTTCATGAGTAAGATATGATGATTGAACATTTTTAAAATGATTATAAATAATTTAATCACCCATATGTTTAATCATATTCAATAATTTTTTCATGTATTATTAATAGTAATTCTTTTAATATTTACTTGTACAATGGGTGCATCATTTTTAACATTGTTTTTTAACATTGTTAATTTTTGGATTAAAATATATGGATAGTTAGATGTATTAAAATGGTACATCTTTATAAGATAATGGTAGAGTTTTTATTTTAATTTCTTTAATTTAATTTTTATATTTAATTTTATATAATTTAACCATTTATTTTTACAATCGTGTTAGTTAATTTAAATAGTTAACATCTTTAACTATTTTAATTGAAATAATTAAGAGCGTCAACTATTTAACTAATAAATGATATTATAAAAGTAGATATTAAATTATGTCAAAGTAATTAAATTATATATAGATACTAAATCCTAAATTTAAACATAGTGGATAGACTATATCTATAATCTCACTTAATAATCTATATGTAACACAATCATTTGTTATTTAATAAAAAATTTAAAATATGCCGTAAGTCATTGTACTCTTCACATATTTGGAATTTAGTCATTGTACATTTATTTTTAAGAATTTAGTCCCTCTACTTTTAAGATTTCAAAATTCAGGTCCAGTTGTTAATATTGTTATATTTATTGGTGTGACATTTTGAAATAAAATAAATGCTCACTACGTCACAATATAACTAAAAAAATGATGTTATACAAACTTAAATTTAACAAAATAATTTTAACAGTGCTAACAGTTGGACTTAAATTTTGAATACGAAAAGTAGAGAGACTAAATTCTTAAAATAAAAGTATATGGGCTAAATTCCAATTAATGAAGAGTACAAGGAACCATGGCATATTTTAACCTAAAAACTATTTTTTTTAAATGATTAAAATTTTTATTTGTAAAAAAGATTTCAATCATTATAATTTTTAGATAATATACCATTAGTCACTAATTATTGGTAAGTTTTTGTTTTGGTCACTTAATTAAAAAAAGTTATAATTTGATCACTAAACTATTCAAAATTATCATTTAAGTCATTGAGTTATTAAAACTTAAAATAAGTTAATGGTTTTTTTTCTCTGTTCACAATGTCTACACCAATCAAAATCTCTTCCTCTTTCTTCTACAACTAATTTTTTTTTTTATGAAATAACTTTGAACGTCCTAATCTGCGAATCGAAATTCAAACAATTTTTTTCTCTAATCTCCGACACTGACTATTAGATCAATTTGGACTTAAGATATGCTTTTCTATTTGTTGATTGGTACTGATCTACCGTACTAATCATCGAATTGTCGTTTGAAACTCGCTGGCAGAACTTTGAAAAAAAAAAGTTAACAGCCAATAACTTAAATAAAAACTTTTAAATAGTTCGATAGCTTAAATAAAAATTTTCGTATAATCTAGTAACTAAATTATAACTTTTTTAATTAAATAACCAAAATAAAAATTTATCCGTAATTTAACTACTAAGTGTAGTGTGTTTTTGTTTTTGTTTTTTTTTTTTTTTTTTTTTTTGTTGGAATGCATAATAAAGGAAAAATATACTAATATCGGATGGTGACACTAAAACCTGCAACGTGGTATATAAGAACAATCTCGTAAGGGTTCACGAGACCCCAAAATGAATATTCAGAATCTGCTTAGATATGTTTCTCTTGCCCTTCCCATTTTCATCTTCTTCTTCATCACCCCCACCACCCAATACCACGCCGACCACGACCACCAACAACCCATTTTCAATGATCTGATCACAGTCCACACCTTCATCAACAAAACTCTCCAATGGAAAACTCGCCTTGTCAAATTCCAAGGCCACCAACTCAAACTATCAACCCCTACAATACTAGCAGCAATATGTTGTTTCATAGCTTCCTCTATATCAAGTGCCGGTGGTATTGGTGGTGGAGGTTTGTTTATTCCCATTCTCACAGTCATTGCTGGTTTAGACCTTAAAATTGCTTCATCTTTCTCAGCTTTTATGGTCACCGGTGGGTCAATTGCAAATGTTATGTACAATTTGCGTACCAAAACTGACAAATCAGGACGTATGAAAAAGGGTTTGGTTGATTATGACATAGCACTTTTGTCAGAGCCTTGTATGTTATTAGGTGTAAGTGTTGGGGTTGTTTGTAACCATGTCTTCCCTGAATGGTTAATCACTATCTTGTTTGCTGTTTTCCTTGTTTGGTCTACTTTTAAGACTTGTAGTAATGGGTTGGGTATTGGAAAACAGAAACAGCTAAACATAGTGAAAGTAGAAATGGGTGTGAAAAAGTGGGAAATGGGGTGACTAAAAATGGAGAGATTGAGGACTTAAGAGAACCATTGATGGGTTAGAAGGGAAAGAAAATTCAGGGTTTCCATGGAAGAAACTTATGGTGTTAGTTATGGTCTGGTTTTCCTTCTTTATCATCTATCTCATTCGTGGCAATAGCTATGGGCAGGTATCCCTTGTCTTCATTTCCATCTTTCTTTTCAACTTTTTGCATGCTTTACTTGTTTCATTTTTCATTATTACAACTATTTGTCATGATATATGTTGTCAAATGTGTTCTATCTACTTAATTTCGGATTCGAATTTAAACCCGAAAGGATTTTCGGATTATACAAGTTGAAAGCAATGAAAATGGATAATAAGCAAGGTTTAACTACCGGTAATGTCTCTTTCTTTTCACCAAACCCACAATTGAAGAAAATGGAGAGTGAAGTGAAAGCTACCTTACTTTGGACTTTACTCAAAGCCAGTGAAAATGAGGATCTATGATTAATGGTCCAACTCTTAGATTGTGACAGACACTAGCTATGAGATTGTGTTAATGTTAATGTCAAATATTGCACCAAAGACAAGTTTGTTTTAATAGGGTTTAGGTTTCATATTAGAAATTAATTCTTGTATGTTATATCAAAGAATAAATTAGTCTTTTTAAAAATTCATCATCATCATTTTTATTGTTAAAAACTGGTCTATATACATTAGCATGATATACATGTTGCACACCACGTGTAACTGTCTGATTATTTTGTTTAGTCTTTGATTTAATGTACAGAGATTAATTTACTTGTTTTTAAATAAAAAAAAAAGGAAAAATGAAATTTGACTCTAATACTGGACCTTCATGATACTTTTACGGATGATGATCTTGAATCCATGTGTCATTCCATGGCATGTTTCAATTATTTTATGACCATTTTGAGAAACATGATGCAGGGTATTATACCAATGAAGCCATGTGGAGTAGGGTATTGGACTCTCTCATTGTTTCAAGTTCCACTTGCCATGGGTTTTACTTCTTGGATCCTTTTTAGCAAACAGCCCATTGCATGCCTTGGTCCAAATAAACAGGTGCTTTTCCAAATTATTTGTACAAAAATACCATATAAATAGAGGAAAAATTATTGAAAACCTTTTGTTTCTCTTTTACTTGTGAAGGGGTTAACAAGCTTATTTTCCCATTAATGGCTTTAATGGCTGGAGCTTTGGGTGGAGTTTTTGGAATTGGTGGTGGTATGCTTATAAGCCCACTTCTTCTTCAAGTTGGGGTAACCCCTGAGGTAAAAATACCATCGCTTCCTCCTTATTGAACGATTTACGTACATACATATGTATGTATGACTTTTGTCATTTGATGCAGGTAACAGCAGCTACTTGTTCCCTCATGGTTTTCTTTTCATCCACAATGTCTGCATTCCAGTACTTATTGTTCGGCATGGAGCAAACCGGTGCTGCCCTTGTATTCTCGTTCATTTGTTTTGTAGCATCGGTTCTCGGATTAGTGGTGGTGCAGAAAGCCATAAAAGAGTTCGGGAGAGCATCGCTGATCGTGTTCTCAATCGGTACAGTGATGGCCTTGAGTGCTGTATTGATGACTAGCTTCGGAGTTCTCGATGTTTGGCAAGATTATATATCAGGGAGTTATATGGGATTCAAAATGCCTTGTTGAATTCAATTTTATGAGCTTGTATATTTATATTTACGCTTTGAAACGAAAGAGTCCTTGTATGTATAGAAACTGCATTGTCCCACTTCAATATAAGTTATTTTGAACTTCATTTCCCATTTACATGAAATTTCAATCAGCCTTTGTTTCTGTATTCATCAAATGATGAATTTTTTTTATCATACAATAATGACAAGCCAATAAAATCGGAGTTTTGTTCCGGTCCATGAAATCGACCAATCAGAAACACATTTGAAATCTAGGAATACAGATTAGCAGTAAGGAGGTTAAAGCAGAACCTCTACAAATGATGATACAAACCAAAGGCATATCATTACAAATCATGATAGTTACTTAATGTTATTAAAGAATGTGATAAATCATTAACTTCCTCCACAGCTCAATCGAGAATCAGTGGGCCGCAAGGTCATTTGACGACGGGGAACTCCAATTTCACAGGCATTCACTCTAGCAGCAAAGCGGAGGGAGCAAAGTGATTCTCCCACGGATGAAGGATCAGGTGACACGTTTACAAACATAAGAGTTTTCGAGTCTCCACCAAGACAAGGCTGTAATTTCAAAGGAAATCCGGTGATTCAATGAAAACGAAATCATTCTACTACATGAAAAACCGCTCCGCAAGAGCACATTACCTGGAGAAGATATGTCAACTTGGAATTCCTAAACGGCACATGATCCTCCTTCCTCGCCAAGGCGAAAATGACATCACTCAAACACGACAAGCTTTTGTTAATTGCCTGATTCCATGGAAAGAGGTTAACATAATGCACTTGAAAGAACAATTTATGGAACTGACAAATCCTGATATATGTTACACACCTGAGTCTCCTTCAACCTATCTCCAGTAGCACCACTTCTTGACAGTCGCTCACTTCCAGCAAGATCAATAAGGTTCAATACTCCCTGTACTTGTTGCTCAGTGCTCTAAAAGAACAAAGAAAAGAAATGTCAGTATCACAGAGAAAGGACGGCTGCTTACCAGTATACTCAAAGAAAGGATATTTACCTCATTTATTCCCGATATCCTTAATGTGAAGACCATGTGACTTCTTGATGATTGCTCATTCATTTGCGTCCTTCCCACAGACCTGCAAAGCAGAAAAGTGTGATCCCCTTAAACATAAAAACTGTTCTATTGCATGGTCATTGAGAACAAAACTCATGAGGAATTGCATACTATCAGAGACAACTTTTTGTTCTTGCTTTTAGTTTTGTTATATTGGCACCCACACTAGAGAACTATATCATTCATAAACATTTGATAGTTAATAAGGTTAAATCATTTGTCTGAATTGTTGAAACAATTTCTGGCACAGTTTAACTCCAATATAACATTGTTGAAACATATTCAAAGGTATGCTTAATGCAAAACTCTAAGCAATTTTACCTGCTTTGAGCAGCCTGCCGTAAAAGTGAGGAAATCTCTGATATGCTGCTAACATCAACGATGGTCAAGTCACTGACATATGTATTACCGTTGTGCATCATGTTTAATTGTGTATTGCTTTCCGGAAACTGAATTTTCAGGACGTGTTGAATCTGAGCCAGATGATCGATTATTTGATAACAGATCGCGGATGGTTTCATTGTATATTTCCAACATTGAAGCCTAGAAGGTATTAGAAAGGGTGTGGTTAAAACCATGATTAACCAATATAATAAGTGGAAATCAAGATCAAAGTAAATTACCTGCATTTTGTATTTCCATCCTTGTTCTCGCAGTGCCTGACTACTTTGGAATATCTGCTCCAAAGAACGCGGTATCAACCCTTTCTGTTCTGAGGCTTCTGGCCTTCCCATCATGGTGTAAGTCTTGCCTGAACCTGTCTGTCCATAAGCAAATATACAAACCTGCCAAACAAAATAAACCACCAGCAATCTATGAATCCAAATTTCCTTTGTAGCAAAGGGCAAATAATGCAGATCATATAGTAATCGCAGACTAGTACTAAGGATTTTATTACTTAGCTAACACCACAGCCATTGTAGAATTCAGCTTCAAAAAGAAATGCCATGTGCAAAAGAAGTCACCAAACATAATATTCCTCGATTTTGAAACAAAACAATTCTTACCCACCATATGAACAACATTTCTAGATTAGTAAAATTTTTGCTCAAGTTTGCAAAAACAAATGAATAGAAAAATTACCTTGTATCCATCAAGGGCACTCTGTACCAACTGAGATATCTCCACAAAAACATCTTGCTGTGAAGCCTCATGATTGAAAACCTTGTCAAATGTGAAAGGATACTTTTGTCCTGCCAAAGAGAAGAAAAATGGTCAAGGCCTTCGATATTAAACAGAAATTGAATAACATAGAAAGAGCATCTATGTTCATACCACTTTGTATCAAGTCAACGCCACGGCCAAGAGATTCTGTTGATGTAGGGTACGAGACGATTGCATCATCTGCTGCAGCACCATCATCCGGTAATAAAGGACGTACCCGACAAAAAACTCGAATGTTTCCTTTTAGTTCCTGCAATTAAAGATCATTTAGCTTCATTTCCAAAACTATATTCATTTCTGCAATTAAAGTAGCAAACAAGGTGATAAAGCAGTAGTACCAGAATAGTATTATGTAACTTTTTCCTCAAGTTCTCTCCATCAATCAATCTATGTTCCATATCTGCCAACCGATCTTGTAGTTCTTTCATGATTCTTTTTTGTTCTAAATATTCCATCCTTGTTTCTGAAGCTGATAAATCGGTCATCTAAAGATAGGAAGAAAAGAACAAGCTACGACATCAAGAACTACATTCATGATATTTTTGCAAAACAATATAAAACACAATTATTCCTGTCTAATTTCAAGCAATTGTACCTTTAGTTTCTCATTTGCAGCAGCAAGCTGAAGCTCCAGTATTCTTATTTGCTCTCTCTGAGAAGAGCATGTGTCCTGCAAAAGTCACCTAGCATGAGTAAAGCTTGCCAAGAAGCATTTTATTACTTATGATGATAAACAAAATCAACCAACCTCCAAGGACTTCGATTTTGTTGTTAAGTTATCTAACTCTGCTAACGATTTTCCAGTACTTTCTTTGTATTTCGTTACTTCAGCAGATAGTGCCTGCACTTGTGACACTTGTCGGTCACGATCATCCCTGACTTGTTGTAGTTCCCCACGTAAGCATTTGACTTCATTTGCTAAAGTTTCCTTTTGATTAACAGCATCATCTTGTGAAACCTGAGAATAGTATGATCCCAAAATATATTGAACATGATATTTGTTGTCTCGTATACGTAAACCTCAGTGCTAAAGAATGCAAACAGGCGTGATCACTGCACACATGCTTATGGTAAACCACCTCTCAAATAAATTTAGGTTGCATTGCTTGAGAAGAAAAACAGAAAAGTTACATGAAAGACCCTTATAGAATTTTTGTGTCAGTTCAGAATTAGTCATCATGAAAATCTGTCTCAACTATAAGATTGAACGATAAAAGCCCAACAACACCAAACGTAGTCCTTCAAAATCCATTAATCACTTGAAATGGAATATGGAAAGAGGAAAAGCAAAAGAAATAACCTAAAAAGCTAACAAAGAAAAAAAAAAAAAAGGCTGATATAAAAACTTACTCTTGACAAGGTCAATTGTTCTTGCAATGAGCTACAGTGGCCCCTCAAAGCGCTAAGATTCTCCACTATTGTCAGTTTCTCCTTTTCTACTCGTTTGAGTGACTCACGAACTGTTTCAAGGTCAGTGATCAATTTGGAATTGTACTGTTGAAGACTCAGGATATACTCTTGTAATCGCTTGTGTGTATTATCAAGCGAAGCAGCCTGCAAAATTCAACCAAATTCAGCCTGAAAAGCAAACAAGATTATAATAATAGCATCAATTTTCAAAAGAAAAAGGAAAAAAGCAAAGAGATTTATTTATTACCCTTTCATTAGCAGCTGCTATATCCTGCTGAGCTCTTTCAAGCTCTTCAGTCAGTGAAGCAACGGACTTTTCAGCAGCAACCCTAGCTTCATTTTCACTTGTATGGCGGTCAATAGCATCCTAGTTTAAAAAAAAAAACAAACGTATAAATAAAATTAAAGAAAAACAAATACCAAGACAGATTATAAAGATTAAAATCTTACGAGCTTTTCAGACACTTCCTTGGACAGCTTCTCCTCTAGAGATGCATTATTGTCCCTTAATTCTGAAATAATAGTATTCAATTCTTCCTCTTTGTTTTTCTTCTCCAACTCTGCAGAATCAAAAGTTAATTAACTAAATCAAGCAGTAATTCTAAATAACCCAGGGAAGCAGTACAAGTACCTGTATCAATGCATCTTTTCTCAGCAGATTCCAATGAACTCTTAAGCTTCTCAGCATCAATTACATGATTCTCATCACATTGTTGAAACCATTTCACACAAGCTTAAGCTTTTTATTATGCTCAGCCGCGTGTTCATATTTAGCCTACAGTAAACCAAATAATCACCAACCAATATAAACAATGATAACAACAAATAAACAACAAAAACTAACAAATTACAACATTGATTTCACCTTGAGATCGAACTTTTTCGCTTTCGGCTTCTCATTCAATATGGCTTCCACTTCTTCTTTAGTGAATTCATGATTAGAACATTCCTCGGCATTTGCAACGGCAACGGTATTAACATCTTGACGGTTGTTAACAACGGCAAACGGCTGCCGTGTTCGCGCGGTTCCTGTGGATCCCGCTCCTCTCCCCATTGCTCCAAGCCTTCTCCGTTTATCTAATGGATTTTCATCTCCAAGCTCCTTCCTCTAAATTAATTAAAAAAAAAGGTAGCTAATGATTAAAACAAACAAATAGAAACATTTAAAGAAAGGAATCAAAAAACGAAAAAAAAAAAAAGAAATTTCATTTACAGATGAAGGACTGCGAGGAGGTCGGTTCTGAATACGGGAAGCCATAGTTGAAACTAAGTGAAAGCTGTTGCTACTATTGGTGAAGGAATCAGAGAGAAAATTAGAATCTGAGCCGTTGATGTGGGAGAAAAGATTGAAATTGAAGATCGATTTGATTTTCCTGGAGAATTTTGAAATTGGGGGAACCAATTGGAACGTTGAAAAAAAGGGGAAAGATAGCCGCTGTGAAATTGGGGGGAGCCTTAGGGGTTGATTTTTGAATTGATTTGAAATTAGATCTGGCGGTCTTTTCTATGTAATAAGAAATAGACAAATAGTACATAACGGTAACTAAGTTTCTTTGGGCCCGATTGGGTCGGATCTATTGATCTTAACCCGCTCCATCTACGTGTTTAGTGAATGATCCATGTTGATTGGACTTCAATTATTCAAACATTGGGCCTTTAGAAGAAAAGAAAACTTATGTCAATTTTGAAGCTAACACTATTTTCGGAACCAGACTCAATCCGGTATAAAGGGTTGGATCAATTAATCTATGAATCTATTGAATTGGTTTCTCGAATCAGTTTGAACCAACAGTTAAATGAGTTGATTGATATTTTCTTTTTTTAATTTTTTAATAAATTATTTAATTAAATCAGATGAATTGTCTAAACTAGTTGAACTAATGACTTAATCAACTTGACCATCAATTTAATTTCTGAAAAGTTTAGTTAAGAGTCAAAAGTCCTTAACTATTCAAGGCCCAAGAGGTCAAAAATCCTAATGTTGGGGAGCAATCTTCACTTGAATCAATTCAAAGCGGAAGTCTCACAAGCAAGCAAAGTAACGTGATGCGAAAGAGCCTCGGTGACTCACTATTGGTTATATATAAACCTGTCTCACTACCAATGTTCGATGTTTAAGATATTCGATAATTCAAAAGAAGCTAGATAATCATGATTGAAATATAATTTTTTGTAAATTAAAATACAAAATTTTATCGATTCGTTTTATCTACCAATAACTATCATTGCTTTACATTAGTGAGAGCTGATCTTATCAAAGCTTATTCAAGGAAGAATGGTTCACAACATTAGTGAACATTCATTGAAGTCGATAGTCGAAATCTTTGTAAAGTCCACGTGTCGAAACATAAACCAGGTCATACGAAACCCAATCCAACATGTCCAATGCCCAAAATCATCGTCCACCACATGGCTCATAACAATTGGTTTAAAGCCATATCCAACTTATCCGAAAATGGCAGATAAGGTATGTGTGTGCCCCAAACCAATCTACATCACATAAACAACGAACAAAATCATTGGACCAAACATTAAAAAAAAATATAATCCCACATTTCGATACTTACCTCATTGTTGAAAGACATTTGGGTTGCAATGGCACAAGCAATGGCATCGATGACTGGTTTACGTGGCTCTTCACAAGCTGTGTTGGAAGGTAGTCTCCAACTCAGCGGCCAAACTCGGTTGAACGTTGCTAGCACCAACAGGGTGGTTGTGGCTAGACCTGGTTTTACCGTTAGAGCTCAACAGGTCCCTGCCGAGACTGAAACTGGACGCAGAGCTGTGCTGGGTCTTGTTGCTGCTGGTTTGGCTACTGGCTCCTTTGTTCAAGCTGTGCTTGCTGATGCACGAAGCATCAAGGTTGGCCCGCCTCCACCACCCTCCGGTGGATTGCGTAAGTCTTCTTCAATTATCCTTGAAATCATCACTTTACTTGCTTCGATTACAGCTAGTATTTAACTCCTAAGCTAATGCTATTAGCTTAAATTGGCTAATCAGGACATGATTGATACCTTCGTAATACTTTGAAGATATAATTAAAATGTTATGAAGTTTGAAATGGATTTAAAATATGGGTTGTAGTGAAAAAGAGCAACTATATCATGGAAACTCTTATACTAAGAGCTAGATAACATTCTGCATCTTTTACTAAAAAGTGGACAAATAAAACCATATATATTAGATTCAAAGTAAATTGGTCTTTTTTATTAAAATTTTTATTGATTTATACTATTAAAACTAGTGTGAATAATAGAATAATCAAACAGGGATACTTGATGTGCTACATGTATAAAGACTAATTTTTAACACAAAATGGATTAAATTTTTAACAAAAGAACCAGTTTACTCTTTGATCGAGCGTAGAGAGACTAATTTACTCATTTTTTAAGTAAAAAAAAAAACAAAATACAATCGACTTTTAATATAGAGGCCTCCATGTACAAAAAGACATTTGGTACAATTAACCCAATCATCAGCATGTGATATGGTTCAATAATTTGATAGCCAAAGCATGTTGTTGGCAGCCGGAACTTTGAATTCCGATGAGCCAAGAGACCTTGTTCTGCCGTACAAAGATCGGTTTTTCCTCCAACCATTGACTCCGGCACAAGCGGCTCAGAGGGCAAAGGAATCAGCCAAAGACATCCTTGGTGTCAAGACCTTGATCGACAAAAAAGCATGGCCCTATGTCATGAATGACCTTCGTCTCAAGGCTGAGTACCTCCGCTTTGACCTTAAAACTGTTATTTCTTCCAAGCCCAAAGATGAAAAGAAATCTCTCGATGAACTCACTAAAAAGCTCTTCAATACCATTGATGGAGTAAGTTTTGAAGTTTACAGATTAATTTATATTATTTAACCAAACATTATAACTTACCATACTGATATGAATTTTTTTTCCATGTAGCTTGACCATGCAGCCAAGATCAAGAGCACCCCTGAAGCAGAAAAGTACTATGCTGAGACTGCATCAGCTTTGAATGAAGTTATTGCCAAGCTTGGCTAAGAGAATGGTTGTATTTTGATGTAAGCATTGTTGATCGTTTGTAGAGAAACTTTCATTTTTATGCTATCCAAAGAGAATCTTTATCTATGGTCGAAATTGAAATGTCAAATTGTGATATTAATAAGGTGGGGATTTAATTTTTGTATTTTAATTTGATTATTTTTAATTTTTAGTATTTTTCTTTAATTTTAAAATTTTAACTCGATCAAAGTTCATTTAGTAAACATATTATCACATATATAATATCTTGTCAATTTGCTAGTTTCACTGATAATATTGGAGTCTAGAATTGAAATCTCGAAATTTGAAAAATATAGTAATAAAAATGATCAAATTAGAGAATAAGGGAAAATCTATAACTTACGCTTAGTACAATATTAATAACATATTTGACCTAACAAATTTAAGAGTTACCATTGTTTATATTAATAAAATGGGCTAAGTTAGGATTAGGTCTTGAATGTTTGAGCTCGACCATTGTTTATATTTTAAATATGTCTAATTTATTTGTTAACTTTATTTTTTGGACTTAATATTTTTTCCTATACTTTTCAAATTTTGAATAGACCTTTAGATTTAGAAGAATAACTCGACCTATGAACACTCTAACTATCACAATGAATTTCAAATATTTCATGAACATAAAAATAAAAACCTGAATTACATCCAAAATATCAATACAAACAAAGAATGTGAGTTGTTGGCATTTGTTACAAAGCATGGAGAAAGTAGGAAAAAGGCAAATTAGGAAGTGGTGGTTCAAGGCCCTTCTCGGCCTACTGCGGTGGCTGATAAAAATAAGCAACCGTGAAAACTCCATGGATGAAACACAGAATCCCTCCAATGGTAAACATCCGATGGTGGGATATGCCGCATGAATATCCTGACTTTGAGTTTGACAATGTCCCTATAATCAGCATTATCAATCCCACCACTAATATGATCCTGTAGATTAAATACACTAAATCAAAATTTATACATTCAATTACGCATTAAATAAAAATTTATTTATAACTCTAATAATTATTTTAGCGTAACAATAATTTTTTGTTTTTGGCCTAAAATAGTCATCACATTTAGGGACATAGACCTATCCAATGAATGAATTTTTTGTTCAATTTTGAATGTTTGTCAGATATATTTGGAGAAATTTTTTTAAAAAAGCTAAGCTTGTAAAATAGATTTGGATAAAAAGTTAGGTTTATTTAAAATAAATATAATGATTTTTTTTATTCTTCAACTTTATAAAACATATCATTTTAGCCCTAGAAACTTTTTCTTATAAATCCTCAATTTTGCCTCTTTATTTTATTTCTTTAACAAGTAAATTGCACCTCAAACTTTCTAAACTGGATCAAACGAAATTCAGATTACACAACTCTAACACTTTCACTGATGATATTTCAGAATTCGACTATAGTCCAATTCACTTTTTTCGGACCAGCTACTAATGCTATACATAATATTGAAATCATATATGCACACCCCCTACAACCTATGGACACCAACAGAGACATAGCTAGAAGGGACAGGCAATAGCTTTGGTCACCCCGGATAAAAATCCGTTTTAATCCCTTTTAGTTTGAGGTATTTAATGAATCGTGTTGGGTTCGCTCCTCACACTGGTATATTAATTAGAAGACATACCATGAGATAATGAGGAAAGCCACCGCTAAATATTTGATAACAGATGCTTTGTTGGGATTTCCCTTTCTCCAAAGGCAGACAAACCCACCAAGTAAGGTCCCAATAACATGAGCAAGGCTAAGAAGTACCAATGCTGCAAAACCTAGCTTGTAAGCTTGAGAACTGGTGTTTCTACACTCAACAAGCCCCGCCCCCAAATGCTTAGCCTGTTTAATAAATTAAAAAAAAAACACATACACCATGAAAAAAAAAAACAAAGGATCAGTGATTATAATTCTCTTTACATTCTAAAACATACCTTGTTTTCAGCTTTTTCAGCCTCAATGCCAAGTATCCCAGCAGTAATATCCAAAGCTATGATCAATAAACAAATCAGAATACAAGCGTTTCTTGCCATTTTTTTACTGTAATAAATGCTTGCAGATATCTGTCAGTGAATGGAACCTTTTATAAAGGCTATACATGGAGTATTAATGAAGAGGAAAATAAGAATAAAGTAGGGAACATGCATGCGATTAGTAACATATACGAAAGTGATTTGGCTGTTGGGCTGTTTGGATTAAAAATTAAAGCTTCTTTTTAGCTCATACAATTTTTTAATTTTGGCACATTGCTTTTTCTTTTTGAAATTCATATTCCTTCCATGGATGACAAGAAAAGTAGATTTTTTTTTTATAGAAAAAAACACATTGATCAATCAATTCTTTTATATATCCTTGGCTTGTGTTTTGGAATCTAAAGAAAAGATGGTACCAATGCAACTTTGTGAAGCAAATGACATTCATCATAAACCTTGGTTGAAAGCCTGGAATCGAATCAAACATTCAGAAGGCAATGCCATATACATTTTTTAGGTCAAATTCTAGATTCGGTCCCTTTAGTATGCTAAATTTAATGTGGGATTTAATTTTTATACTTTAATTTCTCATAATTTGATTTTTTTACTTTTATAATATTATTAGTTAGTTTGAATTACTTAATCCAATAGAAAAGTTTACATGTAAACTGAATGCTTAACCATGTCTTCAAAAAAAAAATTTACGTAATCACTTTAACCATATTACTAATTTAAACTAACTAATAACATTACAAAAATAAGATGATCAAGTCATGTCAAATTCAAGCATATGATTAATTTTCAAATTTCAATAAAATCTTAGCATTATTGTCAAAGGTTAAAGTTCTAAATTTCATCATATTTCACTAGGTGAAAATTCTCATAAAGCAAACATGCCTTACGCATAGAATAATCAAGGAGTATGTATGGGAATTATTTGAAATTGCTTCTGGGATAATTTTTTGCATAGGTTGACTTTTACTTAGAAGCCCATTTGAATTTTCTTTCTTAACAAAAAGGCCCAATCGACTAATACAACGTAAAATTTCTTTCTCTAACAAGAAATTTCTTTCTCCATTTCGATGGGAAAAAATTATATATTACACATTGAACGAAAATACTTCAAAAAATTACAATGGATTGTATTTATCGAATCGAAATATGTTGAAGTTTTGATTTGAATGAAACTTAAACTTATTTAGTACTGATTTGTGATTGAAACAATATGTATCAATCGATACCTAAACAATATTAACTATTTTGTGTGTGTACTTACTATATGAACAACCTGGGTATGATATTATCACATATATAATGTCATGTTTAGATTATTATTTTCACATAATACTTAAAAAAAAATCACATTATTCTAGTAAATAGATTTAATGGTTACGATATGAGTCAAGATTGAAATTTTAAAAATCGTAAAATGCAGTAATTAAAAATGATCAAATCTACAAGTTACACATAGTATAATATTAATAGCAAAATTTGACCTAACGAATCTAAGAGCTACAATTTGGATTACGATTAAAATTTCTAAATTTTAAAAATAAAATTGACCAAATTAGAGTATGTTAATGTAAGCTCGAATAGGTATAGATTTGGGTTGGATCTGGACTGTGAAGATGAAAGGCCCTGTAAGGAGGAAAATAAATTATGAGCGTCGAAATTCGCATTCCAATCTCTTTCTGATGGTTAAGTTAGTGATTAACAAGGAGGACAGGATTAATTAAAGTTGAAGAATATGAATTGTGAGCTTATCTTAAAAGAGGTTTCAGAGGTCCTTGCCTCGAGATTGACTCATCCACCTGCTATGTTCGTTTGCTCTCATTGTCTCATGTTGAGCAATATGTCAGCTTTGTTCTCGCTTGGCATTCGCTATGTTAGGGTCCTTTGCTTGCATGTTGCCTATCCTTAAGAGGTTGCTTTGTAATGAGAACAAGCAAGAATGAAGAAGAATATTGAACGTATCTTATTTTCACATATTTGAGATTACAAGTTTACTGTATTTATAATACAAAGCCTGAAACTGACTAACTGTTAATACTAACAAACTTACTTTAACTGCAGTAACTGCTTGTATTCCTTAACATGCCCCCAACGTCTTAACTTCTGCTGACTAACCAACTTTCTTAATCACCTTAAGGCACGACCGAAACTTTGTAAACAAAGGTACTGCTAAGGGTTTTGTAAAAACATCTGCAACTTGTTCCTGTGCTGGAACATGCCCCACACTTAGCTTCCCAACAGCAACCTTCTCCCTAACAAAATATAGGTCCAATTCAACATGTTTAAATTTCGAATGCATCACTGGATTGGCAGAAATCGCAACAGCTCTAGAGTTATCACACCATATAGTAGGCTTCCTTGATGGTGTTACATGAAGTTCAGACAGCAAAGACTCCAGCCAGACCACCTCAGTTACTGCGCAAGCTAATCCTCTATATTCAGCTTCTGCAGTTGATCTAGAAACCACCTGCTGCTTCTTTGACCCCCAAGCAACAGGATTACCACCTAGAAAAACACAAAACCCCGAGGTCGACCTCCGATCATCAATATCAGTGCCCCAATTTGCATCCGAATAACCTACAATATTCAAAGTAGCAGTACGGGTGAACTGAACACCATAATCCAAAGTGCCTTGCAAGTATCGAAGAATCCGTTTGACTGCTTTAAAATGTGCATCAAGTGGTCGATGCATGATCTGACATACTTTGTTGACAGCAAAAGTGATGTCCGGTCTGGTGATGACCACATACTGCAATGCACCTACAATACTTCGATAGTCAGCCACATTCATAACCTCACATTCAGCATGCTGAGACAGAACAGAAGAAGCAACCATAGGTGTAGGGGAACTATTTGCTTGGTCCATTTTTGCCTTGCGAAGAAGATCAAGCACGTATTTACGTTGACTGAGAAACAAACCAGTAGAGTTGGAAACTACCTCAATGCCAGGAAATAGCTAAGAGAACCCAAATCTTTCAAAGAAAACAAGTATCCAAGTCAGTAACAAACTGGTCAATACTGGCTTGATGATTTCCAGTAATGATGATGTCGTCGACATAGACTAACACATATAAGATCACTTCAGCAGTTTTCTTAACAAACAATGAACCATCAGATTTGGTCAAAGAGAACTTTGAAGACAACAAAAAATCCCGAAGTTTAGAGAACCAGGCCCTAGGAGCTTGTTTAAGGCCGTACAAAGCTTTCTTTAGCTTACACACCAGTGGTTTGTCACCATAAGTCTGCTCAAAACCAGGTGGTTGTTGCATATAAATCTCTTCTGACAGGTCGCCGTTGAGGAAAGCATTGTTGACGTCCACTTGTCTCAGTGGCCAGCCAAACTGAACCGCCAATGCCAAGACAACCCTGATCGTTGTGGGCTTAACAACAGGACTGAACGTGTCTTGATAATCCACCCCAGCTTTCTGAAGGTATCCCTTAACCACCAAACGACCTTTGTAGCGAGCAACGGTACCGTCAGCATGCCTCTTGAGCTTGAACACCCATTTACATCCCACTGTTCGTCGATTTTCTAGTAGGGGAACTAAATCCCAGGTGTCATTCTTCAGGAGGGCTTCATACTCTTGCTGAGCTGCACGCGCCCACTCTTTGCTTGTAAGAGCCTCGTCAATAGTAGCAGGTTCTGTGTTACTTAGTTTAACCGTGAACACCCTTGGCTTAAAGACACCGTTCTTGGACCTGGTTGTCATGGGGTGAATATTGACACATGAGGGCCAGAAGGATGCTGAGTATCTGACACTGGAGAAGGACTACGACCAGGTGAGGAAGTAGACTCAGAGTTACCACCAGGTGAGGAAGTAGACTCAGAGTTACCACTAAAGGATACAGTCCGTGGTGAAGCAGGAATTTAAGACTGCTCTCGAGACCTGGCAGACGTCAAAGATAGTCGAGCAGTAGGGGACTGAGCAGACCCTACCAAGCAATCCAAACCCTGCAAGTTAGAAGCATAAGGAACATTCCGAACCAAAGATTGACCATCAAGTGATACCACAACAGGAACCGAAGATTGGTGGTACTGATGTCTAGGTTGTGTACGAGAGGAGCCACCAGTGGAGCTAGCAGAATTGGCAAAAGGAAACCACCCTTCATCAAACACCACGTACCTGGAAATGAAAAGCCTGTTGTCGACATCAAGGCACTTATATCCCTTGTAAGTAGGACTGTAGCCAAGGAATGTACAAGGCCGAGACCGAAATTGAAGCTTATGAGAATTAAACGGTCTAAGATAGGGATAGCACCTACATCCAAATACTCTGAGATGCTTGTAATTAGGCACAGTCTTATGCAAAACTTCAAAAGGTGACTTACCAGCAAGAACTGAGGTTGGAAGTCTGTTGACTAAATAAGTAGCACTGATGAAGGCATGAGCCCAAAAATTCATAGACATACCAGCTTGAGCTAGTAAAGTTAATCCAGTTTCAACCAAGTGCCTATGCTTCCTCTCAACTAAACCATTCTATTCGGAAGTGTGAGGGCACGACAGTCGATGTTGAATTCCTAGTTGAGAAAGGACCTTTGGAAAAGAACGAAACTCTCCTCCCCAATCCGTTTGAAGGGCTTTAATTTTGCAGCTAAATTGAACCTCGACCAATTTTTGCAACTGAAGAAATTTATCCAAAGCTTCAAATTTTCGGTGAAGAAGATAAAGCCAGGTGTACCTTGAATATGCATCCACAAAGGAAACGTAATAAGAAAAACCGTCAGACGCTGTAGGAGCAGGACCCCATAAGTCACACACAAGGAGCTCAAAGGGAGCTATGTACACAGTTGTAGAAGGCGAAAAAGGTAATTTGTGAGACTTGCCAAGCTGGCATGCAGAACAAACTGAGGAAGTTCTCTTTGATACCTTTGAAGCAAGATTACATGTTTGAAGAACTGACATAACAGTTCTATTACAAGGGTGACCTAGGCATTTATGCTAGAGATCAAAACAAAAAACATTAGAATCAAATGACTGTAGTGAGGTGGTATTTACAACAGGAGTAGAGATATTAGAAGTTGACACAGCAGCACCGTCTGAAACATCCGACAGATCAAACTGATAAAGACCATTATGAATGCGGCCCACCAGCAGTGTTGTCCCTGTCTTGATATCCTTCACAAAGCAACGTAAGGGATGAAACTCAAAGAAAACTTGGTTATCAGCAGCAAACTGAGCAACAGACAGCAAATTCTTGCAAATTTGTGGGACATGCAATACACGTTTGAGATGAAAAACTTTATTAGAACAAGCAAAAGAAGAAGATCCAATATGAGCCACTGGTACAGACATACCGTTACCCATGAAGAGCCTATTATTACCTGTGTATTGAGCAGCTTCATGCAAATTCTCCAAATTGCTAGTGACATGATTAGAAGCACCAGAGTCGGGATACCAAATCTTTGTGTTCAGAGAACCTGTAGGAAGTCGATTGTTCGTGGAGACAATGTTACCTTGCGGACAACTAGAACAACATTGAGAACCTTCACAACACAAATTTGAAGCAGCCTGAAACTGATGACACTGAGCTTGCAAAGGTTGATCGGACACCCCTTCAAACGACTCATCAAACCTATAGTAGCATTTCTGAACTGTGTGACCAATGCGACCACACAACTGACACTGAGGTTTGTTATGCGTAAAACGCCTGCCTCGACCTCTTCCTCGAAACGACCGAGAGCCACGGCCTCTATAGGGTGGTCGAGAACCACTTTCACACTGCTCACTATTATTAACAGTGGATGCACCTTGCTGAGCCACATTAACCTGCAAGGGTATACTTAAACTAGAATCTTGCTGGCGAGATTCACAATCAAGTAACATCTCTTCAAGAAGATCAAAAGAAACTGACATAGCTGAAGCAACAACACGGACTGAGTCATATTCAATAGGTAATCTAGTAAGAATAACACTATTTTGTTCCTGTACAGACATAGAATGACCAGCAGCAACTAGTCTATCACACAGAATCTTTATCTTGGACAAATACTCTTTAATGGTGAGATGCCCTTTCTTTTGAGAGTATAAAGTGTGCCTTAGAGTAGAGACTGACATAGTAGATTTTGCAGCAAACCTCCTAAGAACCGCATTCCAGACATCAACACTCGAACGAGCATTAGTAAGATGTACCAGAATATCATCAGATATTGTAGACAACAGCCAAGAAGCCAAGAGTTTATCTTGCTGTTTGTGAACCAAGAAATCCGGATTGACCACAAGATCGCCATTACCATCAACAAGAGATTGCGGAGGAACACCAACAGTGCCAAGAACAAAGTCTTGTAGTCCATAACCTTTAAGAATCAACAAAACTTGTTGTTTCCACAGTAGAAAGTTGTGCTCACTCAGTTTTACTGTATCATGTTTGGGGAATTGCTGAAGGTTCTTCAAGACACCACACCCAGGATCAGAAGAAACATGAACCGAAGGATGACTATTATCATGACCTGAATCTGCATCTGTTGCCATTAAAAAAAAAAAAACTGACTTATGGCTCAGATACCATAATGAGAACAAGCAAGAATGAAGAAGAATATTGAACGTATCTTATTTTCACATATTTGAGATTACAAGTTTACTGTATTTATAATACAAAGCCTGAAACTGACTAACTGTTAATACTAACAAACTTTCTTTAACTGCAGTAACTGCTTGTATTCCTTAACACTTTGCCCTTTTATATATCTATTAAATATATCTTATAATTCTTTTAGGGCTTATATAACATAATAAAGTACATGAATTAAATTCATAATTTACGTATATTACAATAACTAATAATAAAATTTAACCATGATGACTATTAACCTCATTCAAAAAGATTTCAATTCCTATAACACAAAAAGTAAAAGAACCATTAACATGGTGGTTATATCCAAAACATCAATACAAAATAAAGAATAAAATAAAAAATGTGGATGGTAGGCTTTTGTTACAAAGCATGAAGAAAGTAGGGAAAAAGGCAAATTAAGCAGTGGCGGCTCGAGACCCATTTGCTTTATCTTCTCGGCCAGCTGCGGTGGCTGATACATAGTAAGCAACGGTGAAAAGTCCATGAATGAAACATAGAATCCCTCCAATGGAAAAGAGCCGATGGTGGGTTATGCCACATGTTTTCCTCGACTTTGAGTTGTACAGTGTCCCTATGATCAGCATTGTGAATCCCACTGCTAATATTATCCTGTTTTTCATCATCAAAAAAAGTTTTTTAAGAAAAAATCTGGCAAACTTTTGTAAATTGCAAATTAGGGTATCATTTAAGTTTGAATTTTTTTTTCAAAATGAATTCGGATAAGAAAAAATTAAGTTTGTTTAAAATATGGGTTGGATTTTGATTTCAAAAGTTAAGATTTGAGTCTGGCCAATTTAGTCCATTTTCAATTCTATAATATGTTTTCTTATTTTTTATATTGGACAAAGTTAAGAAAAATATTTTAAGGGATCAAAATCAAATTTATAAAATTTTTAGGAGCTAAAAAATAATTTTACTATTATGCTAATTTATAATTTTTCAAAGGATAATAAAATCAAATTTTTTTCATTTATTTTTTAGACCAACACCGTTACCCTTTGTATTCACCCTTGAGTTTATACTATACAAAAATAAATATATAATACTATAATATAAGTGCTAAAAAGATGTTACTTTGTTTATATTCAAAGTTGTAATAAAAGATTTGCATTGATTTTAAGTCTTTATTACCAGCGGATTTAAGGTTCAATCACCGAATAACTCGAGAAAATGTTAATAAAAAAAAATCAAAATGTAACGTAAATGAGTTAAATTAATTATTTATAGCTATAAACGAATTTGAAAAAAATAATTTAAAATCTATATATATTTCAAGTTGACTAACTATATAAGATATTAAAACTATACATCTAACTTAAATTCAACAACCTCACCCCATTTATGAACACTAATTAATTCAAGACATGCATACCATGAGAAAATAAGGGAAGCCACAGCTAATTGTTTGTTAGCAGATGCTTCGTCTAAATCTCTCTTTGTCCAAATGCACACACAACCACCAAGTAAGTTCCCAGTAACATGAGCAAGACCAAGTAGTACAGATGCTGCAAGTCCTAGCTTGTAAGCTTGTAAACTTGGGTCTCTACATTCAAAAATCCACATCCTCAAATGCTTCACCTGTTTTAACCCCAAAAAGAAAAAAACCATAAACACCATGAAAAAGATGAATCAATAATTACCATTCTCTTTACAAACATACCTTGTTTTCAGCTATTTCAGCTTCAATGCCAAGTACTCCAGCAGTAATATCCAAAGCCATAATCAATAAACAAATCAAAAAACCATAGTTTTTTGCCATGTTTTTACCGTAATAAAATTGCAGATATCTGTCAGTGAATGGCACCCATTATATAAAGCGCTATATATGGTGTATTAATGAAGAGGAGAATAAGAATAAAGTAGGGAACAGGTATGGAGATTAGTAACAATTACGAAAGTGATTAAGCTGCTTGTTTTTGGATTAAAAAGCTTCTTTTTTTTGCTCATACATATTTTATTCTTTCTTTTTTGAACTTGCTTTTTCTTTGAAATTCATATATTCCTTCCATGGATGACAAGAAAAGTAGAATTTTTTTTCACAAGAATGATAGAAAAAACATTGATCGACCCATGAGATGTGTTTGTATTTTGGAATCAAAGGAAAAGATGGTAACAGTGTAACTTTGTGAAGGAAATGATACATACATCATAAACCTTAGCTGGAAGCCTGGAATCAAACTTTCAGAGGGCAATGGCATTTACTTTTTTTTTTTTTTTTGGTCAAATTCTCTAAAATTCGGGATTTAACATAATTTAATTCTCTTATTTTGAACATAAGAAGGAAATTAAGGTGATGTAATGGAAGTCGATTCACATGTAAAAGCTAATAGTCGGAACAAAGATAAGACCGACAAATTGATTGAGAAAAATAACTCAAAGTCATTAATTGTAGGGTGCTATAAGGTCTATCCCCTCTTCATAGTTTTTTAAAGTATTTATAGTAGAGGTCCCTTATCCACTGGCATAATATATTTAGATAAACATTCAATCCCGTGAAATGCATAATGAATCATCACAGTCACGTATCGTGGGATTCTATCAATATGAGGTAGTTAAGCCTAAATAGATTCATTATTGTCTTGAGAATGCGTTCGCATTAGGGCAACATTCTTCTTTAAGCCCATGTGGTAGGTCCTATTTGAAGTGGGATAGGTGATTATGCTTAAGAAGTCAATGCAAAGCTAACAATACCCACGTGTTTTCTTGGCGAAAAGATCTAACATTAACTATTTATGTTAAATAGTTTATAATGGTTAAGGATGTTGTAAGAAAATCTTGCTAGATTGTACGTGAATACCTTGCTTAGGAAGTAAATGTTAGTCTCTATCTTTTTAGCACATGGATAAGGAACCATGCAAACTCAAAAACCTCGAGAAAGTAATATACATCAATATATCATATTTAAATACACATGCAAAGAAGCCCATTATGACTCAACTTTTAAAGCTCGTAATTAAGTCATAAGGGTAAGAAAAACCCAAAACAAGAAGCCAAGACAGGCTCTCCTTTATCATGAAATCTTACGAGCACTATTTCGTACAATTATTCTGTGAATCATTATACATTTTTTATCGTGATTTTAAATTCAAGTATATAATTAAAATTTAAAATTTAATATAAAACTATAATTTAAGTTACTTTTTTAACAATGTCAAATTTCTCATAAAGTCATTGCCAAAAGAAAAAAAATAAAAAAGAAGAAAAATCTCATAAAACAAACATATGGAAATCATCTCAAAATGCTTTAGAGCTAGTTTTTTTTAGTAGGGTTTATTTTTACTTAAAAGCCCATTTGAATTTTCTTTGTAAACAAACAAGATAAAGGCCCAAATCAACTAATACAACGTAAAATTTTCTCTCTAACAGGAAAATCTGGCCTTATCCATTTTCGAGGGAAAATATATATTACACGTAGGACAAAAATATTTCGGAAAAGTACAAGTGTTCGATGAGTCTCGATCATGGAAAAAAACATGTCTCTAGAACCAACTCAAAACTTCAGGTACAGATTGTTGTCATTATCGCCATGCTTATATGTTGGGAGATAAAAATAAAATCCTGGGAAATTCTCTGTTTTCCAGAAAAACCGTAAAAACAGAGTGAACAAAAAATGTCGCTTTATTACAGATGGAAGAATTTTGAGGAAGACGAGGATCGACCCGAAAAGCCTCGCCGGTTTGGGGTCACTGAAATGCGAGGACCCAATCATACTCTCTTGACCCAGAACGTTCTTCAGGTATTGAATTTCAATGGGTTGTTTTTAAATTTCGGAAATTTATGATTGAGCTGAATAAAAATGGTTTCTTTTTTTACCAGGATATATTTGAATCAATGGGTCAATTTGTTGATGGGTTGAAGTTTTCCGGGGGTTCTCATAGTTTAATGCCTAAATCGTTTTTGAAACAAGTGATTGATATGGCTCATCAACATAATGTTTATGTTAGTACTGGTGATTGGGCTGAACATTTGATTCGTAAAGGTCCTTCGGCTTTTAAAGATTATGTTGAAGTAAGTTGAGTTATACCGAGATTGAAGCTTTTTTATGGTTAAAGTATTTTCCTTTTTTTGATAATGTTGTGATTTAATGTTCTTGAAGGAGTGTAAGCAAATGGGGTTTGATACAATTGAGTTGAATGTGACATCACTTGAAGTTCCTGAAGATACACTTTTGAGATATGTGAGATTGATTAAAGGTGGTGGCTTAAAAGCTAAGCCTCAGTTTGCTGTCAAGTTTAATAAGTCTGATATACCTATTGGTGGCGATAGAGCATTTGGAGCTTATGTTCCTCCTCCTCCAAGATCTACTGGTATGGATCTCATTCCTTTTTTTTTTTTCTCTCTGTGTGTGTAAGCAAGGTCTTCTCATGTCCGTTTTGGGTTCATGGAGACTAATCTTTTGGGAGTCGTGATTGCCTGGATAATGTGCCTTATCACTGCACTTAAATTCTTGTTGGTGAACTATATTTCATTGAATGAGTTACTATTAGGTAAAAGTACCATAGAGGCTCTTGTACTAAAAGTCGAATTACATTTTGTTCTCTCTACTAAAAAAATTAGGCTAATTAGTCATTGTACATTAGATCAAAGAGCAAACTGGTCCTTTTATTAATAATTTTATCATCCATTTTTACTGTTAAAAATTGGTCCTTATAGGTTAGAATGAGGCACACGTGGCACAGTACTTGTAATTATTATTTAGTTATTCTGTCAGCAACACTAGTTTATAATAATAGAAATGGATTAAATTTTAATAGAAAGGATTAGTTTGTTCTTTGATATAATGTACAGAGATTAATTTGCCTATATTTTGAGTAAAGGGGACAAAATGCAATTTGACTCTTAGTACAGGGGCCTCCATGGTACTTTTACCGTTACTATTGGTTTTTATGATTTTTTTTTTCCAAATTTTGACGAGGGATTTGCATTAGTTTTGCTTTTATTGAATTAAGTTTCAAGGGAATTGAACCATATAGCTAATCATACTTTTTTCAGTGATTGCCATCTTTTAGACCCTTTATTTTCATGTATATGGATGTTCATAGCAATAATGTTCAGTTTTTGTACTGGTTAGAATGAGTGGAACCATTGAAATATGGTTTGGTTGAACCAATGTGGTCTCTGAGCTGTTTTCAAAAACCAACTATCATTGTTGCATTTGCTATAACCCGAATATATTTACAGAACTTGTTGAAGATGTTGACCTATTGATCAGGAGGGCTGAGAGATGCTTAGAAGCTGGTGCAGACATGATTATGATTGATGCAGATGATCTATGCAAACATGCTGATTCAGTACGGGCGGATGTAATTGCAAAGGTTATTGGTCGTCTAGGTCTTGAGAAGACAATGTTCGACGCTTCAAATGCTAGAGCCTCCGAGTGGTTTGTCAGGCAATATGGACCAAAGGTATAATGATTATTCATTAAGTTACCCCATACCAAATTCTGATGTTTCTGATTATATATAACTGACATTCATGACTTGTTACTTTCAGGTGAACCTCTTTGTGGATCACTCTCAGGTAATGGATTTAGAGTGTCTCAGAGGATGCAACCTTGGAAAAAATCACAACTCGGTTCTTGGTTCGTCGTATTTTCTGTTCTGAACTGGTAAAGACTTATAGAGATACAACTTCCCTGCTGTAGTTTATCAAGTAAGCATTGTTCAAAAAAAAAAAAAAAAAAAAAGTAAGCATTGGTATGCCTTATGTTTGTGCTGAGAGTGTGAAGTTTAATCGAGATGAAAACATTATCGACTATTATTGCAATAAAGTTGAAGCTCTTTACAATGACTGATTTTTTGTTTTCGTGTTGGATTCTACTGATTCTGCCTATATCTTTTCATCTTTCAGTTAAGGAAGAATCAAAAGTCCCTTGTAAGTCCAGTTCGAAAGTAGTTTCTTCTGTTATAATCCGGTAGGTTTCCGAGTTCCTCGGCTTACGAATCTCGGACAGTGCAAACACAATCTTCCTCATTGAGGGCCTTTTTCTTGAAACAGGATTTACACAATTATAAGCAAGACCACCCATAAAATTTAGTTGTTGAACATCAAATTTTCCTTCAAGTCTAGGGTCTGCAATCTCTTCCCACCCTTCATTGTCCTCTACACCAAGAGCCACCTATTCAATGTCAAAGCCCTTCAATTAAATGTTCATAATCTATACGTATAATATCAAGTAATCTAAGCACGTCTTGAACTTACAAACTCTACGTATTCCATGAGATTCTTTTGTGCATTCTTGCCACTCATTAGTTCAAATAGGAGAACCCCGAAACTGTAAACATCACTTTTCTTAGTAAAAATTGATGTAGATATGTATTCTGGGTCTACGTAACCGAAAGTTCCTTTAATATCAGATGAAGAATGCAAAGCACTCTTCTCCTGCCTTGAAATCCCAAAGTCAGCTACCTGCACAGTATGGCCTTATTAAACCTCATTGATAGGAGAAATGAAGTATCTAGCAGACAGCTGAAAACTTACTCTAGCTTTCATGAAGTGATCCAACAAAATATTCGACGATTTGATGTCCCGGTGCACTACTGGTGGAACAGCCTGTTATGAAAACAGGCTGAGTGAGCAAACTATGTATTTAAACCGTAAACCCTAAACCAGATTAACTTACCCCATAATGAAGATATTCCAAACCCCTTGCCACATCTAGAGCTATCTGTACCCTCAGATTCCAGGTCAAAGGCTCAGGTTTTTCATCTGCAATTCAAACGTGATAATGCATTTTGCATCATGACAAGTACTATTGAATTTGTTTCTTGGACAAAGTATGCATGCATTTTTATGATAGATGATGTTACATGAATGGAGTTTCAATGGTAAAAGTATCATGGAGACTTTTGTACTAATAGATAGATTATGCTATGTTTTCTTTACTCAAAAGAATGAGCAAATTAATATATTGTACGTAAGATTAAAAATGAAAATGGTCATTTTTGTTAAATTTAATCAATTTTTACTGTTAAAAACAGATGTGGTTGACAAAATAATTAAACAATTACATATAGTGTGCTATGTGTATTTCATGTTGACATATAGATACTAGCTTTTAATAATAAAAATAGATGAATGAATTCTTAACAGAAAAATACGTTTGCTATTTAATTTAAAGTATAAAAATTAATTTATATATCTCTTAATAGAAAGGTAGAGTGCAATGCTATTCGTGCCCTTATCAGCTTTGATTATTCTTACCGTATAAATGGGAGGCAAGGCTTCCATTTCTCATATAAACATAAACAAGCATTTGCAGTCCTCTTTCAGCACAATACCCCATCAAGTTCACGAGGTTCCTATGGTGTAATCTTCCAAGCAACAGAACCTACAAAGCAACAAAATATTGATGTGTACAAGCTTTCACTTGATTTCCAATAAAACCAAATCATTGATTCATAGGACATGGAAATTGAAACCAGATTTTAGTTACCTCAGTAAGGAATTCCATTGCCCCTTGCTTGGAATCAGTAGCAAGCACTTTAACAGCAACTGTCTGACCAGTTGTTATTTGAGCTTTATAAACAGGACCAAATGCCCCTTCACCTATATTCGTCGTAAAATTCCATGTGGCTTTTTGTAGCTCTCTGCAAAAACATTTCGTCCTGAAATAACGTTGAGAAAGAAAATAAACGAAAAGAAAGTCTGAAATGCAAAAATCCTTTCATACTTGTAAGAGTATTTTGGTATGCCGCATGCGGATGCCACACTCTTCCTCCGAAGCCCTTCTAACCATTGGGGCATGTTACTCCATTCAGATGTCCTAGGGGAATCTCGACTATGGTTAGAATCCGACAATACTGCGCTGGAATCCGATCCATGAATACGGATGGGGTGATTGTCAGCCCTTGGACAAACCTTTTCCGTATCATGAGATCGATCGAAACGTTTCTTTCGGTACAAAATGTACCATGCAATAGCCATGGCCAAAATAATACCAACTCCTACTCCAATGGTGGTGCCAAAAACTAATCCCAACTCGAAAGTTCTCATTTCTTAAAATAAAACCTGTTAAAATTTTCACTTAAATCTCTTATTTAATAAGAAAAAAGAAAAAGAAGAAGAAAAACATGTAAAGTTATGTTTTCTTTTTTCAGTTTTTGTTTGATACGGCCTACAAGCATGTGCGGATTAGACCAGACCTGTCTGGGAAAATTATAACCATCCATATATAGCACAAGTGCATGTGCATTGGTATTAATTAAATAACGTTAAGATTTTTTTATATAGTAATAAAGCTTTATAATCATTAAAATCAAGGGTGTGACACGTAATTAAGTACTTGTCAATCCAGACGATTGCTTTAATGGATTAGTATGTTTGCCTTCAATATGGAGATTTTATGCCTATTTTGGTGTTTGATGATATCTGGGAAAAAATGGATTAAAGGCAATGGAAGGCAATCAAATATACTGGCGTAATTCGTTTCCTTATTTAGATGATTAGGGTGGTGAAAATATGGAAATAGATGAAACTTTTGCCTATATTACCTATTAAGTGATGATTAGTTATCGAGGGAAAAAGGTAATAACCAAGAAGTTATTTACTATTATTATGGTAGTAAAAATTGATAAATGTATGTATGGATATGTCTTTGTTGGTAAAAGTACCATAAAGACCAGAGTAAATTATTATGTTACTTTTACTTAAAAAATATATAAATTAGTTTCTGTATATTTTAATTAAAATTTCATCTAATTGTATTGTTAGAAATTAGCGCGTTTGCCGGAATAATTAAACAACGAATGTAGCATGTCACGCATATGTTACACTAACATATAGAGACCAGTTTTTAACAATAGAAATAGGTATTTTTTAACAAAATGATCAATTTAATTTTTAATCTAACGTACAAGAACTAATTTACCTATTTTTTTTGAGTAGATGAGACAAAATGAAGTGTGATTCCTACTGTAAGGGTTTTATAGTACTTTTATTGTTATTGTTTTTTTCTTCCTAGTTTGGATAGCATTTCTTTAGGCCGGTAAACTGTGCCTGAAAAGCTAGTAGATTTTATAGAGCGAATGTGAGTTGTAGGTGTTGGAGTTTTGGTTTCGAGATACTGTTTGATATTTAAGTTAGTATAAGAGCTTTGTAAGGAAGAAAAACAAATTATGAGGATTCATAGATTTGACATTGTATTGTCATTGTGTTGAAGCCATGTGTTTAAGGAAGTTATTGATGAGTGTTGTATAGAGAACTAGAGATATGATAATAATAAAAAATACACTAAAAACCACCATAAGTTAAGCTTTCGCGCATGGGATATGTGTAATTGATTTTATAAGTTTAAATTGGTGAGGTACTTAGGAAAACATATGTGTGCTTGTTAGATACAAAGTTCATTGAACATAACTTACATGGTAATTTTACTCGATAGTATTAAGTAGGGGCAAGTGTTTGACCGAATCGGATGAAATAGAGTTAATCAAGTTGACGAGCTATATTTTATCATTCTAACTTGATTTGAATTTTTTTTTTGAGTTGAGTTGAGAAAATGCAATTTAAGTCGAAGTGAAATTGTTCGAATTAAATTAAAAAATTTAAACCTATCAAATTAAAAAAATTTACAGTATAACTAGTTCCATGTTAGAGCATATATATTTAAAAATTATTTTGATTTTTTTTTGTATTTTTTGTTGAAAGGGACCAATTTATTCATTTTTTAAATTGACAAGGACCAAATGGGTATTTGCATCAATATATTATTTGAGTTATTCGAATTTTTTGAGTTATTCAAATTGTAAAATTAAACTCGACTCAAACTCAAAAAACCAAACTACTTATTCAAGTTCAACTTGAAAACACCGAATAACTCATTTGATTAATTCAAAATTTGAAAACATTTTTGATACTTTTAAATTAAATCGAGTTTTGCTCACCTCTACACTCAAGTGACTATGAAATATGTTATCAAATGAATAGTTGGATGTGTTTCTTTTGAGGGCTTAATAAATTACCTTTGAAAGTAGATGTATGTGTTTTGGAATTTTTTTTGGCTGCATAAAATATTAATATATCAAATTTATATATGAATTTTATTTTAATGTGTAATTTGATATATAAGTTTTGATTTTGTATAAATATAAACATGAATTTTAAATTGTGGTTCATATATATATATATATGAAACTTTAATTTTAATTCAATAGTACACATTTAAAAAAATGAATAAATACATATATTTTCATTTTTTGTTAATATAATAGTCTGTGTATGTAATATATAAATGTAAAATGATGCTAATTTGATATTTAGTTAGACAATAATTGTTCTCTTATTTTAATATATTAGAATGCAAAGTTTTAGAAATTAAGGGTGCATGTGATTTAGACAACATTCTCTATTTTCATTTTCAAAAAACAATTTTCATTTTCTATTTTTTGAAAATTTAAAAATATATTTGGTAAATCAAAATAAAAATACTTTGGCTAGAAAGATTGTTGTTTATGTTTAAATTGTGGTGCCAATGAGGGCATATTGGTTAGGCATATAGGTTGATAGAGAATCGGTATAATTTGACATGATTTAGCATCTTTTGGTTGTGTTTTGAGTAGTTGTATACATGATTTTTGGTAAGCTTGGGACTTAAGTAAATCATTGTTGAAAATCTTGCATTTCAATGTATCAAATAACACACACGGTCAGGGGCGAATCCAACCCCCCTAAAATAGAAAAATTTTTATTTAGGCCCTTTAAGATTTTTAAAATTTTAAATTAATAAAGGTAAAATTGCATGTTGCCTGTAACAGCTCGATTTTGGGTTTAGTCGGAACAGTGGTTTTGGGACCACAAATCCGACAAGAAAAATTTATTTTAAAATTTTGACATGGGTTGCATTATAATAAGAAGGTTGCATGAAAATACTGATATGAAAATTTTATCGATTTAGTGATTAATTAATGAAATGACATATTTGTATAAAATGTAGAAATTGAATTCTAGAAGCTAGAAGGGTTAAATAGCTATGAAATTCAAAACTAGAGGTTCTTATATGGTAAATAGACTATCAATCAAAAGATGGTAGATTTTTATGGATGAATCATCCATGAAATTTAAGGAAAAAAAAAGGACTAAATTGGAATTTGGGGAAATTAAAAGATGATAATTAATTACATGAACATATCATCCTTTTCTATCATCTTCTTCTCCAAAATTTACATGGAAACCCTAGGAGAGAGAAAAGAGACTTTCTTGGCATAAATCGGTAAGTAATCATGTCCCGTTTTTAATAATTTTTATATTTTTGAGATCGAGATAACATATTCTCTCTATTTTTAGGATTTATTTGAAAAGTTATCAAGGTATGGAAATTGTGTCATGGATAAACATGCTGAAAAATGAAAATTTATGGTAGAAAATGAAAGGTTGTTAGTAAATAAACAACTTTTACAAAGTGATTTTGGGTGAAATTGAGATTTAGGGACTAAATGGTAAACTTGTGAAATTCAAAGGAAAATTCTAATTTTTTGTGAAATCTATGGACTGTTATAGATATATATGAATTTCGTTTAGGCTTGAAAAGGGGATTGAATTGCATGAATTTCATTTTTCGAGCCTAGGGACAAAATAGGAATTAATGAAAAGTTTAGGGGCGAAAATGTAATTTTTCCAAAGAGTATTTTTGAACTAAATTGAATAATGTGAGTGTTAAATAAGTTAAACATGTTGTTATAAATCAAGAAAGACGGGAAATTGACCTTGATCAATAAAAAGAAAAGTGAGAAAAAGTGAATATGAAATAGTACATTCAGCAACAAAACAGTTTAGACAACAACAATTGTGTGACTTTGAAAAATCACCAAAAATGATAAAAAATGAATTAGAGGCTGAATAATATATGAAATTAAACCTGAATGAGTCTATTTTCACATAAAAGAAACGGTGTATACAAAAAAAATTTTATATTATGAGATATTTGAATTTGGGTGAGATAGGGTCAGAATGATTTTAGAATTTCCTATTCTGACTTGGAAAAATAAATAAAAATTGTACAAAAATAATTATAGGTTATAATTTATATTTTAAAATCCTTAATGAGTCTATTTTCAAGAGAAATAAATGAGGACATCATTCGAATTCTGTACAATGAGATAATTAATTTTTAGTGAAGAGAGGTCGGAACTATCAAACAGTGAAATAGGGGAAACTTTAAAGAATAAACTGTACTTATTGGCTAAACTAAAAATTTTTAAAATTTTATGGTAAGAATATATGTGAGTCTAGTTTCAGGTAAAATTAACGGATCTTAATTTGGAGCTCTGTAGCTCGAGATATAAATAAATTAGTGACTCTGACTCAGACAGACAGCTTGAATTTACATGCAGGAAAATAGTGATAGTATGGATAATGTTGTTTAAATGTGTTTACACATTAAGGATGTGGAATGGAGAGGAGGAGGAGGAAAATTCTATGTGAATATTCAGCTAATATGAGTTTATTTTAAAATAGATAATTTACATGTTATAGGTTCAGGGACTAAATTGAATAAAAGTAAATTTTTAGGGTAATTTTGTAAAAATATAAAAAATGACCAAATTGCATGAAATGAATTGTTTTATTATTTAAGTTAATAAATTGAATGAAATATTAATTTAGATCAAGATTGGGCAGAAAATTGAGGGAAATAGAAAATTTCCAAAATGCCCCTGTATCTTGGTATTTCTGCAAATTAACCTGGTAAGTTCTTATGAACTATATTCTATACAATTTTGATTAAAGTGAATGTTATTTGGTGATGAATAATATATATGTATATGTGTTAGTATTGAACTGAATTTAGAGAACTGAATTGAATAAGAAATATGTGTTTGTATCACTATAATTCAAACTTTATCATTATTATGTGTTTAATTTACTAATTATGTGTGGTAAGTATTTTAAGGTAAGTGTTTATTAAAATGATAAATTTATGATTGGGTATTGAAATTGAGACTGATACTGAACTGAATTATGGAATACTAAATATTGTTTTGAGTACTGATTTGAATTGTGAAGTTACTGAATATTGTTATGTATACTACATTGAACTATGAAATTATTGAAGTAATGAATTACTGCAATACTGTGAAACTGATTGAAATAAGTAATTATAATTGATACTGAACTAAGATGGAAATTGTACTAAAAAGTGAATTAAATACCCTATTAACTAGTCGGGCTAGTCGGATATAGTTGACATGCCATAGGATATGGGAGAGTACGGGTTTTTGCCGGCTTACTGATCAAGCACTTATGTGCCGACTACTGTTACTGTTACCGATTCGACACTTTGTGTGTCGAATACTGTTACCGTATTGTTACAGATTCAGCACTTTGTGTGTCGAATACTGTTACCATTACTGTTACCAATTTGGCACTTTGTGTGTCGAATACTGTTACCGTACCGTTACAGATTCGGCACTTTATGTGTTGAATACCGTTACTGCTACTATTACTGCTACCGTTACTGCTTACTGTTTAGGCACTGTGTACCGTTAAGATACAATGTGCCCTACTGGTGTGTTTGGTTGGAATCCACGTATCCGCCAAAGCCTGAGTCTGTTAATAGGGGTAATTAAATGAAAAGTTAAATCGAACAAAATGAAACAGTTGAGCTATTGAAAGAAATGTGATTGTGGAATATAATTTGAAAATGTGAATTGAATATGAAAATGTTAAATGAAAACATGAACTAAATATTCATGAGATAAATAATGTCTCAATGTGATAGTATATGATATTAACTAATGAAAGTCAAATTGAATTGTTATTGGAAATATATTATCGAATTTAATATTCAGTTTAGATTGAACACGGGATTGAGTACAATTGTTCTGTGGCAAAGGATGAATTGTCGGATAAGACCATAGTTGGACTATGGCACAAAAAGAACGACATACTCATATCCATAAGCCGTTCTTTGATTCAGTAAGAAATGGTAAGAGACTTATGTGTTTGAATTGAAAGAATTATAGATTATTATTGATATCGATCTGAAGGAAGTGTGTTTATTGATTATATTGTATTTGACAAAAGAAATTATGAAGTATTAGAGTTATTTAAAATTCTACTAAGCATTCATTACTTACGTATTTGTTTTTATTTATTCTACAGATTATCGGAAGCTCGATTGGGTTGGAAACTTGTTGGAGATATATCACACTATCCGTTGGTTATATCGGTATGTTCGAATGTTTGGATTTTGGATATAGTTGCATGTATAGGTATTTTGTTTAATAATGGTCTATTTCCATTCACACGTGCAGAGACACGGGCATGTGTCCCCTACTTCTAAGAAAAAAATTTTGAAAAGTTGAGAAATGACCTTATTTAATTTGTAAACTCCGGTAATGCTCTGTAACCTATTCCGGCGACGGATTCGGGTTACCCTTAAAAATGATAAAAATTTTATTTAATCATTTAAAAATTATAAAGATATAGATTATTAAAATTGTGAAATTGTACTTTTACTATCGTAAATAATTACAATTTAATTTTGCCTCCTAAAAAAATTTTTTGGCTTCGCCCCTGCACACAGCTGTGTGCTCTGTTCAATAATCTTAGGTCCACACGGCATCAGTTAGTTACACGGTCTGAAGATACAACCGTGTGTTTGTTTTCAATAATGAAAATAGTGAAAACAATTTGGTATGTATTTTTCAAAATGAAAATGAAAAAAAATAAGTAAATAACCAAATTAAAGTATAATTTATTAAAAATGTATTACAATAGTAAAATAAAATGAAATTAAATAAAAAAATTTAAAGGTTATAAAAATAAAAATAAAATACTTCTAAAAGGATTCGAAATGGGATAAATTTTAAAAAATTTATTTGTTTTTGTTATGAATATCTTATTAAGTGAATGTCCATCAACATCAGGATACGTCTTGATGTATTTTAAATTCTAATAGTCATTAGAAGTAGATCTTTTACTTTATTTATACTTTTTATGCCTATAAATAGAGGCTTTGGAGAATTTGTAAATATTGTAATTGATCAATAAAAGACGCTCTCTCTTTGTTCTCCCATTCTATCTGTTCTTTACTCTCTGTCTATTTATTTTATAATAGTTTTCAACTTTTTTTTCATTTTTTGTAAAACATTTTTATTGAAAATAATGAGAACATGTTTTCTTTTACCAATTTTCACGTAATTTTATTTTTATTTTATAAAATTCATTTTCAAAATTTTTAGCCAACCATGTTTTTGTTTTTATTTTGATGATTTTTATGCAAACAACATACAAGTTCATTAAGTGTTGTGGACATTATATTTTCTTTTCAATACAATTGTGATTTGAATTTTGAATTTGACATCTAAATTTAGCAATTAGGTTTATTTTAGTATTTGTATTTTTTTAGTTTAATTTGGTCTTTAAACTTGGCAATTAGATCTATTTTGGTTCATTAACTTGGATTCTGTTTAGATTTGATGATGTGACCAATGTTACTAGAACAGGACTAGATTGGATAGACCAAAACTTGATTGATATAATAGTATGAAAAAAGGGTTGAACCAATTAACTTGAAAACTGCTTGAAGTTGGTAAAAATTGAAAACCGAGACAAAAAGCGACAGTTGAACAAGTTTAGTAAATTTTTTATTTTTAGAATTTTATGAAATTTTAATTAATTATTATTAGTCCAAAGATTGAACCAATCGAACTAGTTAAATCAGAAACTGATGGTTTGGCCTGTTCAACTACTTATCTGATTATTAAAACACTGAATTTAACACAATCTCATAGTGTCATATCATTAAACTTTTGTAATTTTTAAGTCCAAGACTAAAATATACTTAATTGTCAAGTACAGGTATCAAAGTGAACAAAAAAAAATTACAAATATAAAAATCAACTTGATTATCAAATTGAGAAAATAAAAACTATATTATCCACGACCTCGTTAAACTTAATAGTATGAACCCTAATTGAATTATACACAAAGATATCACATACAAATTCTTAATACACTAATTTTTATACTATTTTACATGTCTTTTCTGTCACAAGAATTTGTTTTATATGAATTTTAAATTGTTTTTTCCACCTTTTTTGTAAGAAAGATATTATATGCAAGAGTTGATGGATAAAAGTACGGACCCCTTCACATGAAAAACAATATATTAAAGACGTTATCAAGGAGTAGCCATTTAGATTACGAAATCAAGGGATATTTATTGAGAAATGATTCAAACCATGTATTTTGGAGGATGTGTGGTCCATATACGTGGGTAAGTTACAACATTCATTAGCCTATAAAATCAATTAGCTTTTTTATTCTAGCTCACACAAATCATATTCCCATCGCCCCCCCCCCCCCCCCCCCCCCCCCCAATGGAGTGTAGTAGGCAAGTGCAGGTAGTTGATGATGAGCAGCAAGTTGTAAGTTGCCACTTGAAATCAGCAGCCTTTGATGAGATCCAACAAAGACGATCTGCAAATTATAAGGCTAACATTTGGCAATATGATTTCTTACAATCCCTTCCAACCATATATAATGTGAGCTTCATTTCACTCCAATCATTCTCTCTCTCTATATATTGTTTTTTATAGTAAAAACTTTGTATTAATTGTTGGGTCTTTTTCAAAGCACTTTTCTCCCTTCAACTAAATTAACAGCCAAATACATTTGCAGGGTGTGGAATACAAGTTAAGGGTTGAGAATTTGAAAGAGAATGTGAAAGACATGTTTGTGGAAGCAAAGGACCAATTAGCCAAATTGGAGCTGATTGACATTATCAGAAAACTAGGCCTTGGGGACCTTTTTGCAGAGGAAACGCATAAAGCTTTACAAACTGTAGTATCTTCCATGAAAAACAACAAAAATGGTGAAGAAGAAGAACTCTATATGACTGCTTTACGCTTCAAGCTCCTTAGGCTGCATGGCTACGACGTTTCCCAAGGCATGAAATCTAATCATTATCTCTAGATTAAACTATCTTTTTACAGTATATCTAACTCTCATGAACTACGCAGACGTATTCAATGCAGTCTCAATAACCAAATGCAGTGACATCAAGGGATTGCTTGAACTCTTTGAAGCTTCGTATCTAGCTTTTGAAGGAGAAACCATTTTGGATGAAGCTAAAGCTTTTTCAACGGAAGCTCTTAGGAATGTTTATCCTACACTGGATTTGAACTTAGCTAAGGAAGTTGCTCATGCTTTGGAACTTCCAATGCATTGGAGAGTGCAGTGGTTTGATGTTAAATGGCGCATCACCATGTATGAAACATACAATAAAAACATAGACAAACGTTTTCTTGAATTGGCTAAAATTAACTTTAACACAGTCCAAGCCATACTTCAGAAAGATCTAAGGGAAATTTCCAGGTGATGAACGATGGCAAGCACTGTATTGTTTTCATCTTTCAATCTCATGACACATGCAAATGGAACTTATGTATGTATGTATGTATGTATGTATTCAGGTGGTGGAGGAACCTAAGGCTAATGGAGAGTTTAAACTTTACAAGGGATCGATTGGCTGAAAGTTTCTTATGCTCAGTTGGACTTACTTACGAGCCTCAATACAGTTGTTTCAGAAAATGTCTCACTAAGATTACCACCATGATATTAATCATAGATGATGTTTATGATGTTTATGGTTCCATTGAAGAGCTAGAGCAATTCACCGAGGCTGTTGACAGGTAATATATATATATATATATATATATTAGTTGAGGGGCTAACTCTTTTGAGAAAAGTCTTCAAACTCAAGGGAGAAGTGTCAGTATAGCGCATAATAAAATAAAAGTATCAAGAGGCCTTTATAATTGAAGTTTGATTGCATTTTGCCCCTTCTACTAAAAAATGGGCAAATTAGTGTTTTTACATTAGATCAAAGAGTAAATTGATCCTTCTGTTAAAAATTCCATCTATTTCTATTGTTAAAAATTGGTCATTTGTTAGAATAATATACGTGTGGTATGCCATGGGTAACTATCTAGTTATTCTATCAACAACGCTAGTTTTTAACAGAAAAATATGGATGGAATTTTTAATAGAAAAGACCAGTTTGTTCTTTAATCTAAGTTAAAGGGACTAATTTGTCCATTTTTTAGTAGGAGGAACAAAATACAATCTAACTTCTAGTACAATAGCCTCCATGATACTTTTACTTGTGCAATAATAATTATGGAAGTTACCTATACGCAGGGGACTCAAACCACCAACCTAAAGCATATTAACCGTATTAATCTCTCTGCATTTAGGTGACTTACATAACTATATTACGTACTATAGTGCCACCTCTCCCTTGAGTCTTGCTAGTCATATTTCTATATCTTCACCAATTGAGGTGCTCTTTTTCCGTGAACTGTACACGGCTCTTGACAGAGGAGAGAAACAAAACCCTGACATAGGGACAATACCTTAAAGTTGTTGGGGGTTCGACCGTCTACCCGTCAGACAACACTTTGAAAACTTCTCCTAAAGAAATCAACCCTTAAACAATATTTATTTCATGTTTGTAAAGCATTTGTTGAGAAAACCATCTTAAGTTCAGGTGGGATTCAAGCAAAACTGAGGATCTACCCGAGTGCATGAAAACATGCTTTCAAGCTCTATACGATATTACCAATGAAATTGCTTATGACATACAAGAACTTAATGGTTGGCAAGTCCAAGCACTACTTCATATGAGGAAAGCGGTACTATGTTTACATAAATGAATACCTTTTATTGTTTAATCAATTCAAGTTTTGTATCTTACATTAGATTTTATTTTGCAGTGGACAGGATTTTGTAAAGCACTATTTGTAGAAGCAAAATGGTATAATAAAGGATATAGTCCATCCCTTGAAGAATATTTAAGCAATGCATTAATTTCATCAGGAGCCATTGTGATTTCCATTCACTCAATGCTTTCAACGGGGAGTACTGATGAAAAAGTTATCAATCTATTGGGAAAAGATGAAGATCTTGTTTACAACATCAGCATCATAACACGACTTTACAACGATTTAGGAACTTCAATGGTAATTTTTTTTCTCATGACACTAATTTAATCATGAATTTTTATAGCGATACAAAAATTATAGAATGAATTGTAATAGGCGGAGAAAGAGAGAGGGGATGCACCATCATCAATCTATTGTTACGCGCGAGAAATGGATGTTTCAGAGAAAGAAGCTGAAGAACATATCAAGAACATGATCAACAATACATGGAAGAAAATAAATGGGCAATGTTTGAATAATCAATCACATAATTTGCTCCCATGTTCTTTTGTTAAGGTTACTACTAACGTTGCACGTATGGTGCAATGTCTGTATCAGTTTGGTGATGGGTTCGGCATTCAAGACCGAGAGACTCGAAACCATATCATTTCTCTTTTAATTGAGCCATTCAATTTGGATAAGACTGCAAAGGATTAAAATATGAGAAAAATAAGGGAAAGAAGAAAATTGAAGGCTACTCGAAAGTACAAAATTGAACTTTGTGATGCATGTTGTAGATGCTTCACAGATTCCTCGTGCTACACAACTTGGGTGGAAATTCAAACATTGTTATTTGTAATAGTTTTTATGTACCAATTCCAAATAAAACAAAGAGTGATTGTGACAGAAAAAGATCTAGTCCCTAACTTGATAATGTTATGAGTATTTGTTGTATAGTTAAAGTCAGTTAAAGTAGTTAGTTTGTTGTTAGCGGTAGGCAGTTAGCTGTTAACATTAGTTAGAAGTTATCTTTGTATATTAAATAGTCTGCAAATGACTGTTAGAAAATATAGTGAACTGAGATATTTTGTATGTACTTTGTAAAGTCTTGACATGGTATCAAGAGCTAGGTTATTGGTGTAATTTTTGGGGGGAGGGGCCATGGCTACAGAAGCTATTCCAACGGTTGATACTCCTAGGTATTCCTCTAATAATGGTGAAGCAGTTTACTTACATGGTTCTGGTAATTCTTCTTCGCATATTGTTCAGTTTTTTCTAAACATGATACTATCAAACTCGGGGAACATAATTTCCTGTTATGAAAACATCAACTTCTGTTGATTCTTGAAGGATATGGTCTTGAGAGATTTGTTATAGGTACTGTTTCCATTCCCTCACCCTTCATTTCTGGGAATGAGGGTTAACTCGATGATAATCTCGCACTTTTTGTTCACAAGAGGCAGGATAAATTTTTGGCTTCTTGGTTGTTATTTACGGTTATAGATGATGTCTTAGTTCATCTTACAATGGCCAAGAACAGTCTTGAAATCTGAACTATAATTGAAAGACGATTTGGGAAAAAGTTAAACATCAAGATATCCAATATGCGTCATTCTCTCTACTTGATCAAGAAAGGTAGCCTCACTGTTAAAGAGTATCTGTTCAAGGTTAAACAGCTGAGTGATGGTTTAACTGCAATAGGCAGCCTAGTTAATGAACAAGAACAAGTTAGTATCATACTAGCTGGTCTTCCCATAGAGTATGAATCTATTCGTGTTCTTGCATCGGCAATCCCTGTCTCTCTTGACTTGCTAATCGAAATGCTCCTTTGCAAGCCAATCTGGCTTCTCACTCTCAATAAAGTAGTACAGACAAATTGGGTCAGTCTGTAGCCTCCACTCGTTTTTTCAGGAATCTAAGTAGGGACAAAGGGGACAAGGCCGAGGTTGGTCTTGTGGATGGGCTCGTAGCAATGGACGGAGCTGGTCTCGTTCTAGACCACAGTGTCAACTATGTGAAAAGATGGGTCATATGGTTCAAACTTGCTATCATAGGTTCGATGAGAATTTTTCTGGGGAAGGACCTGGTCATTCGGTGCAAGTTAACTGTCATCAACTTCATGGTTAAGGGATTTCTTCTTCTTCTTCTACATATCCCTCTGTGCCTCACTGTTGTGGAACATTCTCCCCTAGTATCGCTATCTCAAGTCAGTCTACTTCTTGAGGTTCCCTCTCCACTCCACTCGATCAGACATGGTACCCAGACTCAGGGGCAACAAATCATATCACCCCTAACTTGTCCAATCTCACAGCTGCGTCTCCCTATACAGGTATGACTCGAGTTTCTATAGGAAATGGTGAACTGGTTCTTATAAGTAGTGTAGGTTCTTCTACCTTATTGGCTGGTTCTAGGCTCTTACATCTCCGAAGTGTTCTCCATGTTCCCAATGTCTGTAAGAATTTGCTGTCAGTAGGGCAATTTGCAAGGGATAATGCTGTGTACTTTGAGTTTCACCCATTTTTGTGTTTTGTGAAGGACATACAGACATGGACAACTCTACTAGTGGGCCACATACATAATGGCCTCTACAGGTTCGATGTAACACCCTATACCCGAGACCGTTGCCGGAGTCGAGCATGAGGCGTTACTTGACTTAACTTAAAAGTTCGGAGCATAAAAATTTACTTTCAAAATTAATTTCACTATTCACAATAAAGCTGTCCACCTGCGCAGCAGTCACTAAAATAATTATAACTCAAGCTACGAAACTCAAAATTTAGATCCGTAAATTTTTCCTGAAACTAGACTCATATATCTATTCACTATAAATTTTTCAGAATTTTTGGTTTAGCCAATTATTACAGTTTATTAGTTGAAGTCTCCCCTATTTCACTAATCGACTAACCTGACCTCTCATTACTAAAATTAAATTATCTTTTTGTACAGACTTCATATGGTGGTTCCACTTATTTCTAATGAAAATAGACTCATTAAGGAATCTATACATATAAATTATAACTCATAATTCATTCTGTACAATTTTTAATGAATTTCTAAAGTTAGAACAGGGGACTTCAAAATCATTCTGACCCTGTTTCACTAAAACTCAAATATCTAAAAATATATAACTCTTTTGCTTATTCTACTTCATGTGAAAGTAGACTCATTCAGCTTTAATTTAATATCTCACTCAACTTCTAATTCTATTTCAACTATTTTTGGTGATTTTTCAAAGTTACATCAATGCTACTGTCCAAAACTGTTCTATTGAAAATTTTTTTAAAAAAATTCAATATAACCCCTTTATAATTACCTAGCCTTCCCTGCAAATTTCAAATCACAACCAATTTCAGTATTTCAACTACTTCACTTGAATACTAATGAAGTTCAACCAATCAACCATTTCAAACTAAAAACATGTATTTTTCAATATCTAACACAACCATCACATTAAAATTTACTTTGCATACTTAGTCATTCATTCTATTACTTTTTACTTCAATTCTCTATACATGCCATATAAATCCAAAAAGTTGTTTAACAAAATCTACCGGAGTAAATCTGGATAGTGTGATTCTTGGTGTAGATCCGATCCTCTGAATGTATAAATACGTCAATCTACAAGAAACAGTAAACAAACACAAGTAAGCTTATAGAAAGCTTAGTAAGTTCATAGGCAAAAAACATAAATCTTACCAAACATTTGTACACTTATACAATATACACCATTACTAAGTTTACCTGTCAACCACAATCTTTGGTGAGTTCCTTGGTAATAACTCACTACTACTTATTCTTTTACCATAATTCCTTTGGGCCCATTTGTCACTTACTATCCTTGATCAAAATTAAGGAACGGTTACGGAAAATTGAGTACTTCACTTTCACTTTGCCATAGTATAACTTTGGTCTTACATATGATCACTTGGCATTTGTCTATGATCAGATAAGTGTAGCTAAGCTACCACTTATCACTTTGTCACTTGATCAGATAAGTGTAGTACTTATCATTTTTTCACTTGATCAGATAAGTGTAGCTAAAGCTACCACTTATCACTTTGTCTTTTGATCAGATAAGTGTAGCACTTATCACTTTGTCACTTGATCAGATAAGTGTAGCTAAAGCTACCACTTATCACTTTATCTCTTGATCAGAAGTACTCAAATCCGGCGTTTTGCTTAATTTGATCATTTATTCGATTTTTGCATTTTTATTTTATTCTCATTTCAACAATAAATACATTTCATCATACATTATATAATTCATGAAATTAACATTTAATCATTAAATTTCAGCCATATGAACTTACCTGGGTCGATTTGCAGAATTTGTAAAAGTTCAGGGACTAATCAACTACTTTTTCTTTTCCTCGGCTTGCTTCGGGTTCTCGATCTAAAATACAAATTTATTCATTCATCAGCATATAATTCTATTCTAATTCATTTCACAATTTATGCCCTTAAATTTTCGAAATTACACTTTTACCCCAAACTTTATAGTTTTTACAATTTGGTCCCTACTCAATTAACCCCTCAATTGATCTAATTTTTCTCAATTAACACATTTTCCAACTATTTTAGACTACTACATAGCCTTTCATATTCAAAACCGCAACACTAAACCCTAACTCCAAACTTTTTCACAATTAGGTCCCTAAAATCAATTTCTACCAAAATTACTTAATAAAATCATCATATAATAAAATTAAAGCTTTAATTATATGATAATTCATCATAAAATTCCAGAACTCACTCATGGTAACTTTCAAAATCATTCATAGAATCAAAACTAATGAATTCAATAGTTGGACCTAGTTGTAAAAGTCACAAAACATGAAAAATTACAAAGAAAAAGCAAGAATTGAGCTTACATGATATAAAAATATGAGACACCAGCTTGTTTCAGACTTCCTTTGGCGTTTTTTCTGATAATTTATGAAGAGATCTCTAGATTTTTCACTTTTATCTTTGTTTTATATATTTAATTTGTGAAATTTCCAATTTTGCCCTTATTTCTCCTTACTTTCTGCTGATTTTTCTTGCCCAACCGTCCAGCCCACAAACTTTAGGCCTAATTGCCTTTTAAATCTCTCCTTATTAGTCACCTAAGCTATTTAATCACAATTTAACACATTTTACACTATTTTCAATTTAGTCCTTTTTAGTTAATTAACTATCCAAACGTTAAAATTTTCTAACAAAAATTTAATACCAACTCAATGACACTCTATAAATATTTCTAAAAATACTTATAGCTCAGTTTAAAATCTTTGAGGTCTCGATACCTCGTTTTTTATTTTAATTATTTCAATATTTATTCCTAGTACAGTATTCACTATTTCAAAAATTTTCCTAACTTCTCATTTACTTATTCTCACTAAATTAATAATATTTTCTACTCATTTGTCAGATTTAGTGATCTCGAATCACCATTCTGACACCACTGAAAATTCAGGCCATTACATTCGATGTTTCTCATGCTGCCCCTTTCAAAGCTCCTACAAAGCCCGTTGATGCTCAGAAATTGAGCTCCGCTCTTCTCAACAGTGCACAACTTATTTTTTCACCTATGTTGTGGCATGCCAAGCTAGACCACCATTGTAATAACATCTTAAGTTATGTGCTACATACCTGTAATGTCCCTTTCAAACACAATAGTTTACCTCATATGTGTTCTTCTTGTTAGCTAGGAAAAGTACACAAGCTTCCTTTTAATCATTCAAAAACGATGTACTCATCACCCTTTGAACTTGTTGTTTCTTATGTTTGGGGACCAGCACATGTGAAATCAAATAGATTTTCCTACTATGTGTCATTTGTTGATATGCACAGTAGATATACATGGCTTTACTTTCTCAAGACAAAATTTGAAGTTCTCCAATGTTTTACCCATTTCTATCGAATAGTCAAGGCGCAGTTTGGATGTTCCATTAAGATGCTTCAAAGTGACTGGGGAGGGGAGTATCAAGCCCTTTCGAGTGAGCTCTCTCGACTTGGTATTCAACACAGGGTCACGTGTCCTCACACCTCAGAACAAAATGGGGTTGTTGAAAGAAAACATAGGCAGGTTGTTGACATGGGCCTTACTTTCTTAGCTCAGGCATCTATGCCTTTAAGGTTTTGGCCATATGTCTTTGCTAATGCAGTTCACTTAGTCAATAGACTACCCACCTCCATACTCCAACAATGCAGTCCTTATGGGAAACTCTACAACTTGTAACCCATTTACTCTTAGCTTAAAGTATTTGGATGTGCCTGCTTTCCTTATTTGAGACCGTTTCAACAACACAAGCTACAATTTCGGTCAAAGAGATGTGTTTTTCTTGGTATTGGCACTAATAAAAAAGGATACAAGCGTCTCGATAAAGATGGTCGCATTTTTGTTTCGAGACATGTAGTGTTTGATGAGTCTCAGTATCCTTTTGCAAATAGATTCTCTTCACAGTCACCTTTCTATTCACTTAAACCATCAGAAATCTCATCTCCCTATGGTTTTACCTACTGACCATAGTGTTCTTATGGTATCTCCTTCCTCAGGGTCAAGTAGTTGTCCTCTTTAGGTTGATTAGCCCACTGGTTCCTTTGACTTACATTTACCTTTTTCTTCAGGTCAGTATGGAGATCCCTCAACAACAGTTTGTGTTTCTTCCTTGGTTAATCAGTCTGATGCTCCTTCGCGGGAACCCATCAATGTCAACCTTCATCCTATGCAGACTTGGTCAAAGAGTGGCATCTACAGGCCTAAGGTCTTCTCCTCCTTTCTGACTGAGAAGGAACCTGCATCTATTTTAGAGGCATTTCAAAACCCTGATTGGACAACAGCAACTCAGGCAGAAAACAATACATTACTCTCTAATCATACTTGGGACCTTGTTCCGCTTCCTGAAGGACGTAGGGCGGTTGGATGTAAGTGGATATTCAGAGTAAAAAGGCATGCTGATGGTTCGGTTGCAAGATAAAAATGACGATTAGTGGTTAAGGGATATTTACAAGAAGCAGGTGTTGACTTTCAAGAAACCTTCAGTCATTTAGTCAAGCCAACAACAATACGAGTGGTCCTTGTACTAGCTATTTCTTTTGGATGGGCTCTCAGGTAAGTCGACATTAACAACGCATTTCTAAACGGTGATTTACATGAAGAAATTTATATGGTGCAACCACCAGGATTCGAACAACAAGGTGTATCTGGTCAGCAGTTGGTGTGTAGGTTGTGAAAAGCTTTGTATATCCTTAAACAAGCACATCGGGCCTGGTTTCACAAACTAAAGGAGTTTTTGCTCGCTACCAAATTTGAAGCCTCGAAGGCTGACAATTCCCTCTTTGTTCATCACTTGGGGTCAAAGTTGGTCTATGTTCTCATCTACGTGGATGATATCATTGTCATTAGGAATAATAGTCAAGCCATCGATCGTTTTGTGCAAAGTCTGAATGCTCGATTTTTTTTGAAGAACTTAGGCCAGCTGAATTATTTTCTTGGCATAGAGGTCACTTACAATAAGGGTGGTATTTTTCTAAGTCAGAAGAAGTATATATTAGAACTTCTTCAAAGAGCCTCCATGGATCGATCAAAGGGCACCCCTACACCAATAACTACCACCTGTAAGTTGTCAGCTAATGGGGTGTAATACCCCCTACCCGTTTCCGTCGCCGGAATAGGATACGAGGCATTACCAGATTTTACCGAAAATTTTTTTTTTAATATAACCCCTTTTATAAATGTCAATTCTTCCCTGCAAATTTTAAACCGAGACTAATTCGACACAACCAATCCATTTCAATATATTTTCAAGATAGATTTATAATATTCGTAACATAATCTCATCACATACCAAAACCAAAGTTTGTTAGCCATACCAATGGCTAACCATACATTCATTTCATATTAACATCTACTTTACTAGCTTATACATGCCATTGATTTCCAAAATAAGTTTCCTTATATACCGAGATCTTGAGGTTGATAGTGTGATGCGTCTCCGACCAAATCCGACCTCTGAGCTCTTAACACTACAAAATAGGGGAAAAGGAAACAGGGTAAGCACTTTGTGCTTAGTAAGCTCATGTAACAAGAATTATACTTACCTAATATTTTCAATACAATACAATAAACACTCATACATTCATTCAATACATTATTCTCCTATCATGCACAAACTCAACATTCAAATTAGTCCAATAATTTCCATGTATCAATAATTTATACCATGATTGATGAGCTCATCAATACCATGATTTCCATTCCTTTGTTATTTTCCATATTTATCTCGTTGAACTACTTGGAATTTCGATGGATTTTCAGAGGTACACTTTAGTGTACAAATCCGGGTCCGTCAATTCATATTCATGTGTGCACATTTCCATTTCAGAGAGCACTCTCCCGCGAACCTCATCCTTACAGCAGGATTACCAGTCCAGGCTAAATCCCCTGTAATATAAACTCATAGAGTATTGTCGGGATTACCAGTCCAGGCTAAATCCCCTGCAACGACAATTACTCTAATGAGCTTGGATCTGAATTACCAGTCCAGGCTAAATTCAGACCCTAATTCGGATTACCCGTCCGGGCTAAATCCATTTTCCACATATTCTTCGGGAGGGCTATATCAGGATAGGATCACCCGTCTGGGCTAGATCCTTTTTACCGTCAATTCTTTTCAGAGATCCATCAAATTTTCCTTTCATTCAACCGAGATTTCTCCCATTTTTATCAAATATATCAATGTTTCATCAATTTTCATACAATTAACATCCAAATCATTTTCACATCAATAACAAACATTTCAAGCATTTAAGAATATAATTCAAGTTACACGAACTTACCTCGACACTTGTTCGTAACCAAAAATCTACTAATCCCAAACTTTTTCTTTTCCTCGATCTTGCTTCGTATTTGAACTTTCCGGATCTAAATAAATAAATTTAATCATTAATCCAATACTTTTCATGTTCATATGTAACATTCTCTATAATTCCATTATTATTTATAGTGCATTCAAAGCTGTCTCGCTGAGTCTCAGTCACTAAATTATTTATATCTTGAGATACGGAACTCCAAATTAAGATCCGTTAATTTTCCCTGAAACTAGACTCACATATCTTCTTACCATAAAAATTTCAGAATTTTTGGTTTAGCCAAAAAGTACAGTTTATTCTTTAAAGTTTCCCCTGTTTCAGTTCCGACCCCTCTTCACTAAAAATTAATTATCTAATTGTACAGAATTCGGATGATGTTTCCATTTATTTCTTCTAAAAATAGACTGGTTAAGGATTCTAACCATATAAACTATAACTCATAATCATTTTTTTACAATTTTTACTGATTTTACAAAGTCAGAACAAGGGAACCCGAATTCATTCTGACCTTGTCTCACAAAATCTGTTATATCTAGTGATTTACAATTTCATTGATTAAACCGTTTCTTCTATGAGAAACTAGACTCAATAAGCTTTAATTCCATATTTTGTTCATCCTCTAATTCGATTCCTACAATTTTTGGTGAATTTTCAAAGTTAACCTACTGCTGCTGTCCAAATCTGTTTTAGTGCATACTGTTAATTACCAATTTTCCCTAAACTTTCAATAAATGATAATTTCATTCCTGCTCAATTAACCTCTCAATTGAGCTGATTTTTCTCAATTAACACTTTATCCCATCACTTTAGACTACTTTATAACCTCTGTAAATCAGAATTTTAACACTAGACTTTGATTCCAAACTTTTTCTCAATTAGGTCCTTCAAAACAAATTTCTATTGAAATTACCTAATAAAATCATCTCATAAACAATTTAAAGCTTCAATTTAATGCTATTTCATCATAAACTTCCAGCACAGAATCATAACAACTTTCAACTTCATCCATAAAATCAAAAACTAATGAATTTAGTAATAGGACCTAGTTGTAAAAGTCTTAGAAACACAAAAATTACAAGAAAAAGGGCAAGAATTAACTCATTTGGTGCAAAAATTATGGAAAACCAGCTAGAAGAAACCCTTAGGACGTTTTTGGCTGATGGGAATGCAGAAAACTAAAGAGAATTCTGGATATTCCCAATTTGGTCCTATATTTGTGTTATTAAATTTTGTTATTTTCCCATTTTACCCCTAATTTATTAATTCTCCTGATTTTTCTCAGCGTATGCCGCCCACGATATCCCTTTTGGGTCTATTTGCAATTTATGTCCCTCCTTATTTAACAATTGAGCTATTTAATCCTTCTAATAACTTTTACACCTTTTTCAATTTAGTCCTTTTCACTTAATTGACTACCCAAACGTTAAAATTTTCTAACGAAATTTTAATACCATATTACTAACATTTCATAAATATTTATAAATATTTATAAAAATATTTTTGACTCGGTTTTACGAGATTGAGGTCTCGATACCTTATTTTTACCCAATTTCTTCACTAATTTCTTTTTCTAACCAATCACTAAATTGGTAAAATTTTTCTATCGATATTTTCATACTGTTTTCCTATCATACCAATATTCATGCAAAAATATTAAAATAAATTTCTCTTTAAATCGGATTTGTGGTTACGAAACCACTATTTCGATAACCTTGAATTTGGGCCATTACATGGGGGGAGTCCTGTTGAAGATGAGCACCTTTACAGGAGCATTGTTGGGGCATTACAATATGTTGTAATCATAAGGTCAGAAATTGCCTTCTCAGTAAATAAAGTATGTCAGTTCATACACAAGTCGTTGGATTCTCATTTTAAAGCAGTTAAAAGAATCTTGAGGTATCTTCAAGAGACGTTGGACTATGGTTTATAGTTCACTCGTTCCTTAAATTTTTTACATGAGGGGTTTTCTAATGCCAACTAGGGATCGGATACGGATGATCGTAGGTCTACCTCTGGTTTTTGTATTTTTCTTGGAGGTAATCCTGTGTCCTAGAGCTCGAGAAAGCAGCATGTGGTATCTAGGTCTACAGCAGCAGTAGAGTACAGAAGTCTTGCACACGTTACTACAGAAATGGTCTGGATTCAATCCCTACTGTCTGAACTTTCTACTCCAAAGACTAAAGCCTTTGTATGGTGTGATAGTGCAGATGTTGTTGCAGTTGCAGGGAATCCAGTCATGCATTCCAAGTTCAAACACGTCGAGTTGGACTTATTCTTTGTGAGGGAAAAAGTTGCAAGTGGGGTGCTCCAAGTAGGTCATGTATCCAGCCAAGATCAAATCGCAGATATTCTAACAAAACCGCTGTCTGAAGGGATGTTCAACAAATTTAGTATTCAGCTTCGAGTGGTCAATAATACTTGGAAAGCTCAAGGATAAAGGAAAGCTTAATAAAGATCAATGCATGTTATGAGTACCTGTTGTATAGCTAAAACCAGTTAAAGTAGTTAATTTGTTGTTAGCGGTAGGCAGATAGCTATTATCGTTAGTTAGCAGTTATCTTTGTATATTAAATAGTCTGCAAATGACTCTTAGAAAATATAGTGAACTGAGATATTTTGTATGTACTTTGTAAAGTCTTGACAGATAATTATGTTTATGTTTACTTTAGTACTTGAAATTGATGATGATAGGTGATAGGACGCTTGAAGATGCTGAATGGTAATGATAGGTGTTGGACGGTGATGATGATATTGAAAAAGAGAGAATAGAAGACAAAAATAAAGAGATTAAAATATCCTCATGCTGTAAATAAGCAAAAAATAAAATAAAATAATTTGGACTAATTATAAAGAAATCCCTAATTTTAGTCAAAAGTCAAAAAAATACTACATGAAAATTAATCAATGGACTAATGTGCCATGTCAAAATTCCGTTAATGGATTAATTGATTAATTCAAAAATCATTTTAGTTAGAGTGACTAAATTGAAAATACTTTTTAAAGTGGCCAAATAGGACAAACCCTATTTAAATGTGATCATGGGTATGATTTACCCAAATATAAAAGTTTGATGATATGACATTTTAAGATTGTGCGACATCATCACTTGAAAATTAATATATATATATATATATATATATATATATATATATATAATTTTTGATAGAATCCAAATTCAGGAACTAATATGAACAAAAATGTTCAAGGACTAAGATGACAAAAGTTGCCAAAGTTAAGAACTAATGTTGCTTTATCCCTTAATTTTAAAAGTTGAGTTGTCAACATATATTACAAATTTAAAAGGTAAAAGTATCATGGAGTCCTTAATAGTCAGATTGTATTTTGCCCCTTCTATTAAAAAATGGAAAAATTAGTTTATGTATGTTAGATGAAGAAGCAAATTGGTTCTTTTTGTTAAAATTCTCATCCATTTGTACTGTTAAAAACTGGCATGACTGACAGAATAATCAAACAGTGACAAGTGGGAAGCCACATGAACCTCATATTGATATTCAGTGATCAATTTCCAATAATAGAAATAGATGAAATTTTTAACAGAATGACTAATTTGTTCTTTGATCTAACGTACATAAACTAATTTACCTATTTTTTAAGTAAAAGGGGCAATATGCAATTCAACTTCTAGTACAAGAACTTCTATGATATTTTTACCATTTATATACCCACAATGTATCGAAGTATAAACCAAATAAGTAAATACTGTAAAAGACCATCCGCCGATATTATAAGGACTAAATTTATAAGTGACAAAAAAAATAGTAAATAGTGTAAAAGACCAATTGTGGATTGTCTACAAGACCCCATCCAAAGTAAAGACATGGCCCAAAACTTTTTAGGGTTTGGTTTACCCTCAAAGATTCCATTTTTATAGTAGAAAAAGCCCAACAAGCTATTGACTTGTAATTGAAATTGCTCAAGTCAAGCCCTGGTTCGATGCCTAGTAAGGGATCATATCGATCCATGAACGAAGAAGAAGAAGAAGCGTACAACCAAAGAACACACAAACCGAGAGAGAGAAAGAGACATTATTATTAGCTTTTTGTTGTTTTGTATAGTACACAAACAAACCATAGTGTGTAAGAGGCAACCCCCCCTTTCTTCTTCTTCTATAGCTTCTCCATTCTTCGATCTTTTTTTTTTCCTTATTATTTACCTGTTTCAATAAATCGGGGGTTCCTCTTTCTTTCTTTTTTTCCCTTTTTGATTTCTCTTTTTTATTTGTTAATACAAATTCTTTGTTCATAAATCGAGAAAGTGAAAGATTTTTGTGCTTTGGAGCGGGAAAAGAACAAAGGGAAGATGTCAAAGAAGAAAGCTTTCAGTGGCAGTACCATGACTTTAAAAGATTTTCATGGCGGTTCTATCCCTAGCGATCTTCCTTTACCTTCTGCCCCTGGCGTGTAAGTTCTCAAGATTTTAAATTACGTTTAATCTGATTCGGTTTTCTCTTCTTTCTTGTTCTTTTTTATGTGTAGTTATCTGGGTATGATCCGAAATGTTAAAATTGAGTCGGTTTTTTTTGTTAGATCTGAAAACCCTTGGATCTGTTGTGAAACCCTAGTTTTTTTTAAATTGATATTGAATTTTATGGATACAGGACTGTTAGGCCTACCGATCGTTCAGGTTATGATAGAGCAACATCATGGGGAAACCAGGTAGGCCGACCCGATCATCGTGCCCGGCCCAATTCGTCACCTGCAACTAGGCATTTTGATGATAAAGCTCCATTTCTTACTAGTTCAGTTCATATTGGTCGTTATTTTGATGAAGATGAAAGGAAGCCGTTGGATGGGGTTTCTGCCCCGCGTAGAACTATTGCCGATGAGAGTTTAGATGTTCCTGTTAGTCAGATGGAGCTGAAGCCTGAGTCTGCTTATGCAGGGAGGGTTTCGGGTCGATATGGGTCTGCTCCGGTGTCTTCGTCGATGGGTGGTTCGGGGAATCTGTACTCTAGTCGAGTGTTCGAGGCTGCTGCTGTTGGTGTAAGTTCTCAGAGTTCTGGGGGGAACCGTGTGCAGGCTGTTTCTGGGTGGTATCCTAATGCATGGGCGGCTAGGAAGGAGGCGACAGCGAGTGCTGCTGAGACTGTACAATCTGTATGGTCTGAACAAAGTGCTGTCTCGAAGTTGGCTCATGCTAGTGCTATGGAAAAGATTTCCTCAGGTAGATGGCAGTCAAAGCAGTCTATTCAATATCAGAAAGATGTTGATGTTAGTAAACATTCGGAAACAGTAACCGGCTTGCACTCCCACGGTTATGATGTGATTGCTGTGGCTGGGAGGGAACATTCTGATGTGATATCGGCAAGGCAAGTTGAAAGGGGTGTGAATGTTGAACATGGAATTAACGGTGGTAGAAAGGTGTCACCAGACTACGAGAGGAATCCTCGTCCTAACTATTTGGAAGTTAGAGAAAATAGATCAGTAATATATGGTGATGGAATTCAGTCAGCTCGATCAGATGGCAAATTTGGTGGTCCTAAGTTGCAGCCATCACCGTCAGAAGCATCTGAGCGGCCCAAGTTGAAGTTACTTCCTCGCACCAAGCCATTGGATAATCTAGAACCACCTTTTGTTGATGCTAAGCAGGTATTCATGTGATGCCATAGTATTGAAGCTTGCATTCGTTTTGTTCTCTCGTAATTCTGATAATTTTCTTGAAATAGGAGCAGCAGCAGTTGAGCGAATCTGTTCTTACTTATGCTGGAATTGGTAATGATTCATATGGATATGTGAATATTGTGAAACCTGGTTCAGCTGGTAGTGAGAATGGGAACCAGGCAGTGGAGCGTCCTAAGCTGAATTTAAAGCCTCGATCACAGCCTGTTGAACAGTTGGAGGGTAACATTGAGAAAGAAAGGTCAGTATGTGTCTAGACTATCTTTTAGATGTGTATTCCTGTTATTATATAATTGCGAGCCTTTTTGAAAATTTGAATATGTTAAGTTTGCCTTGTATTATCATCTTTGGTAAGAGTAAATCAGTGATGGTGAGGAACAGAAATGTTGAGATATGGAACTGTCAAATGTAATGCATTAGAGAACTGTGAACCATCGAGTCACATTTAATTTCTTATGAAGCAACTAAATAAAAACTGAAGGTGAATGGTTTTCTTAAATTTTGTTTGTCGTCTATTGGTCATGTTGCCATGCACAACTAATCTACCATTATTTGTATAATAGTTGTATCTTGTGCATCATAACTGGTTTCAAATGGAGGTTGCATATAATGATTATTTAATGTTGAAAGGTTTATAAGTATTTATTAGTAAGTGTTACTGATGCAGAAATGCGTTGTTCGGCGGTGCTCGCCCACGAGAAATGGTGAGTGAATCTCTCTCCTGTCTGCTTGTTGGATTGTTTCAATGATTTTGGTTTTTAATCATTAATCTTTTTTTTTTTCTTTATGTCAACATAATTTGATTTATTATTATAGCTATACTTATTATTGGTACTTTGATTTTCATAATAACAGCTAAAGTATTGTGTTTTGCTTCTCAGGTTCTGAAGGAGAGAGGGATTGATGACAGCATCCATGAGCCGGACCAACATCCTGATAGGTAGTCATTTCTTTTATTTCATACTTTTCTAGAACATTTTGCCCTCTTTAACTTATTGGGTTTGTTATTCACCTATTGGCTATGGTTATGCGAAGGGTCGTCAAACATAATGTTCCGAGGAGTGAAAAAGTAGCAGAGCAAGCAGCTTCTCATCCCAGTGAAAGAGTTGGGAATCCTCCTGTTGATCAGAGAGCTGGAAGAAAATCTGAGAGAAACCATGGTGTTTACAATGAAAGAGTTGATACGCAGAGGAGGAACCGGCCTAATGAAAACCGGCGGAATGACAAGGAAATTGAGAGGCAGCAGCGGCAGGAGAGGCAGCCATCACCTGAGACCTGGCGTAAGCCTGCGGAACAGCCTAAACCAGTCTCTCCTGAAGCTGCTGGTGTGCGCTATGGAAAAGCAGCATCAGCTTTGGAGCTTGCTCAAGCCTTTTCCAAATCATTCTCAGATCAGAAAACAGATGATCGATATGCCGGGCAAAGGGGTCTTCCTGGCCGTCCTCAAATGCCCTTTTCTCGGCTGATGGGCCCAACACCAAGGCCTCAGATAAATGGTTACTAAAATTTGGGAGGCTATTGTCTTCTTACCGGTGACCAGATTGTGTTTCCTGTAGTTCCCTAATTGGTTTTAGGATGTCAGTGATTATAGTTGTGCTGTATGACCTCATCATTTCATACAGTTGATCTGTCTTTGTTTTTTTCATTTAAAACAAATTTTCAGAACAATTGGCACACCAAATCAATTGCTATGTCATCTTTATTCGCCTCAAATGATTCGCAGATTTTGCTAGTGTTCTTTCAATACTCAGTTGCCCCACCAAACTGAAATTGCTGCATGTATAATCACACTCTTGAAGAACAATTATGCCAATTTTTTCATACTGTTTTTCCAGGGTGTAAATTTGCAATATATATACAGGTGGTTGGAATTAGAGTGGATTTCTTCCTAATCCTCTTATATTTCGATTGAGTTAGTGATTGGTGGGAGGATTTTAGCTGAATGCTACATCGAAATCTGCAAAAATAAGCTTGTACCGAAAAAAAATGTCTTGTTTCTTCTGATTCTTTACCCTCCTTTCTCACTAGCCAATCCTCTAGCCTCTACTTACAAACCTTGTCGATTATGCTCGATTGTCCATTGTCTAACCAACACCGTACCAGCTTCAGCTTCTTCATACAATCAGCTTTTCTACTATTCTTTTCCTTTTGTCTTTCCATCATTCTTCATGTCCTTTATTCTCCTCGTTTGGCTCAATCCCCCAAAAGTGCACCACTCCCTTTTTGAACAGAGCACCTTTCTTTTTTTTCTAAGCTCCATAAAGGTACAAAACATCTTTTATAGTCTAGTGGGTTTTTTTTTTATTTTTAAGTTTTGTTTATCTCAACCATGAAAAGGTTTTCATGGTAGACAAGGTATATTGAGTTACTGTTCACCATTCAATCCTTCAATCTTTTCTTGTTTCTTGTAGGGATTCGATGATATTGACTACTCTAGTTTGTACTCAAATGTGTTGAATGTTGATATTATGTATACTCTCTTTTCATGCCTTTTTTCTGATTCATACTGGTTTTTGTAATCTATACCTTTCACCAAGGATACTGGTCCCTAACAGGACCACTCTGAAAGCTTATTGTTGACAGCAACTTCTCACCATAATTGCCTAAGAATGAAAGATTCTTTCATCCTTCTCTATAGGGTTTAATTACTAGTATTTGATTCATATATTCACTTTCATTTCATTTTGTTGAGTTGGTAACCACTTGGCTTTTTGGTGTGAAGTGATGAACTAAACATCATAGTATCATGTCCTATATAATTTATTTTCAATTTATTTGTTCATGCAGAGAACTCTTGCATCTTTTCCTGGTAGTTTCAAAAAATTGTTTGGTTATTTGATGGATGAGACCAAGGACCTGAAAGTGTTATTTCATGATTTTGAGGATGGAGCTGAGGGTTTTGAGCTAGTAGCAGCAAGGTTTTGCTATAACAAGAAGTCTCTAGATTGTATCAGCTTCTGGACCTGGTCCGAACTCCTTGTAGCTTTGAAAGAATGCCAAGATTTGCTTTCTGCTTCTGATTCTTCATTAATACTCGAGAAGATCCTCGACTGTGTTGTAACAAGGCTTGCCTCTCTTGTTGTTGCTAGCCCTTGCACATGTTCTTCAGAGAATACCAGAATATCTTGGTGGTTTGAGGATCTTCTGGTTTTGAAAATTGATTTGATTGACAAGGTAATAAGAATGTCGATAAGCCGGAACATCGATCATGCTATGATTAGTAAGTTCCTTTTATGTTATCAAAGATCAAGATTCCTTACTGCGACCCCAACTGAGAAGTGCAAAATCATGGAGGTCATGATCAATCTGCTCTCTTTGCTTGATAGGAGCTCCTTTTCTTGCAAGCTCTTATTTGGTATATTTCGAGTCGTTTCAAGCTTGAAAATTAGCTCACACCACAAATCCATTTTGGAAAATCTTATTGGTTCACAACTTGATAGAGCAACTATAGATTTTCTACTTGTCCCATCCTCACGCAGGAAAGGTTATGTGTATGATGTGAATCTTGTTCTAAGGCTGGTGAAAGCATTTTACATTGAAGGAAGGTGTTTCGTACTTGCATCCCGGTTGAGGAAAGTCGCTAGCTTGGTTGATTCCTACCTTGTGGAAGTGGCAGCAGATTGCCACCTGAGCCCTTCAAAATTTGCAGCATTAGTCTTGGCGCTCCCTGATGATGCAAGAGAATCCCATGATAGGCTTTTTCAAGCCATAGACATTTATCTTGAGGTACTATTGCTATTAACTTATTAACTGTTCTGCACAAAATTTGGTCATATGCTTAGGATCAATGCTAACCCAGAAACTCGAATTTCTGAACAGGTTCATGGTGGACTATGTGAAGCAAAGAAAATGAAAATCTGCAGTGCACTTAACTATGCAAAGCTCTCAACAGATGCATTGAAACACTTAGCTAGAAACCCGAAATTTCCTTCAAGAATAGCAATACAAGTTTTCATCAACCAACAATCCAAGCTTGAAAAGTTATTTGAGGACAAAACACACCTTGTTGACACCTTTAGTAGTTCGGTTTTTGCCGAGGAAAGTATTGACGAGAAGGTGAGTTCTGATCAAGTCCTTGTGTATGCGAAAAGAATCAACCTTCCCAACAAAGCTGAGCACCTTGATGTACAGCTGCAAGCGATGCAATGCACAATAACAGAACTGGAAAAGTACTGTGGGATAATGCAGACTCAAATAGGAAATATTCCAAGAACAAGATTATCAAGCCTTGGTAATAATGCTAGGTTCTTACCAAAACTATGTTCTTGAAACATTAGATGTTTGTATAGATGAAGGCAATTAATGTAAATGCAAAGCTTGTTATTTTTTTGGTGAGAAATTTTTTGTAAAGAATGAACAAACCGGTCATTAACCTTGTCAGAGTTTCATGGAGAATGAGAATTGCATAATGAACAAATGATTTAATTTAACTATGAATAAGAGACATGGAAGGATGTATAAATTATATGCCACTGCGAAGAAATTGTTTATTTCAACCTTGGCTTGTGTGAGCCATAAATGAAAGGGGGTTGGACCAGCATTATTGTAAAGGCACTGCTGATATTCGATTATATAATAGATACAATCCCCAAAAACTCTGACAACATGTTTGGTTGGGGAATAGGAATGCATTCCCCCAATTCGATGGGCCCACCACCAAACAGTCCCTGTACTATATTTCAAATTACATTTTGGTCATTTTATTGAAAAAAATGAGTAAGCTGGTCCCTTTACGTTAGATGAAGGAGCAAAATCGTCCCTTTGTTAAAATTGTGCCGTTAAAAGCTTATTTTGGTGTTTTATGTATAAGGTGTAATAACAATTTTAGTCCTTAACCTTTACATTTTTATTCATTTTGGCCCCACTCTTTTATTTGGTGTTTAAAGGAGAGATTATTTTGCTACTTTATCTAATGTATAGGATTAATTTGCAATATGAGGTATAGTACAGGGACTACTGTAATACTTTTACCAATCCAGTCTACCAAATGGTGGAATGCTGTGTAGGGCTGTGCATTATTCGGTTAAAACCGAATTTTTTCGGTTAACCGACCGAGTTCGGTTAATCGGTCGGTTAACCGAAAAAATTCGGTCGGGGGTCGGTTAAGGTTTTTTGGTTTGTTCGGTTAACGGTTAAATCGGTTCGAAACGGGTCGGTTAACCGAACAGATTCGGGTAAACCGAATTTACAGTTTAAGGGAGTTGGGCCGAATAGGACAGCCCAAATGTAAGTATTCAACAGCCATAGGCCCTAGCCTAAGAAGGGTAGAACTTGGCCTGCTGTGTGCTGTCCATTAGACCATTACCGTTTGGTCCATTTCTCAGTAGCAGAGTGAGCAAACACCCCTAACAACACCCCTATTCACAACACACCTCCAGCTCTCCTCCCTAATTTCACAAATTTCACTTTCACTTTCACACTCACACTGTCACAAACACAGTCCCAACAACACCCATAGCCCTAAATCTCAGTCTCAGTCTTAACTCTTAACACCCAACACCCAACAAACACCCAACAAACACTCAACAGTAGAATCGGGAGTCACCGAGTCACCAAGTCGCCGAGTACCAGGTTTGCTTTCTTCTAACTTCTTACCTCTTCACTTCATCTTAACCAATGCTATCCATGGTTGCTGACTTGCTGTCTTCTTTTGTACATATGAAATTTTTAATATATATATTAGGTTTTACAAGCAGCTATGTAAAAAAAAAAAAAAACCCTAAACAGTAAAAATGGTAAACGTACATAAAATTGAAATCATGGGGAGTGAGGCAGTGAGCAATGAAATGAAAAATATAGAATTGCTTTTTCAGTTTTTCTGTGGTGGATTGAATAATGAATAGAGTCATAGACCATTTCTTCTTGGGCCTTTTTTCATCATTATAATATGAGGGCCATAGGAAATTTTTTACTAATATTATAATTTTCATCATTACCCATTTCCAACATTCAATTTAGCTTGTTCTTTTCATGGCAAATTGTGCTGTTTGTATTTAGATTGAACTAATAAAAAGTTTTTCTATTGCTATTCGAGTTTTTAATGAAGTTCTTTTAATAGTTGTTGACTAGATACAGTTAAATAGACATTATCTATTGTCTAATTCTGATCTTAATATTATTTCGTAATTAATAATTATTATTTTTTGTTATAAAAAATATCTAATTAAAAAAACCACCAATTTGGAATTTAAATAATTCAAAGTCTTTGCGTCATTTCTATTTGATTTAGTGACAACATCTATGACTATGCTATTCATTTTTAGAAATTGAAAAACAGAAGGCCAAAAAGCATTAGAATTGTTTGATCTACAATATAGCATTTTTTTAATATTTTACCAATTAATATCTTAAATAATTTTAAACTTAATGGTATATATTTATATATGGAAGGACAATTATATATAAAGAATTTGATTAAATTAGTGTAAAAAATATTTTTTTTTTGAGAATATTTCTATTTTTTATGTTTTATATAAAATATAAATGTATGGTAGAAATTAAACTCAAAATACCATAACATACCATTCACTCATCAATTTTCTCATTTCGATCAAAGACATGTTTAATTAAAATATAAATTGAATGTTGAAAATACCAAACTTGGTCTAATACCTAATTTCATTGGTAGCAGTAGGCAGTAACAATCAATGAACATCACCAACAAGCAAAATATGGAAATTTCAGCACCATGATCTTAACTTGGTACATGCGAACAACATATATGATATATCTAGAAACCATAACTTAAATTTAACAATTTTAGTGTTTTGATATCTTAACTAAACTTGAATATGTTTGATACTTTGATTATTCATCCAAACCCTAATTTTGTAATGGGTTAAACTAAACTTGTATATGCTGTTCCTGATCTTGCAGAATGTCAACCGAACCAACATCTATTGAGGGTAGTGTTACACCTCCTATTTCGATAGATTCTGAAAATTCGGGAGTTGGAGCTTCAATCCAAACAAAAGGGACTACCGGGAAAAGAAAGGCCCCTCCTCAAAGGTCAGAAGTTTGGTCTCACTTCACTAAATTTATTAATAGTGAGGGTGCAAGTAAGGCTAAATGTAATTATTGTGAAAAGGAATTTTGTTGTGATATGAAAAAAAATGGTACTGGGTCCTTGAAATATCATATTGGTTCATGTAAGAAAAATCCTAGTAATGTTGTTGACACTAGTCAAGGACAACTAGTTTTACCTAGAAAGGGAGTTGAAGGGGGGGAGGGAATCTTTCAACTTGGAGATTTGATCAAGAAGCATGTAGGAAAGGATTAGCACAAATGATTCTGATTGATGAATTACCTTTCAAGTTTGTTGAAAGTGAAGGTTTTAAGAAATTTATGTTTGTGGCATGTCCTAGATTTCATATTCCTTCACGAACTACTATGACTAGGGATGTTTATCAATTGTATCTAGATGAAAGGGTAAAGATAAAACAACTTTTGAGAAGTTCTTGTTCTAGAGTTTGCTTAACTACTGACACATGGACATCTTTGCAAAGAGTTAATTATTTGTGTATCACTGCTCACTTTATTGATAATGATTGGAAATTGAATAAAAAGATTTTAAACTTTTGTCCAATTTCTAGTCATAAGGGTGAGTCCATTGGGATGGTGATTGAGAAATGCTTGTTGAATTGGGGGATTGATAAGTTGTTTACTGTTACTGTTGATAATGCAAGTTCAAATGATGTTGCTATTGGTTATTTGAGAAAGAAATTTAACCCTCGAGGGGGTTTAGTTCAAAATGGTAAATATCTTCATATGAGATGCATGGCACACATTGTGAATTTGATTGTTGTTGAAGGCTTAAAGGAAATGAATAAATCTGTTGAACGTGTTAGGGGGGCTGTTAGATATGTGAGACAATCTCCAGCTAGATTACAAAGGTTTAAGGAGTGTGTTGTGGTGGAAAAAATAGAGTGCAAGAAGATGTTGTGTCTTGATGTTTGTACTAGGTGGAACTCGACCTACTTAATGTTAGACACTGCTTAGGACTTTGAGAGAGCTTTTGAGAGATTTGAAGAGCAAGATACAAACTTTAGGGCTGAACTTGAAAGGGGAGAGGGTTGGCCTAGTGTGGATGATTGGGATAATGTTAGAAACTTGAGGGATTTCTTGGAACACTTTTATGAAGTCACTTTGCGTATAACCGGCACTTCATATGTCACGTCCAATAATTTTTTTGATGAGCTTTCCGAAATTGATATTCTTTTACGAGATGCTCAGTTAAATAGTAATATTGATTTCAATGTTATGGCCATCAAGATGAAAGAGAAGTATGATAAGTATTGGGGTGATATTGATAAGATGAATTTGCTTATGTTTGTTGCTTGTGTGTTAGATCCTAGACAAAAACTAAAGTATCTTGAATTTGCACTTAGTGAAATGTCTAGTTCTGAAAAAGCTTGTGAAATGATGCAAAAGTTGAAGGAATCTTTGTATGAATTGTTTGATGAGTATAAGCCTCCACTTCATAGTACTTGTAGCCAATCGAGTGTGTCAACACATGTTTCTATTGGTGAACCACAACAAAAAATGAAAAGGCGAATGCAAGCTTTGTATAAAAAGCATGAGTTGGAAATTTGTGGTGAGGATAAAACATCTGAGTTGGATAAATATCTAGCTGAGGCTAATGAAGAATTTGTTGAAGATTTTGATATTTTATTGTGGTGGAAAGTGAACAGCCCTAGATTTCCCACTCTTTCAAAAATTGCCAGAGATGTGCTAGCTATACCGGTTTCTACGGTTGCTTCAGAGTCTGCATTTAGCACCGGGGGACGTGTGCTTGATCAATATAGGAGTTCTTTAACTCCTAAAATTGTACAAGCTCTTGTGTGTACTCAAGATTGGATTCGAAGATCATCATCACAAGAAGACATAAAAAAGATTGAAGAACAAATCCAAGAGCTTGACAAGATTGAAAATGGTATGTTTATTGTTTTATTTTAATAGTTTCAATTTTTTATCATATCACTCTTACTTATTTAATTGATTCAATGTTTAGACATTTCTTGGAATGCATTAGAGCCTACCCTAGATTCATGAGCTTTCGTGAGTTGAAGGGTATGCTTACTACTATCTTATTCTTGTTAATTTATAATCTATTCGTTTGTTTATATTATTTGATTTTTTTTAAATGCGTATATTTCTATTATATGCTAAATTTTTGCTCATGTTTTTTTTTTTTTTTAGGTTTAATGCAAATGGAGATATTTTGTAGAGATGAAATGGATATAAATGGAGAATAGAAAAAAACTTACATGTCAATTATGTGTTAATTCAAGACTTATGTAATGTTTTTAATTATGTAGTGATTCAAAGACTTATGTAATATTTTTAATTATGTAGTGATTTAAAGATTTATGTAATGCTTTTAATTATGTAGTGATTTAAAGATTTATGTAATGCTTTTAATTATGTAGTGATTTAATTCGGGTAATTCGGGTAATTTGGGTAATTTTTGGGTAATTCGGGTAATTTAGGTAATTTTCGGTAATTCCGGTAATTCGGGTAAATCGGGTAATTCGGGTAATTTTTAACAAAAAATGAACAAAACATATTTTTCGGTTAATTCGGTTAATCGACCTTATTAACTGAAAAAAATTTCGGTTCGATTAATTATTTTTAAAAAAATTCGGTTCGGTTAATGGTTAAAAAATTTGAGAGGTCGATTAATTCGATTTTCACAATTTCGGGTCGGTTAACCGGTCGGTTAACCGACTAAACACCCCTAAATTGCTGTGCTGTGACATTAATGAATGCCATGTTGGATATGATGTAATTATAGGTTAAATTCAGATTTTGGTCCCTCCATCTTTACTTTTATAATATCATGCCCTTTCAAGTAATTTTGTCTTTTGGCTCGATTCTTCAAGAAGCAAGGCACCTTCTTTTCTATAGAAGAGTCCTTGGACTGCAACATTATTGCTTCATCTCTCTGCAGGAGATCTAACCATAAAATCGAAAACAAAGGACCCAAAGGGAAAAACAATGATCAGAGGCTGAGATTCTAAATAAAACAGCAGAGATGTTGGAGAAGATAGGATCGAGAGGGACTCATTGGGTGATTGATGCTTCACATTGCCAAGGATGTTCTTCTCAGTTCACTTTCATCAATCGCAAGGTTTCGAGCTTTAATCCCTTCATCATTTCACTATTTTTGTCTTTTTTCTCCCTCTAATTCAATACCCATATATCAAAATTTTTGATTTTTATTTTCCAATTATGTGGGTCGGTTTCCAATTTTAGTATTTTAGTTTACTTCAAGAATTTCTGGGTTTGTATTGGATAATTGGATATGAGCTTCTTTAGTTGGTTAACTTATAGTTAAATTTCAACTTTGAGTTTCATTAGTATCCTACTTTAGTAAAGCAAGATGTATAATTTATTTTGTGATGATTTTACTTGTTATTGATAGTCTTTTTATTATGAATTATCAGCACCACTGCCGAAGATGTGAGGGCATATTCTGCAATAGTTGCACTCAACACAGAATGGTTTTACGTGGACATGGTGATTCACCTGTGCGTGTTTGTGAACCTTGTAAAAACCTAGAAGAGGCTGCTCGATTTGAGTCCCGACATGGATACAAAAGTAGAGCTGGGAGAGGTATAATTTTTGTTTTGGTTATTACATAAAGTCCCCTCATTTTCGCTGTGTAGTGCATTTAGTCATTGATACTACTGTCTCACTCCTTTATCACTGTTTTTGTACTCATGGTTTGCTTGTTTGTTTGCTCATGAGGATTTATCTTCGATATCAAAAGGGTTAAACTGTTTTGCACAGGTCGTTTGAAACCAGCTGTGAACGATGAGGTTGGTGCTTTCAACCAGATTTTAGGGGGTGACATAAAGGAATCATCCTCATCAGGAGTAGCTTTAAACAATGACACGACTCCTAGTGTTCAAGGGGCTACATGTTCCAATGTTCAAGAAGTTGTCGGTCATGATGGGGGAGGAGAAATACATAAAAGTCCGTCTGTTGATCAGTGTATGCAGAATGGTATGACGTTATCCAGTCCAGAGAAATTGCGCCAGCAAGCATTGGATGAAAAAAGGAAGTATAAAGTTCTTAAAGGAGAGGGGGAATTCGAGGAAGCTTTGAGAGCCTTTAAGAGAGGGAAGGAGCTAGAGAGACAGGCTGAGTCTTTGGAGATGCATATAAGAAAGAATGGTAAAAATAGTTTTCCATCCGACAACATGTCTGGGATCCTGAATAAAGAAGTTCCAGAGGAATATGGCAGAAAAAACAAGGATTGTCATCCAGCCAGTAGGGATAAGGATGACCTGGCTACTAAACTCAGGGAATTGGGATGGTCTGATATGGATTTACGTGATGATGATAAAAAGTACACAAATTTGAGTTTGGATGGTGAATTATCTTCTCTTCTTGGAGAAATTCCTGACAAGATTAATGGTCATGGCATTGACAAGACCGAGGTTGTTGCCTTTAAGAAAAATGCTCTTATGTTGAAGCATGAAGGGAAGCTTGCAGTTGCTAAAGAAGAACTGAAGAGAGCCAAAATTTTAGAGAAGCAACTTGAAGAACAAGAACTATTGGCTGGCGCTGAAGATTCCGATGATGAGGTATCTGTAATAATCCGTAGTATGGACAATGATAAACAAGATGAAATTTTAATGCAGTATGAACATACGCAAGGCCTTGACTTTGATTACCTTATGGAAACTGCTGATGATCTTGGTATTGATAGTAATCTTGAAGTAACTGATCAGGATATGGAGGATCCGGAAATAGATGCTACTCTAAAATCATTCGGTTGGACTGAGGATTCTAGTCCTATCGAAGATGTTACAACACAGTCTGCTCTTGTTAAAAGGGAGGCACTACTAAATGAAATTATTTTGCTAAAGAGAGAGGCTCTTAGTCAAAAGCGGGCAGGTAATGTTGCAGCGGCAATGGCTCAGTTAAAGAAGGCTAAGTTACTTGAGGAGGACCTTGAAAGTTTCGATTCTCAGCCAGAGAATTTGACGGTTGACCAAAATATCACAGCTCCCCACACTGTTGATATATCAAAGAAGTTGGTTACATTTGTTGATAAAAATGTTAACGCTATGAAGGGTGTGGATCTGAAACCAGCATCAAAGAGTAGATTGACAATTCAGAAAGAGCTTCTAAGTTTGAAGAAGAAAGCCCTTGCTTTGAGACGGCAAGGAAGATTGGATGAAGCAGATGAAGAATTGCAGAAGGGTAGGATTCTCGAGCAGCAGCTTGAAGAAATGGAGAATACTTCCAACATGAAGGCTGCACAGGTAACTAGTAAGGGGAAGGATTTGAAACACGAGCATCCTAATGTATCAGACACTCTGCCTGTTGAAGGAGATATTATGGAACAAGACTTGTATGATCCAACTTACCTTTCGATGCTAAGGAACTTAGGTTGGAATGACAGTGATGACGACCTTTGGAACTCTTCCCTGAAACATTCTGAACAAAATGGTTCTAAGAAAATTATTGAATCTTCTTCTGCTCATTCCCCTCCTAAAATCCCGACTAAGGCATCAAGAAGAACTAAAGCTGAAATACAGCGGGAGATATTAGGTTTGAAAAGGAAAGCTCTTTTGCTGAGGCGCCAAGGAAATTCTGATGAGGCAGAGGAAGTGTTGGAAACAGTAAAAGCACTAGAGGCTGAGATGGCAGAGTTGGAGGCACCAAAGAAAGTGGTCGAATCAAGGTTTCCAAAAGAAAAAAGCCACTATATCTGCCCATAAAGGTGCTGCAAAAGAAGAAGATGCGGAGAATATTACAGAGAATGATATGACTGATCCATCTCTACTCTCAATGCTAAAGAATTTGGGTTGGAAGGATGAAGAAGTTGAACCTATAACTATGCAGGAAGAGTACTCTAAAACTCTTGCCAGTGAGACATTACATTCTAGCCATCCATCGAGCAGTCAACCCACTTCAGGAGTTCGAGTTTCACCACCAAGAAATAAAGGGGAAATCCAAAGAGAACTTCTGGGTTTGAAAAGAAAGGCTCTTGCCCTTCGACGAAATGGGAAAGTTGAAAAGGCCGAGGAATTGTTGCAAACGGAAAAGGTACTAGAAGCCAAAATGGCAGGATTGGAAGCTCTGAAATCTGAGCTTGTGGTTGAGTCATCCAAGGACAGTAAATCTGAGAACTTTGAATCATTTGCTAACCACAACAGGCTAGAGAATTCAAAAAATGAAGTGATAGTAAAGAAAGAGCCATCTGTAGACAACCAACCGTCGGTAGAAAAATCGGATCCTGTAGGGCTAAACCCTCCATCAAACCAGTCTGCAAACATAATGGAACTTTTGACTGTTGATGACCTGACAAATTCACAGATACCTGCAAAATTGGAAGAGACAAGTCACTTTGAATTCAACTTCTCTTCTCGTGGTAGACCCGATGTTCAATTGGCTTGCCAAGATGTTATAACCAAGAATGAAGATTCCACTAGAAAAACTAGAGTGCTTAATGAAGAGAAGTCATATTTGTCTCAGAACAGCCAAGATTCACGTAGGCGAGCAGTTTTGTCTCACAAGAGAAAGGCACTTGCTTTGAAGAGAGATGGAAAACTGGCAGAAGCTCGGGAAGAACTTCGACAGGCAAAGCTGTTGGAGAAGAGTATGGCAGAAGATGACACTCCTCCAAAATTCGGTTCTAATGATGTGTCAACATCTGCATCCACTGTTTGTTCTGGTGCAGCAATTGAGCATGGTTCACCAACTTTCGCTCCGAAACCACTTTCTGGTCATGATCACTTCAAGTTGCAATAGGAATCCCTCAGTCATAAGCGGCAGGCTTTGAAGCTGCGAAGAGAAGGTCGAATGCAAGAAGCAGAAGCCGAGTTTGAATTAGCTAAGTCTCTTGAAGCTCAGTTGGAAGAGTTGGGTGGTCATGCTTCAACCAAGTCATCCAGCAATAGAGCAGAACCAGTAGATGATGTAGTTGTTGAAGATCTTCTCGATCCTCAACTTTTGTCTGCCCTCAAAGCAATTGGATTGGATGATTCTAGTGCTATGGCTCAGGGCCCCGAAAGAACAGAGCTTGTAAAACCCAATGTTGCCAAAAGTGAAAATGTTAACCAAGAGAGAATCCAATTAGAAGAGCAGATTAAGGCATAAAAGGTAAAGGCTGTAAACTTAAAAAGATCAGGCAAACAAGCTGAGGCTTTGGATGCACTTTGGAGGGCAAAAATGCTGGAGAAAAAGCTGAATTCCTTGTCCGCATGATAACATTCCATTTTCGGTTCAGAAAATCTTCTGTGTCTGGATTGAGGTACATACTATTCGAAGTCACTGTGTGAAATAAAAGTCAAATAATTCAGATGATATATTATCAGCTCACGTGTATGCTAAGTTTTCATCAAAGATGGAAAATGTATCTTTATTTGTATTTTGCAGATCATTTGTTACAAAAGAATAAACATGTTGAAGCTTTTCCTAGCGATCTTTTCAGGACCCTCGCTATATTCATCTTCGCTGTAACATCCCCATTGAGAAAAGGGTAGTTTCATCTTCTACAACTGGAAGTGATCGAAAAGTAACGACATTGCATGATCTTTAGTCTTGTGGTTGTGAGAGCCATGTCCATCTCCATGTTGATAAATACAATGTGCAGTCCTCACCAGGTTCAGTATGATCCCAATAGCAGTCTGGGATAACAGTGACACTGCAACTCAGTGCGTATTTACCTTTTTCCATGCCTCTCTCATTAGATTCTTTACGTGTTCAAGGGCAACTTCCTCAGAGACTCCATTTTCATGCATGTAACATTGGATAGATTTCGCAACATCACCTCTCTTTAGCTCGTCCTGAAATTACAAGTGAAATGCGATCAGTTCATTGGATTCAAAGTTCTTACAGTTCGGCTGTAGCTTTCATACCGATGAAGTTCCTAAATCATCTTGAAGTCGAAAAATCACAGATGACCAATATAACAACTCAGGGTAGCTTTCAAGGAATTCTAATTCCTTCTGGTTTGTCTGATTCGTTACAAACAGACTTGCTTTAATTGCTACTAAAGGGCCTGTTATCGATATCCAAGCATTTTTCATGTACTCTTCAAAAGTTGGTGTATATCCACTGTGGTACCATCTTGCCTCCAACAAGTAGGATCTCAGTAAATCAACCCACTGAGGCCATAAGAAGAGCACCAGGGTTATGAAAATTTGTTACAATGTCTTAAATCTGAATCACAGAGATGATAAGTTACCGTCTTTTTAAGTTTTGACACAACGTCGTGACCTTGCTCCTTGAGAATGTTGTAAGCCATCTCGTTAACCGTGTTGTAAAGTGCAAGGAAGCATATCTTCATATAGTCTGGAAGTTGTTTCATTGCCTTAATATCCCACCTGCAACATGTAGGAAACTAGAAATAAGATAACTATAGGCATGTCCTAGAGATTGCTTGCCTAAACATTTTTCCCACCAACCTCTCAACGGCATCTGTAAAGAGCTCGAGTTCATCCAGTGTACCATACAGGTCATAAATATCATCTATCACCTTGATTAGAGCAATGGCCTTTGTAAGAGTTTTCCGGCAGCTTCTGAACCGATTCTCGAAAGCTATCCCTACTGTCCATAAGAAGGATTCCACCAATCTATTCCTAGCAAAGCTCAGTATCTCCCCAAAACCAGTGTTCTTCCACCACCTTTGCAGGTAAATTGAAGGGCATGAAAACCAATTACATAATTTTATGTTTCATTTATGTTGATCTATAGGTATACGTTGACAGATCTTTGAGTTCTTCTTGATGCAGTGCTTGTAAAATGTTGAAGTCCAACTTTGCTAGCCGTAATACAATGGGGTTCAAATCCGCTTGTCTTTCATATACATCCATGTACCACCTTGCTTCAAGCCTCCGCATTCTCCAGTGTAATGTAAGCTCCATGGCATGCTTGACTTGAATGGTAAGAATAGGATCCACATGATCACCTTCCACATATCTGAGTTTTTAGATGTAAACTCCCAAGCTGCTTCCATTATGCTTTCTCCTTCAAAACAATAGTATGAAGCTTCATACAAGCTCACCATTGCCTTGATATCATTACACAAAGATAGCATGAACTAGCCTGCCTTATCCCGAAAACCGTCGAAAACTTCTGCAAATCGAGCAAAACCAGTTATTACAAACACCCCCCCAAACAAGAATTATAAAACATTTAGTACCTGAAGAAGAATGATATCCATGTTGTCTCAGGAGCCTAAATTCCAAAGCAGTCGCATATAAATTATCCTTTTTCATTTGATCGTTGCTGTTCTTATACACATTCAGTAAGATGTTATTAATCTCATCGTCAAAATGATATGCTACTCCAAGCCTCTGCAAGTTGTCAATCATCTGAAGCTGTTCCAATGGTTGGTCACCTATCATCATCTTCTTCACTGTTCCTTTCAGCTCTTCAACTTGTCTTGTATACTCATCTCCCTGAAATTCAATAGTTTAGTATCAATGACACAAAATTATGATGAACTGATAATAATAATCATACCTTATAATTGCTGTTCAACAACTGCAGATCATCATCATTCCAAAGGCAAGGTTGATAATTCCCTGACCTCCTATTGGTCCATGAATGAGATATTTTGGTGCTGGCCACAAATGTGACACTCCCTCTGCATCTTGGTGGGATTGATGGTGCAATTTTGGGTTTTTTACCATAGAAAAATGGAGTTAATGAAAGAAAGAATGAAGCCATTGACTATAAAAAATTTCCTATTAATGGATAGTTCAGTTTTAGCAGAAAAATACTAGAGGGATTTAAGAGTCGGTGCTGCAAACAGATTACAATCTAATTGCATCAATTCCTTTGCTTATCGTGATTTTTTGAGGTTCGAGCAATTAGATTTTCGATAGTTAACTCCAAGAAAAGTCTCACGAAATTCTATGTTTTTTTTTTAAGTTTGAGAAACATGTTGGATGTTGGAAAGTATAAGCGGGGATTAATTAAATTGAGAATCAATTGTATGTCGGTTTAGATAAAAGAATTGAATCAGTTTTTGAGCGAATCATTTAAAATTGGTTGAACTGGGATAACAAGTTAGTTGAAAGTTTTATATTTTTTAATAATTTTTTAAGTGAAATCATACTGGCATTCAAACCTAAAAAATAATTAGTCTATAGATATGAGAAATCAACTTTACTTAATGTTTGTTTTAATGATAGTTAGAACAAAAATAAGCAATGAAAGAAAAATAAAAATAGAAAAGAAGCAATACAATTGATATTTATTTACGTGGTTTAGACATAACAGTTCTACGTTTGTAGAGCCTTGCTCAGAATATACTTTTATTCAATCTCCAAATCAAATAACCATAACAATCTGTTTCTATCAACTAAAGCCTATAACGGTCCATAACCCCTTATAAGCTAAGTTCATGCAGTCCTAATAGAGAACAATACCATAATCAACATACACCTATGCAAACTCTCCACTCCACTCAAGAGAGTTTATCAATAAACAACCAAGAAAATGAAACACTCAGCTCAGTTGATAAGTCCTTGAAAAACTCCCTTACGTAAATATGATATTTATCTCTAAAAAATAACACTTTTATGCTTATCTAATCACTTTTAAGCACATCAAGCAGTTTGGTTGAGAGACTTAATACCTTAGTGGACCCATGCTTCTAGTTTTGTCAAATATGCCACATTCATGTGAACTGAGTTAAGCACAAATGAAACTTATTCAAGGCTCAAGTCAATGACCCAAGTAGAAAAATAGTTTCATATAACAATACATGAAACAAGTAGCACCAAAAACCCACCAACAAGACCAATCAATCGGAAATCGGTGGTTCAATCAATTCGATCATCGATTCAGTTTTTAAAGTCATGGTTGGATCCTCATTACAAACTTATATGAAGAAGTTATATTGATGGGTTAATGTAATATTTAGTCCTTGGAATTGGTAATTGAGAAAGGGGAATGAATTTACAAACACAAGCATTAAACTTAAACTTCACACTAATCAATTTAAAACCGAGACAAATTTGAACCCCGTGTGTTGGCTTGATGGTCAGTGTATTCACCGCTCTAGGTGTGACCTAGGTTCGAGTTGCGCTAAACGTATTATGTTAGGGCTGTACCCTCCTCTTGTAATTCATTAAAATAAACGCACACAAATTTATTACTCAACTAGAAATGTAATTAATATACATACATACATATAAGAGTTCATGTATCAAATATAATCTTTTATTTTCTTAAAATGCTTTTATTGGTCAGATTTTGTGATTAGACCCTATATTTTGCATAAATTATAGATTTAATACATGTACTTTAATTTGAAAAAATTTAATTCATGGACATTTTAAATTTTAGTCATAACCAAACGGTATTAGTAAAATTATAGAATTAGTCTATGTTCTTCAACTAGATCATTTTTATTCCCTATATTTTTCAAATTTCAAAATTTCAATCTTAATACAAAACAACAATCGTTAAATACATTAACTAGTTTTTTTTATGAATAATATGTGGAAATAGAAATGTAACATGGAATTAAAAATGCGATAATATGTTTGTCATATCACATCTTGAAAATAATAGGACTTAACTTAAGGATTAAATCACTTTTTGGGTTTGACTTAGCAACATTTCTCACATTGGTGCTCGAACTTTTTTTTGTTCAAGTTAGGTCATAAACTTGGAAATTGTTCCCACATTGGGGTCTAAACTTTTTTTTATTCAAGTTAGGTCCTGAACTTGGCAATTGTTCCCACATTGGGGCCTAAACCTTTTTTTTTTTGTCTAAGTTAGACTCTGAATTTGGCAATTGTTCCCACAGTAGGGCTTGAACTTTTTTTTAGTCCAAGTTAGTCCTTGAAAATCCTAGAGTTCTAGCCCCAACGTAAGAACAATCGTCAAATTCATGTCCTAATAATGGAACAACTGCCAACTTTAGGTACTAACTTGGACAAAAAAAAGTTCAAGCCCCAATGTGGAAATAGTTGCCTAGTTTAGAGACTAACTTGAACAAAAAAAAAATTAGACCCCAATGTGAGAAAAATGTTCAAGTTCAAACCTCAAATAATGATTTAACCCTTAACTTAATGATTTTAATATGCGCCCTTTTATTAGACTAAAACTTCAAATTTCTAAAAATATAGAAACTGAATATAAAAACTAAATTCATAATTTATACATAATAGAGGGACTAATAATAGAATTTAACCTACTTTTATCAAACACAACTATGTAACTAGTGCCGTGTTTTTAATATTAAAAACAAATTCGCTAATTATCTTGTCGGGTTCATGAATGTTCCAAAACTCTTGGCATGGACTGCATTAACTAACGTGGTCTTATATTAGTGGTATTACAGGAATCTAACGTGGTCCTTTAAATATCCACATAATTCAAAACATTTTTTCCCTTTCTTTTTATTCTTCTCTCGTCTCTCCCTCTTTCTTTTCTCTTTTCTTTCATTTTAAATTATGTGACGTTAACATGGAAATTATGTCAGCATTTAATGGGCCATACCAGATTTTTGTAACATTATTAACGTCAAGTAATGATACAGTGACAAAAATTTTGTAAATTGACAACGTTAGTGACCAAATAAAACGACATTATAGATATTTACTTTAAAAATTAATTTATCTTTTATTTTTCCCATAAATACCCAAGTTTATCCTTCCTTCAAGCACAATTAAATTCCCAAATTTTCTTTATTTTCTTTGTTATAATAAATGTCAATAATGATGATAGAATGATCGCAAAGCAATAAGAGTTATCATTGAATAAAATTAAAAGGGACATGTTAACATATCATCACATGTTGTTTGTGCAATGATGACACTAAAATATCAGTGGTTACAAAACGAAAAACGTCCAACAGTTGTAAATAAAATGATTCTCACTAATAACTTATCATTAAATTCACTATAAGATTAATAAGTGCTGAGTATAAGTGTTAAGGGACAACATGAACCCCGGACATGAGCTATAAAATAGACATGAATGATATAAAAAAATTCACTGCGATAATTTTCAGCATAGATATTGGTATAGTCGTCAACTACAATATCAAATGAAGGAATTACATTAACGTTTTGGTTATATTTTGTTATTAATCTTTATACTAGATGTAAGTTGTGTTTTTTATTTCTATATTTTAATTTGATCATTTTTAGTTTTAGTTCTTTTGGGATTTTGAAATTTTAGTCATACCCAGATGTGAGCTGTTAAATTAATTATGTTATGCTATTTTCAAAATTTTATGTGATAAAAAAGGAGGCAAATCAAGGGCCAAGCAAAAGCCACCATTGAATAAAGTGGGTTTATTGCAATTTTAGATCCTCATGTTGTTTTTGTAATACAATTTAATCCTCGGATAAATTTTTAAGTTCCCTTTGACAACTTATTATTTTCCTGGGTACCAACCAAAATTTCCTAACTTCATGGAGATAAACATATTGTCATATGTGTAATGTCATGTTAACTTTCTATTTCCACATATTATTAAAAAAAATACAGTTAATGGGTTTAATAGCTATTGTTTGCTTCAAGATTGGAATTTCAAAATTTAAAAAGTATAGAGACTAACAATAATTAAATTAGAGAATATTAACTAAATCTACAACTTTACAGATCATACAAAATCAATAAAAAAATTAATTAAACAAATTTAACTATTACCATTTGAATTAGAGCTAAAAGTTTAAAATTTAAATTCATAAGGGAAGAAATTGAATCAATAAACACATGTTAACGTTATCCATGCGGTGTCTTTAACATGTAATTAACGTTGGTGCTTCCTTAACCTGTAGGTGATATTGATATTTCCCTTCCCTTTTGAAAAATTTATCCAAGCAAGTGTTTCTCGTTGTCTATTATACATACTTTCAATTCTCGTTAATTATCAAATTTATTAAGTGTTGTTATTTCTAAAATTTGATGTAGGAATTGTATATATGTAAGGTCATGTCAATTTGTTATGTTCATATACTTACTAAAAATTTAGTTAATAGATTAAGGACTGTCATTTGCGTTGAGACTGAAATTTTAAAATTCAAAAAAGATATGGATTTAGAAGGATTAAATTGAAGAATATAGGCTAAATCTACAACTATACGCATAGTATAAGACTAGTAATTAAATTTAAACAAACAAATTTAACTATTGTTTTATGGGTGAGGACTAAAATTTCGAAATTCAAAAAGTGTATAAACTAAAATTGATCAAATAAAAATATAAGGATTAAATTTACAACTTTCATGAAATAGAAGAACTAAGAGACAAGGTTTAACCTTGTTCTTTTAAACATTAATATCATTATAGATCTTTATCATATCTACTCTTTTTTGATATAATGTTTAAAACTACTCATTATCCGCCCCCAACCTCAAACCCTTAAATAGAAGAATAATACGTTTTAGCATACTCGACTCCATATTCTCCTGCACTGATAACAATATCGATACTAATAACCTATTTTTAAAAGAAATAGTATTTATCGACTTGGGGTATTTTGTGCCCCGACGAATCCACCAACATCCTGTAAGCGTTTTGAGTGTGCGCTTTTAATGAATTTGTGCTTATCTTTGAATTGATAATTAAGTTTGTACCTTATAGCAGAATTCTCCTTTTTTAACTTTTTTTAAAGTAGGGATGACGATAGATTTTATATTATTTTAAACTAGTGGATTGTGTATATTAACTTTCTAAAATTAGTTTAGTTTTAAAAATTAATATTTACGTACTTATAATTTTTTCCCCAAATAATCTACGCCATTAAATTTCCATATCCACCAAAATACTATATGCTTTAGAGTGTATCCTTTTGACATGGCATTAAATTCCTATATGCGTTTTACGTGTGTGCTTTTAATAAATTTGACATGATTTTATTTCCCCAAATAATCTCTGCCATTTAGATTTCCATATCCACCAAAATCCTATATGCTTTTGAGCCTGTGCTTATCTTGAAATGGATAATTATGGGGATGACGATTGGACCCATTGATGTTATATTATTTTAAATTAGGTTACATCTTACAAGAATAGACTACGGTGTGGGTCACATGATACAGTTATAGTTATAGATATTCCCCACCAAAACATTATGAAAACGTGGAACAAGAAAGAAAAGAATCTAGGAAAAAAATTTAAAATATAATCCATATGTTTTTATTTTTAGCAATTTATTTTGTCCACTTTTTAGATTTTAAAATTTAAATTTAACTTTTGTCATTATTAATTTTGTTAAATTTGTTGCTTTGATATTTTGAAATAAAAAAATTTATTTTATAGCCATAATTTTAAAAAAATAACATTGTAATTAACTTGAATTTATCAAATAATAATAATGTTAGCAATTGAATATAAATTTTAAAATCTAAAAATTAAAGAGATTAAATTTCATGAAACAAATTATAAAGTTTAAATTCCGAATTTTCAAAAAGTTGAAAAACTTATGACATATTTTAACTAAGAATTTCAAGAAAGAATTATAGAAAAAGGTAAAAGAAAATCTGAATATGAACCATAAAATGGACATAAAAATATATTTAAAAAATATGTATTTATTGTTTTTCTTTATTAAAAATTTTTTGGTTTATCTTAGCAAATTGAATTATAATTTTTTTAAAAAATAAAGGTTTAATTTTGTTTATTTTATTAAAGTTTAATGTCAAATTTAACCATTAATATTTATATATTTTTATTAATTTGACTCTCATTATTTTAATTAAATTTGATTCTCAATTTCTTACTTAAAAAAGAAGGATATATATAAGTATTGAAGGGTAAATTTATTAGTATAAGTTTTATAAACTAATAATAACTCAGAACTCTAAGGTTTCCGCCTACCTTCGTCAGCACCGTCCTCGGCCGAAATTTACACGTGTTCTAAATTCAAGTCCCTTGCATTTCTCCTATTTTAACAAATAATCCTATAAATATAGACCCTTTTAGCATTCTTTCTTTGGTATATAAAATTCAACAAAACACTTTGATCCAAATCCAAGAACAAGTTTCCCAGATGGCTTCATTTTCTAAAGTTTTCTGTATATCCCCCAATCCCCCCATTGCCATTAACAAAACTTCACGAATCAACAGCAATCCTCCTTCATCATTGTCCATGATCCCTAGATGTAATGCTGGCAAAGAACCCAGTTTCGTTTCTACACCTTTACAACACGTTGATTTCAGATACGGGAATCCCAATATCACAGTGAGTTTGTGCTTTCTTTTTAATGTTCTTTCTTTTTTCAATACGGTCCTTGTATTTCAACTGTTTAAATTCTTTACAGGATGAGTTTCTGGATGAATATGCTAGCAAATTGGAGGGGTTCAAGCGAGTATTTAAACTAGTTAGTGAAGACCCTTTACAGGGTTTGACTATGATTGATGCTATCCAACGGCTAGGAATCGATCACCATTTCCATCACGAGATTGAGCAGGTTCTGCAAAGACAGTTTATGTTATCTGCAAATGGTAATGGATTTCATAACTATGACCTTCATGAGGTTGCCCTTCGTTTTCGGTTGCTCAGACAAGAAGGCTACTTTGTCCCTGCAGGTGTGAAAATTTCCATCCTTAGATTAAAGTTTTTGCCCTTTTTGGTTAACAATTCAAACGTTATTATTGAATCCTAAAAATATTTATATTCCATTAATCAGATGTTTTTCGTCAGTTTAACTATCAGCTTGGACAATAATTATTCGATTGAATTTAACGAATACGTGGTGTGTATCTATCACATCAACAGTTTATATTTAACGTGTTATCTTCTTTTATTTTCTTTTAACATGTTAGAATATCCAAACTGTCTATAGGGGATGCTTAGTTCACGTGGGATTCGAGCTAACATTTAATATTCAAATTAATAGTTAATTTAACGGAGGATTCAATTAAAACAATTTAAAGTTTGGAAACCAATTTAGAATCAAAGTCACAGTATGAGAAACTCTTGTGAAATTAATCTATTGTTTTGTTCAAGCAGGAGTGTTCAACAGGTTCAGAGACAGGGAAGGCAGTTTCAGACATGAACTTTGCAGGGACATCAAAGGATTAATCGAACTATATGAAGCATCACAACTAGGCATAGATGGAGAAGATATTCTTGATGAAGCAAGAGAATTTAGTTCCCAGTCCCTGAGAAAATGGCGAATGGCCAAAGTGGACATTTTCACTGAGAGGGCTATAAGGAACACATTGGACCAACCTTTTCATAAAAGCCTATCAAGATTCACAGCAAGAAACTTGTTAGGCACCGATTTCCAAGGCACCAATGGATGGATAAATATCCTCCAAGAACTAGCCAAAATGGATTTCAATCTAGTTCAGTCCTTACACCAGAAAGAAATTGCCCACATTTCCAAGTAAGATTTATACTTTTTAGGTCAAATTTCAGTTTTGGCCCCTCTACTAGCTCAACTTTAGGATTTACTCCGCTTCTTCCCTCTACTTTATGATATCAGTAGTTAGAAACACCCCCTTCAGTCATGTTATCACGATGAGTACAAAAAGGGTGTCACCATTTAGACTAATGACATGATAAAAATAGAGGATCAAATTATGTTACATTATAAGGACTAAATTCCAAATTTAAGCATAACAGAAAAACCAAAACCGTAACTTGACATAATCTAAAAGCTAGTTTTACATTATTCCAAAAATAAACCAAACTCTAATTTTCTTTTATGTTGTTTAGTTGGTGGAAGCAGCTAGGTTTAGCCAAGGAATTGGAGTTTGCTAGGGATCAACCAATGAAATGGTACATTTGGTCCATGGCATGCCTCACTGATCCAACCTTATCAGAGCAAAGGATTGATCTCACAAAGCCCATTTCCTTAATCTATATAATAGATGATATTTTTGATGTTTATGGGACACTTGATGAACTCACTCTTTTTGTGCAAGTTGTGGAGAGGTAAATGATGCACCCTACATTTAACATATCATCTAATTAATATCAACATTATTAATTTAAAATTGGAATATATATATATCTATTTATACAACCTTTTGGAATTGTCCTTTTCATCTGATTTCCTTTTCCTTTCTTGGTAATCCTTTGATTGTTTCTGTTTGATATATATCAATCATCTTTTTTTTATGAAAATTATTGTCTTTTGGTCTCCTTTCTTTTCTTCCTTTTTCTATTTTTCATATATTCCTCTTCTCAAATTAGATATTTTCAAATTTCTTCATTTATCTTAACTATTAAAACTGGGTCTCATCTCACATATATAACATTTAAATATCTTATTAATACCTTTAAAACTTGAAGAATTTTGAAATTTCATATTTGAATTTCACGATATGTGAATACCATGTTTATCATTTCGTTATATATTATAATAATTATTGTATTACGCTATGATTGTATCTATAACATAAAATTATATTATTTATGATATACACTTTAAAGTAGTGTAATAAAAAATATATATGCATGATTTCAAGTTGATGAAATTATTGATTTAATTAATTGCATGTAGGTGGGATTATGCTGCAAGTGATAAGCTACCTTATTACATGAAAATATGCTTCAAAGCTCTTGATGATATCACTAATGAAATTAGCCAAAAGGTGGACAAGGAACATGGTCGGAACCCTATCAACTCCTTAAGGAAAGCTGTGTGTATATGCCAATAGAACTCTTTTTTTTTTTTTTTCATGTCTATTTTACGGTTCATCGTAATCACAGCTAATATTATATATATTGGACAGTGGAGCACCTTGTTTAGAGCATTTTTGGTAGAAGCACAATGGTTTGGTTCAGGAAATTTGCCAAAAGCTAATGAATATTTGGAGAATGGGATCATTAGCTCAGGTGTACATATAGTTTTGGTTCACATCTTCTTCCTCCTTGGCATTGGCTTGACTGATCAAAATGTGGAACTTATTGACAACAATCCATCCATAGTCTCATCCACTGCTACAATCCTTCGTCTATGGGATGATTTGGGAAGTGCCAAGGTATATACATCAACTGTTTAACTTATAAAAAATTATGATTAATACAATACTAATACTTAATTTATATATTAATTGTAGGATGAGAATCAAGATGGACATGATGGGTCCTATATTGATTGCTACATGAAAGAGAATCAAGGCATTGAAGCTGAAAATGCTAGAAAACATGTTATCAACATGATTGCCAATGAATGGAAATTGCTTAACCAACAATACATTTTCCAAAAATCATTTTCCATGACTTTCTGCAAGGCTTCTCTAAATATTGCAAGGATGGTCCCTTTGATGTATAGCTACGACGAAAATCAATGCCTTCCAAGCTTGGATGAGTACATGAAATCACTTCTCTATCAAAGTATACCCATGAAAACTCTTTTACCGACTCAATTGTAAACAAAAAAAAAAAAAAAATCATTTGCTTCAAAATTTGATTTTTTTTTTTATATTAAACTATCTTTTATATTTATTTTGTGGTACATGAAAATCTTTTTGAAGATCGTGATTGTTCCTCCTAATAATGTTACTTTTAGGATTTGAAATTCTGTATTTTAATAAATTGTTAACTATTCTTTAAGTTTTACGGACAGTTCATTTCATAGTTGAAATGAAAACAGAAACCTAAATTGATTTCATCATAAAATACAATCAAACCTTTGCAAAAAGGCTAAAATGTGCCTACTTTTCGAAAATTAGGAATTTAGTCATTGTACTTGTATTTTTAAGAATTTGGTCTTTCTACTTTTCAGATTTTAAAAATTAAGTTCAACTGTTAACACTGTTAATTTTTTTTGGGTTAAATTTGTTGCTATGACATTTTAAAGTAAAAAGTTACTCACTTAGTAGCCATGTAATTAAAAAGAGATGTTGTAATTAAATTGAATTTGACAAAACAATTGGACATGAATTTTAAAATTTAAAAAGTAGATAACTTAAATTCTTAGAAATGCAAATATAGGGAATAAATTCTTAATTATTCAAAAAATGAAGATCAGTAGGCATGTTTTAACCTTACAAAATCCCACATTGAATTGCAACACACTAGGTAGGTAACGGAGTATTAACTTCTTTGATGTTACATCATGAAAGCAACAAATGCCTTTTACAAGCAAAGAAAATAATAATTTTGCAAGTCAAGGAACAGGGACCACTTTTTGACGAATTGACAGCAAATGCTAATTTATTCATGTGATTTATGTTGTTCAAGATATTCAAATTTCCTGGTCTACATATTTTTAATTTCTCTAACGTTACATCATGAAAGTAACTAACGATTTGTAGAAAGGAGTTTTATAAATTTAAGGAGTATTCTCTTTAATTCAATCCATAAATTTGTCTTTTAAGGATTTAGTCTCTCTTCATTTTAGGAATTTAGTTTTTCTAAATACTTGATTTAAAAATTAAAGTTCAATTATTAACATTGTTGATTGATTTCTATTTGCATTTTTTTTAAAAAAAAAGTTTGATATAGTTCTAAGTTTATTTAGAGTTTCATTTAATATTCAAATTCAACCTAGAATATTATTTTTTTTACATCTTGAATTTAAATAAGATTATCCAAATTTAACTCATAGATTGATTTAATATTAAATTAATTTTTATAAGGATAATTATTTGATACATTGACGGTGAAAAGTTTTAACTCCATAAGTAGATTTGAGCTTTTACCATGTGTTCTTAAGTTGTATTTAAAATATTTAAAATAAATAAGACATATAATAAAACACCACCTCTGTACTAAATAATTACCCTTTTATATGTATATAATTAAAAAATATAATATATTAATAATATATTGTTACAACATAAAATTAAATAAAAATTATAAAATTTGAAATTAATTATTATTTAATTAAATAAATTATAAATTCCCGCATAACACTAGTAATATTCTCAAAATGTAACAAATAATGAAAAGATTAGCGGTCAAAATTGCTAAGAATAAAACTACACTATAAAGCTTGCTAAGAGCAGCACTTTGTCAAGGTTAGGCTCTATGAACATATGTATTCATGACAAGTGAAGCATCTTTGATCTGCCTCGTTAAGAACGAGTGTTGAACACTTTTTTGTTCACCTAATTTGGTTCTATTCCATCACCACCTAGAAAATATTGCACCTTTTAAGAGGTCGATCATGTGGGAACATGAACTGTATAAGTATCAAAACCCTAGGATTAAGGGAGGACTACCTAAAAGGTCTTACGAGTCTTGACATATTTACAATTCTAGCCTTTGAGGATTGCTAGTTTGAGATTGCCTACAACCCGTATGAGAACGCCCATGGAAATTGGTATCGTCAAAAATTTGATTGTCATTTTTTCTAGTTTTCCTTTCCGCCAAAGAGCAAAATCAGGCAAGGGCCTTGTCTCGAAAAAAATGGTTGGTTTTTCATTTAATCTTTTCATTTTTTTTTTATGAAATTACCTTTACTCTTCAATAATTTATGATTCATCTTTGATGCCTTTAAAGTAATTTTTTGACTTTTATCTCTGAACAAAACCAAGGCACTAGGAAACCTAATCACGAAAGATGAGTAATGTATGTTGACGGATCAATTAGCAAAATAAGTGCAAAAATTTCCTTAACAGATCCTCTAGGATATAAATGATAATATGACAATATTTTGTATAACTTAATTGTTATAACAGATAGTATCGTACAAAGAAAGTCAAATTAATCAAACCATATCAATGCACGCCACTGACATTTCTTTAAACATGATTGAAACTTGCCCCGACTGAGTTTTCTAGTGAAAAAATTCAAGAGTTTGCGGCCAAGTTTACAAGTTCTTGATCTTTCTTTCAACAAGATTTCTAGTGGGAACATGGTTTTACTGTCTTGGCTTTGAAAGGAAGCAAGATTAATGGTGAAATAAATGTCTCAAATAATAAGAATTTGCAATTTTGGATCATTCATCAAACAATTTTTAAACGGGGTTGGAGACTGCTCAGTTTTGAAACATCTTGTTAGAGTTTGTGTAATTCGAATCCTGTCACTTATTGAAGAAATAAATATAGCGGTAAAATAAAGGGATCTGTGAGGGCAAGAGGTCGAGGACCATATAGAACTGTACTTCTACTATTTGATTTTGATTAGAACACGATTTTTCAATTCTTAAATAGATGTAATCAAAACTCTTCTTGTATCATTCGTTTTTCAACATTAATGAATTTTCTCTTTCTCTACCCGTATTTTTTCCAAAAAGATTTTTCACACAAAATCTATTTTCTTTTTATTACTTGCAATCATGCTACTGCCATTATCGATTTTAATTATAGCACATCTATAATAAATTGTTACTAAATCAATTCTTTCCAACGGTAAATAAGTGGGCATGATGAAAGTTTAGTGCTTGAGCTCATTTTTACAGTAGTTTTCCCTTTTAAGAAAAAGCAAAGCACTTTTTTCTATATAAAAATATTCTAAAATTTTTAATAATTATAAAATGACCTATTTTTCTATTAAAAATAAAAATGACTTGTAATCTATAATAAAAATTGGTGAAACTAAAGAGTTTAGCGTCATTAACATGCCATGTCAGCAAATGAAATAAAAAATTCCTTTTTTTGGTGGAGCCATATAGAATGGCGCCACCTATATAAAAATAAAAAAAAATATTACTATTTTTGAAAAATTGGGGACTTTAAAAAAAAAATCCTTTTTTGGTAGAGCCAAATATTTTAACACCACTAATTTTCAATGTGCGCCAATGACTTTTTTTAAAAAAAATATTTAGGACTATATATAATTTTTTTTTCTTATTGGTGGGTTTTTTTTTTGTTTTAATTTTAAAACTATAAAAAAAATATTTTCTTATCGGTGGAGCCATTCTAAATCGCTTCACCACTTTATTACCAAGTTTTTTTTAAATGTGTTTTTTTTAATTTAAAATTTAAAAAAATAATATTTTATATGGTGGAGCTATATAGAATGGCGCCACCAATGTACTATATGTTTTTTTAAATGTGTTTTTTTTTTTTTAATCTAAAAATTTTTAAAATGATATTTTGTTTTGGTGAGCTATTCTCATTGCTATTATCTTGTAGTGCAACAGGAGCAACTTTCTCAGTGTTATTATCTTGTAGCCTGGATGCTGCGGATATTGATGATCTCACCCGTGCGGTTCAATTTGGGATTTTCTGAAACCTTCAAACATCCCGTTGACCCAGGGAATCCCAAATAATCTACCCGTTGGCTGCTTAACCAATTTGGACCAATTATCGTCCTACTGTTGGAAAAATTGCATTTTATGGGAACTTTGAGGCATATTCTCAATAGGTAAAGGTGGAGAGTTGAATCATAAAATTATGGTTTCATATTTTACTCCATAAGACCTTTACAACGGTATATCATATGCTCAAAATGGTTGAGTGATGAATGAGAAATTGATGCTCAAAGTAAGCTACTTGGAAATATTTGTTGAGGAAAAGTAAAGGCTTAGATCCTACATTGGTTAAATACCAAGTGTGAGGTGTGTTTATATATGGAAACCCTCTTAAAAAGTGATTGAATGACAAAGCTTGGAATCTTGCCTCGCGCGTAGGGGGTGAAAGTTCAAACTCGACGGGGTTGGGGTGCACTCGCACGACGTGGGAGGCCCGAAACGTCGGGCTTAAAGTGGGCTTGTAAAATTTTTTTCCTCAGCAGACAAAATCTGTTTATATAATGACATTTATCTTATTTATTTGATTTCAATCAATTTGATTTACTTTCCAAAATTCCAACATTCCCAATGCCCATAAAAGGTTATAAATTTTGTAGAATTTGACACACTCTTAAACTCTCTCATACCGAATTTTTGTTGCTCTCAAAATTCCTCTTTTCCTCTCAGTATTTTTCAAATGTTCTGGTGATAGAAAAATACATCATTTGTTCATTGATCACTACAGTGCAGAGGTGCTGCTGCTTTGATCATTGTGTTGTTATATCTTGGGAGACATTCGACTAACGTTTCTCCAAGTACCGTAGGAGCGACCGAATTTATCTTAAAGAGACTGTGTTAAACAGGCCTCAACATTTTGTAAATCTCTATTCTTATATTCAATTTCAACTTTTGTTACGATTTTTATTGATTTACGTATTCGATAACTTAAATATAAAGTATTCTATTTATATTTTACATTATATATAAATATGTGTTTATTTATATTTAAATATTTTGTTCACTAACGTGTTTTTTCCAACACCTATCACAGCCAACGAAAAGACTTACGTAACCAATTTGAACCCGTTACAGAATAAATTACTTGCAATCGAAAATAACCATTAAATTTACCACTGTCGGAGCTCCATGAGATTATCGTTAAACAAAACATACATTCAAATTAAAAAATTTACTAAATAAACAAAAACACAAATATATATATAAAAAAATGCTTCTCATCTCTCTCCCATTTATCATCTAACAAAATATAAGCAAAAAATAAAATAAAATTCCTTCGACTCAAATTGATCTGCCATTGAAGGTTATATATATCAATTTGGTCACGCCAAAGAGAATGACTCCACCAAATAAAATATTATTTTTATATTTAAATTTAAATAAAATATTTTTTATAGTTTTAAAATTTAAATAAACGAAAAAACCACCAATAAGAAAACATTTTATTTATGGTTTTAAAATAAAAAAAAAAAAGAAAAAAAGTACACTGGCACGAACTGGAAACTGGTAGCGTCAAATTATTTGGCTCCACAAAAAAAAGATTTATTTTTTAAAGTCCCTAAATTTTTTAAAAATAGCAGTATTTCTCTAGTATTTATATAGGTGGCGTCATTTTACATGACTCCACCAAAAAAATTAAATTTTTTTTATCCTGTTTGCTCACGTAACATGTTGGTGACACCAGACTCTTTGGCTCCACTGATTTTTACTGTAGATTTCAGGTTATTTTTGTATTTAATCAGAAAAATAAGTCATTTTTATAATTATTCAAATTTTTAGGATCATTTCTATAAAAAAAGCCTTTCTCTTTCAATACAACTTGTCGGCAGAACTTGGATCGAGCCTATCCATAGTACAAATTTTATATACAACTGTTCAATCTAAATAAAAAATATTGTCAAAACTTTTTTCAAGTCAAATTCATTTAAATTCCCTTATATATATATATTTAAAATTACAATTATAATTATTTTATATTTAATAGCTATATATATTATACTATTTTTATATATTTTATTTTATTAAAATTCTAAATATAGATAAATTAATATATTTTTGAATATATATTATAATATAGTATATATGATAAAAAATAATATATTATAAACTTAAAAATCTGTGAAATTAAATTGTTTTGAAAATTACAGTTTAAAATTGATTTTTTAAATTTAAATGAAATCACATTATAGAACATATTTCATTTGTGGTAGGAAAGTAAGGGGTCATAAAACATTCACTGTAGCTAGCACATGCAAAAGGAGTTGGGTTAGGAGATACTGTAGTACGCTTTAATTTTATGTGTTTTGATTGAAGAAAAATCTAAAAAGAAAAAGGCAATAATATTTTGTTTTAATTCAATTATTGTTATGGAAAAAACCAAATCAAGAGGCAATAATATTTTGTTTTAACATTAATATCATTATAGATTTTTATCGTATCTACTCTTTTTGATACAATATCTAAAACTATTCATTGTTTGTCCCCAAACTCAAACCCTTAAATAGGAGGATAATACGTTTCAGCATACTCGACCCCATGTTCTCCTGTACTGGCAATAACATCGATACTAATCAAATTAAGACTCAATCGACAAGTTTAACCTATTTTTAAAAAAAATAGTATTTATCGACTTGGGGTATTTTCTTCCCCGACGAATCCACCAAAATCCTGTAAGCGTTTTGAGTGTGCGCTTTTAACGAATTTGTGCTCATCTTTGAATTGATAATTAAGTTTGTACCTTAGAGCAGAATTCTCCTTTTTTAACTTTTTTTTAAAGTAGGGATGACGATTGGAAGAATCTAAGTTCATAGATTTTATATTATTTTAAACTACTGGATTGTGTAATATTAACTTTTTAATTATTTTTATAAAATAGTTTTTATATAAAATTTTAACGAATTTTCTCAAAAATTATTAATAAATTGAGAAGATAATGTAATTAAAAATATTTAACATAATAAGTTATATTAATGTTATTTAATCTTAAAAATATTTAATATTAAAACTATACAAAAATTCATCATAGTTTATATATTAATATTAGAATATTGAATTTAAGTAAAATTTTGAAATAAAGAGATAATTTATTTAAAATCAATTTTATATTTAATATATAAAAGGTTATAAATAACAAAAAGGTATGGAATAATTTTAAAAGATTAAAAGATAAATGAGTAAAAAGTAGTTTACCCAAATTAAAAATAAGTCCTTCAAATGGAGAGCGTGACGTGCCAAAAAACTATAGATAGTATTTAGTGCTATATCATATTTTGATTTATTAGAATTTGATTGTTGGGAACGTTTGGTATACATTGAAAGGTATAGATTAAATTATTAAGGATGTTATATTATCACGTTTGGTTCACTAAATACTTTACTAAAAATATAATAATAATTTACGAATTTACCCTAAATAAATAAAAATATTCATGTATTTAATTTTTATAATAAAATTAGTCGTAACAAATATTAGGATTAGATATTTACTAATAAAATTTAACTGATAATTTTTAAATTATTATTTTAATTGAAAGTAGAATTGTTTTAAATTGTATTGCATATAATTTCTAAACATAATAATGCATATATAAAATTATGGATATATAAAACTTGTTTTGGAATAAATTTACAAAAAAAAAACACACTTGAATTCATGTTTGGTTTTAGCTAAAAGCTAACCCATAGGCAGACTAACCTACAATTTCTACACAGAGTAAATGGAACAAATTTACCCGTATTCAACAACAAAAATAACAAGTATTTCATACAAACATAAGTGCTAAGTCAAATTTTTTACGTTTATTACTAGACTAATACCCTAAAACAATATAAATAGGGGTTTATTTTATCTGAATATTTTTTTAACTTTCCAATTTACATGAGAAAGTAATTTTCCCACATTTTATCATCGGAACCACATTGTTATGTTCATAGGAAAGTAAATAAATTTTGATATCCCAAATGTTGAAATCACTTTCCAATTAATTAAATTGTTAGGAAAATGACTATTTTCCGTCATACTAAATAGCTACCATAATGTAAACATTGCTATTTATTTCCCTTTTTTGATAGAACCTTGTATAATATATATATCTATGTATGAATATGATAAATTATTGTTTGGGCCAAGACTAAAATATTAAATTTCAAAAAACATAGAGACTAAAGTTGACCAACACTAAAAATATAGAGAATAAAATTTATTAAATAAAAATATAAAAACTGACAGAAATTAACCTAGTTTTAAAAATTAATATTTACATACTTATAATTTTTTCCACAAATAATCTATGCCATTAAATTTAGAGTGTGTGCTTTTGACATGCCATTAAATTTCTATATCCACCGAAAATCCTTGTAATAAATTTGACATGATTTTATTTCCCCAAATAATCTCTGCCATTTGGATTTCCATACCCACCAAAATCCTATATGCTTTTGAGCCTGTGCTTATCTTGAAATTGATAATTATATGTGTTAAAAAGTGGTGATGACGTTATATTATTTTAAATTAGGTTACATCTTAGGCTTTATGGTCAAATGTGAGGAGTAGATTTGTTTTCCCATTGGGCTCTCAAAATAGAATACAAATTATTGTTTTCACAATAATAGCCTCAGGTGTGGGTCACATGATACAGTTATAATATTCCCCACCAAAACATTATGAAAACGTGGAACAAATAAAATAATTTAGGAAAAAAATTACAATTTAATCCTTATATTTTTATTTTTAGCAATTTAGTTTGTTTACTTTTTAGATTTCAAAATTCAAATTGAATTGTTGTTATTGTTAATTTTATTAAATTTGTTGCTGTGATATTTTGAAATAAAAATAATGTTGTAATTAACTTGAATTTATCAAATAATAATGTTAGCAATTCAACATGAATTTTAAAATCTAAAAATTAAAGAGACTAAATTTCATGAAACAAAATATAAAGTCTAAATTTTGAATTTTCAAAAGTTGAAAAACTTATGACATATTTTAACTAAGAATTTTAAGAAACAATTATAGAAAAAGGTAAAAAAAAGTCTGAATATGAATCATAAAATGGACATAAAAATATATATAAAAAAACCTATAATATGGATTTATTGGTTTTCTTTATTGAAAAATTTTTCGTTTATCTTAGCAAATTGAATTATAATTTTTTTTAAAAAATAAAGGTATAATTTTGTTTATTTTATTAAGGTATAATGTCAAATTTAACCCTTAATATTTATATATTGTATTAATTTGACTCTTATTATTTTAATTAAATTTGATTCTCAATTTTTTTCTTAAAAAGAAGTCTTAGTATAAGTTTTATATGAACTAATAATAACTCAGAAGTCTAAGGTTTCCGCCTACCTTCGTCAGCACTGTCCTCGGCCGAAATTTACACGTGTTCAAAATTCAAGTCCCTTGCATTTCTCCTATTTCAACAAATAGTCCTATAAATATAGACCCTTTTAGCATTCTTTCTTTGGTATATAAAACTCAACAGAACACTTTGATCCAAATCCAAGAACAAGTTTCCCAAATGGCTTCATTTTCTAAAGTTTTCTGTACATCCCCCAATCCCCCCATTGCCATTAGCAAAACTTCACGAATCAACAGCAATCCTCCTTCATCATTGTCCATGATCCCTAGATGTAATGCTGACAAAGAACCCAGTTTCGTTTCTACACCTTTACAACACGTTGATTTCAGATATGGGAATCCCAATATCACAGTGAGTTTGTGCTTTCTTTTTTCAATACGGTCCTTGTATTTCAACTGTTTAAATTCTTTACAGGATGAGTTTCTGGATGAATATGCTAGCAAATTGGAGGGGTTCAAGCGTGTATTTAAACTAGTTAGTGAAGACCCTTTACAGGGTTTGACTATGATTGATGCTATCCAACGGCTAGGAATCGATCACCATTTCCATCATGAGATTGAGCAGGTTCTGCAAAGACAGTTTATGTTATCTGCAAATGGTAATGGATTTCATAACTATGACCTTCATGAGGTTGCCCTTCGTTTTCGGTTGCTCAGACAAGAAGCCTACTTTGTCCCTGCAGGTGTGAAAATTTCCATCCTTAGATTAAAGTTTTTGCCCTTTTTGGTTAACAATTCAAACGTTATAATTGAATCCTAAAAATATTTATATTCCATTAATCAGATGTTTTTCGTCAGTTTAACTATCAGCTTGGACAATAATTATTCGATTGAATTTAACGAATACGTGGTGTGTATCTATCACATCAACAGTTTATATTTAACGTGTTATCTTCTTTTATTTTCTTTTAACATGTTAGAATATCCAAACTGTCTATAGGGGATGCTTAGTTCACGTGGGATTCGAGCTAACATTTAATATTCAAATTAATAGTTAATTTAACGGAGGATTCAATTAATACAATTTAAAGTTTGGAAACCAATTTAGAATCAAAGTCATAGTATGAGGACCTCTTGTGAAATTAATCTATTGTTTTGTTCAAGCAGGAGTGTTCAACAGGTTCAGAGACAGGGAAGGCAGTTTCAGACATGAACTTTGCAGGGACATCAAAGGATTAATCGAACTATATGAAGCATCCCAACTAGGCATAGATGGAGAAGATATTCTTGATGAAGCAAGAGAATTTAGTTCCCAGTCCCTGAGAAAATGTCGAATGGCCAAAGTGGACCTTTTCTCTGATAGGGCTATAAGGAACACATTGGACCAACCTTTTCATAAAAGCCTATCAAGATTCACAGCAAGAAACTTGTTAGGCACCGATTTCCAAGGCACCAATGGATGGATAAATATCCTCCAAGAACTAGCCAAAATGGATTTCAATCTAGTTCAGTCCTTACACCAGAAAGAAATTGCCCACATTTCCAAGTAAGATTTATACTTTTTAGGTCAAATTTCAGTTTTGGCCCCTCTACTAGCTCAACTTTAGGATTTACTCCGCTTCTTCCCTCTACTTTATGATATCAGTAGTTAGAAACACCCCCTTCAGTCATGTTATCACGATGAGTACAAAAAGGGTGTCACCATTTAGACTAACTAATGACATGATAAAAATAGAGGATCAAATTATGTTACATTATAAGGACTAAATTCCAAATTTAAGCATAACAGAAAAACCAAAACCGTAACTTGACATAATCTAAAAGCTAGTTTTACATTATTCAAAAATAAACCCAACTCTAATTTTCTTTTATGTTGTTTAGTTGGTGGAAGCAGCTAGGTTTAGCCAAGGAATTGGAGTTTGCTAGGGATCAACCAATGAAATGGTACATTTGGTCCATGGCATGCCTCACTGATCCAACCTTATCAGAGCAAAGGATTGATCTCACAAAGCCCATTTCCTTAATCTATATAATAGATGATATTTTTGATGTTTATGGGACACTTGATGAACTCACTCTTTTTGTGCAAGTTGTGGAGAGGTAAATGATGCACCCTACGTTTAACATATCATCTAATTAATATCAACATTATTAACATCTTAATTTAAAATTGGAATATGTATACATATATATATAACCTTTTGGAATTGTCCTTTTCATCTGATTTCCTTTTCCTTTCTTGGTAATCCTTTGATTGTTTCTGTTTGATATATATCAATCATCTTTTTTAATGAAAATTAATGAAAATTATTGTCTTTTGGTCTCCTTTCTTTTCTTCCTTTTTCTATTATTCATATATTCTTCTTATTTAGATGTTTTTAAATTTCTTCATTTATCTTAACTATTAAAACTGGGTCTCATCTCACAAATATAACATTTAAATATCTTATTTAATACCTTGAAGAATTTTGAAATTTCATATTTGAATTTCACGATATGTGAATACCATGTTTATCATTTCGTTATATATTATAATAATTATTGTATTACGCTATGATTGTATCTATAACATAAAATTATATTATTTATGATATACACTTTAAAGTAGTGTAATAAAAAATATATATGCATGATTTCAAGTTGATGAAATTATTGATTTAATTAATTGCATGTAGGTGGGATTATGCTGCAAGTGATAAGCTACCTTATTACATGAAAATATGCTTCAAAGCTCTTGATGATATCACTAATGAAATTAGCCAAAAGGTGGACAAGGAACATGGTCGGAACCCTATCAACTCCTTAAGGAAAGCTGTGTGTATATGCCAATAGAACTCTTTTTTTTTTTTTTTTCATGTCTATTTTACGGTTCATCGTAATCACAGCTAATATTATATATATTGGACAGTGGAGCACCTTGTTTAGAGCATTTTTGGTAGAAGCACAATGGTTTGGTTCAGGAAATTTGCCAAAAGCTAATGAATATTTGGAGAATGGGATCATTAGCTCAGGTGTACATATAGTTTTGGTTCACATCTTCTTCCTCCTTGGCATTGGCTTGACTGATCAAAATGTGGAACTTATTGACAACAATCCATCCATAGTCTCATCCACTGCTACAATCCTTCGTCTATGGGATGATTTGGGAAGTGCCAAGGTATATACATCAACTGTTTAACTTATAAAAAATTATGATTAATACAATACTAATACTTAATTTATATATTAATTGTAGGATGAGAATCAAGATGGACATGATGGGTCCTATATTGATTGCTACATGAAAGAGAATCAAGGCATTGAAGCTGAAAATGCTAGAAAACATGTTATCAACATGATTGCCAATGAATGGAAATTGCTTAACCAACAATACATTTTCCAAAAATCATTTTCCATGACTTTCTGCAAGGCTTCTCTAAATATTGCAAGGATGGTCCCTTTGATGTATAGCTACGACGAAAATCAATGCCTTCCAAGCTTGGATGAGTACATGAAATCACTTCTCTATCAAAGTATACCCATGAAAACTCTTTTACCGACTCAATTGTAAACAAAAAAAAAAAAAAAATCATTTGCTTCAAAATTATGATTTTTTTTTATAATTAAACTATCTTTTATATTTATTTTGTGGTACATGAAAATCTTTTTGAAGATCGTGATTGTTCCTCCTAATAATGTTACTTTTAGGATTTGAAATTCTGTATTTTAATAAATTGTTAACTATTCTTTAAGTTTTACGGACAGTTCATTTCATAGTTGAAATGAAAACAGAAACCTAAATTGATTTCATCATAAAATACAATCAAACCTTTGCAAAAAGGCTAAAATGTGCCTACTTTTCGAAAATTAGGAATTTAGTCATTGTACTTGTATTTTTAAGAATTTGGTCTTTCTACTTTTCAGATTTTAAAAATTAAGTTCAACTGTTAACACTGTTAATTTTTTTGGGTTAAATTTGTTGCTATGACATTTTAAAGTAAAAAAGTTACTCACTTAGTAGCCATGTAATTAAAAAGAGATGTTATAATTAAATTGAATTTGACAAAACAATTGGACATGAATTTTAAAATTTAAAAAGTAGATAACTTAAATTCTTAGAAATGCAAATATAGGGAATAAATTCTTAATTATTCAAAAAATGAAGATCAGTAGGCATGTTTTAACCTTACAAAATCCCACATTGAATTGCAACACACTAGGTAGGTAACGGAGTATTAACTTCTTTGATGTTACATCATGAAAGCAACAAATGCCTTTTACAAGCAAAGAAAATAATAATTTTGCAAGTCAAGGAACAGGGACCACTTTTTGACGAATTGACAGCAAATGCTAATTTATTCATGTGATTTATGTTGTTCAAGATATTCAAATTTCCTGGTCTACATATTTTTAATTTCTCTAACGTTACATCATGAAAGTAACTAACGATTTGTAGAAAGGAGTTTTATAAATTTAAGGAGTATTCTCTTTAATTCAATCCATAAATTTGTCTTTTAAGGATTTAGTCTCTCTTCATTTTAGGATTTTAGTTTTTCTAAATACTTGATTTAAAAATTAAAGTTCAATTATTAACATTGTTGATTGATTTCTATTTGCATTTTTAAAAAAAAAAAGTTTGATATAGTTCTAAGTTTATTTAGAGTTTCATTTAATATTCAAATTCAACCTAGAATATTATTTTTTTTACATCTTGAATTTAAATAAGATTATCCAAATTTAACTCATAGATTGATTTAATATTAAATTAATTTTTATAAGGATAATTATTTGATACATTGACGGTGAAAAGTTTTAACTCCATAAGTAGATTTGAGCTTTTACCATGTGTTCTTAAGTTGTATTTAAAATATTTAAAAATAAATAAGACATATAATAAAACACCACCTCTGTACTAAATAATTACCCTTTTATATGTATATAATTAAAAAATATAATATATTAATAATATATTGTTACAACATAAAATTAAATAAAAATTATAAAATTTGAAATTAATTATTATTTAATTAAATAAATTATAAATTCCCGCATAACACTAGTAATATTCTCAAAATGTAACAAATAATGAAAAGATTAGCGGTCAAAATTGCTAAGAATAAAACTACACTATAAAGCTTGCTAAGAGCAGCACTTTGTCAAGGTTAGGCTCTATGAACATATGTATTCATGACAAGTGAAGCATCTTTGATCTGCCTCGTTAAGAACGAGTGTTGAACACTTTTTTGTTCACCTAATTTGGTTCTATTCCATCACCACCTAGAAAATATTGTACCTTTTAAGAGGTCGATCATGTGGGAACATGAACTGTATAAGTATCAAAACCCTAGGATTAAGGGAGGACTACCTAAAAGGTCTTGCGAGTCTTGACATATTTACAATTCTAGCCTTTGAGGATTGCTAGTTTGAGATTGCCTACAACCCGTATGAGAACGCCCATGGAAATTGGTATCGTTAAAAATTTGATTGTCATTTTTTCTAGTTTTCCTTTCTGCCAAAGAGCAAAATCAGGCAAGGGCCTTGTCTCGAAAAAAATGGTTGGTTTTTCATTTAATCTTTTCATTTTTTTTTTATGAAATTACCTTTACTCTTCAATAATTTATGATTCATCTTTGATGCCTTTAAAGTAATTTTTTGACTTTTATCTCTGAACAAAACCAAGGCACTAGGAAACCTAATCACGAAAGATGAGTAATGTATGTTGACGGATCAATTAGCAAAATAAGTGCAAAAATTTCCTTAACAGATCCTCTAGGATATAAATGATAATATGACAGTATTTTGTATAACTTAATTGTTATAACAGATAGTATCGTACAAAGAAAGTCAAATTAATCAAACCATATCAATGCACGCCACTGACATTTCTTTAAACATGATTGAAACTTGCCCCGACTGAGTTTTCTAGTGAAAAAATTCAAGAGTTTGCAGCCAAGTTTACAAGTTCTTGATCTTTCTTTCAACAAGATTTCTAGTGGGAACATGGTTTTACTGTCTTGGCTTTGAAAGGAAGCAAGATTAATGGTGAAATAAATGTCTCAAATAATAAGAATTTGCAATTTTGGATCATTCATCAAACAATTTTTAAACGGGGTTGGAGACTGCTCAGTTTTGAAACATCTTGTTAGAGTTTGTGTAATTCGAATCCTGTCACTTATTGAAGAAATAAATATAGCGGTAAAATAAAGGGATCTGTGAGGGCAAGAGGTCGAGGACCATATAGAACTGTACTTCTACTATTTGATTTTGATTAGAACACGATTTTTCAATTCTTAAATAGATGTAATCAAAACTCTTCTTGTATCATTCGTTTTTCAACATTAATGAATTTTCTCTTTCTCTACCCGTATTTTTTCCAAAAAGATTTTTCACACAAAATCTATTTTCTTTTTATTACTTGCAATCATGCTACTGCCATTATCGATTTTAATTATAGCACATCTATAATAAATTGTTACTAAATCAATTCTTTCCAACGGTAAATAAGTGGGCATGATGAAAGTTTAGTGCTTGAGCTCATTTTTACAGTAGTTTTCCCTTTTAAGAAAAAGCAAAGCACTTTTTTCTATATAAAAATATTCTAAAATTTTTAATAATTATAAAATGACCTATTTTTCTATTAAAAATAAAAATGACTTGTAATCTATAATAAAAATTGGTGAAACTAAAGAGTTTAGCGTCATTAACATGCCATGTCAGCAAATGAAATAAAAAATTCCTTTTTTTGGTGGAGCCATATAGAATGGCGCCACCTATATAAAAATAAAAAAAAATATTACTATTTTTGAAAAATTGGGGACTTTAAAAAAAAATCCTTTTTTGGTAGAGCCAAATATTTTAACACCACTAATTTTCAATGTGCGCCAATGACTTTTTTTAAAAAAAATATTTAGGACTATATATAATTTTTTTTTCTTATTGGTGGGTTTTTTTTTTGTTTTAATTTTAAAACTATAAAAAAAATATTTTCTTATCGGTGGAGCCATTCTAAATCGCTTCACCACTTTATTACCAAGTTTTTTTAAATGTGTTTTTTTTAATTTAAAATTTAAAAAAATAATATTTTATATGGTGGAGCTATATAGAATGGCGCCACCAATGTACTATATGTTTTTTTTAAATGTGTTTTTTTTTTTTTAATCTAAAAATTTTTAAAATGATATTTTGTTTTGGTGAGCTATTCTCATTGCTATTATCTTGTAGTGCAACAGGAGCAACTTTCTCAGTGTTATTATCTTGTAGCCTAGATGCTGCGGATATTGATGATCTCACCCGTGTGGTTCAATTTGGGATTTTCTGAAACCTTCAAACATCCCGTTGACCCAGGGAATCCCAAATAATCTACCCGTTGGCTGCTTAACCAATTTGAACCAATTATCGTCCTACTGTTGGAAAAATTGCATTTTATGGGAACTTTGAGGCATATTCTCAATAGGTAAAGGTGGAGAGTTGAATCATAAAATTATGGTTTCATATTTTACTCCATAAGATCTTTACAACGGTATATCATATGCTCAAAATGGTTGAGTGATGAATGAGAAATTGATGCTCAAAGTAAGCTACTTGGAAATATTTGTTGAGGAAAAGTAAAGGCTTAGATCCTACATTGGTTAAATACCAAGTGTGAGGTGTGTTTATATATGGAAACCCTCTTAAAAAGTGATTGAATGACAAAGCTTGAAATCTTGCCTCGCGCGTAGGGGGTGAAAGTTCAAACTCGACGGGGTTGGGGTGCACTCGCACGACGTGGGAGGCCCGAAACGTCGGGCTTAAAGTGGGCTTGTAAAATTTTTTTCCTCAGCAGACAAAATCTGTTTATATAATGACATTTATCTTATTTATTTGATTTCAATCAATTTGATTTACTTTCCAAAATTCCAACATTCCCAATGCCCATAAAAGGTTATAAATTTTGTAGAATTTGACACACTCTTAAACTCTCTCATACCGAATTTTTGTTGCTCTCAAAATTCCTCTTTTCCTCTCAGTATTTTTCAAATGTTCTGGTGATAGAAAAATACATCATTTGTTCATTGATCACTACAGTGCAGAGGTGCTGCTGCTTTGATCATTGTGTTGTTATATCTTGGGAGACATTCGACTAACGTTTCTCCAAGTACCGTAGGAGCGACCGAATTTATCTTAAAGAGACTGTGTTAAACAGGCCTCAACATTTTGTAAATCTCTATTCTTATATTCAATTTCAACTTTTGTTACGATTTTTATTGATTTACGTATTTGATAACTTAAATATAAAGTATTCTATTTATATTTTACATTATATATAAATATGTGTTTATTTATATTTAAATATTTTGTTCACTAACGTGTTTTTTCCAACACCTATCACAGCCAACGAAAAGACTTACGTAACCAATTTGAACCCGTTACAGAATAAATTACTTGCAATCGAAAATAACCATTAAATTTACCACTGTCGGAGCTCCATGAGATTATCGTTAAACAAAACATACATTCAAATTAAAAAATTTACTAAATAAACAAAAACACAAATATATATATAAAAAATGCTTCTCATCTCTCTCCCATTTATCATCTAACAAAATATAAGCAAAAAATAAAATAAAATTCCTTCGACTCAAATTGATCTGCCATTGAAGGTTATATATATCAATTTGGTCACGCCAAAGAGAATGACTCCACCAAATAAAATATTATTTTTATATTTAAATTTAAATAAAATATTTTTTATAGTTTTAAAATTTAAATAAACGAAAAAACCACCAATAAGAAAACATTTTATTTATGGTTTTAAAATAAAAAAAAAAAGAAAAAAAGTACACTGGCTCGAACTGGAAACTGGTAGCGTCAAATTATTTGGCTCCACAAAAAAAAGATTTATTTTTTAAAGTCCCTAAATTTTTTAAAAATAGCAGTATTTCTCTAGTATTTATATAGGTGGCGTCATTTTACATGACTCCACCAAAAAATTAAATTTTTTTATCCTGTTTGCTCACGTAACATGTTGGTGACACCAGACTCTTTGGCTCCACTGATTTTTACTGTAGATTTCAGATTATTTTTGTATTTAATCAGAAAAATAAGTCATTTTTATAATTATTCAAATTTTTAGGATCATTTCTATAAAAAAAGCCTTTCTCTTTCAATACAACTTGTCGGCAGAACTTGGATCGAGCCTATCCATAGTACAAATTTTATATACAACTGTTCAATCTAAATAAAAAATATTGTCAAAACTTTTTTCAAGTCAAATTCATTTAAATTCCCTTATATATATATATTTAAAATTACAATTATAATTATTTTATATTTAATAGCTATATATATTATACTATTTTTATATATTTTATTTTATTAAAATTCTAAATATAGATAAATTAATATATTTTTGAATATACATTATAATATAGTATATATGATAAAAAATAATATATTATAAACTTAAAAATCTGTGAAATTAAATTGTTTTGAAAATTACAGTTTAAAATTGATTTTTTAAATTTAAATGAAATCACATTATAGAACATATTTCATTTGTGGTAGGAAAGTAAGGGGTCATAAAACATTCACTGTAGCTAGCACATGCAAAAGGAGTTGGGTTAGGAGATACTGTAGTACGCTTTAATTTTATGTGTTTTGATTGAAGAAAAATCTAAAAAGAAAAAGGCAATAATATTTTGTTTTAATTCAATTATTGTTATGGAAAAAACCAAATCAAGAGGCAATAATATTTTGTTTTAACATTAATATCATTATAGATTTTTATCGTATCTACTCTTTTTGATACAATATCTAAAACTATTCATTGTTTGTCCCCAAACTCAAACCCTTAAATAGGAGGATAATACGTTTCAGCATACTCGACCCCATGTTCTCCTGTACTGGCAATAACATCGATACTAATCAAATTAAGACTCAATCGACAAGTTTAACCTATTTTTAAAAAAAATAGTATTTATCGACTTGGGGTATTTTCTTCCCCGACGAATCCACCAAAATCCTGTAAGCGTTTTGAGTGTGCGCTTTTAACGAATTTGTGCTCATCTTTGAATTGATAATTAAGTTTGTACCTTAGAGCAGAATTCTCCTTTTTTAACTTTTTTTTAAAGTAGGGATGACGATTGGAAGAATCTAAGTTCATAGATTTTATATTATTTTAAACTACTGGATTGTGTAATATTAACTTTTTAATTATTTTTATAAAATAGTTTTTATATAAAATTTTTAACGAATTTTCTCAAAAATTATTAATAAATTGAGAAGATAATGTAATTAAAAATATTTAACATAATAAGTTATATTAATGTTATTTAATCTTAAAAATATTTAATTTAAAACTATACAAAAATTCATCATAGTTTATATATTAATATTAGAATATTGAATTTAAGTAAAATTTTGAAATAAAGAGATAATTTATTTAAAATCAATTTTATATTTAATATATAAAAGGTTATAAATAACAAAAAGGTATGGAATAATTTTAAAAGATTAAAAGATAAATGAGTAAAAAAGTAGTTTACCCAAATTAAAAATAAGTCCTTCAAATGGAGAGCGTGACGTGCCAAAAAACTATAGATAGTATTTAGTGCTATATCATATTTTGATTTATTAGAATTTGATTGTTGGGAACGTTTGGTATACATTGAAAGGTATAGATTAAATTATTAAGGATGTTATATTATCACGTTTGGTTCACTAAATACTTTACTAAAAATATAATAATAATTTACGAATTTACCCTAAATAAATAAAAATATTCATGTATTTAATTTTTATAATAAAAATTAGTCGTAACAAATATTAGGATTAGATATTTACTAATAAAATTTAACTGATAATTTTTAAATTATTATTTTAATTGAAAGTAGAATTGTTTTAAATTTGTATTGCATATAATTTCTAAACATAATAATGCATATATAAAATTATGGATATATAAAACTTGTTTTGGAATAAATTTACAAAAAAAAACACACTTGAATTCATGTTTGGTTTTAGCTAAAAGCTAACCCATAGGCAGACTAACCTACAATTTCTACACAGAGTAAATGGAACAAATTTACCCGTATTCAACAACAAAAATAACAAGTATTTCATACAAACATAAGTGCTAAGTCAAATTTTTTACGTTTATTACTAGACTAATACCCTAAAACAATATAAATAGGGGTTTATTTTATCTGAATATTTTTTTAACTTTCCAATTTACATGAGAAAGTAATTTTCCCACATTTTATCATCGGAACCACATTGTTATGTTCATAGGAAAGTAAATAAATTTTGATATCCCAAATGTTGAAATCACTTTCCAATTAATTAAATTGTTAGGAAAATGACTATTTTCCGTCATACTAAATAGCTACCATAATGTAAACATTGCTATTTATTTCCCTTTTTTGATAGAACCTTGTATAATATATATATCTATGTATGAATATGATAAATTATTGTTTGGGCCAAGACTAAAATATTAAATTTCAAAAAACATAGAGACTAAAGTTGACCAACACTAAAAATATAGAGAATAAAATTTATTAAATAAAAATATAAAAACTGACAGAAATTAACCTAGTTTTAAAAATTAATATTTACATACTTATAATTTTTTCCACAAATAATCTATGCCATTAAATTTAGAGTGTGTGCTTTTGACATGCCATTAAATTTCTATATCCACCGAAAATCCTTGTAATAAATTTGACATGATTTTATTTCCCCAAATAATCTCTGCCATTTGGATTTCCATACCCACCAAAATCCTATATGCTTTTGAGCCTGTGCTTATCTTGAAATTGATAATTATATGTGTTAAAAAGTGGTGATGACGTTATATTATTTTAAATTAGGTTACATCTTAGGCTTTATGGTCAAATGTGAGGAGTAGATTTGTTTTCCCATTGGGCTCTCAAAATAGAATACAAATTATTGTTTTCACAATAATAGCCTCAGGTGTGGGTCACATGATACAGTTATAATATTCCCCACCAAAACATTATGAAAACGTGGAACAAATAAAATAATTTAGGAAAAAAAATTACAATTTAATCCTTATATTTTTATTTTTAGCAATTTAGTTTGTTTACTTTTTAGATTTCAAAATTCAAATTGAATTGTTGTTATTGTTAATTTTATTAAATTTGTTGCTGTGATATTTTGAAATAAAAATAATGTTGTAATTAACTTGAATTTATCAAATAATAATGTTAGCAATTCAACATGAATTTTAAAATCTAAAAATTAAAGAGACTAAATTTCATGAAACAAAATATAAAGTCTAAATTTTGAATTTTCAAAAGTTGAAAAACTTATGACATATTTTAACTAAGAATTTTAAGAAACAATTATAGAAAAAGGTAAAAAAAAGTCTGAATATGAATCATAAAATGGACATAAAAATATATATAAAAAAAACCTATAATATGGATTTATTGGTTTTCTTTATTGAAAAATTTTTCGTTTATCTTAGCAAATTGAATTATAATTTTTTTTAAAAAATAAAGGTATAATTTTGTTTATTTTATTAAGGTATAATGTCAAATTTAACCCTTAATATTTATATATTGTATTAATTTGACTCTTATTATTTTAATTAAATTTGATTCTCAATTTTTTTCTTAAAAAAGAAGTCTTAGTATAAGTTTTATATGAACTAATAATAACTCAGAAGTCTAAGGTTTCCGCCTACCTTCGTCAGCACTGTCCTCGGCCGAAATTTACACGTGTTCAAAATTCAAGTCCCTTGCATTTCTCCTATTTCAACAAATAGTCCTATAAATATAGACCCTTTTAGCATTCTTTCTTTGGTATATAAAACTCAACAGAACACTTTGATCCAAATCCAAGAACAAGTTTCCCAAATGGCTTCATTTTCTAAAGTTTTCTGTACATCCCCCAATCCCCCCATTGCCATTAGCAAAACTTCACGAATCAACAGCAATCCTCCTTCATCATTGTCCATGATCCCTAGATGTAATGCTGACAAAGAACCCAGTTTCGTTTCTACACCTTTACAACACGTTGATTTCAGATATGGGAATCCCAATATCACAGTGAGTTTGTGCTTTCTTTTTTCAATACGGTCCTTGTATTTCAACTGTTTAAATTCTTTACAGGATGAGTTTCTGGATGAATATGCTAGCAAATTGGAGGGGTTCAAGCGTGTATTTAAACTAGTTAGTGAAGACCCTTTACAGGGTTTGACTATGATTGATGCTATCCAACGGCTAGGAATCGATCACCATTTCCATCATGAGATTGAGCAGGTTCTGCAAAGACAGTTTATGTTATCTGCAAATGGTAATGGATTTCATAACTATGACCTTCATGAGGTTGCCCTTCGTTTTCGGTTGCTCAGACAAGAAGCCTACTTTGTCCCTGCAGGTGTGAAAATTTCCATCCTTAGATTAAAGTTTTTGCCCTTTTTGGTTAACAATTCAAACGTTATAATTGAATCCTAAAAATATTTATATTCCATTAATCAGATGTTTTTCGTCAGTTTAACTATCAGCTTGGACAATAATTATTCGATTGAATTTAACGAATACGTGGTGTGTATCTATCACATCAACAGTTTATATTTAACGTGTTATCTTCTTTTATTTTCTTTTAACATGTTAGAATATCCAAACTGTCTATAGGGGATGCTTAGTTCACGTGGGATTCGAGCTAACATTTAATATTCAAATTAATAGTTAATTTAACGGAGGATTCAATTAATACAATTTAAAGTTTGGAAACCAATTTAGAATCAAAGTCATAGTATGAGGACCTCTTGTGAAATTAATCTATTGTTTTGTTCAAGCAGGAGTGTTCAACAGGTTCAGAGACAGGGAAGGCAGTTTCAGACATGAACTTTGCAGGGACATCAAAGGATTAATCGAACTATATGAAGCATCCCAACTAGGCATAGATGGAGAAGATATTCTTGATGAAGCAAGAGAATTTAGTTCCCAGTCCCTGAGAAAATGTCGAATGGCCAAAGTGGACCTTTTCTCTGATAGGGCTATAAGGAACACATTGGACCAACCTTTTCATAAAAGCCTATCAAGATTCACAGCAAGAAACTTGTTAGGCACCGATTTCCAAGGCACCAATGGATGGATAAATATCCTCCAAGAACTAGCCAAAATGGATTTCAATCTAGTTCAGTCCTTACACCAGAAAGAAATTGCCCACATTTCCAAGTAAGATTTATACTTTTTAGGTCAAATTTCAGTTTTGGCCCCTCTACTAGCTCAACTTTAGGATTTACTCCGCTTCTTCCCTCTACTTTATGATATCAGTAGTTAGAAACACCCCCTTCAGTCATGTTATCACGATGAGTACAAAAAGGGTGTCACCATTTAGACTAACTAATGACATGATAAAAATAGAGGATCAAATTATGTTACATTATAAGGACTAAATTCCAAATTTAAGCATAACAGAAAAACCAAAACCGTAACTTGACATAATCTAAAAGCTAGTTTTACATTATTCAAAAATAAACCCAACTCTAATTTTCTTTTATGTTGTTTAGTTGGTGGAAGCAGCTAGGTTTAGCCAAGGAATTGGAGTTTGCTAGGGATCAACCAATGAAATGGTACATTTGGTCCATGGCATGCCTCACTGATCCAACCTTATCAGAGCAAAGGATTGATCTCACAAAGCCCATTTCCTTAATCTATATAATAGATGATATTTTTGATGTTTATGGGACACTTGATGAACTCACTCTTTTTGTGCAAGTTGTGGAGAGGTAAATGATGCACCCTACGTTTAACATATCATCTAATTAATATCAACATTATTAACATCTTAATTTAAAATTGGAATATGTATACATATATATATAACCTTTTGGAATTGTCCTTTTCATCTGATTTCCTTTTCCTTTCTTGGTAATCCTTTGATTGTTTCTGTTTGATATATATCAATCATCTTTTTTAATGAAAATTAATGAAAATTATTGTCTTTTGGTCTCCTTTCTTTTCTTCCTTTTTCTATTATTCATATATTCTTCTTATTTAGATGTTTTTAGATTTCTTCATTTATCTTAACTATTAAAACTGGGTCTCATCTCACATATATAACATTTAAATATCTTATTTAATACCTTTAAAATTTTAAGAATTTTGAAATTTCATATTTGAATTTCACGATATGTGAATACCATGTTTACCATTTCGTTATATATTATAATAATTATTGTATTTACGCTATGATTGTATCTATAAAAATTATATTATTTATGATATACTCTTTAAAGTGTAACAAAAAATTATATATGCATGATTTCAAGTTGATGAAATTATTGATTTAATTAATTGCATGTAGGTGGGATTATGCTGCAAGTGATAAGCTACCTTATTACATGAAAATATGCTTCAAAGCTCTTGATGATATCACTAATGAAATTAGCCAAAAGGTGGACAAGGAACATGGTCGGAACCCTATCAACTCCTTAAGGAAAGCTGTGTGTATATGCCAATAGAACTCTTTTTTTTTTTCATGTCTATTTTACGGTCCATCGTAATCACAACTAATATTATATATATTGGACAGTGGAGCACCTTGGTTAGAGCATTTTTGGTAGAAGCACAATGGTTCGGTTCAGGAAATTTGCCAAAAGCTAATGAATATTTGGAGAATGGGATCATTAGCTCAGGTGTACATATAGTTTTGGTTCACATCTTCTTCCTCCTTGGCATTGGCTTGACTGATCAAAATGTGGAACTTATTGACAACAATCCATCCATAGTCTCATGCACTGCTACAATCCTTCGTCTATGGGATGATTTGGGAAGTGCCAAGGTATATACATCAACTGTTAAACTTATTAAAAATTATGATTAATACAATACTAATACTTAATTTATATATTAATTGTAGGATGAGAATCAAGATGGACATGATGGGTCCTATATTGATTGCTACATGAAAGAGAATCAAGGCATTGAAGTTGAAAATGCTAGAAAACATGTTATCAACATGATTGCCAATGAATGGAAATTGCTCAACCAACAATGCATTTTCCAAAAATCATTTTCCATGACTTTGTGCAAGGCTTCTCTAAATATTGCAAGGATGGTCCCTTTGATGTATAGCTACGACGAAAATCAATGCCTTCCAAGCTTGGATGAGTACATGAAATCACTTCTCTATCAAAGCATACCCATGAAAACTCTTTTACCGACTCAATTGTAAACAAACAAACAAAAAAAAATCAGTTGCTTCAAAATTATGATTTTTTTTTATAATTAAACTATCTTTTATATTTATTTTGTGGTACATGAAAATCTTTTTGAAGATCGTGATTGTTCCTCCTAATAATGTTACTTTTAGGATTCGAAATTCTGTATTTTAATAAATTGTTAACTATTCTTTAAGTTTTACGGACAGTTCATTTCATAGTTGAAATGAAAACAGAAACCTAAATTGATTTCATCATAAAATACAATCAAACCTTTGCAAAAAGGCTAAAATGTGCCTACTTTTTGAAAATTAGGAATTTAGTTATTGTACTTGTATTTTTAAGAATTTTGTCTCTCTACTTTTCAGATTTTAAAAATTAAGTCCAATTGTTAACACTGTTAATTTTTTTTGGGTTAAATTTGTTGCTATGACATTTTAAAGTAAAAAAAGCTACTCACTTAGTAGCCATGTAATTAAAAAGAGATGTTGCAATTAAATTGAATTTGACAAGACAATTGGACATGAATTTTAAAATTTAAAAAGTAGATAAATTAAATTCTTAGAAATACAAATATAGGGAATAAAATCTTAATTATTCAAAAAATGAAGAACAGTAGGCATGTTTTAACCTTACAAAATCCCACATTGAATTGCAACACACTAGGTAGGTAACGGAGTATTAACTTCTTTGATGTTACAGCATGAAAGCAACAAATGCTTTTTACAAGCAAAGAAAATAATAATTTTGCAAGTCAAGGAACAGGGACCACTTTTTGACGAATTGACAGCAAATGCTAATTTATTCATGTGATTTATGTTGTTCAAGATATTCAAATTTCCTAGTCTACATATTTTTAATTTCTCTAACGTTACATCATGAAAGTAACTAACGATTTGTAGAAAGGAGTTTTATAAATTTAAGGAGTATTCTCTTTAATTCAATCCATAAATTTGTCTTTTAAGGATTTAGTCTCTCTTCTTGCATCTAATTTTAGGAATTTAGTTTTTCTAAATACTTGACTTAAAAATTGAAGTTCAATTATTAACTTTGTTGATTGAATTCTATTTGCATTTTTAAAAAAAAAAGTTTGATATAGTTCTAAGTTTATTTAGAGTTTCATTTAATATTCAAATTCAACGAATATTATTTTTTTACATCTTGAATTTAAATTAGATTATCCAAATTTAACTCACAGATTAATTTAATATTAAATTAATTTTTATAAGGATAATTATTTGATACATTGACGGTGAAAAGTTTTAACTCCATAAGTAGATTTGAGCTTTTACCATGTGTTCTTAAGTTGTATTTAAAATATTTAAAATAAATAAGACATATGATAAAACACCACCTCTGTACTAAATAATTACCCTTTTATATATATATATATATATATAATTAAAAAATATAATATATTAATAATATATTGTTACAACATAAAATTAAATAAAAATTATAAAATTTGAAATTAATTATTATTTAATTAAATAAATTATAAATTCCCGCATAACACTAGTAATATTCTCAAAATGTAACAAATAATGAAAAGATTAGCGCTCAAAATTGCTAAGAATAAAACTACACTATAAAGCTTGCTAAGAGCAGCACTTTGTCAAGGTTAGGCTCTATGAACATATGCATTCATGACAAGTGAAGCATCTTTGATCTGCCTCGTTAAGAACGAGTGTTGAACACTTTTTTGTTCACCTAATTTGGTTCTATTCCATCAACACCTAGAAAATATTGCACCTTTTAAGAGGTCGATCATGTGAGAACATGAACTGTATAAGTGTCAAAACCCTAGGATTAAGGGAGGACTACCTAAAAGGTCTTACGAGTCTTGACACATTTACAATTCTAGCCTTTGAGGATTGCTAGTTTGAGATTGCCTACAACCCGTATGAGAACGCTCATGGAAATTGGTATCGTCAAAAATTTGATTGTCATTTTTTCTAGTTTTCCTTTCCGCCAAAGAGCAAAATCAGGCAAGGGCCTTGTCTCGAAAAAAATGGTTGGTTTTTCATTTAATCTTTTCATTTTTTTTATGAAATTACTTTTACTCTTCAATAATTTATGATTCATCTTTGATGCCTCTAAAGTAATTTTTTGACTTTATCTCTGAACAAAACCAAGGCACTAGCAAACCTCATCACGAAAGATGGGTAATGTATGTTGACGGATCAATTAGCAAAATAAGTGCAAAAATTTCCTTTAACAGATCCTCTAGGATATAAATAATAATATGACAATATTTTGTATAACTTAATTGTTATAACAGATAGTATCGTACAAAGAAAGTCAAATTAATCAAACCATATCAATGCACGCCACTGACATTTCTTTAAACATGATTGAAACTTGCCCCAACTGAGTTTTCTAGTGAAAAAATTCAAGAGTTTGCAGCCAAGTTTACAAGTTCTTGATCTTTCTTTCAACAAGATTTCTAGTGGGAACATGGTTTTACTGTCTTGGCTTTGAAAGGAAGCAAGATTAATGGTGAAATAAATGTCTCAAATAATAAGAATTTGCAATTTTGGATCATTCATCAAACAATTTTTAAACGGGGTTGGAGACTACTCAGTTTTGAAACATCTTGTTAGAGTTTGTGTAATTCGAATCCTGTCACTTGTTGAAGAAATAAATATAGCGGTAAATAAAAGGGATCTGTGGGGGCAAGAGGTCGAGGACCATATAGATCTATACTTCTACTATTGATTTTGATTAGAACATGATTTTTCAATTCTTAAATAGATGTAATCAAAACTCCTCTTGTATCATTCGTTTTTCAACATTAATGAATTTTCTCTTTCTCTACCCGTATTTTTTCCAACAAGATTTTTCACACAAAATCTATTTTCTTTTTATTACTTGCAATCATTCTACTGCCATTATCAATTTTAATTATAGCACATCTTTAATAAATTGTTACTAAATCAATTCTTTCCAACGGTCAGTAAGTGGTTTGATGAAAGTTTAGTGCTTGAGCTTATTTAAATTCTTAATTATTGCCACCTTTCAACGATATTTTTACTGTAGTTTTCCCTTTTAAGGAAAAGCAAAGCACTTTTTCCTGGGCAATTTACCAATAAAAGTCTTTTTTTTCAAAAATTATCGAAATGGGCCCATTATTTAATTATTTACCGGAATGGTCCATTTTCCGCGAAATCGCGTCCACGTCAGCGCGATGTCAGGGTACGCGCCAGGAAATCGCGGCCACGTCAGCGCGAGTTGCTGACCTGGCAACAAATCGCCCCCTCAAGGACGCGATTTGCTGCCACATCAGCAACTCGCGCTGATGTGGCCGCGATTTCCACCCGCGCATGAACAGTGCCCAACGGTCAAAATTTTGTATAATTTATTATGTATAATTTATTGCACCTATCTTTTACACTTACTAAAATACTAAAATTTTAAAATTTATACAATAATTCTAATAATACATATTAATGTATTACTGTAATATTGTAGCTCAAATTGTTAATCCGTCTATACTATTGTACTAATAATATATATTAATGTAATATTGAAGAGTTAATTGATTAAAATAAATAAATAAATGCAACAAGTACAAAAAGGATTCAAAATTGTTAACAACAAGATTTGAACCAAGGTACTAAGGGAAAAAAGCAAGCATCTTAACAAACTAAACTAAACTAATTAATTAACATATTATAGAAATACTATTATTATCTTAATTATATTACTTACGTTCTAATGATTTATCGGACCTATTCCATACACGTGTCAAATCAGAAAAAATAATACAACAATTCTGTAAAAAAAAATCCGGTGTTTACTTCAAATAAATAAGGAAAATAATGATTTGAATGTTTCAAAATTCAATTTTAAACCGAAAAATCAAAATTTAGAGGTAAAAAAGGATCTTTTTCGACGAAAACTACGGCAAACTACCTTCTGCTGTTTGTCAGCGCGTAGATCTCGAAAAGTTATTCGAAATCAAAAAAAAAATCGTCTCAATCGGACAACCGAGCCAAAAGTTATGGCCTTTCAAAGTTTTCCAAGCTAAAAAACATAAACTGTTCATGAATACTTCAAAACTCACCGTTTTGACCGGTGAGTACTGTTCACATGCGGCACAAATCGCATCCACGTAAGCGCGATTTGCTGACCACGTAAGTAATCGCGCTGACGTGGACGCGATTTACTGACACGTCCCCTGACATCGCGCTGACGTGGACACAATTTCGGGGAAAATGGCCCATTCCGGTAAATAATAAAATATCGGGCCCATTTCGATAAATTTTAAAAAAATAGGGCTTTTATGTGTAATTTGCCCCTTTTTCCTATATAAAAATATTCTAAAATTTTTATTAATTATGAAAATAACTTATTTTTCATGATTAAACATGAAAATGACTTGAAATCTATAATAAAAATTGGTAGAACTAAAGAGTTTGGCGTCATTAACATGCCATGTCAGCAAATGAGATAAAAAATTCCTTTTTTGGTGGAGCCATATAGAACGGCGCCACCTGTATAAAAATAAAAAAATACTACTATTTCTGAAAAATTGAAGGGCTTTAAAAAAAATGCTTTTTTGGTGGAGCCAAATATTTTAAAACCACCAGTTTTCAATGCGAGCCCGTGACTTTTTTTTTAATTTAAAAAAAAATATTTTCTTATCAGTGGAGCCATTTTGAATGGCTCTACCACTTTATTACCAAGTTTTTTTAAATGTGTTTTTTTTTAATTTAAAATTTAAAAAAAATATTTTATATGGTGGAGCCATATAGAATGGCGCCAACAGAGTACTGTATGTTTTTTTAAATGTATTTTTTAAATTTAAAAATTTTAAAAATGATATTTTGTTTTGGTGAGCTATTCTCAGTGCTATTATCTTGTAGTGCAACAGGAGCGACTTTCTCGATGTTATTATCTTGTAGCTTGGATGATGCGGATGTTGATGATCTCACCCGTGCGGTTCAATTTGGAATTTTCTGAAACCTTCAAACATCCCGTTGACCCAGGGAATCCCAAATAATCTACCCGTTGGCTGCTTAACCAATTTGAACCAGTTATCGTCCTATTGTTGAAAAAATTGCATTTTATGGGAAATTTGAGGCATACTCTCAATAGGTAAAGGTGGAGAGTTGAATCAAAAAATTATGGTTTCATATTCTACTCCATGAGACCTTTATAACGGTATATCATATGCTCAAAATGGTTGAGTGATGAATGGGAAATTGATGCTCAAAGTAAGCTACTTGGAAATATTTGTTGAGGAAAAATAAAGGCTTAGATCTCACATTGGTTAAATACCAAGTGTGAGATGTGTTTATATATGGGAACCCTCTTAAAAAGTGATTGAATGACAAACCTTGGAATCTTGCCTCGCACGTAGGGGGTGCAAGTTCAAACTTGACGGGGTTGGGATGCACTCGCACGATGTGGGTGATGCGAAATGTCTAGCTCAAAGTGGACTTGCAAAATTTTTTTCCTCAGCAGACAAAATCTGTTTATATAATGACATTTATCTTATTTATTTGATTCTAATCAATTTGATTTAATTTCCAAAATTCCAACATTCCCAATGCCTATAAAAGGTTATAAATTTTGTAGAATTTGACACACTCTCAAACTCTCATACCGAATTTCTGTTGCTCTCAAAATTCCTCTTTTCCTCTCCGTATTTTTCAAACGTTCCAGTGATAGAAAAATATATCGTTTGTTCGTTGATCACTACAGTGCAGAGGTGCTACTGCTTTGATCATTGTGTTGTTGTATCCTGGGAGACATTCGACTAACGTTTCTCCAAGTACCGTAGGAGCAACCGAATTTATCTTAAAGAGACTATGTTAAACAGGTCTCAACGTTTTGTAATTCTCTATTCTTATATTCGATTTCAACTTTTGTTACGGTTTTTATTGATTTACGTATTTGATAACTTAAATATAAAGTATTCTATTTATATTTTACATTATATATAAATATGTGTTTATTTATATTTAAATATTTTGTTCACTAACGTGTTTTCTCCAACACCTACCACAGCCAACGAAAAGACTTATACAACCAATTTGAACCCGTTACTGAATAAATTACTTGCAATCGAAAATAACCATTAAATTTACCGGTGTCGGAGCTCAATCGGATTATCGTTAAACAAAACATACCTTCAAATTAAAAAAATTACTAAATAAACAAAAACACAAATATATAAAAAAAATGCTCCTCATCTCTCTCCCATTTATCCTCTAACAAAATATAAGCAAAAAAAATAAAATTACTTCGACTCAAATTGATCTGCCATTGAGGGTTATATATATCAATTTGGTCACACCAAAGAGAATGACTCCACCAAATAAAATATTATTATTTATATTTAAATATAAATAAAATATTTTTTATAGTTTTAAAATTTAAATAAACGAAAAAAAAACCACCAATAAGAAAACATTTTATTTATGGTTTTAAAATAAGAAAAAGAAAAAGAAAAAAGTACACTGGCACGAATTGGAAACCGGTAGCGTCAAATTATTTGGCTCCACAAAAAAAGATTTATTTTTTAAAGCCCCTAAATTTTTCAAAAATAGCAGTATTTCCCTAGTATTTATATAGGTGATGTTATTCTACATGGCTCCACCAAAAAATTAAATTTTTTATGCCGTTTACTGACGTAACATGTTAGTGGCACCAAACTCTTTGGCTCCACCGATTTTTACTGTAGATTTCAGGTTATTTTCGTATTTAATCAGAAAAATAAGTCATTTTTATAATTAATCAAATTTTTAAGATCATTTCAATAAAAAAAAAAAAAAAGCCTTTCTCTTTCAATACAACTTGTCGGCAGAACTTGGATCGAGACTATCCATAATACAAATATTATATACAACTGTTCAATCTAAAATAAAAAATATTGTCAAAACTTTTTTCAATTCAAATTCATTTAAATTCCTTTATATATATATATTTAAAATTATTTTATATTTAATAACTCTATATATATTATACTGTTTTTATATATTTTATTTTATTAAAATTCTAAATATAAATAAATTAATATATTATAATATAGTATATATGATAAAAAATAATATATTATAAACTTAAAAATCTGTGAAATTAAATTGTTTTGAAAATTACAGTTCAAAATTGATTTTTTAAAATAAAATGAAATCACATAATAGAACATATTTCATTTGTGGAAGGAACATTCCTTGTAGCTAGCACATGCAAAAGGAGTTGGGTTAGGAGATACCGTGGTACGTTTTAATTTTATTCGATTGAAGAAAAAGGCAATAATATTTTGTTGTTTTGGGAAAAACCAAATCAAGAGGCTCCATGGTACACGTGGAATCTTGTTGCGTATATGAAAGCCAACATTATTTAATGCAAGAACATGTGCTCCTTGCAATTATTGTACTACGACGTATAAAACTTAAAAATCTTTTTTTATACAACCCCCCTATTTTCACCTATAATCCCTTTCTATCCTTTGATTTAATAATTTGGTTTCAACATTAATTTAAACTATTAGTAAGTTTATATTTTAATCACTTAATTTTAAAAAAGTTACAAAATGGTCATTGAACTATTTAAAAGTTTCCATTTAAGTCACCGAATTGTTAAAATTATTGTAGTATGACATTCTCTATTCGTACCGTCTGCACCTATCAAAAGCTCTTTTTCCCCATTCCTTCTACAAACCCATATTTTCATGAATTAAGAACGTCACGAATTTGTGAATCAAAATCCAAACAGCTTTCTTCTCTAATATCTGACATTGTCCATCAAATCAACTTGGATCTAAGGTATATATTTTTACTTGTTGTTGGGTATTAATCCATCGTACTAATTATTGAATCATTACTTAAAGTTTACTAGCCGAACTTTAAAAAAAGTTTAAATTTTGCTATTAATCTCTGTACTTTGCAACAATTGTGGACTTAGTCCCTACACTTTATTTGATCAATTTTAGTCACTAGAATTTTCGAATTGGTAAATTTTAGTTCTTGTACTTTTTCAGATTTTGAAATTTTAGTCCTAGCCCAAACAATAGCAATTAAACTTGTTTGATTAAATTCAATTATTAGTCCTATACTATGTGTACGGTTGTAGATTTAATCCATTTTCTCTAAGTGCATCATTCTAAGTCCCTATACTTTTCAAATTTTGAAATTATAATCTTAACACAAATGGCAGTTGATAATCCATTAATTGAGTTTTTAGTGAGTAATATGTGGAAACAATAAGCTGACATGACATTACACATATGATAATATGTTTGGCACATTAGATTTTGGAAATAGAAGAACTTTACTTAATGAATTTAACCATTATTGTTTTTGTGAGGATTGAAATTCTAAAATTTTGAAAGTATAGGGACTAAAAATGATTTGTAGCGACCTAAAAATTTGGGCATGGGCGCTCGTCGAAGTAATCATTGAAAATTTGAAAACGGAGTTTCGATTTTATTTAAAAAGGGAGTCGCCACCGATCTTTTTTCTAGGTGTGATCGGACACCTAATAAATTCTCTTTTTTTAAAGAAAAATTATTTTTCAAATTTTCTAAAAAAGAGTCGATTTTAGGTCCACGTCAAAATCCAGAGAAAATTAGGGTTCGGGAGTCAGTTACGCGCGAAGAAGGTATTAGCACCCTCGCGACGCCCAAAATTGGTATCTCGTTAAACGCGCATTGTCTTCATTTTCAAAAATACGAGTTCAATTTAATATTAGTCGTAATCAGATTGAAACACGAGAATTTTAAAGCACAACAACTTTTTCTTTTTTTGAAAATACGAATTTTTTTAAAATACAAGAATTTTAGAAACACGAATTTTTTTTTTCAAAACAGGAAAATTTTGAAACATGAGATTTTTTTTTGAAAACACGAATTTTCTTTTTGAAGCACGAAAATTTTTAAAACACAAAATTTGTTTGTGAAAACATAAAAAATTTTGATAAAATACGAAACACGAGGATTTTTTTTGAAACACGAAAATTTATTAAAACACGAAAATTTTTGAAACACGATTTTTTATAAAAGTATCGTATTCAACACGAATCAGTGATATTCATCCCTACATGGCGATGAAATCATCGAATTAGTGTCAAATCGATTCAACCTAATATTTAATCGTGATTCTATTAAAACACGAGAAACCTTTTTTTTATTTTTTAAAAGGGCGTCCCGTATTTAACACATGCCAACGATATTCACCCAACATAGCGATGAATTTTATGACTTAATGTTAAATCGGTTCGTTGCCTTATGCATTAAAATCATTTAAAATAAAATAGAATTGAAATTGAATTAAATTAAAAATATAAATGCAAAAATATAAAAATGCATAAAAGTACAAATAATACTAAAACGGAATAGCATAAAAATACGGGTATTAAATCAAAAGTGAAATAAACAAAATTACCGAAAATATCCAAAACACGAGCTTAGTCGAACGGGTTACCAAATTGAACCCTTTTCTTTTTTTTTTTTTCCTTTTTTCTTTTTTCTTTTTTTCTTCTTTTTTCTGCTGCTGGGCCGGCCTGTTGGACTGCTGGGCAAACTGGGCCTGGCGCTGTGGGCCTGCTGGGCTGGCCTGCTGGTTGCGGCGATTTGACAAGTCCAGAAGGACCAAACTGCAGGGGGTGCAAAGTTTCTGGGGTAAAAATGCAATTTTAGGAAATATGGGGTCAAAATGTAATTTCTAGAAAGTTTAAGGGCCCAAATGTAATTTAGAAAAGTTTAGTGGCAGAAATGTAATTTTGAAAAAGTTTAGGGGTCAAAATGTAATTTTAGAAAAGTTTAGGGGTCAAAATGCAAAAAAATAAAAAAAATTTCTTTTTAAAAAAAAAAACACGAAATTAATCCCGGACAAAATTCAGTGATTACATGATCAAATAAAAGTATAGGGATTAAATCCAAAATTTTTACTAAATACAGAGACTAATAGTAGAGTTTAACCAAAAAAAAAAAACTTAACAGCTAATTACTTAAATATAAACTGTCGAATAATTCAGTGACCATTTTATAACCTTTTGAAGTTGAATAATCAAAACGTAAAGTTACTAATAATTCAACACGGTGAGTGTAGTGTACCATTAACTTTTAACATACAAAGTGAATAAAAAAATGTTATTATAAAATTCCAATACATGTATTATATTAGTAAAGTAATGACTCCACCCGCCCAAATAGTTATTTATAACTTCTAGTAAACATTTTAATTCAAGCCACCATAATCTCAATCGTAAAACATATTTTCATGCCAAAACTTTTTAATAATATTAGTGAAAAATAAATAAGAGCTTCAACATTCGAATGTTGAACAACATAATTATTATAATATTACTTATAATTATATTTGTGTTACAAATTCATAAAGTTATTTGTTAAACCTATCCAATATTAAGCTCTTACTAGATTGAAGAGTGTCTAATATGAGGCCCAAACCACATATAAAAAGAACAAACATAGGGCTAATACCATCAAATGTCCCAAATTATAATAAGATTTTAAATTCTTCGTATCATAAACTTCAAAACATTCTGATTGAATTCTCAAAGTATTAATATTGTATTAATTACGTCCTTTCGTTGACTTAGTTGTCAACTTAAACATTAAAATATTAGTTCGGATATTTTTTAGAGTATATTTGAAACACAATAATCAAATTGTAATGTACTTGCCATGTAGATAAATTTACCATTGGATTGGTTTAAAGCTCCCAAGCACATTTTTCATGTTGCTTTAGTTGGTATGCATTTTTCTTTATAAAGCCTGTATCTCAATTTCAAAATTAGGTATGCATTTTTCTTTATAAAGCCTGTATCTCAATTTCAAAATTATGTATTGATGTAATTTAATTTCTATTAATTTTGAAATTGAGTAATTAAAGACAATTACTCACTATTAATATTATATAATTTTGATCAGTGCTTAATAAATTTAACCCTTGATATATACATATTTTATTAATTTGGTCTTGATTCTAAAATATTCAACAGATTCAACCTTAATATTTACATGTTTACATAAATGTTGCGAGCTAAATTTATTAAATCAAGACCAAATTGATAGAAAGTGTAAACTTTGAGGACTAAATATATTATTATACCAACAAATTTCTATACCATCATGAAATTCACTAAGGTGTGATTAATTGTTCTTAGTTGCTCTCTTTCGAAATTGATCAGGATTAAATTGCTCCAATTTCTTTTTAGAGGAACCACATTGAGAGAAACTGAAGAAATCTTTTGACCTTTTCTTTCAATTGACTTCGAATGAAGCAATTTTAAATGACCATAAGCATGGGGTACAACAGCAATACATAAAACACCAGGCAACCATACACAGCAAACTCAAAAGAAAATTATTTTATCCTCTCCAATTCTTTTTGAAGAATCAATTAGAATGTTCTGAAATTCGAGAGCAATTTAGAATCTGACCCAACAAGAAGATAACATGAACCAAAAATAAGGTAAACAAAGAGGTGATAAGTAAATTATCTCTTATAGTGTCATTCAAGGTCAAGGGAACCTCAACTTCAAAGCCGATCGCGACAAGCCCGATTCCACGAATTGTATAGCTTCTTCGATCCTCGATTCTGAAACCAATTTATCCATCCATGTAACCCCAGAAATCAACCGTCGATCCATAGCTTCCTTACAAATCTCACTTGCCATTTCAAACTCATTCTTCTTCCTAAGGAATGAAAGAACTTTACAATAAGTAGCCCTATCAGGTTTATAACTTTTCTTCAGTTCACCATACCAATGCTTCACTTGCTCTAAATTCCCTTCATCACAATACCCTGTAATCAAAGCATTGTAACTATGAATATCGGGTTCGATCCCTTTGTTCTTCATTTCTTCAAAGAACTCTACAGCTTCCAATACCTTATTGCCATGAACCAATCCTCTTAACTTCGAGTTATAAGTCCTAATATCAGGAACAACATTCTTCTTTTCCATCAATCTCCAAATTTCATCTCCATCAACAATTCGACCCCTTGAAAAAAACCCATCAAGCAGTGTGTTAAACGTTATAATATCAGGCTGTAATCCTTTCTTCTCCAATGTATCAACCATTGATAATGCTGAATCCATGGAACCCATCTCGCAATAGGCTTTAATAACTGTGTTATAAGAAATCAAATCCGGTTCGATTCCTAACTTTTCAGGTAACTGTTCTAGCAACTCCCCGGCGTTAATGAACTTCTTTGAATGAAGATAAGCTGCCAAAAGGGCATTAAATGAGTTTACCGTACGTTGACATTTCAATTCAGGCATTTCGTCGAACAGTTTATGGGCTTGTTCGTACATGCCAGCTTTCCCATAAAGCGTCATGAGGCGGATTACGAAGCCTTCCTGGGAGATCTCTTCGTACTTCTTTTGGTGTTGGAGGATGTCATCGATCAACGAGAACTGTTTTGCCGACGCGAGGCGGAGAACAGTGTTGAAGTAAGCAGTTCTATTATAGTTGCGGAATTTGCTGGATTTAGAAGATTTCTTGAATCTGTGGACGAGATTTTGGAACTTGGGTACCTCGTCTATGGATTTGGAGGAGGTTATAGCGGCGGCGGTGGGGACGGCGGGATTGGTAGCTGAAGAGCGGGAAGCGTTAAAGAGGCCGGCCAGACGGCGGATGGAAGTGACTTCTGTTGCTCTGCTCATTTCTTTTTCCGTAGGTTAAGAATTTTGGTTAACGAGTTGATTATCAAACTTTGAGGTTAGATAACGCATTAGGGCCGTTGAGTTAGGTTTATATTTATATTTTTTTAATTTGAGCCAATTTGTTTAACTATTTATAAAAAATAAAAAATATAAATACAAAAACATAATAAAATAGTTCTTTTGGATGAGTGGTTCGAGCTTGAATTTTTTTTTTTTAAATCGAGTTTCAATTGGTTCAAAAATTTGTTCTTATTCTCAATTTCTTATTATTACAAGACAACTATACTCATGTATGACACATTAAGCTTAGGGGTGACAAAACTTGAATCACTCGATGGTTCTAGATCAATCTTGTTTGATATGGTTTGAGTTTTTGTTTTTATTTAATAAAAGCAAAGGGGTGAGGCAATGTAGGATGGAGTTTTTTTTAGACTGTAGATATGAAACAGGTATAGTAATTCATTGCTTTGCTTTTTTCTATCCATTATATAAAATTACTATTTTACTTTTATGTGTATATATTATAAAAGGATAAAAATGTAAAAATATGTTAAGACCCTAAATTACTAAAATAAGATTTAGCATCAACTCAATTAGTTTTTTAGCAAAATGAAGAGAAATTAATTGATTTGAAATTTACTTCTAATGTAAATTCATATTTTTTTTGACTTGGGGTAAAATAGAGATGTAAGTATGTAATATCGATAAAATTTTACGCGTCATAAAATAAAATATACCAATTATAAAACGATGATAAATTTAGCAATATCTGTCCGGACTTGCTTTATTACCATCTCAAGTAACTTGACAAAAAGTAAGACAAGTTTAGCATGGCATGGCATTGCTCATCTTTGTCCTTTAGGGTTTTGAGCTTAGACCATAACAGTTTATACTTTCAAATTGGAAAGTGGAAGGGATTTCATATCTTTCCCCAACCAAAAGACTCACACATTTTGTACTTTTACAGTCAAACAATACTAACTGCTAACTGCCTATAGACATGAAAGTAACACTCACCAACCTTCTATTTTTACAGTTATTGAGCTTTTTAGTTTGATGGGTAAATTTGTCTAATAAAATTAATTAATTATCATGAATGTAATAAGAGGTACAATGAACAAAAGAAATTGTAATAATAGGGTGTTTTTTTTTTTTTAAATATTGATACAATACATTTGGATTTGTACATTTGTCCTATATAGAAGGGCATGGCTCATAAATAAAATTTGAGTTGGAACGTATTTAAAAGATGTGGATTATAAATTAATATAATGATAAATTTACATCAACACCCTCAAAATGTTATTTACATCTTTCACCTCCTAAAACAATTTTCTACTTTACGGAGATAAATAAATGATTAGAAGGCTCAAATTTTTTTTCATTGGTGCCCGCCTCCAACAAGAAACATAACTGCCAAGATTCTCTCTCTCAAACGTTGTCCTTGTGACCCTTGTGCTAACCATGCTTATCTATAAATATAATACTTCCAAGTTATATACCTTTCCTGGTGCTACTCTCCATTGTTTTCAACCTTCCAAAATATCCAAAAACACTCCATGGACATGGAATTCCTAAAGTCCGAGCTAAACGAACTAGCCATAACCGATCACCAAAGACTTACCGGCGGAAGAATGGGCCGAAGAAAACTCGAAGACGACGACGACAACAACAACAACAAGGAATTCAAATCCAAAAACCTTCAAGCCGAGAGACGTAGGAGACAGAAACTTAGTGACAGGCTCCTCACACTGCGCTCACTTGTCCCAATCATTACAAATGCAATTACCCAACACACATTCTTATATGTACATTATTATCTTAATATCAATCACATTGTTTATAATTTCGTTTCTTTCCCTTCTTTTTTAGATGAACAAAGCAACGATAATCGATGATGCAATCACTTACATTCAAGAATTACAAAAGACATCACAAGTTCTCAGTGAACAACTGCTCGAAATGGAAGGGTCGTCTGAAGAAAGTGTAATGCCGATGAAACTCGAAATCGATGTTGCACAACATGATATGAAGAAATGTGGGATAAAGGTTTGTTTTTTTTAAATGAATCCACATGGTCACATCTTCATTTTGCAAATGATCCTTTTATTATTATTACAGGAAGAAGTTAAGGTGAGCAACATTGATGGGAACAAGTTTTTGATAAAGATTATAGTTGAGAAGAAAAGGGGTTGCTTTACTCAATTGATAGAAGCCATGAATTATCTTGGGTTTGAGCTTAGTGAAACCAATGTCACCACTTTCAGTGGTGCAATGCTTTTTTCATCCTGTGTACATGTAAGTTAAAAGCCTTATCAACATAATTGCAGTTTTTTTCTTGGGTAAAAACACATCTTTAGTCCTCTTCATTTTAATATTAAGCAAATTGACTCCTCTAAAAAGTCGGAGTAATTTAATTCTTTTCAATTTTGAAAGGATCACAAATTTGATGTTTTTGGTCAATTATACTTCATTTTAATTGGTATAATAGCAAATGAAGTTTTCAATATTTACATATTCTACCAATTTAATCCTGATCCTAAAAAATTATCTAACAAATTATAAAATTTTTAAATATTTTAAAAAAAAACACCTTTAGCTTCAATATGTAGACAAGATGTGTAAATTTTGAAGACTGAATTTGTTATTGTACCAATTGATGGAAAACATTAAAGCTGTGAGTAAATGGTCTAAGATTCTGATTTTCAAAATTGACCAGAATTAAATTATTTCGAATTTTTTAAAAGAACCAATTTACTCAATATAAAAATTGAGAGACTTGAAAAATCATTTTTCCATTTTTTCTTCTCATTAGTAAAATATGTTACCATTGTTATTAATTTTCAGGGAAAATATGGGGATACTCTCATGGTTGAACACATTGAGGAATTGTTGTCAGAGATGATGAGGAGCATGAAAACAAGTTCCCAATCTGCCATTGAATTAGGGAACACAAATTGAAGAATATAATAGTTTTATATAGCTTTATATGTCCAATAAATATACTGAATCATAGCAGCACTAATATGATTTGAAGAATCTTCATTGACTTATAGTTTTATGGTTTGAATTTTTTTTTAAGGATTTAATGAACATTTTATCAATAAATTATAAACAAATCTTATGAGTTGGAAGATATTATAATTTTATGATTCGATTTCATTATATATATTTAAATTTGAGATCTCAAAAATTTCATTTACTGAACATTTTATCAATAAACTAGAAACTAATAAATTAATACGATAATTAAGAGAGAAAGATACTCTCATTGCTTCTCTAGTAATCTGCAAGAGTGGTTATCTTCCGATTTATAAAATAGTAAAAAGTACATTTTTGGGGAGATCAATTGGACGACTTTCTATGGGCTAGCTATTTGGAAATATGGAAGAATAGTTATCTCCATATCTTTCAAGGAGTATCATGGAGCTCTCGAGAAATTATCAAAAATGCTTTTTAACTGGGCTAAGCAATGCACATCCGATCGTAAAGGCAAATCCGTCGTAAGGCAAGTCAGGAGAGATGAGTTTTGAACGGGGTGGTAATTGGGTAATTAAGACTACAGACCGACGGAGCGGTGAAGATAGATTCTGATTACGTTGTTGCAGGGGTGTCCTAAAAGATGAGAGAGGGGAATGGCTTCTTGGTTTCAAGAGATGCTTGGGTAAATGTCCTATTTTTGATGTTGAAAACAATATGAAAGAGTCTTGTTTGGCTTTAGTTAGACGTATCATCAACTATTGGACAGAGTAAAGAATTGAAGATTAATAGAACATATTTATAGAGAAAGTAACAAAGGGCCAAAATGAATTTCGACATAAAAGAATGATTACAGTTGTTTGCAAAAAGTCCAGTCCTTTTGTTGGCTTACTTTAATTCATAAATAAATAAAAAAAACACTAAACTAGGAAGCTGTAACTTTCTTTCCAAAAATCTTTTCATAGAGATTTTGTTATCCTTATTTGATTTATACAATCCTATTTACAAAAATACCCATCTAGAAAAATTCTATTCCATGAAACAAAATCAATTAAAATCTTCACTTCTGAAATTCAAATCCCTTCTTCCAATCACCCTTCCCTTCCATATCTTCTGCATTGAACAACCACAAATAAAAAAATATTATTACTATCGAAACAATACTGACGAAGCATAAAATTATACGTTACCTTGAGTCATGCAAGGAGGAGGGACTTCAAAGAGAGAAATAGAGAGTTGTTTATGAGCAACACCGATATCAAACAACATAACACCAGGTGAAGGATCATTAGCAATAATACATTTTACAGGCAACCATAAAAATAGCTCTTCTTGGGACAATCCTTCAAGCCCCACTAACCCACCATAACTAAGGTTAGCTCTCACCACACGATCAAAATGCACCCTCCCATCAAATTCAGCCATGCATGACTTTTCCAACTCGACTTCCAATCGACCATCAAGGTTAAGCTTATAAGATTTAACATTGTCCGGGAAAATACCGGCAGGCAACCCTCGGCTCCGTAGCAAATCCTGTATGGAAGAAGTGGCCATCAAAGGGAAGAGAAGAAAGAGAGTAATGGGGGTTAAGATGTGCAGAGACATTGTTGGAGACTAGTAAATGATTCTACTAAAATGTAGTGAGTGAAATTGTATAATGGAGGTGGTGGAGAACTGAGTAATTATATTGGGTTGGAGTTAACTAATTTAGCTATATATTTGGAGGATGATTATAAAGATTGGTATACTAGTTTTGCCTATAATTATGGTATTCAAAAGATCTATCCAAAAGTACTATGTCAATTTACTAATACTAGTTTTGAGTGAATCACTGATGACGATGCATGTAAGCTTGACTCCCTTAAAATATGGTGAAAATTACAGTAAAAATAAAATTATCCAATCAAGATAGGATTATTTGGTTGACACGTACGTCAGTAAACGAAATGATTTGTAAGGAAAGAAATCATGCTTAATTAAAGGAAGATAGAGGTAACTTAATTGAGTTTCAATGTTGTTAGATAAAGATGAAAATAGTTAAATTTTATATAATGCTCATATATTTATTTAAAATTACATATATATTGGTGAATTACAATAGAAAGGCAAAGCTATAACAACACGATTAAAATTCAGGCCATACTTGAGATGGTAAACTTCCTGATTTCAAAATTATAAATATATTAAAATCATTTCCAAGTACACTGGCACTTAAGTGAAAAAATTCGATAAACCAAGTTTGGACGTTACGATGCATATTTTTTAATCAATTTTTTTAATATAGTGTACATTTTAATTCTAATTATAGTTTTTCTTAGTCCCGAAGAGATAATTGTCCTATAATGATTATTTTTAGTTATTAAAATCTATTTGGAATAATAATTAAAGTTCTTGTCGATCAAATTATTTTTAGTGACTTCACCATCTTTTATTAAAATGTACATCTCCACAACTATTATGAGATAGAAGTATTCATAAATCAAGTTAAGTCTAGACCCAATTCCAAAAATAATTTTCAGGCTTAAACCGAATTTTGATCTCATCTAAAATCTAAACTTAAACCCGATCCAAAACTGCTCAATCTAATTAAATGAAATAAGTAAGACTACCCGATATATGAAGACCTTTGGAATTGCTAGCAACCACAACGAGAAAAGGGATGAATTGTGGAGTATCAAATCCTTGGTCTGGCATCTAATTTATAGCCCATTAAAGTCGGGTCACTGTTGCTATGTTTTTTCTTTTTCTTTTTAATCAATGTTGTATTCATCCAAGCCAATCACACCCTAAGAACAAGTCGTCCATTGTCTCATCCTCTATCATTTTAAGCAATTTTATTTTTCACCTTAAATTGCTTTAGACACGAGCAAATCCTTGAGGCCCAAAATGCTGTCCCAACTCACATAGACTACACGAATACCTCTCATATTAATTGAATTCATAAATAATAACAATGTCAATTTAGTTAATGTACAATTAATTTAATTATAATTGGAACTTTGAACAATAAGCTCATTTGTTGAAGTAAATTCATTTATGTTCGATATCATAATTTAGTCCACAAATTCGTCTATGTAGTACTGCAATATATTTCTATGAATTTGAACTTGAATTTTATAATTAAAAAAAAAACCGTTAATTGTAGGTTGTTTAAATGTGAAAATCTACTACTAATATGCTGCTATTTGATGAATTTAATTAGTCACTCTTATCAATTTGAAAATAATAATAACAAAATTGAAGAAAAGGAAAGAAAAGTTATCCAAATCGATTATCATTGTTAATATGAATTTCTTTTTATCAATTACAATAACGAGAAGGGGATGGAAGATATTAGATAAATACAAAGCTATTGAATAATAAATTGTATAATTTCATCATTATATTTATTTATAATTTCTTAAATTTTAAAGAGGCTGAAGAATAAATTTATCATGTTAAGAGAGGCTAAGGCCTCCGTCCGTGATAACGGAGTTTGAACTCATATCATTTAACTTTTTAATAACAAATTTAACCACTATAACTATTGACCATCACATTTTTTAACGGATAAATCTCAAAACTATATATGAATTTTGATTTAATGTGCAATTTAATATATGAGCTTTGATTTGGTGCAATCATATACATGAAACTTTGCTTGTAATTCAAATGGATATATAAAACTTTAATTTTGATTCAATTATACACGTTTAAAAAATAAATACATCAATTTTTTATTATGGATACAATATGTAAGCATAAATTAGTTAATAATTTATAAAAATGGAATGAAATGAAAATTTTATATATTGATATATGATTTGGAATTAAGTTTTTGTTTTTGAATGTAAAGGGTCTAATTGTGTTCCAAAGCCCGTTCTTAGCGGACTACAAAAGTTTGTCTGTGTGTCGACCGATTAAATTGACTTTTAAGTTCTTTTTGTTCATTAATGAAATTGACTTTTAAGTTGAGCATATCAATTTGTAGCACTTTGCTGCTACATAATACTCAATTAGAGTCAATCAGTCTCTCATCAGCTGCCTAAGTTTTCACATCCAAGAGTGAGCAACCCAATGTATATAATTAATATAAAGAATGAGGATTAAATTTGCAATTTGCATTGACAAATTATATTAGTAGTATTATTTTATAACAAGATTAGGTTTATTTACATGATAACAAATACACTGTTGAAGCAAATCAAAGAAAAGGCCTAATTAGATACGTCAATGATAACAATGTATACGGTCTTCAATGTTAATCATTTCACCATATCTTATGCATTATATTATATTAGCATTTCATTTTAATTAGAGGAATAATCTTATTGGGAGGGATTTTGAGTAGTTCTAAATATTATATAAAAAATATAGGCTTAATGATAAATTTGACTACTAATGTTTATATGTTTTGTTATAATGGTCATAATTATATTTTTTAACCTTTTTCGGCCATCAACATTTGTTCTTTTTTTCAATCTACTTTTTCTAACATATTTAATTAATAAATTCAATGTTTCAAATTTCCTTTTCTTTCAAAAGGTTTCAATCTTTTATACGTTTGTTTACTTAGAAGTTTTCTACTGAGTTAATTTTTTTTAGATAATTATGTTTATTTTTCTTTAAATTAAGAGCTATTTTTTTAATTTAATGTATTATTTATTTTATTATATTCCACATGTAATTATCTTATTGGGTTATCTAAGAAATAAATTACATCTCATTAAAAATATTCCACATATGAAATTTCACATCATCCCCATTTACTTTTTTAATGGTACTTTCATTAAATCTGTTAGAAAAAGAAGATTAAAAAAAAGAACAAAGGTTGATGGCAAAAAAATACAATTAGAGTCATTTTGACAAAACATGCAAGCGTTAGTGACCAAATTTGTCATTAAGCCAAAAATATATGAGATAAGTATTAAAAAAAAGGCATAATAATAAATTTAGCCTTAATGCTTATATCTTTTGTCAATTTGGTCTTTATTCTTTTTTATCTAAATTTAATCATTAACATTTCAATTTGACAAGATACTATAATTTAAAAATTATAAAAAAACTCAAACACAAGTTTATAAAATTCAAAAAATTAGCGTGCAGTACATGTGGATTGTCATGCGGGCTACTATATTTTAAAAGTTAATGTTTTAGTTAGTATTTCTATTAAAAAATAATCCGACTCTTTTTTAAATATTAACCATCAAATTTAACTCTTTTAAAATATTTAAGTCAAATTTAATGTTAAAAAATAAGAACTAAATTAATAAATAATACAATGTAGATATTATGCTTCAAAAGAATGGAAGGAAAATAATACTTTATTTGGGAAACAGTTAATCAACTCTTGTTTCTAAGCATCTAATTTCTTGTTAAAAAAATCAAGGATTGTCTATGCATATATAAAAAAAAAGTTAATTCCACCAAAGTTATTTAAACTATGGTTTAAATTTTAAATTGGTTTATAAACTTTAAAATATTTTAATTAAAATTTTAAAGTATTTGTATATACTAATCAAGTCCTTTTAGAAGCCTAATATCAACTTTAGGTGTTAATTGTTAGCTCGAATCTGGACATAAAACATATTTAAAATACATGTGAGTAAACTTTCAAATATGTGTATACTTACCGCATTAATAGCTTGTATCTAATTGTTTAAAACATAAATACTATCGTTAACATTTAACAGAGTTGTTTTTTTTTCCTTTGAACACATCATATCTAAATTTTCCATCAAGTAAGTATAGATGTGTTTAAAATTTGATCAACGCATTTTAAACATACACCACATCAAATTATTGATAATTTGAGGATCCACTTAGAATATTTTAAAATTTAGAGAGCATAATTTGGAGACGTCTAGTGAAATTAACCCCCAAAAAATCATTGTGTCATGAAAGATAGTGATTGTTTATCTTAAATTTGGCTTAGGCTAACTGAAGTGAGTTCTTTTATGGTTTAATCTATGGACTTAATACAATATTATTTGACTTTTGCTGATACATTCAAAGAAACATCGGGTCTCTAATCTTTTGTAATCTTGCAATAAAGTCCAATATATGAGATATACCAAATTTTACAGGGAGCAGTTTAACCTTCTCCTTTGTGGGTCATTTTGGAATGTTGTTTTTGGAGGAAAGCTATATATTGACCAATGAAAAGATAAGCAGTTATGTCAGGTATTGGTTAACTTAAAATTAAACTGCTGTCTAATCTTGTTTCCCTTTTCTTAGTTGTCACTAATGTCACATAAAGATTGAGCAACGTCTATTAATACTAGAGTAGAATTTTGACTAGCTATACAAACTACAATGTTCAGTATAGGGTAAGAAAATCAAAATGTGACCAAGTAAATTCATATGAGACAAAATAAAGATGCAAGTCTTTTATCTACCAATAATTATGATCGTTGAAGAAAAACATGAGAAGAAGGAAAAAAAAAGAAGGTCCAACACATCCCCCTACTCCATTTTACAACCACAAATCATTAAACAAGCATTGGGTACGTCCAAATTGATAATATAATTAATTGCTTTCGTAAGATAATAACGTGAATTGAAATAAAATAATTTTAAATATACAATTGACGTGTAAATTTATTTGAATATGATTGAATGAATTTTTACATAATTCTAATTATTTAATTAAATAATAATAAATTTTGCTCATAACTTTAGCAGCCCTGATTAATAATACTATCTATTTGAAATTACTAATAACATTATAAAAATCGAGAGATTAAATTATGTAAAATTAAAATATAGAGGGATTATTTTCAATTGTATGAATTAGATTGAAAGTCCTTGTATGAATTAGATTGAAATTGACCCACCTGCCAATTGTTTCTCTAAAGTGTAATGATTATGTCAAGTTGTGGGGACTTATCATACCAAGTTTCATAAATTTAAAGAATGTCAAAATTTAAGCCCTTCCCCCCACCCCACCCAAAAGGAAAAGGGTGTCTAAACCAAATATATATATATATATATATATATATATATATATATATATATATATATATATATATATAATGGTGGGGTCTATGATATAATGGGAAAACTGAAAATATATGGTTTATCATATGAGAAAAATGCCTTTTGTTTCAAAAGAATTGGTAAATTTAAAGATGTTATTTCAAATTAAATTCAACCAATTATACCAAAATTGAGAAAAGAAACTTAAAATATCAATGGGAAAAAAAAAAAAAAACCCAATCCACACACCTTGCAAAAAAAAATCTAATGAATATCATTTACAATCTCAAGGACAATGATCAAGGACATGGTGTGAGCATATAAGCTGGTGACAAGAAATGACCCTTTATTTCACCTAATGTCCTCAAAATCTATCTTAAAGAAGATCAAAGAGGGGTATAATTTGGGGACCCCAAATAAGTATTAGAATGGTTTTAAAATTATTCAAACAAGTGCACAAAAACAATGATTAATAAACTCAAGTGGCTTTAGAATTTAGGAGGATTTTTTCCTTTTAGTACAAAATGCATTTTCAATAAAAGGGGTAAATTGCATTAGTAGTCACTCAGTTATTAGTAACTTTTTTGGTCACCTAATTATAAAAATTTACAAAATAATTATCTAACTATTTAATTTTATCTTTTTTGGTCACCAGTTTGCTAACGGCGGCAGCTTTTCTTTATGACCCTTTCACCTAAAGCTAAAAAATAACAAATTTATCAACTAAATTTGATTGAAACAATATAAAAAATGTAAACACCCAAAAATCCAAGATAATAATTTTTATCTTTTCCCATTCTTTTAAAATTAACTCTTAATGTTACAAATAAAAACAATTTACACAATATATAAATATTGAAAGTTAAATATTTAAAAATCTAAAGAATTGTATTTGATGATATGGAAGTCAATATTTTGGACAGAGACGGGCATGGAAGGAACATGCACCTAATTTTAAAGGGAAGGATTACAAGTTGAATTTAATTAGATGATATAGTCTTACATAAAGCTAAAAAAGAAATATATGGAGAGAGAAGTAGGTGAGAATTAGTGAATCACAAGTATTTGAACAAAGAACCCTAGACATTAAATAATGACCCCTAAATGATAGAGTTTTGAGATAGGACGGCAAGAAAAGAAAATTGGGACCTTTCGTTATTTTTATCTTTTAATAATTTTCTCATTGAACATGCAATTGCCACACTTGATATATTTAAATATTTAATCTTACCATTTGGTTCAAGTATTTGTGAACTTATACCAATCATCTATTCCATAGGAGTTTCCTGAAACCTGGGGCTGATTTGCACCGAATGGGAATTGAATAGAAAAAAGAAAATAAACTAAGTAGTGCAACATCCACTACACAAAATAATAGAAAAGGGTTAATTGCATTAAAAACTTTAAATTGGTCCCTAAATTTTTATATGTCTCAGTTTAATCTTTAAATTAAATTATTATTATTACAATTAGGTCATTTTGTCAACCTATTTATCGTCTTTGACGTTAAATGGTTGTTTCGATCTAATATGTAAAATATTTATTAATTCATACGTGTTTAAAAACAGAATCATGCCATATCCAAACTGATATTTAATGTCAAAATTAACAAAAGAACATAATAAAAATGACATTTTAATTTAAAAATTCAATTAAAACGTTTCAAAGTTTTGGAACCAATTTAACATTTAATACATAATTTAGGATGTCAAATATAATTAACCCAAAAAAGATTTGAGCACCAATTTTATTTCCCTAAAGTCCCATTTTGTTTTAACATCACATTTGGTTTCAACATGAAACTCATTTTCACAAATAGAAACCTTCATATTTATAATGCATATACAATGAACTTTATCGCTACACCATCTGTTCATTCACAATATAGATGTACTAAATACTATAATACTATTAGTTAAAACACGAGCAGGCATGCTTTTAATAATTTGTTAAGTGACTAACCCCACAATCATCTTTATATATTATTGTAAATTACCCCAAGGATTAATCGACATTAACAATGCATTATCGTTCAATAAGGAAACGAAGGGTGGCCATGGTTGCTATGGTGCTTGTTTCACCGACTTCGGGGTTAGACCAAACACCCAAAAAACGACACCGCCACACGTTGAAATCTAAAAACATATGGACCCTTTTTATAAGTTTTGTTGGTCAACCCCATGGCCTTATCTCTCTATTATTTGTTGTTGTTGTTCACATTTTGTTTATATATAGTGTTTTTGCCTTTACCTCTCCTTTTAATTGCTTTTATTTGTGGGCTCTTTGGCACGTGTTTTGTGCCCTCTTCTGGTTGCCCAACGTGATCATCCCTTAGGGTTACTTTACCAAGGCCACAATTCTTTCTCGAATATATGTGTGTCTAGGTATTGATTCGTCCTGCTTCCTTGTCATCTTTTACACCTCATGATTCTCTCATTGTTACGTCACTATATATAGTATATTTCTGCGTATACATACATGTATTCAATTAATAAATATCAAATCATTGTTATCGTATCAATTTCAAAAACATGAATTTAAACGTGTTTAAGTACATTATGTTGTTCATTTTAAGAATAGAGATATAGCCTCCATGAATATCTTATTGATTAATATATATTTTTAAAGTTAAAATATGTTATTAATTATTGTACTTTTCATAAATTTGAATTTAGTCTCTTTCTAGTAATTTAATTCCTCTACTTTTCAAATTTCAGAATTCAGGTTTAACTATTAACACTATTTAAATTTTTTTGTTAAATTCTGGTTCATTACAATGTTGTTTTTGTAGTTGCATGGCTATCAATTGAGTTTTTTTTTTTTTCAAAATGTCACACCAACAAATTTAACGAAAAATGGTGTTAACAATTAGACTTGAATTTTAAAATCTGAAAAGTGAAGAGACCAATTTCTTGAAAATAAATATAGATTGAATTCTAAATTTGAAAAACAGTAAAGAGTTTGATGACATATTTTAACCTAATTTTAATTAAAAGTTATCAACATATAGATTGATACTATCGAATTACTAATTAAACTATCAAACTAACAAGTCAAAATAGGTATATCAAATCTCTTCATTTCGAAACTTGAATTTATAATCTGTCTTTCTTATTATTAAACTAATTCCTAGTTAAGAGTAATTTGTAAATATAAGTAATGGTCTTAAAAAGGAAAAAAAGTTGACCATTTATGAACTATTATCATCCAAGATTATATATAATTTTGTGTGTGTATGTATATATATTAAGTCAACAAATAAGCTGCAACAACTCAATCGGTACGTTTTGAATATGGTTAACTGGTAAGAGGAAGTCATAAAACACGACAAGAGCAATAGGGTCCCATATGGGCAAATGGGTCGGGTCACTTTGTGAGAACTAGAGAGAATGTTCCCACAAGGAGAAGAAGACAAGTGAGATAAATCCAAGGGATTGATGGGTATAAACAGCTACTATATGGTATCCAATTTTGTATAAATGGAAAGTGACCTGCATGCTGTGTCTTAACCACATATGGCTATAGATTTGGAAGGTTATTTGATTTTGAGTAAACTATACTAGTAGTCACCTGATTATTAGTAAGTTTCTTTTTAAATCACCTAATTATGAAAAATTTATAAAATAATCACTCAATTATTCGAGTTTTTTTTTGGTCACCAGATGTTAAACAAATAACGGGAAGATAACATGACATCTTTTAAAACTGGCATGATAACGAATTTAGTCACAGTGTTTACACATTGTATTAATTTAGTCTTATTTTTAAAAATTTTAACCCTCAACATTTACAATTACCTAATCTTATCCTTTTTTTTACACGAAAATAAGACTAAATTGACATAGTTTATGAATGTTGAAGATTAAAGTTATTATTATGCCAATTGTAAAAGTTGTCATGTCATCTTTCTATTAGCCTTTAAATTGAATAATGGAATAATTGGATGATCAATTTGTAATTTTTTATAGTTGAGTGACAAAAAATTCTAATAATTAAATAACTACCAATATATATATAAATTGAAAAGGATAGCTCCATTGATGTTCTTCATTGGTTTTGATTCAATCAATTTCAGACTCATAAATGGTGAATTCAATACATCAATAAAAGATAAATATATATATACAATAACATGGAAACTAAAAGTTTACCAAAGGAGGTGATTCAGAGAATTAACAACGTTTTAATTAACAATATTTAAAACTAAACTAAATAAATGTAGATAATAAACAAATCTAAGATGAGACTAGTATCTGAAAATTTAGTTAACTATGCTCAATCATTAAAAATTTTGAACTAATGTTTTCGATATCCAAATAACATTATAAGAAACTGGAATGAAACGAAGGACAAAGACACTTGGGGCTTAAATTTGAAGAAGAAGGGCAAAGATATTGGCTTCGTACTTTGACTCAGGTACGCGCCAAACACGGGTCCCACCTGTCTCCTCGCACGCGCTCGTGCCGCGTGGGTCCTACGTTGACTCTTTTCTTTTTGTTTTTATTTTTTTACTTTTTATTCTGCTCCTGTCTTTCCTCATTTTCTCTTATATAAGCATGATCTCATATTCTCTTTTGTCTTTTTAGTCATTTTAATCCTGTTTTGATGTTTTCTTTATTGTGAAGGCTAAGCATGTAACCAAAAAAAAAAAAAGACTCAAGTTAGTTGATGAATAACTCGTGTGTTAGCCTCATAATTACGGGTTCACTGCTTTACGTGTAATCTGAGTTTGAATTGTGCTAATCGCGTTACTGTTAAAGTTTTATCCCTCTAATAATTCAATAATAAAAAGTTAATTGATGGAAATACTTTCGTTTTAATACTTTTTTAATTACTCTTTCTCTTTTCTCTCTCAAAGTTATAATTACATTTCCCATTCCCATTCGTATTACAATTTCAATATATACATTCCGATTAGAATAATTTATTATAATTTATGAATATATCCGTGGATTGAAAACTCGTATATGATAATATTTTAATCTAGAATCGTAAAATTTTTAAAACTTCAATCTTATTTATTGATATGGTGATAAGGATTGGAGACTTGTGGTAGCCCATAGGGATTTTGATGTAAAAAGACACCATCTATATATTTGTAATCAGGTGTCCGTTCTTGACATGACAAACAATTTGCACGTGTACGAGGATGTGAAGGATGGATGTCCTCCATATCTCTTAGTCCACGTAGCTTATTATACACGTGCCAAATGGATGGAAAGACCAACAATCGTTCACTAAGCCGGATATGTATGAATTTAGTGATAATATTTTACCAGAAACTTATCTAATCAAATAAAATGGGGGATAAAAGATGTGGTTAAACCAAAACTTTGATTTAGAATTAACGCCCCTTTTACTTAATTTCAAGACACATTACATTAATCCATTGGTTGTGCATTTAACATTTACATGATAAATAAATTAGTGTAGAACATAGTAGATAGTATAGTGGATTAAAGCTAATTATCATACGAGACTGATCCGATTTTAGCCTCCCATAATGTCTTGATTGGCTTAATTTTTAGTAACCCTTTGACTTGCCTAAAATTAAAAATGGACTTATACTCAACTATAAGTCAATATTAGGCCGCAGTCCATATAATATACTTGATGATGAAATTTATATTAAGCCGATGGCTTGATTGGATTATTTTTTACATTTTCTTTTTGTTTTGACTGTCCAAAGTTAACAAGTAATATGTAGCATTGGATCATAATATAAGTCAATATTAGGCCGCATTCCATATTAGTATTTCTTTCATTTTATGGTCTTAATCTATAATTGAATTTGCCTTAGTTAATTTTTTTAATATTAGCTCAAAATTAAGTTAAAACTAAAATAAATTTAAATAAAAAAAGATAAAATTCATTTAGCTTATAAATATTTGAGTGTGTCAAAATTAATTTAGTATACCCAAATTTATAAGACGAAAATGTAATTTATTAATAAGGTTTAAAAGGTAATTTAAGTTTTTAATTACTTTATCAATAATTATTAATTGTTTTAAAAATAATTATTATTTAAATGTTTTTATATCATTTTTATTTCTCTACTCGTATAGTGGATGTATATTTACATAATCTCACGTGTATCAGAATTGACCAAAACCATTAGTTGAAAGATTGAGTCACAAATTATGACTTGATGAAGTATCAAAGTCAAGCAAATTAGAAGGGTTGAAACTTCAAAATTAAATCAAATAAGGAAAAAAATAAAGGTCTCTTTCCTTGCATTTTTTTTTATTTTTGGATTAATTACGTTTCATGGATCAGACCTAATTTAATTCTTTAAAAGTCAACTATTTTCTTCGATTTTTTTTAGGGTCTAATTAACTTTGTCATAATAAAATTGAAATTTATAAGTTCATGGTCAATACGCTTACAAGTACCTTTTTGTTTTTGTTTTTATCCTAAGATCTCCCATCTTCAATAGGAATATTAGGTGAGTCGAAACGAGTTGTTTTTTTTCTATAAGATTACTTTAAGGACTTTAAACTAATGTTAGATTATCTAGTGAGAATGAGGAGGGATGGGTAGTTTTTTTTTTTTTGAATAATCTTATTATAGGTTCTGATCATATCTTTTTTTTCTGACACAATGTCTAGAACTACCCATAGCCCCTCTCAACCCATAAATAAAAGGATAATGCGCTTCAGCCCACTCAAATCCACATCCTCTTGCATTGACAACAATATCCATGCTAATCGAGCTAAAACTCAATCAAAAATACATGTAACCATTCATCTCATTAATATTTGTTGTTTGGTTTTGGACTCATTTGTTGACAATGTTTTTTGATATCTTTTTAATTTGTTGGTAGTCATTTTACTAATGTAGTCGTCTCGGTTTACTCAAAAGAAGAAAAAAATTATTGACTTTTAAGGCGTTGACTTGTAATTAATATATTGCAATTTGGTTTGGTAATCCGCCTTTGTTCACCTATTCCATTTTTGCTTCTTTCGTTTTGTCGCTTTCATAAAACAATAATATTTCCCATTCTCGAATTTTAATTTTTTATTTTTAAATAATAAAGTATAAAATCAACGAACCAAATTAATTTTATATAATTTCCACAAAAAATTAAATTTATATAATATTACAATTTTTAATTACATATTTTCTTTTTCCAATTCTACGAGGCTTAGGTCCACTCACCACCACCACCACCACAACAACGCCCTTTAGCTTCCTCAACAAAAATATAATATGGTCCATAAATTTCAGGTTTATCAAAAAGCTTATTTTATTATTATTTATCCACTATTATTATTCACTAATATATTCAACCAAATATCAACTGTCCGATTGTATTTGGGACAAAAACAACACTACCGTGGCCGTCAGATCACCTTTATCTTCATCAATCATCATATACCCACACATTTTTTATACAAAAATAGTCACAATGGGTTAAAATCTTAATTTAAAGATAGAATTTGATACATACATATTTACATAAAAACTGCATTAAGCAATTATACTATAACAATCAAATTAATACATTATTATCAGTTAACATTAAACCTCGTATTGAAGGAGATGACTCTACAAATAAATGTAATTCTATGAATCCTGTAGCAGAATACTTGATCAACTGGTCCACAATTTCCTTCTAAGTTCTTTAAGCATTCAAAAATCTAAAACCTCCACTTTAATCAACATGTTATTGGAAAATATAAATATTTTAAAAAATAAAAAAGGTGTATTTTAATGAATAAGTTCAAATAGAGAAGAAAGTTAAAATTTCCTTCTTACATTTTTATAATTAATAATAATTGAAAGAATTCGATTCAAAATTCTCCCTTTATTTGTCCAATCATCCCTTGAAATGTCAACCAACTTTTGGTATAATCTCCATTACACTAACCCCTACTCCTCTTCAAACCAATATATATAAATCGCACATCTCCACCACACCTATATAAATTCCATTCTATATATATATCTACATACACACGAACGTTCAACTCTCAAGGGAAAAAAAAGGACTAAATTGAACCATGGCAGAAGAATTTCAAGCAGCTATTTGTGGAGGAGGAGGAGGAACATGGTGGAATATTCCGACGAAAACCATGTTTTCAGGCTGTAATTCTCCGTTGTATTCGACGACAATTGCTGATATGGGTTGCTTCGGGTGGGGCAATGATATGGTAGCCACCGATGATATCATCATCAAGCCAAGGTCCTGTTACAATTCAGACAATAGTGGTAGCAACAACAACAGCAGTATTTTGATCGATTCCACTTTGGGTTTTGGTCTTTCATCATCGGATAATTGGAACCAATCCTTGCTGTAAGTAAAAAAACAAGTATCATTTAAAAGACCCTTTTTTTTGTTTGTTTTTGTTTTTATTTTTTATAATCTCCTTGTTTACAGCCGGAGTAATAATCAAGAGTTTCCAATGGATTCAACATATGAATGCCCTTCAACACTGTTATTCGAGACTGACCCACAACAACAATCCGTTTTTAACAACAACAATCAGTCAATTAACTATATGTCTTGTTCTTCTTTATCATCATCACCTTCTTGGCCAAAACTAGCTCCACCATTGACGACAAAGCAGCAGCAACAACCACCTGTAGGTACTGGTACCTTACAATTCTCCAACAATACATCCTTTTGGAACGCATCTGCAACTGGCAACATATTACCTTCGTTGTATGAAGAGAAACCTACTTGTCCCACCTTGACTACAAAGGTAAATAATTAACAAAGTTTGAGATTTGGTCATGATAAAAAAAAAAAACCCTACACTTCTGATTTTTTGTTTTTTGCAATTGGTTTTTGTTTTCATAGACTAATATCGAAGAAGTTCGGAAAAATTCGAATTCGAAGAAAGCAAGTAATGAAACTCCACTCAAGAGGCCAAGACTTGAAACCCCATCTCCATTACCAACTTTTAAGGTATGGACAGCAAAAGCAACATTGAGGCCATATGAATTTCACCAATTTTTTTTCTTTATTTACTTTTCTTCCAAGTAAAGTGATAATTTACAGTCATTTTTTATGATCAGGTTCGAAAGGAAAAGCTAGGGGACCGAATCACTGCCCTCCAGCAATTGGTTTCACCTTTTGGAAAGGTAAATTTTTACTATATTCGAACTCGATGTGTTACTTAAAAGGATATATATCAAGCTTTACTTTTATATATATAACTTCGGGTTAATTTGTATTTAACCCTTTTTTTTCAGACTGATACTGCATCAGTTCTACATGAAGCCATTGAATACATCAAGTTCCTCCATGATCAAGTCAATGTATGTTCCTCATTCTACATAAAAGTAACCCTCCATATATATATTGTGGTAAAAGTAATGTGAAGCTTCTGTAATAGGCGTAAGATTATATTTTGCTTCTTTTACTAAAAGAAGAATAAATTAGTCTTTATATGCAATAGAAATGAATGAAATCTTTAACATAAAGGATCAGATTGCTCTTTGATCTAATGTACAAGGACTAACTTACTTAATTTTTTAGTAGATATAGTAAAATGTATTCCTACTCTTAGTATAAGGGCTTCCATGATGCTTTTACCTATATATTGTTTAATATTATTGGATAAAGGCAAGCATATTCTCTGGAGAATTCTCAAATTTGTACTGAAAAAGAAAATAATGTTTATTGCTTTTTTACGTGATTTCAGGTTTTAAGTACTCCATACATGAAACAAGCAGCAGCTTCCATACAACAGGTAATAAAAAAAACCAAGATTTTCTAAGCCTGCTAATAAGTAATAACAACCAATTATTACTATTACAATTAATAATGAATATAATTGTCTTATTCGAACCACTTTGCAGAGTACTGATAAGTTGAAAGATCACCAAGAAGGTCCAAAACAAGACCTAAGAAGTCGTGGGCTATGTTTAGTGCCTGTTTCCAGCACATTCCCAGTTGCCAATGAAACACCAGCTGATTTTTGGACGCCAACGTTTGGTGGAACTTTCAGGTAGATTTAACAACAAAGAAAAAAGACAGCAAGGAATGATATAATGTAGGGCTAGCAGATGATTAGGAACCCCATTCCTTTGAAGGATTATTTTAAAAAAAAAAAGATGATAATGATAGGTTTTTTTTTTTTTTTTTTTAAATTTTCAATAATCCAAGTTTGACTTGTTAAATATAGTTTTGGAAGTGGGATTAGCAATAGGAACAAGTGCTAAATTCAGCGGAAAAATCAATATGAATTAGCTGAAGTTAGCAGAAATGGGGGTTAAAGAGACTCTTTTTGTTCCTGTTGACTACATGTATATCATCATCATCATCAAACAATAACTCAGATTATTATTGTTGTTTTTCTTGTATTTGAATTTTCTTTCTTTCAGTGGGTGTAGCTCGGTTGATTGTGGTATTTTTGTTTTAAATTGTGCTATTAAATTATTAGTAAAATTATGTTTTGATTATTCGATTTTTAAAATTAAAAGAATAATTATTGAAATGTTAAAAAGTTTTTATTTAAGTCATTAATTTGTTCTTTTTTTGTAATAAAAAAGTCTAGTTAGCGAGTTTTAAGCTATGATTTGACGATCAATACAGTGGATAAGTACCCATCAATGAGTAAAAGAACATGCCTTAGATCTAAGTCGATTTGAAAATTAGTGCCGGAGAATAGAGAAAAAGGTTGTTTGAATTTTGGTTCGTAGGTTCGTGACGTTCAAAGTTATTTCATAAAAAAAAAAACTAAATTGTAGAACAGAATCAAAATGAGAACTTTCGATTGATATAAATGGTGTGAACAAATGAGGCCATACAATAGTGGTTTTAACAATCTATCGAGTTAAAAAAAACTTTCGAATAATTCAGTGATCATTTGGTAACTTTTTAAAATTAAGTAACCAAAACATAAATTTACTAGTAATTTAAGGTCTTTAGTGACGTAATTTTTTTTTCTGTTTTTTATTTTTGTCTTTATATAATATTTTGAATGAAGCAGTGGGAAGTCAGAGAGCGGCCCACTTCTCCTGCTTTTAGGTTTCTTCATTTGGTTGAAAGAAATACACGGGAAAACCAAGAAAAAAGTTTAAATTGCGATTTTAGTCCTTCTATTATATCGAAATTAGAAATTTATGTAACTTATTTTAAATTGATATAATTTGACCTTCTACTATCATGATGTTATTAGTAGGTCTGAAAAATTGTTTGGGAAAAAAACTAAGTATGTTTAAGATATGGACGAGCCTCATATATTAATATTTAAAGTGTTGGAGCATAGCTAATCCATTTTCAAGTTTATTAAATCATTTTTGTTTTATATATTATGTATTTTATATTATATATAAAAATTAATAAAAATACATCTAACTAATAAAAACTAAACACAAATCATATATTTAAAAAATTAAAAATATCAATAATTTTAAATGGAATCTTATTATCCATTTAAAAATATAAGTTGGCTTGAATAAAATTTGAGACTCATATTTGAAGTCAGGTCAAGTTTGAGTGAGTACGTATAGTATTGATATCATATATAGGCCTGACCTAAATTTGACTCTACCGAGACTATAATTACTTCTAACTTTGCATATGCATATGACTGCCTTGAGCCTTTAAAATTTTATTATCTTATTATAAATGTTGGGATTCAAATTACAAACGTGTTAAATGTTATCTTTTAAAATGATTTATACGAAATAATTAAATTAAATTTGGGTTTAGTTTGATGGATTTAACACATAATTATATGTTTTTAATTATTATATACTCTTTCATACCTCAATATAGAAGCAAGCATAGGGCAATAGACTCTTTTAAGGCAATAATTTGAGAACTCTTTTAATATTTAAATCAATGTGAATTCTTTTTTCCCTCAGTAAATAATTAACAAAATCTTCTTAATCTCAAGTAAAATGATGAAATATAATTCGTTTAATCTATTTTTTAATTTGATCAGCATACTTTATAAAAACTGAAAATTTGATCTCTTGATTTTTGCGAATTAATTTATTGCATAAATATTATTGAATTGTTAGTTTTTATTATTTCCTAGCTTATAAATCATTCAACTGTTTATTTTTGATTTAACTATAAAATTTAATAATGTTATTTAATTGGGTTAACTTTCAATTTTCGTAAAATACGAGAATCAAACTCTAACGAAAATATAGAAATATGCGATTTAATTTAGTATCTAAAATGTTGTTTATATATTCAAATCAATTGCAAAAACAATTTGTATTATTTGATTAAATAGTATTTGAAATTTATACTTAATATATTATAATATTAACTAATTTTTTAAATATCATTTAATTTATTTTTTATTTACTTTCTCAAGTCTAAAAATCTACATTTTTAACTTTTTTGCTACAATTTTCAACAACATAACAAAACACTTAAAATTATTAAACCAAATATTTTTCGTGATTTTCTTTTTAAATTAACTATTTTATTGTCAAATATATATTGTATTGAATATTTGAGAAGATGATATTAAAAAAAAAAAAACCCAATAATCTAATTTGTTTAAAGCAAGAAGTTTACATGAGAGATGAGAAAGAGAATCCATTAAGATGCCATTTAAAGTCATTATTTCCTCAAATGGATGCTTTCAACCTTTTCCTAAATTAATCACAAGATACAATTCAAGTTTATTAAGTAATGTGAAAGAGAAAAAAACAATCATTGAGAACCTATTAAAGGTCTTAATTTATCAAGTGCCCCAAGGAAGCTTAATATTGAAGAATCCCCTGTGACAAGGGGCTACTCATGAATTTTTTTTCTCTTTAAAATAAAGTACTTTCAATTCTTATATTCTTGATTGCTACATTGTCTTTACACATGCTTTCTTTTCTATTTTACTTTTTAGTGACTTTTGAATTGATTTCTTTGATGGGTATTGATTATATATGTCCCTAATTTGAAGCATCTTATTAGTGTTAGACCAATTATTTTTTTTTTTTGGTAATTATAGGTGGGAAAATTCCTAAATAAATTAACTAATAATTAATTTTGAATATACAATTTTTTATGATCTCTGAAACTCTCTGTTAAATCAATACTATAAACTCCAAAAGGATCAATAAAACTAGCAATTCATGCTCCGTTGTAGTTGTTAGAGTTGTGCGACCCGAATCTCATCACTTGTTAAAGAAATAAAATACAGTGACAAAATAAGGGGATCTGTAAAGGCAAAAGATCGAGGGTCGAGGACCATGCCACACAAGTAGAATCCGCATAGAACTACACTTCTTCTATTTAACATTAAACTAGACTAAGGTTTTTCAACCTTTAAATAGATGTAGTTGAAACTCCTCTTGTATCATTCATTTTTCAACATTAGTAAATTTCTTTTTCTCTACCCGTGATTTTTTTCAGAAAGAGTTTCCACATAAAATCTGTGTGTTTTTTTTTTTTTGGATCATTCTATTGTCATTATCGACGTCTATTATAACAATAGTTTCGAAGAAACCCTATCGTATTAATTTTTATTTGCAATAAAAAAACCCTATTTGATTGATATTAATTCAAATATGATTAAATTTTGAATTAAACATGAAAAATAAACAATTCGTATTTATCTAATTCAAATCAAATTAACACTTGAAATGATTTAACTCAACAAATTTAAATTCACAGATCAAAATAACTTAAATTCAAAACAACAAAAACTTAAAACATGATTCATATCAACCTAGCTAAAACTAATTTGATACACCCAAACAAACAAGTCTAATCATTATTCATATAAATAAATAAATAAATGTATATTTGTTATATTTTTCCTATAAGGTTCCTTGAAATACAAAGACGGCAACATAAAGATTAAAGGGGAAAGCATCCAAGCATTTTTGTTGATATCAAGAACGTGTATGTCTTATCAGTTTATGATGATCTATACATCATTCTTTGAACAATTAATTAATTAATTGCTGTCTTCTGCTACAAGTTCCCCCCCTCGGCCCTCCCCTTTTTAGATTGGAAAAGGGCCATTTCTTTTCGATCCTTCGAATATAATCTTGTTCACCATTTACGAATCAAACCATATGGCTAATAATAGCCTTCTAAGGAGGTATGGCTACACCATTATTATATATTCTTCAAATCCTTACTATATAGGGACTTCCCAAATATTTTAACCAATTTTTAAGTGTTGAATTGATGGGAAAAAAAGGCGTTGTCGCCCAACTTCTTTCATCTCTTGTTTTGTCAGCCAGGCTCTTTGACCTCTCGGAAATGGTCCCGTTTCAAAGGAGTTGTTTTGTTCAAGAATATTTTCGACCACAAATGGCATTGTTTATATTCAAATATATCAATAATGAAAGTTTGATTCAACCTATCATAAAAAGTAGTCAAGATCATTAAATTCTGTGTTCATACATTATACTTAATATAATATATATGTGAGAAAAGATTCCTTGGTTGAATTCTCTAAATATATTATCTCAATGTATTAACATGATCTTCTACCTAACATAATCTATCATCATCGTTTTTCTACAATTTTTTGCCAAAAAAAAAAACATTGGTTACATGAAAGAAATGTAAATTAGATACCTCTACTGTACGCTCACAAAAAATTAGATTTATTGAATTCCTAATCATCACGTGTTCATCGCCTCAAATGTGATTTGAGTTCGAATTGTACTAGTCACGTTATTATTATGATTTTACTCTCTTCTTATAATTCTCCAAAAAACAAGTGGATCTATTAAAAAAATTTAACATTTATCAAAATTTTTAACACTGTAAATAAAAATGTTGGCATATGTTTTTTTCGTGTTTCAATATTTTAAGGTTATTTTTTAAAATTTTGGTATATGAATTTGACAATTAAATCTATTTTGGTCTCTAAACTTGAAAATTGTAAAAAATTGATGACGTTGCCAAATCTTAACAGAATCCAAGTCCAAAGATCAAAATAGATTTAGTTGTCAAGTTTAAATGACAAAATGAATAAAAAAATACTGATACTAAAATCAACTTGCCAAATTTAATGGTAAAAAACATCTTTAACTTTCTTTTTATCAAAGAAATATTTATAACAAATCGAGATAAATCTCAATACTATACATGAAGTCATGAACTATGGTTTAATGTGCAATTGTATACATGAACTTTGATTTGATTTTGTGCAATTATATACATGAAATTTTAATTTGATCCAATTCTTATAAATTATTAACATAATTATTGATATAACATTATTTTATGTTTATATATTGCATACATACATAATTATATTCATTCAATATAAAAATAAATTGATATATTTATTTCTTTAAATGTGTATGATTAAATTAAAATTAAAGTTTCAAGTATATATTTGAACCAGAATTAGAGTTTCACGTGTATAATTGCATAAAATTAAAATTCGTATATACAATGATATATTAAATCAAAATTTATGTATAATTTTAAAATTTATCCCAAATAAATCCAAATCTTATGAACTTTGGTTTTTCTGGATTATACTATGTTTAGGCCTAAATCTAAACAAATGATGGACCAGCCAATTAGAAAATCCAGTCCACCATTTTATCTCATTATCCAGAAGCTTTGGACAAAGGATGCAATCCAATCAGCTAGAAATCTCAAATACTAGCCAAAATTATATACACGATTATCCCGTTAATGGGACGGGTTTGGTTAGCTTTAGATCAGATTAATTTAGGCTACATTTTCGAATATTTTAATTTGGATAAATTTTGAATTTAGATTTAAATTTTAAATTTGGATTTCAAATCCGGTGATTATAATTTCAGATTATTTGATAGGGTCATTTTAAATTTAGGATCTGGATGAAATATGATTATTAATTTTTTATTTTTTTATGATGAAATCGAATTAGATTGAATTTTTGAATTAAATTAAAATTTTCGTATAACTACAATATTAAATATTGATAATAAAAACAAAAAAAGTTACCAAAACTATCTTATATTACGGAATAGGTACTTTCACATATAGTTTAATCGAGATAACAAATCCAATTGATTTAGACTTGGAAGAAAAACAATGTAAGTTTTGTGACAACAAATACAATCCCAACCAAAGCATACAAAGATTATTCTCTGGAGAGAGAAAGAGCAAGATCTTGAACAAAGTAAAAATGAAAAGGCAAGAAAAACAAACACATAATGTTTATAAAGCTGAATATATATATATATAGATATAGATATATATATGTAGTAATTAGATAAGCCAAATCTCTCAAGCTGTTGTTCCCTTGAGCTTCTTTGCAATGCCAGCAAAATACTTGCCTTGGTGGAAAGCTTGCCCTAACTCTAGCTCAGAGGGCTGTCTTGAACCATCCCCAGCAAATGTTCCAGCACCATAAGGGCTTCCACCTTTCACTTTCTCCATCTCGAACATACCAGCACCAAAAGTGTACCCAATGGGCACAAATAGCATTCCATGGTGAACCAGTTGAGTGATTGCAGTTAAGCTGAGAAAGGGTTTTCAAATTAGAAATGGTTTGAAAGTTCTATTTGGGTTAATTTCACCATACGTCCTCCAGCTACACCTTGAATTCTAAATCGGTCCCAAGTTTCAAAACGTTATAATTGAATTTTTTATTTTAGTATCATAAATGCCAACTTGATGTAAACATGTGTGCAACTAGTGCATGGATAGCTTGAATCTGATGTGTTAAAAATAGAAAACAGATATAATAAATTTAGCCCTTAATTTTTACCCATTTTGTCACTTTAGCCCTATTTTTCAAAATTTAGTCAATTTTTTTTATTATATAAAAGCTTATTGAATTGTTAAAAAATTTAATGGTATTAACGTGACAGCCTGTATAACAATCTACATGTACTTCATTACTATCATGAATAATTAATTTTAGAGATTTTACGAACTTATAAAATTTGTTGATCAATATAGGTTTTTTTTTTTAAAAATTTATGAAGTACATGTGAACTGCCATGCACTATTATGCCAATGCCATTAAAATCTTAATCATCTAGTCAACTTTTTCATCTAACAATTTGACTAAAATTTGAAGGTTAAGGGGCAAAGTGATTATTCAAAAATAATAATTAGGACTAAAGTGACAAAAATAAATAAATATCAGGTGCTAAATTTATCATTCTGCCAAAAAAGGAATATTGCTTTAAATAATCTCCACGTTGGGCCTAAATTCATGTTGGCTACACATTTTAGAGTTTAGAAACCAATTTAGAATTTGAACGATAGTTTAGAGAGGTTTGGTGCAATTAATCCGTTCAGTTTGATATTTTTGTAATAGTCTAAGGTGCAAAATACTCACGCAGTAGTTTCTTGTCCACCACCTTGGGAGCCAGTGCTGTAGAAAATGCCAGCAGGTTTACCAGCAAGGGCTTGTGTTCTCCATAGACCACCAGTTGCATCCATGAATGCTTTAAACTGTGCAGCCATCATCCCAAATCTAGTTGGAAACCCAAATAGCACACCATCTGCCTCCGTCAGCTCATCTGGTGTTATGATAGGGGCATCTGTCTTTGGTGGTGCTCCCATTTTCCCAAGAACTTCTTCTGGTAGTGTTTCTGCTACCTGTCAAATTAAGGTCCCAATTTGCCAGTTTAGGTTAAACAAATATAAAATATAGTCCAAGTGGTAAAATTACCTGTCATTACATTTTGTCCATCAGTTAAAAAAAAAGGCTAAATTAATAATTTTATGTTAACTCAAAGAGTAAACGATCTTACTATCGGAAAATTCAATCTATTTTTACTATTAAAATTTGGTCCCTATATATCAGGATGAGGGACACGTGGCACACCACGTGTAAATGTTTGATTATTCCGTCAACTATACTAGTTTTTAACATTAAAATGAATAAAATATTTAATAAAAAGGATTAATTTACTTTTTGATCTAACATATAGAGACTAATTTATTATTTGTTGAGTAAAAAAGAACAAAATATAATCTAATTTTTAGTATAAGGGTCTCCGTTCCAGATAAATATGAAACTAAATCGATTATAAAAATTGACAATCTAAACCTATCCAATCCAATAACACCACATATTAGGAAGATAACATTGAGAGGATAATCAAACCTGCCAAAGTTTGACTTCCACTCCCTCAACAGATTCAGCTCCTTTCTTCATCTCTTGGGCCAGTTTCTCAACATGTCCATACATGGAATAGTATCTGCATCACCAATAGCCATTTAGTTTCCAGAAAAACAAACATTTTTGGTTGACAATGCAACAGTTTTCCAATACCATAACAAGGAAATATCATCAATAAGAAAAACCCTATTATAATAAAGAAACGGATTAATATATCACTTAGTACCTGAATTTGATTTTAATATTCAACTTGATACTTAGACTAAACTATATAGTGATCTAATGAGTGTTTGACATGTGTGTTCTAGTCAAATTGAACATTAAAGTCAAATCAAATATTAAACTATCAAATAGAAAAAAAATGAATATATCAAAGTTAACATTGAAGCCAAACTCAAAAATTAAATTTGAACACACAAAAAAACTGACATACTAAATTGAACATTTAAATCAAATTTAGCACCAAGTAAAATATTACCCCTAAAGAAAACTATGACAACCCAAAATGCATCAAAAGAAAGTGGTTGATGGGACACCCATGTCTGTCAAACAAGGAAAGACAAATGGTGGTTGTTTTGTTTTCTATGTTGGCACGCATGAAAACAGTTCTCCTACATCCATTATCCATATCATCTACACACAAATATATATATATATTCTTTCTAGAAGGAAAGTAAAAGGTGATATTGAAGAACTATTATATAAGCTTACCTGTAAGCATTTTAAAGCCATGAAAATGAAATCCACTTTGTAAATTATATACCCGCAATAAACTCACAATAATAATGGATGTTGGGACCACCTTATAAAAAAGCCAGCAAATATATTTATTTTCTCCTAATTATGATTTCAATGGTAGGTCATGTTTCACAATCAAATTATTTTGGTTTCTTGCTAAATAATAACAATTTTCTTTGTTGTTTTTTTTTCACTTGGATGATTAAACAGAGTTGTTCATATCAAGTAAAACTATGTATTACACGCATTTGCGCAAGTACACCAAAAAATGAACAAAGAGGCCTTTTTTCTTACGTGTAAATAATTTAACCGGAATCCTATTATTAACATACAAATTAATCTCTTTTTTTTCTTCAATTAAAAGGAGACATTTTGGAAATGTTTGTAAGAAAAGAACACAGGAATATTGTACATAGCTTAAACTCCTTTTAACAGAGAATATGTAAATGTTTTTAAACGATTTAATCACTAAAAAGAAAAACCCAGAACCCAAATTAGATGATTTCATTAAGGAAAAATTTTTAGAAAATGAAGGAAAATTTATAATATAATGGGTAGATGAAGAAGAGAAAAAAGTGCAAGAAAAGAAAAACAGAGCAAGACCAGAACTGTAACAAGAGATTCCAGTTTGGTTACAAAGAAGAGCAAAAACAAAGAAACAAGATTAGAATTCTTACACAATGTAGACTTTGGTGACCATTTTCTCTTTTGGTTAGCTCTGGGTGTTTGGTTTTTTTGTTGTTGTTGATGGTTTAATGGAAATGCCCTGTTTTTTAAGCAGCGAGGGAGGAGAGAACAGAGGGAAGGGGGCCCTTTATTTATAGTGACGTTTTAAGTATGATATTTTGGTATTTTCTTTTTTATAGTTGCATTTATTTAAGCCAAAAAATTTGAGGAAATAGGTTAACATAATATATATATATATTGAATTTTATGGCTTGTATTAGTTTAAATTATAATGTTTCTCATTTATTTAATTTTTATTTTTAAATATCAATTAAATATAAAAACTTTACTAAACTACCACTCTTCTACCAAACAATTATTCATTATTTATTACTTTAGTTTGTATTTAAATAAGTTACAAATTATTTTATATAATTTTGTCCTATAGCTTAAGCAGCCGCATGGAATAGCATCTTAATTAAAAATCGGTAACGTATGAGCATGACTTATTCCCACATTAATTTTTTTTATATGTTTCCTATATTTAATCAGATATAACACATAATGTGTTTTATTAAATCAAAATATATATTTCCATGTTTAATCAGATAAATAAAAGTAAACATAAATTTACTAATCCCTCTTTTCCAAAGGATTAGAAATTACAAGATATTATAAGTCATAATCGATTGAGTCTTAGTTAGATTGATATGATTATTGTTGCCAATGCATGAGTACGAGTGCATTGAAACGCATTATTCTCTAATTTATGAGTTGAGAATGGGCTATAATAAAATTATTAAAAAAATATTGTAAATAAATAGTTGGGTTTAGACATAATAAATATTATATTGTAACAATATTATGTCAATGACTGCTTAACTTATATTATTTTAAGAACAAGATGTATATTTTTATTTTTATTTACAGTAAAGATGCATTGATTATGGACAGAAAGTATGGAGCTCATTAAATTTATGCATTGTTTATGCATTAGACTCTGATCTGAATCTATTAGTTACAAGGTCAATATATATATATTACAGATTCAGATTTGTGGTGAGAAATGGATGGGTTATTTGGTGCTAGAAATTACAGCCATTTGCTTTCAATGTTAACATGAATGAAATTAGATTAGATTACAAGTGTAACTTAGGTGGATGGACGTGAGTTTTGGGTCGGGTTAGTGAAGTGTAAAAATTTGGATATTTTAAGTTGGATCAAATTTGGGATCGATTAGTTGGAATTTGAACCTCGTGTTTTTTGGTCATTACAAACTTAGTTCATTTTGAATTCGAACAATTAATCCGAATCATTCGGGTTTGGAATACTTGTTGGGATTTTTTTTTAATTTGAGTTAATTTAAATTGAAAAAAATTCAAATTAATCAAATTATTATCAGAAATAAAAAAGGGTAACATTGATATAATCTTGACTTTTAATCCCGTAAACAATAATGATTTAGCTCATCAAATTCAACACATGAATTGTAATTTCCATGAAATCTATGCAGTGTAGAATGGGGAGATGTTAGCAAGTCATAGCCGTTTTTGTGCCACTAACTTTCTTGTTTTCCCATTTAAAATTTCCAAGTCAAAACTATCTATCAATATGACAGAATAATGTACAATTTTTTTTATATAAATATTTTATGTTATTTTAATAACTCCATTAACAAAGAAAATTAAAGTTCATAACTTTACAAAGATAATATTAAGATCGTGTTCTCTGCCCCAATTTGTGGGTGGTGGTGTCATGATCGTTGCAGGCGGCTAATATTAAGTTTATTTATATATAATTAGCGTTCACTTCAAATATTAAAAATGATATTGTTAAAAAGAACAATCATAGAATTTCGAAAAAATTAATTTGTATGGACCATAAAATAAATATAAAAAGTACTTTGATTATACAAAAAAATGATATCATCTAAACACTGCTTGTGAATTTTTTTTCCCACTAATAATGTACCTAATAATAATAATATATGTGGTAAAAATATTATAGAAGTTCCGTACTAAGAATTAGATTGCATTTTACTCCTTTACTTCAAAAATAGATAAATTAGTTCCTGTATGTTAGGTTAAAGAGTAAACTGGCCCTTTTTGTGGTGTGCTAGATGTACCTCATTATAACGCACAAGGATCAATTTTTAACAGCAAAAATGGCTGAAATTTTTAATAGAATGATCAATTTACTCTTTGATCTAATATATAGTAACTAATTTATCCATATTTTAAATAAAGGGAATAAAATGTAATTGAACTTCTAGTACAAAACGTCTATTATACTTTTACCTAATATATATATATATATATATATATATATATATATATATATATATTATGAGTAAGTATGATTGAATAAAGAGAAGATAAATTTGTTAATAAGAGGTTATCACATGGTATGGTTTGTTTTAGTTTGAAATTTTTTATATTTGTCTATTTGTCTACTACAATCGAGAGGGATCTACAATTGGCATCAATGACCATTGTCTTCAATTTTCATCCTATTTACGCATATATAGTTTGTATACACCTAATACCACCATTATTACAATACATCCCATAATTACAAGTATTATAATCATTATTGGTGTTGTTATTTGATGGTTTTTCATCTTCTACATTGCTCTTCTTTGCATGCACTCTTTGATCTTTTTTTTTTTTGGCTTGACTTGAGTGAGCTTCATCATTGCATTTCGCTTGTTTTGCACTTCTTTTGATAAGATGTGTGATGAGAATACGAGACCCCCAAGTTTCAATTTTTGAGAAAAAATATATATAATTATAAAATTTTGGGATATGAAAATTTTAATTTTTTAATTTGATAATTTTTCTCAATTCGTTCTTTGAATTTTATTTTGTTCACATAAATTTGAAATTTGACAATTCTTTTCGCTTTTAATCCATGTACCAAGTCATCATTTTTTTTATTAAAAATAATTTTCTAGGTGATGTGGCATACATTAGAGTGTCACCTCATGGACCATATCTGAAAAAAATTGTCAAGTTTTAAGACTAATGTAGATAAAAAAATTCAGGGACTAAGTTTAAAAAATTACTGTCTTTTAAGACTAAAATGTTGCTTTTATCCTAAAATTTTAAAGGGCTAAAGCTAAAAAGCTTATGTTAAAAGATGTTAAATTAAATTATTAATTTTTGAGAGATGAAAAAAGAAAGAAATTTCATTGAATCAAAAACTAGAAACATTTAAATTGAATTAGGGACCATAATTAGGAAAAAAAATTCAGTAGTTTAGGTTTTTAATTGCAATCTGACTGGCCTACACGAGAAAAAACAATATACATGAAAACAAAATTTGTCATCAAACAAAGATATATAGATAACTAGTGATTAATTCATAAATTTTGGTAGTAGTTATACCTAATTTTTTCTTCACAACATTAATTCATAAAGAATTGAACATTGACTTATTTGGTAAGTGGTAAACCCTAAACTTAAGATAGCATGTGTTAAGCTGTCATAAACTTACCCCAGAGAAGAAGCTTTCTTATAAAATTATTTTGAATAATGTTTTAGATTCAATCCAAAGCTATTGACCCCATTATTACTATGAAGTGAAATAGTGGCCAAAGTGGTACATTCAAAACCTATTTTTGGGGTTGAAAATCTTGGAAAAGTGAACAGTTAGAAAGTTCAGGCTTTAGACCTTTGGGTACCTACCAAAAATATAGGGTATGGTACAAATGGCTTGTTACTTTTTCATCCATGAGTGTTTCCATAGGACCCCAATTTCATCATAACCCAACAAATATAGCATTTGCTTGTAAATGTGGGGAGGGAAACCAAATGTCTAAATTGGTGTTTGAATTGGGGGAATGTTTAAGTATTTCTAGTAATAAAATTACATGAATTTAGTTTTTTGAGTTTTAATTCGGTTGATATCTTTGCTATTTTAATAACTTAAAAGGTGAGGGTTTCAACGCATTTAAACGCATAATGTCCTTCGTTTTAGAGATCGGGGTTATAGTTATGGACAAGAGCCATCCCTCGGCCCCTTAAAAAATAAGAAATTTCTGCTTTAGACCTCTTAGAATTCAAAAAATCAGAAGTTAATATACGGTAAAGTTATAATTTGGCCCCCACAAAATGTTAAATTTTTGATTTAATCATTTCAAAAACCATAAAAATATAAGTCAATGCAATGACAAAATTATTTTTAACTATTGTAAAAATCTATAACTTAATATCGATCCCCTTAAAAAAAATTCTAACTGTATTTGGTTATGGGTAATTTAAGAATTGTTCAATTTAACTATATTATCGAATTTTCATACTAATAATATTATATCATTTGCTAAACCCAAACATGAAAATGTAATTCCAAAATCATCAAACACCCGCCTATTACTATTTTCTCTATTATCTTCTTCAATCTTCATCCCCAAACCCAAAGACCTTTACCACAACCTTCTACTCCATAATCATGGTTATAATTTTGGCCCTTCTTTTAGGTGGTTGGTATTGGTATTGGCTTTTTTTTTTTTTTTTGGAAGATCATTAGCATTATGGACTCTATCAAGGTTCATGTTGGACTCACCACTAAATTATACACACTTTGGGACTGTTGGTAAACCACCATAAACAAAAACCCCATGGTCAAAAGATGTGATGTTGAAGTCCACCACTTTTTGTTGAGCTGATGTGCCCCCAAATCCCAAACCAATAATACACGTTATAGATGATTAAAAGCATTAGTTGCCCCCTAACCTACCTTGTCTTTTGCATAGATATTAGTATTTCTTTTGCCACTACTTAATCTTCCTCAATTAGTTTTACTTTTTTTTTTCTTGTTTGGTTTCTTTTTCCATGGCCATATAAGTTCAATGTGTTTCACTGTGATTCATGATTAGGTTTCAATTCGCACATGTTCATTATTAGGCTTAAAAGTAATAATTTTAATATTGACTCGAATTCTAATTCACAATTTAATTATTATGGATTCAGATGTAATTTTATCAACGAAAAGTTACTTCGCAATCAAGTTATTTGATAGTTGAGTTTATTTGATCATAACAATGCTATAAATACAAAATATCTTTTAAATGTTTGAATAGATAATTATAAAAGATAGGAAAGTTTCATAGACTTTTATTTGATTGAACTGTTAAAATGAAAGAAAATAATCGATTATAATTAATTTTTCTAATTATATTCTTATTATAAAATAGCTTTTATGTAAAAGATTATTAGGATAAAAATGATATTCACATCTTAAAAGAAAAATTATTTTCCTTCTCTCAATTTTCCCTCTAAACTGACAAAGGAAAATAAAGAATACTCAACTCCTTGGCTTAAATAAAAAAGTTAACCAAACACGAGAAATGGTGTTGTTTTCCTCTTACTTTTCTTCCAGTTCAATCCTGTATTTTTTGTAAGATAGTTTTTAACTTTGTTTGTGCAAAAGTTATAAGTTGTTAGAAAGGAATTAAATCATCAAGTTGGGTATAATGATAAAACATTATTGATAAGAACATTTGCGAATCTCGAACAAATTAATCCTTTTAAATTTTAAAATAAACAAGAAAAATACCTTGATATAAAAAAAAAAAAAAAGTGGCTTGTACTTTAACGGTGCAAAAGTTTCCTTGTCGTAATGTTTTGTTTTAGATTACACTTTCACCCCACAGATTCCCTAATCCAAATGTATTGACACCCAACATTTTAGTCCTAAAACACAGACTTGAAAGCCCAAAGACTAAATTATAAACTCAAAGCCAGTGGCTTATCATCAATGACTTAATTTGCCCAAATGACCAACCAAACAATAGAGATCAACAAGCATTGCACTTTTGCCATTCAAGTTTTTTTTCTTTATTTTAACCTTCATGTCAATTTTACGGTGTATGAAAAAAAAAATTTCGGAGTTTGTTATCTCTAGAATCAAATCTCTATTTTTTTTTTTTAAAGAATGCAATATACCTTATCACTACACCTAGAGACGAAAGAAGAGGGTAGACAGAGGCCTTGGTTCCTCCTAAAATGAAAATTTATACTATAGTTTAATTTCTCAAAAATAATAAAAAATTAATTAAATTAATTAAATCATTCTAAAAACTATAAAAATATATATCAATATAATAGTAAAATTACATTTTAATTTTCATTAAAAATATAACTCAATCTCAATTCATAAAAAAAATTTGAACTTCATTCCTAATAATGTAAGTGGGTGATATAAAAGAAAAAAATAGCAGCCAATGTTTGCAACCTCTCTTATGCTGTTGCCTTTACATGAGGCAAGGCTCTTTTTTCTTCCATGATTTGGTTTGCTAAGTTGGGCTATGTTGCATCAAACAAAAAGAAAAAGAAGAAGAAATATAATATTAATAATGAAAAAGAAAAGAAAAGTAAAACCGAAATAAAGTACACCTTCTTGGATTGGACCGACAAAGACCACTTTTATTATTTTTTTGTACTAATATAATAATTCAACCAACATATAGTAAAATAAAAGAAAAGCCCAATAAGCTTTGCTTCTTTCAGCAGACAAATTGCCTTTCTTTTACTTTTCTAACGCATGCTTCCCTCATAATTCCCTAAAACGTACTCTCCATTGTTTTAACTTTCCAAAAAGAAAGAAAAACAATAGTAATTTCCTTCACAATATAGTTATGCCAATGACATGGATTCAAATCTACTTACACCTGTTTTTATGAATCAGATATCTTTTATGTTTATTTTACGATCCATCCATGATGATTCATCTTTTCAAAGTTGAGACTATTTTCAATAATATTATCTTCAAGATTCGAATTTGAATTTTTTTTTCTTAAAAATGCATTGGGCCTTACCCAATTTCTTCTTACAATAACTATTATGGGCCAAAGCAAAACCATTTTATTTATACCGTAAAGTCTAAACTAAGGTAAGATATGTTTTTTCTTAGGTAAAACTATCATAGAGTCAGGAGTCAAATTGTACTTTGCTCCCTTTACCTAAAAAAAGGAGCAAATTAATCGTTGTACGTCAGATCAAAGAATAAATCGATCAATTTCTACTGTTAAAAACAAGGAGACGGACAAAATAATTAGATAATTATACATGGTGTGCTACTTGTACTCGTGCAAACATATAGGGACTGATTTTTAATAGTAAAACTGGATAAAATTTTTAAAAGAATAAGTTTACTCTTTGATTTATCATATAAAGACTAGAGAATAAAATACAATTCAACTCCTAATACCGTTTTTCTGTCTCATGCCAAGATGAAAAGTTTACAATTTTGGCTACATTACAATCTCCATAATCCAAGTTATCCGTTGAAACAAATTATCACTCCAAAAGTCCAAAGGTCAAATTCATAATGGACCACTTAGGCATGCATGTTAAGAATACCAACATTTCAAAACCTATACATTGTAATCACTAAGCAATCTCAACATCAAAAATTGAATAAAACAAGGAAAAAAGAAAGTCTTGAGTCTCACTCAAATGGTTGCAAATATGCAAAACTAGAAAATTGAACACTGAAAGTAACTTATCAAAGTATACCATTTGCTAAAGTTCAATGCTTTGATTGAATCAGAAACATTCACAATCCAATTCCTAATCGAGAGAAGATCAAAAGCTGAAAACAGGTTCTAATTCAATAAACAATTATCATTTAAGTAACAAAAATTTTGAAGTAACAAAATTTCTTTTTTTTGTTCACCCCAACATCTAACCATGGAAGAACAACAAACCCCTCCCTTTCCACCATGTTTACCCTTTTATTCAGATATACATAAATACAAAATTCTAATCTTTTTGTTTTTTTTTTTAACCCTAAAACTATCCCTAATTAACCAAAATGAACTAAAACAACGAGTCACCTCCATTGCCAAACACTCGAAAAAAGCTTCAATTTTTTCACCCAAAAGCATGATTTTCTCTAAGAGTTTGAACCAAACTTGAAGTATATCGCCTTATCTTCTCATTCTCTTCTTCCATTAACCCCATACAAATCTCCACAACACCTTCATTTATAGCTTCAAAACAAAGCCTTTCACAACAAGTACATAAACAATTCAATGTAAATAACCCATATTGAACACCTCTTGAACTACCATTCCTTAAAACAGAAACCAAAACCTTAACACACCCATTAACTTTCATCATCTCTTCTCTTCCTTCTTTACATTTAACCAATAATCCCAACACTTCAATAGCCCTTTCCAAGCCTGAATCTAATAAGCTAATCAGTATTGGTACTGCCCCACAATCTATAGCTCTTCTTCTATTATCAGCAAATGAACAAATTGCATACAAAGCTGTTGCTGCTTCTTTTTTTTCCCTTCCTTTACCTGAAATTAAAAGCCAAACCAATGCTTGAATTGCATCTGGGTATGCTCCTATTGTTGCTTTATTAACTTCCACCACGGCTAAACTGGTTATAATCGTTGCAGCTATGGCTCTACAATCGGGTGACCCGAATCGTAAAACTTTGATAACCCGGTTAATAGCACCTTCAGCGACTAAGCCCACTTTGTTATCATCGTCAAGACTGAGATTAAGGAGTAAAGACAGTGCCTTTTCTTGTAAACTCGGATCATCTGAGCCAACACACTTGAGGACACCAGGGGCTGCACCCAACTCAGTTAGTTTACGGCGGAATCCCGAGTCGTGCTTAGTGAGTCGAACGAGATGGGTGAGCGAGTTAAGCTTGGTACCGACATGGGACGATTGAGAGGTTAGAGAGGAGATGAGGATTTGGGGTTGAGGGCAAGGCTGTAAATTGGAAGGAGAGACGAGGGTATAGTTGGAAATCAAGGAACGGAGGGCATGGTTTGGGATAAGACAAGGGTGTTCAGGTAATGGAAGTTTGGTAATCGGACAAGTCCGGTGACCGGAATCTAGCCACCGTTGGATTGAAACCCGGTCGAAGGTGTGACCCGATGGAAGGATAACCGGGTCAGACATTATCTCAAGTGAAATAGGGCACCTGAAATCGTCGGGGAGCTGAGTTTCCATCCAGATTCCAACTCGGACAAAAAGACTCGCCTTGAAGAAAAGAGCTTTGATAAAGAAGAGAAGGGTTTATGAGGTTTTTGCAGAGCTGTGGATAGAGAGAGAATGAGAGGAATTGTTTTCTCAATTCAATACAGAGAAATAGAGAGAGATAAAGAGAAAGTAAGTGAAGAAGAAGGTAGTTTGTGATTAACGTAATGACTATTATACCCTGCTCATTCTTTGAAATTCTCGGACATGGACAAAAATAAAAACGAAGGGTATTAAGGACATTTTATGGATTAGTTGATAAAAAAGAAAGAGAGGAAAGTAGGTTGAATTTGGAGTGTATCGGACCGTATCGATCGGATTGGTTTTGAATCATGTTAATTTGATACGAATCAATTTAGATTTGTCAATTTTTTGAGTTATTATTTTTGGATTCGATTAATTTTATGGTAGGATCAATTTTAAATTTAGGTAACTGCGAGTAACAATGACAAAAGAATTTAAGAGATTTTGATATATATTTTTAGGTATAACCTTATTTAAAATTTCAAACCAGATTCAAGAAGCTAATTTCGAGATTGGGATCAAGATTCAAGTCGAGGCAAAAACTTCAAAAAGAAATCGGGTTTTGGGATTGGTTGAGGCGAGAGATATAAAAATCAATCCGAAGCTAATACAAGTAAAAAAAAAAAAACTTCTCTGCTATCCTATTGTCATATTTAGTTTCAAGTTTGAGTCATTTTAAGTTCAAATTATTTGAATTTAAAATTCGATTTTTTTATTTAAAATTTTAAGATTAGGCTATTAAAGTTTGGAACATGTTAATTTTTGGTTACTTTAAAATTGAATCATTTCGAGTTAAATCATTCCAAATTCAAGTAAATTTCATATCTAATTGATCAAATTTAAATTCAAATTGTACATAGATTAAAAAGGAAAATGGGGAAATCGTCATTTTCTATTCAACTCTTTCAATAATCACAAGAAAAAGCCATGTTTCCGGCGCCAAAGCACATGAGGGGCAAATTCGGAAACGCATTTGCTGATTGGCATTAATAAAAAAAAAAAAAACCGTTGGTTGGGATTTTACTTTTATTTAAGGATAAATGTAAAAGGGATATAAAAGTCAAGAAATTAATTGGCATTAAAAGAAGAAAAATTTCAAAAAAGGTAATTGCAACGGTTACCGAGTAACGGCTCCCTCCACCAGCCTTCCTTTACAAGTGGTTGCCATTTAAAGTCAACTATCCAAAAAGTCCAAATTTATGTGGCTTCTAAATTTAAATCCATAATCATTTTAACTTTTTATTTAATTTTTCCTCTATTTTAGCTATTAAATTTTTATTTTTATCAAATTACCTTAAAATGACACATGGATTACCACGTAGATGATATGTTAGAATTTAATTAATTTTTAAAAAATTAATTAAATAGTGACATGTTGTCCACGTGTATGTCATGTCAAAATAACAAATGTTAATCTCTCTCTCTCTCTTTCTCTCTCTCTTTTTTTAAATTTAGAAGACCAAATAAGTCATTATGCCAAAATAAAATTATCACTTAACCTAATCCAAAACTTTTTAAAATTTCTCTAACCACCCATATCCCCTTACCAACTCATAAATAGGAGGATAATGTGTTTCAATGCATTCAAACCCACATCCTCCTGTATTAGCAATAATGCCCATGTCAATTGAGCTAAAACTCAATCAACAGTCAAATTCTATTATATAATTTTTATATTTTAATTTGGTTAATTTTAATCTTTATGCTTTTCAAATTTTGTAATTTTATGTCTTAACTCAAATGGAGTAAAATGCCTTAGGTTGATTTTTACTATTAGTTTTGCACTTTGTGTAAGATGTGTATTAATCCGTATATTTTAAATTAATCATTTTTAATCCTTAATACTCTTTCGAATTTTAAAATTTCAATTCTAACTCAAACCAACAACCGTTAAATTTATTAACTAAAATAATATAATTTTTTTATGTGAGTATTATATAAAAATAGAAAGTTAACATGACATTACAGATGTGATAATATGTTTGCTGCATAAAATTTTAAAAATAACAAAACTAGACTTAACAAATTTAACCATCATTTGATCATAATTAAAATTTCATCTTATTCTTTCGAAATACAATTTTAATTTGTTGGATAAATCTTCGGTTGGTAAGAAAACAAAGAAAATGTTTCTTTTGTTTTTGTACATAATAAATTAGAAAATGTGTTATGTGCTGCCAACATTCTTCTGACCAATCCAAATCTGGTTTTTAAAGGATATATTCCCCGTAATTAACGCAGGATTTGGGTTTTTAATTGATGTTTGCCCATCAAGTATTTTTTTTTATAATGAAAAACAATATTTGGGATAATTGAGAATGTTTGTTTTGGAAGAAAATTATTATGTACTAGAAAAAGAAAATTCTTAAGATTGGATTAGTGTTTAGCTACCACCAAATTCAATAAAAAAATTTGAATTTCTTACCAAAATTTGGTGCACCTGAAATGATTCCTGAAATAAATATAAAACCAACTGAAATTCATTTATTTACATTGTGAAGGACACATGTGAGATCTCTTTACATCATGTTCACATCATCACTTATTTAAAGGATAACCTTAAATGGTTGATGAGACTTTTATCGTACACGTATTAAGACTTAAGGTTGAGAGACAACTTTAGTAGGCGTCTTCTTCTTCTTTTTTATTCAAGCAATTTTAAACACTTTACCACCGTGCGAACCACTAACTCCTCTTTTTAACTTTTTTTTGCCAATCAACATATTTATTATCATCACATAATATACTAAAAATGTTATTACAAATTAAAATGGGTTGGCGGATTTGTGTTTTGATGGAAATACATATATTCTTTTTCCAATTTGTTGCTTTAAATACGACCAAATCAAATCAAGACAGAATCACACATTTATACTCATAAATAAGGGTTCGTTTTAGACTCTCTTTTTTTTTTTATATAATATGACAAAATTTATTATGTTTAATGGAAATTGAGAAAAATGGATTGATGGAGGAGACGTAGTGGAGAATCTTCACCGTTGCTTTTGCTTGCTTTCTTTTTGTTGGATGAAATTGTCAAAAAGAGTGGCTCACGTCTTCAACTTTGATATTTATAATGGAAGAAAAACAAAAATCTCAGGATTTTGCCTCTCTTTCATTCTCACACATATGTATATAAAGAACCATGAGGGTAGCTTCAAGAATTGTGTGATGGGTGGAAATGGAAAAGAGTTTAAATTTTTTAAAAAGTGTCCTATTTAAATAAAAGTTAGAAAGAGATTAAATTGAATAATTTAAATTTGAGAAATACTTCAATTATAATTATATTCATGCCCCTGCTTACCCCTAGTTACTGATAGTTGTTTTCCTTTTGTACATTTCAGCAATTTCGATATTTAGAATGTCAATCAAAAAGTTTGGTAAGAAAATCTTTTTAGTTTTTCTCAATTTCAATATTAAGTAAATTAGTTACTCTAAAAAAATCGAAACAATTTAATTCCTGTCATTTTGAGAGTAATTAAGGGTAATTAATCATGATATTAATATTTTTCATCAGTTGTTCATAATTTTGATTGGTATAACAATAAATTCAGCTATTGAAGTTCTATTTAGTCTAGATTTAACAAACCTGCAACATTTGTGTAAATGTATAAATGTTGAGGTTGAATTTGGTTTTTTTTTTTTTTTAGAATCAAGATCAAATTAACAAAACATATAAATATAAATGGCTAAATTTATTATTATAGCAATCAAAATTAGTATAATTTGACAAAAGACAACAACGCCATAATTAATTGCCTTGCTTACTTTTAAAATTGACAAATATTAAATTACCTCTCTTTTTTTTAGGAAGATCAATTTACTCAATTTCAAAATTGAGATATAACAATCACAGAGACACAATATAACCCAGAAAAGTGATAATACCATATCGGTTTATTGATCATGATAATCAATTACAATGCTCAATCATAATTACACATCAATTAGAGCTTTTCTTGAAGATTAGAGTACCCATTTATTTACCATTCAACAAGCAAATCAGCACAGAAAGACAAAGGACTACGAAATCAGCCATGAATCACAATTCTTTCTTTAACAAAAAAAACATTTAATGGAAGACCCAAAACTGCCACAAAAGTTATAGAAAAAAGCTTTAAAAAATAAATAAGAATATACAACATAGCCACGGATGAGGCATGTGAAGCTTTTCACTACCTAGCATCTAGCATTGTAACTGTGACTTGGTTCACAGTGCATGATTCATCTTGCTTGCTTGCAGATGAATCTGTTTCATGTGTGTTTCTTCCAAGGCAAAAGCCAGGTGTTTTAGGCTGAGCCATTGTTGCTGTTTCGCTGTTCAACATCAACACCACCGTCGACATCGTCGGCCGGTTTTCGGCACGTTCTTGAACGCACAACAAGCCGACCTGAATGCACCTCAGCACTTCTTGTTCATCATAGGTATCACCCACTGCTGGATCTATTAACTCCAACCCCTTCCCTTCTTTCCATGATCTCCAAGCCTGTGAGAGTTATGCGAACCAAATTCAGACTCGAATTTGAAAATCTGATTTGATTAATACGAATAAAAATTCGATTTAATCTAGTTTGATCCAGATCTAATTTGAATCAAATTAATAATAACCCAAACTTGAAATAAATTGAATACAAAAATGGTTTGGATATGTACCGACTATAACTCGAAATGATCTAAATTAATAATGACTAGACTAAAAAAAAACCGTCCTCCAAAATCGAATTTGAAAACCTGACTCGATTAATTTGAGTCCAAATATGATCTGACCTGATTTGATTATAAAAAGTAAATAATCCAAATATGGATTGACCTAAACCCAAATCGAAACAAGCTAAAATAATCGAAACCCAAAATAATGTTAATTTAAAACAAATTGAACTTGAAATGACACAAATTTGAACCGGCCAAAATTTAAAAAGATTGAAAATTTCAACCTTGAACTCAAAACAAATTAAACCGAAAATGACCTGAATCTGAAATAATTGAATTGAAAACATGCAAAATTTTAAAAATCCAATTTAAGTCTACAAAAAAACTAACCCAATCCGTCTAATAACAGTATAAGCTTCATTAGAATTTAGAAATATAATGTGTGGTTAGCTGCTTACATGGCCTAGAAGGTTGAGTTCACTATTTGACTGATAGAACCCTCTGTTCTTCTTCCCACTGACAATCTCCAACACCAAAACACCAAAGCTAAAAACATCAGATTTTGTTGAGAAGTTACCATCCATTGCGTATTCAGGCGACATATAACCACTGCATATCAGCGATAATTACGATTATGAAATCTTATTTTTGACAAAGAAAAATTAGAGTTTTATACGGCACTTACTAAGTTCCAACAACTCTCTTAGTATTAGCCTCAATTTGATCACCAGAAAATATTCTAGCCATCCCAAAATCCGAAATTTTCGGGTTCATTTTTCCATCAAGCAAAATGTTGCTTGCTTTGAGATCTCTATGCACGATCCTAAACCTCGAATCCTGGTGAAGATACAATAATCCTCTAGCAATACCGCAAATAATGTTGAACCGCTTTTGCCAATTTAACAAGGAGCTTTTTGCTTTATCTGCAAGAAACTTTTCAATCAATGCCATGGATGTACAATTGTTTACCTACATTAAATTTCTCCAAGTTGTGAGAGAGGAACTCACTGAATAACACAGAATCAAGGCTTCTGTTTTCCATGTACTCGTAAACTAACATCTTCTCGTCTGTTTCGACGCAACAACCAACAAGTCGAACCAAGTTCCGATGTTGTAGCCTTGCAATTAACCTAACCTCATTCTTGAACTCTTCAGTCCCTTGCCCCGAGTTCTTTGAAAGCCTTTTTACAGCTATTTCTTCACCCTCAAGCAACCTACCCTGCATGTATTACCACACATGTTTTCATGGTTAAGATTTCGAAAAAGCACGTTTTCAACCGTAATAATAATGCTAAACTAGCCTGTTTCATTGAAATTTACCATGTATACACTTCCGAAACCACCTTGTCCGAGCTTATTTTCATCGGCGAAGTTGTCTGTAGCTGTTACAATGGTGTTGAAATCGAACAACGGTAATTCAATTTCATCGGGATTACTTTCGCCCGAGTATTCCTTCTTGCCTGAGATGACCACTTCATTCAATAGAAAATCTTGACTTCTTTCAAGAGGACCTGAATGAACAAAAAAAGACATATAACCCTTGAAACCTAAAATGAAAAATGGAAAAAATAAAGGGATAATTACATCCATTTTACCTTTCTTTTCTATTTTTCCACTTCTTTTCATTGCCTTCTTCTTCTTCCATATGACAATGGCTATCAGGACTAAAATCAAAACACCACCACCCACTGTAGTGCCTGTAATTACAGCAGTTGTATTCCCACCATCTCCTAAAGAAGGGAAAAAAAAACCATAATTCGATTTTATTAGTGTCTTAAATATTGAGACTAAATCTTAAATTTTATGATAGTAGAGGGGCTAAAGTCAAAATTTGACCAAATAAATTTACATAGCCCAGTGACCTGCTCTTGGATCATAGACCATTTGTACTTATGATCTACTTTGTTTATGGGATTTGGACCTAAATATTACATCATTTTAGGTGGATTATGACTTAATTTAGTTTATGGGATTTGGACCTAAATATTACATCATTTTAGGTGGATTATGACTTAATTTAGGGCTAAATTTTTCAACAAATCCTACTCCATGTAGGGTTACCTAAAGGTAAAGAAGGTAGGCCATTAGGTTCTAAAGAATCAAAACCTTAAGAACCTAGTCATTCATTTACTAAAGTGTTTTTTTTTTTTTTTTTTAAAGTTAGTATAGTTTTATTACAAATATCAATCACAATTAATTAATTAATTAATTAATTAGAATAAATCTGGAGCAAAATCCACGTATTTACACATGTGGGACGCAAATATGGGACTTCAAAGTACTGTACCTTCAAAGCAAGACTAATGGCATTGAAATTACATATGTAACCGAGACATTAATTTTTGTAAACTATTTGAATTCAACTTGAAAAACTTGAGCTTGATTCGGTAATTAACAAACAGATCCCGAGCAATCAATTGAGACAATTTTGATAAACAACGCATAATTTAATACCAAATATTAAATCTTCAATTTCAAATTAAACTCGAACTTAAATTTATCACTATTTAAATTTGACTGGCCTCAATTATAACCTAATGGAAACCAGCATGTTTTGATATCCTTTTCCTTAAACAGTGGCATAAAAAGAGGGTAATTGTATTAGGTAAGAGAAAGTCTAAGGTGAACCCTGAAAATGATATAAAGCTACCTTTCTCACTTTAATTCTTTTTTAATCCTTTCTATAGTTGAAAACCCCCTTCCCAACTAGACCTTTATTGACCACAAAAAAAAAAAAAAAGGAATTATTGTCCCGCTTGAAAAAAATTGAAATTAGCATTAAATCAAGAGACTGTTAGGGGACCTAATTGCTTGGAATTTAACTGAAGAAAGCGAGATGGAGGAAAAAAAAAAGACCAAACAAGTAACGTTGGCATCCATTTAATATGGGCCAAAGTCAAAAACGACGGTTCACTTAGTGGAAACTTTCAAGAAAGAATTAAGACTGTTTTGAATTTGCATTTACTGTGCAAAGGCTTTTTAGGTAAGAGAGTGGGGACATTGGGAAAATAGTGACAACTTTTTTATTAATATATATAGGGTCTAATTTGGGTTTAGTCCCTCTATCATGTTAATATGATATAATTTGGTTTATCTAATTTTATGACTATATTCGTAAATTCAAATTGATAACCATGTTAGTTGTTGTTGTTAAAGTGATAACTTAGACTCTTTTTTAACTATTATTCACTCACATAGTCGTATCATGGAAATCCGGTCAACCATGTTCAACTTTTTATAAATTAGAGGGTTTAATTGAAAATGAAGGGCCTAAGTAAAGTTTTTAAAATTTTTGAAAGGTTTAATGATGATTTTTCAATTTTTTTAGGGGAGCAAGACCTCTTTTTACCTTCTCTTCCATTCCATCTTTGGCTAAAAGATTAAGGCTATTTAAAAAATTATACATGATCACTTTAACGGACAAATATTATCGATTTGAACATAATAATAATTTCATCAAAGTAGAGATTTTAGCACAGTAAAAGGACTAGAACCAAATTAGACCATTTGGAAAATATATTAATGAAACGAAACAACTCATTCTGGTCACCTATGGTGTTGATCAAATCTTGGTAAAACTGGTTGTATTCCAAGAGCTTGTACTTCTAGAATTTGGGATAAATTAATGTGGGTTTGATCTCTAAAACAAGCTATATAGTTAGTTTAAATCGTAAATCGAATAAAAATACTAATAATTATATTAGAAAAAGAAAAATCAAAGAATGGGAATTTCGCAACGTACCTAAATCTGAAGCTGCCAATCGAATAAACAAATCTTGCCCACCACCATCACTTGTATATTGCCTCAAATCAATAAGGTCACCAATCCAAATGACACACCCTATACCCCCATTCCTAATATCCCAATTAGAAAAAGCAGTACAAGAACAATTCCTAGCACAAAAAGCTTGGCAATCCTTGAAATTCACGGACCTATACACCACAGTATTTGTACTTTCGGGCAATTTCATATTGACCAAATGCAAGAACTTATCTTTCCCACAATCCAAATCATTTTTTCTAACACAACCATTAGACCCATCTCTCAAATCCCAAGCTTGTTCATTCTTTGGTGTAAACCCTTTTGGACATTTACAAACAGGGGAAGCGTTAGTATCACATATACCATACGGACCGCACTCGCTGTATTCGTCGCACTGATCTTTCGGCGCGTACCAAAACGGATTCCATTGCTTGGTGTCGGGTATCCATGTTAGTCTTTCAAGTGTACCGGTTGGTGTCACTATTAACCTGGAAAACAAATTATTGTTCGTAATATAAAACGAGTAATATACCTCGTCTTGGTTACTGACGAAGCTGAAGTTCATGTAATCGAGCGGTTTCATTTCCGGTACGCCGCTAAATCGAAGACCGTTCCACGGACCACTTCGGTATTCGATATCTTGTTTGTTCCGTAAAAATATTTCCGGGAATCCTTTGTAATCTAACTTGAATGTGAAATCACCAGACGAGGGATCGTTTCTTGTTTTCCAAGACGTCAAAAACCGGTTGAAACCTGTGTTTAAATCCCACCCGAGTTTCATGTCTGGTAATAACGTATCAGTCGGATAATCGAAGCTTCGCCATAAATAGTAGTCGGTTTCACCATTGGAATTCGCTTCTCTCAGAACCAAATTCCCAGAATCCAACAACTGTGCCACTGGATTATACTTGTCTGCATCACCCTTTGTTATGTTTGAGGACCAAACAAGGTTGTTCCCTTCGTCTAACAACACCAAGTTCCGATCCTCCACTTTGAAAACACCTGATGAGTTCGAAACAGGGTTGTCTCTGTTAGCAACCCACACATATGTCCTGTCCGGTATGTTCTTGTACCATATCCCAACATACCATTCACCTGGATTATCCAAATTAAAGAATCCAAGCTCGAACACATCACCTTGAGAGACAATAGTTTGGTTGTGTGTAATAAACTGTGTACCACTCAAAGTATCAACAGAAACAGAAATTTTAGGGAAAAAGATAAAAAGCACAGGTAAGAAGAAGCAAAAATGGTGAATTGTGGTTAAAGTTCCCATACTTTCCATTTACTCTTCGGGGTATGGAGTTTTTTTTGTTTTAAACCCCCCCCCCCCCCAAAAAAAAAAAAGTGCAGTGTTTGGTTTATTGTTGATCGTTATGAAGACATTTGGTCTTGTTTGATTGGAGATGATGCTTGACTAATTTGCTTGCCTTTTTTTAAAAATTTGTGTGTGTGTTCTCCTTTTTTCATTGAAAATTGGGCAAAGCAAATACAGCAACCAAATTCCAAAAATGACGAATTGGGTTTGTAAAATGTGTTTAACTAGGTCAAAGACTGAACATGGGAAGATCACCTAACTCTTTGTTTATATTTATGAACGAAAAGGTGTAGGAATGGCCGCATTCTCATTATGCCTATCAAGTTAATTTTAAATCGGGTTAATTTTTGGATTTTGATTCTTTTTATTTAATTTATTGTTGGATTTGGATGATTTGAGTTAGGATAATTTAAATTTATGGTTTGAATTTTTCGAATTATGATAGTGAAGGTTAAAAGCATTTCGAGTTTTTATCATTTTAGATTTCATGTTGAAACTAGTTTAGATTTGAATTTTTCATTTTGGAATAATTCACATTCATGAAAGGTTTAAATGATTTTAGATTTTGATCCTCTCATATTTTGAATATTTTTTATGTGTACTAGTTTAATTTAAATTAAATAAATTGAGTTTGAATTTAAATAAATCGACTACCAAATTAAAAATTAAAAGTTAAAAATTAATGTTTCAATTGATTGAACCAATACAAGAAGTAGAAAGAGACAATTGATGGACAAAGGAAGCTGGACCCTCTTATCAAAGTAGTCACTTTTGAGTATTTAGACGGTAGGTATTCTACTTGGATTTCTCTATTTGTCCCATTTTAGTCTCTTACCAAATTTATGTTGAATATTTTTAAATGTTATATTCTATCAATTAAAAATTTTTTTTCTCACCTTCCATATTCAATCCAAGTCGAGTCATCTAAAGACTCACATTTTTTCCATTCCAATTCTAGACTAGAATATACATTTACTCTTGAATTTTGTGATTAATAAAAATGATTAATAATATATTTTTGGATAAACTATATCCAAGGTCACTAAATGATTCGTAAATTTAGTTTTGATTACTAAAATTCAAAAAGTTACAAAATAATTATTGAACTATTCGAAAATTTTCATTTAAGTCACTGAGCTATTAAGTTCTTTTTAATTAGGTTCAGCAAGCAAGTTCTAAACAACGATTCAAGTAGAACATACCGTAAATCCAAGTTGATTTGACGGTTAGTGTCAAAGATCATAGTAGAAAACTATTTGAATGATAGTTTGCAGATTCATGACGTTCAAAGTTGTTGTATGAAAAAACTTAATTGTAGAAGAGAAGGGGAATGTGAGTTTTTTATTAGTGCAGGCGGTGCAAAAAGAAAAGGCTATACAACAACGATTTTAACAACCTAATGACTTAAATAAAAAATTTTAATAGTTCAAAGACCAGTTTGTAACTTTTGAAATTGAGTGACTAAAACGTAAACTTACTAGTAGCTTAGTAACATTGAGTAGAATTTATCCTAAATTTTTTTATCTCAATTAAAAGAGTTAAGAAATTGCTTGTTTAACAAAAACCGGGTGAGGTACAGGTTCAGAAAGAGAGAAGTTAGATCGATTAACTCTTAAATTACTCAAAATTAATTGAATTAACCGAAAAAAACTTGCAATTAAATCAGTTCAACATGCTTTTCCATTTTAAATATTTTTTTAATTATTATGAATTTTTAATAATTTACTTAATTAAACTAAATAAATCAATAAAACTAATTCAACCAAAAAAGATTAATCTTATCAATTCAATTATTTATTTGGTTCTAAAACTCTTGATTAAATAAAAAAAACCCCGATAATAAGAACAATTCAATTATCAATCCAGTTTCGATATACTCAAAATTTCGATTTTTATACTGTTGCAATTCCCATTCCATAAAAACGATTAATCTTATCAATTCAATTATTTTTTTGGTTCTAAAACTCTTGATTAAATAAAAAAAAACCCCAATAATACGAACAATTCAATTATCAATCCAGTTTCGATATACTCAAAATTTCGATTTTTATACTGTTGCAATTCCCATTCCATAAAGGAAATTAATGATTCACACACAGAAAGAGACCATTCATGAGTGATGGACAAAGAAAGTTGGACCCTCTCACAAAAGTAGTGATAGTCACTTTGAGTTTTGGACGTTAGGTATTCTACTTGGATTTCTCTCGTTACTTCTTACTTTTAATCGTCTCTCTTTAGTCTCTTACCAAATTTATGTTGAATATCTCTATATATCAATTAAATTATATTAAATCTTAGAATTTTCTCATCTTTCGTATTCAATCCAAGTCAAATCATCAATATTTTCATTTTTCCATTCCAATTCTACACTAGAATCTAAATTTGCCCTTGAATTTTGTGACTAAAAAAATTGATAATTGATATTTGGTACATTAATAATAGAATTTTTTGTTTTATTTCAACTAACAAAAATGAAAAACTACATATTTTATCAATGAGGTCTTGACTCAATTGGCAAAAGTGAGGTTATAGATTTTGAGTATCTAAGTTCAAAACCCACTATACGTAATTATAATACGCGGGTCTTCGGTTCCCGCCATGGTCCATAAACTATTGCTATGTTTGGATTTTGGATTTTAACTTAATTAGTTAGTTCATAGTCTGGATTGATCTAGTATTTAGTTTGCACCGTGATAGTTTGATTTTTTTGTTCCAATTTTTAATCTATTTGTGCCATAAAATTTTGATTCTACAACAAGTGATACATATACTTTAACTGTACCGTTGTTGTAAAATAAAAAAAAATGCATGTTTCATTTATCTATATATATATATATATAATGAAATATATATTTAAGGTTTTTTTAAAAATAAATATTTGTATTTGGTACATTAGCATTAAATTTTTTTTTTTGTTTTATTTTTCTTTTGTACAATTCCTTGTAATCACATCTCTCGATGTACATAAAAGGATTTATAGTCGTTTTGACGTCCCAAAAATCATAAATATACTATTTGACGCTTTAAATTTTTATGAAATTACAACTTATACAACAAATTTAAGTTACTTTCTAGTTTTGCCCATGATATCACCTTTTCAATCTTTGTTTATGAAATTTAAAATTTTCACAAATATTATATCAAATAATATCAATAGAAGAAGAATCTACTTACCATAAGGCCTTGTTTAATAGACTATTGAAAAAGTTAAATCAATTAAAAATTAATATTTTCAATGAGTTATATTTTTACGCATGTTTGATAATCTAAAATAAAACAGTTAGATATATATATTTTCTATAAAAGGTGTAGAAAATAATAAGTAAGAGCTATTTATGTAACAACCCGTTTTTAGTAAAATCAGAATAGTGGTTTCGGGACCACAAATCCGAATTAGAAAGAAAATTTATTTTAATATTATTGCATGGTCTGCATTGTGATAGGAATGACGTATGAAAATTTCGTTAAGAAAATTTTACCGATTTCATGTTAAATTGTTGTAAGGACCAAATTGCATGAAATACAAAAGTTGAATTCTAGTAGCTAGAAGGATCAAATAGCTATGGAATTCAAAACTTGAGGTCCTTATATGGAATTAGAACATTAAATGTAGTTAGTAGATAAGCATGCTTAGTCATCAATGGAAAATTAAATAAAGAAAATGATGAAATTGGAAAAAAAAAAAGATGATATGATGATAAATAATAAAATAAAAGAAAATATCATTTTATCATCATCTTCCCCAAATTTTCTATGGAAACCCTAGCTAAGAGAAAGAAATTCAAGCAAACTTAATTGGGTAAGTAATTTTGTCTCGTTTTTAGTAATTTTTATATTTTCGAGATCGTAATAACTTAATCTAGTTAATTTGGGGATTAATTTGCAAAGTTATCAAAGTATTAAAATTTTTCCATGGATGAGTATGCTGAAATTTTGAAATTCATGGTAGAAAATGAAAGGTTGTTGATAGACAACTTTTGTAAAGGAAATTTTTACGAAATTGTGATTTTAGGACTAAATTGAAAAGATATGGAATTCATCGATACATGGGCTGTAAATGTTATATGAAAAATTCGGTTAGGCTTGGAATAAGGATTAAATTGCATGAACTTCATTTTTCGAGCCTAAGGACGAAATTGGAATTTATCAAAAGTATGGGGGAAAATGGTACTTTTGCCTAAGATGTAAATTGGATTAATTTGAATATGAAATGTATTAAATTGATGTTAAATTCATTTATATAAATCAGAAAAGATCAAATAAGGAGTTAGATCAAGGAAAAGAAAAAGTGTCGGATTAGTAGATTTCTGTATACAAGCAAGTAACGAGGTAAGTTCGTGTAACTAAATTGTGTGTATATTTATATGATTGAATTGAATGTTGTACATATGATTTGTGTAATTGTTATATGTATGAAATTGACTAAATATTCAACAAAGCTTGATAAATGTTAAATCCCGTTTGAATAATGAAATTCGATGGATACAAGATTTTTCGTATTGGTTGTAATCCTGCATATGTTGTGGACACACCATGGCTCAAAAGAGCATCCTGTTATAAGCCCTCTCGAGCTTCCCGTTAAATGGTTCCTGCGAGCATCTTGATCGGTATTGATCCTGCATGCATTGCGGACATACCGCAGCTTTTTGTGAGCGTCCTGTTATATGATCGGTATTGATCCTGCATGTATTACGGACATACCGCAGCTCTTTATAAGCATCCTGATATATAGCTCTTCATGAGCTTCCTGATATGGCTCGCTTGAACTTCCTGATATATGGCTATCTGGAGCTCCCTGATAATAGCTTTTCGGAGTTACATGTTAAGCTTACATGAGCTTTTTGTTTTAAACTCTTATGAGTTTCCTATTATAGCCCGTATAAGCTTCCTGTTACATAGCTCACATGAGTTTCTTGTTATATGGCTCGAGAGAGTGCTTCCTGATTATGTACTCTAATGAGTATCCCTGAATATGAATTGACGGATTATAGTTTTGTACACTTTAAGTGTACTACATGTGTATCCATTGATATTTCAAATAAATTCAACGGGCAAAGTTCTAACGTGGGCTAAACTGAACTTGAGATGGTTTGTTATGGAAATGTACATGTTATATGGAAATATGATATGGAAAGTATATGTATGTGAAAGTTATTACATGATGAGCTCATTCATGTTCTTGGTATTTATGTGAATTACTTGACTAACATGATTAGTGAAGTTGTGTGTTTTGGTTGCTAGCCAAAATTTTTTGGATGCCATTTATATGTTTATTTTAAATGAATTTGATTGGTAAGTTAAATTCTTGTTATACGAACTTACTAAGCATTAAATGCTTACTCTGTTTATTTCCTCTGTTTTATAGTACTCGGAAGCTCGTAAAGGTTGGAAGCTGGTTGAAATATCATCACACTAGCTCTTTGCTCATTTTGGTACAATTAGAAAACTAAACTAAATTATAATGACATGTATAGGTTATTTAGCCAATGTTGGCATGATAATGGTTTAGTTTTAACTAGCCATTGGAATGACTAGTATTAGACATATTTTGTTGTAATTATTAAGGCCTTATTGTGATTGATGTGTGTATTGAAATGGTTGAATGGTGGAAGTTACATAAGTATGTTAAAGGTTGCATGAATTGGTAAATATACTATTATGTTTATATGGCCAATTAGGTAAGATTGAATACTTGGAAATATTTGATGTTATGACATGAATTGAGCTTGAGATTGACTTGAAATGAAGGTCTTATTGTGAGTTGTAATGGTGCAAAATTGGTTGGTTAGGTTGATGCCAAATTGGGTGAGAAAAGTGGCCTGAAAATAACCTATTTTTCGTCCACACGGGCAGAGACACGGGCGTGTGTCTCAGCCGTGTGTGACACACAGCCATGCGTACGGGCGTGTGGTTTGGCCATGTGTCCCTTGCACTTAATTTTCCAAAATTAAATTGTCCACACGGTGTAGCACACGGGCGTGTGGCTGGCTGTGTGACCCAAGTCAAAGAGTTACATGGGTATGGACACGGGCTGGGACACGGCCGTGTGCCTTACATCGAATGCCCACACGACCTAGAACACGGGCATGTCACTTGGCCATGTGAGCCACACGGCCTTGCCACACGGGCATGTGTCCCCTGTATCTAAGAAAAATTTTGAAATTTCGAGAAAAATTCTCTGAGTTCCTGATCTAGTCCCGACTTGTTTCTAATGCATAAATTGGGTCTCGAGGGCCCATATAAGGGACATTATGATTGAATAGGTTAGATTTCAGATATGAATAGTAAATGATACGATTTAATAATATTTGATGTGGAAACTCCGGTAATACTCCGTAACCCTGTTCCAGCGAGGGATATGGGTTAGGGCTGTTACAATTTATCATTCAATGTAGAATATTTTTAATTAATTCAATTTTATTTTATTTATTAGAAAACTTTACGTTTACGTTTACGTTTAAATTTTAATTTTTATTTATAATAAGATGAAATGTTTAAAAATTAAAGATAAAATGTTGAATATTTTTCTATAATTTAAAATTCACATTTATAAAGCAATGTAATTATATTCAATAATTAATTTTAAGTAATATATTAAACAATTTTATAACTTAAATAATACGTACTTAATTTATCGACACTTACTTTTTTAGTATTTAATTTTTCAGTTTATCACACAACGCCTAAATTAAAACTCATTAATTTTACTTATATTTAAATCATCAAAATAAATATAGGTGTAAGATTAAATTAAATTTCTTATTATGTCATTACAACCTTCTCTTTTCTATTCCAGTTTCCACAACAGACATTAGTTTCTTTCATTTTCTCAATTTATATTCCGCCATAAAATAATCAATTTCCTATTTTTTTTCAACAATAAAATCTTTTTTCATACTTTATTTCATTCTATCTTCTTTTCTTCTACATTTTCGTTGGACTACACATTAGTGTTCATAGTTAGAATTTAATTATTGGAATAAAAACTAGGAAAGGAAAAAGAAAGTTAATGGTTGCGGTTAGGATAGAAAAAGTAGGGCAAACTAATTAAGAAAATCATTTTGGTGGTCGGAATTAAATTGTATAACTTTACGATAGTAAAAATGTAATCTTATTATTTTAATAGTTTGTATCTTTATAAATTTTAAAGGATTGAATTAAATTTTTATAATTTTTTGGGGCCAAAGTATAATTTTACCATTACAAATTTAAAATTTTATAAACTATAAAGGGGTCTAAATAGAAATTTTTGCATACTAGGGGTGGCCCTGGCCATCTCTTTCCCCTCCCTCCCGAATGGTTTTAATGTTAATTTTTTTTTGAAAATAGTTAAAAGATAATAAATTTTATATTGATATAACTGAATTTCTTCTATTTATTTATATATGACATTTATCCTCATATCTCAACTCAACTATAAAGTTACCAAAAGCTCTTTAGTTTTATCTTTTCATATTAAATCTAGAAAAATATTTGCATATGATGAAATTCGATCATAAAACACTATAATCTTTCAGATGTCAATTTTATCATTTCAATCAAAACTTTATATATATATATATATATTAAAAAACTATTATATAAAACTTTCACCTTCCGTAATCTAATATATATTAACATCTATGGTTATGGATTTTAACCTACTTTTAGGTTGGATTTTACATAAAAAAAAATATTTTCCTTTTGTAATTTTGTGTATATACGGACTTTGATGACATTTATGACTTCAAAGGTTTTATAGAATAATCAAAAGTCAATTTATTGGTTGATTGTTTTATTAGAAGATTCCTTAGCCACATTTTACATTAAGGTTTTATAAAGGTGTTACATTGCATGCATTTCATGATTTTTTTTTATGCTTTTGAACAGGTCAACGTAGAAATGATTTAATTATTTTTTTTAAAAAAATAGGATTTGTATTGAAATAAAGAATATAAGTAGAAATTTTCATACGCAGATGTTGGTGAAAAAATTAAATATTTCAAATATAAAATAATTAATTTTTTAAAGGAAATTTTAAAAATTATTGGTGAGAAGTTATGTTAATAATAAAAAACACTAATTTAATTAAAATTTAATTTATTAGTTCGTTAGTTATTATTATTATTATTAAATATTTAGTGGTAGTTATATGAAAATTGGATAAGTTTTAAAAAGTAATATTTTATCTTTGAATATTAAGGCTTTACTGTGTATTGAAATTAAAAAGTAATATTTTATCTTTGTAATTTTTTGTCAAATCACCACAAAATTGATGGAAAAGTTAACATTTGTTAACTTTGTTGTTTTGGCATATATGTAGATAGAACGTCAACATTTAATTAATTTTTTAAAATTTAAAAATATTTAAAAATATATTTTTATACATTTTTAATAATTTTAATTATTTTAAAATTTTTAAAATAGTTTTTAAATTTTTTAATTTTTTTAAAAATTAATTAAATGCTAACTTGTCATCCACGTGTATGCAACATCAGCAAAGTTAAAAAACATTAACTTTTCTATTCAATATTTTAGGGTTATTTGACAATAACTATAAATTTAAGGGCTAAAAAAGTGAAAAATTAAATGAATGGCTAAAATAAATTTTTTTACAAAGTTAAAGGGCCAATTAAGTCATTATACCTAGTTTATTCATCCGAGGAAGAAGATATGCAATTAATTTAATACATAAATTCATTCATTTATTAGTAAAATAAAATACTTAAGCTTCAACCTTAATATAGTAAATAAGAAAAAAAATTGAATGAGAAATTCCCTCAATCAAATAACAAAATCTTATATTTTAACCAAATGGACCAAATAAGACAATATATTAAATAATCGATAACTTGGATAATTGTCGTCTTATTGTGAAACAAAAGTATCACATTGTCACTTTTAATGGTTGTAATTAAAGTGATGATGTGATTTATTACTCTAAAAAAAATTGTATGTACAATCTTTACTATAAAAAAATTATCAACAAAATAGATCCACAATTAACAGTATTTTCAATATAAATTTATTAGTATCATTATAAAGATAAAACGATGAAACTATACCAAATTAATCAAAATCTTCAATTTTAACAGAGAAACTAAAACCAAAACTATGATTACAATTCCATTGGATTTTCATGAATGCTATAAAAGAATACATGTGTGTACATATTTTTTACATCAACATATCAAAACAATACAAATGTAAGTGACCAAATACTATCAAATTTCTTATCTACCATCCACCATTGTCACTGTGACATCGTTAGACGATGCAGTTTCATGAATATCCATACTATATTCTGCATCCATCAAGCTTCTCATGGAGGTATATGTGGGTTGTTTCGGCATTGGGAGTGTTGGTGTTTCGGTCTCTAGCATTAACACCACGGCAGCCATTGTTGGCCTGTGCATGGCTGAGTCCTGCACGCATAGCATCCCTATGTGTATGCATTTCAACACTTGGGTTGTCGAGCATGAATCTCTAATGGATGGATCCACCATCTCCATTGCTTTATCTTCATTCCAAAGACTCCATGCCTTAAAGTTGAACAAAGATCCATTTTAATAACGCGAATACAATAATGAAATGGTTTAATTCTGATTTTAGTCGAGATTTAAAATTTAATCAGTCTACTTTAATAATAGGTCTAAATTGATAACATTGCTAGTGACTGACCTTAACATGATTAGGCATAATATCAAAGTGTTATCAATTTAGATTTACTGATATTGTAAAAGTAAAGGATCAAAAATTATCAAATATTTTAACATATTATAGGGACTAAAACCAGAATTAGACCTAGCAAAATATAAACCTGTCAATCATGACTCAAACAGCCCAAACTGGCATCTGAATTAGCCCAATAAACAACACAATCACGCTCAACTAAATCTAGTTAACTGAACCCTTAAAGAACTTGAACTCTAAATGAGTTAGATTCAAAGCAACTTAAACAAGTAATCAGAAATGTTTCCGACTCTAAGGGACCAAAATTCAAAATCCTATGAACGAGCCCCTTAAACGGTTGAGCCTACAGTTGGAATGATTAGAATCTAAAACTGTGTAGACTCAAACGCAAACGTATCAATTAAAATTAACGAGAACCGAAATGATATAAAAGTTTTAAAACCTTGTATCCCCATCTAAAACTAACTTCACCTGTACAATTAACACTTCTAACAAAACTCCGTAAATGGTGGCCTTGGTACTTACATATGCAATAAGACTTGTGTAATCAGATGAACGGAAGCTAGTATTTCTCCGGCCACTAACAATTTCTAACAGTAATACCCCAAAGCTGTACACATCGGACTTCACTGAAAATAATCCTTCCATTGCATATTCAGGCGACATATATCCACTGCAATTTTAAAACCAGCGTTTAGATCTTTCAAAGCTATTGACATTTTAATATCTATAAACATGTATTGTTTTGTATTTTTGCTTACTATGTGCCAACTACTCGAATTGTATTCGCTTCATTTTGGTTTCCCCCAAAGATCCTAGCCATGCCAAAGTCCGAAATCTTCGGATTCATTTCAACATCCAACAAGATGTTACTGGCTTTCAAGTCTCTATGAATGATTCGAAGCCTTGAATCTCGATGTAAATAAAGGAGTCCTCTTGCAATGCCTTCGATGATGGCAAATCGGGTTCGCCAATCTAGCTGTGCTTGCTTGGTTTCATCTGGCATACAAAGTTTTACCAGTTAAAATCACAAGTTTCCAGTTCAAAATTTAATGAAAATTTAGGCATGATTAGGAACATACCAAAAAGAATATAGTCCAAGCTTTTATTAGGCATGTATTCATAAATCAACATCTTTTCATCCCCTTCAATTGAACAGCCTAATAGTCTAACAAGATTCCTATGTTGCAGTTTAGCAATCAATATAATCTCATTTTTGAACTCTTCTAGGCCTTGCCCTGACTGTCCCGAAAGCCGCTTTACAGCTATTTCTTGGCCACCGGGTAGCTCTCCCTGGTGATAAACGTAAACAGTAAGTGTTATTACGGTCAATCCGATCTATGATAATAACGTTACACATTATAGTTTTGCAATTAGTTGAAGAAATGAAATTCACCTTGTATACGGTACCGAAACCTCCGTGTCCAAGCCTGTTTGCTTCACTAAAGTTCTTCGTTGCAGCTGCCACACTACTGAAGTTAATGACGGTTAACTCCGGTTCGTTAACTTGACTCCCGTCTATAAGTATGTCAACTGGTCCTCCTGACAGATCTGCTGAAAATTCTTTGTTCTTGGACTCGTTACTAACCGCTACGTCATCATCCTTGCAACACAGCATCGATGAAACTTTCGGCAAACCTAAACGAAAAGAGTCTGAAGAAAACAAATTAATACCCGGACCGGAAGTGGACATAGATGACCTTTTTTGAAGGAGAAAACATTATCACCTCTAAGTTTCTTCTTGTATCTCCATAGTAACCATATGGTGACCACCAAGAAGCATGCCCCCAACACAGAGATTATAATTATCACAATGTTGGATATCTTCCGACTGCCATCTACGATAAGAAACCGAAAAAGAATGGTGTTAATCTATCACAAAAGATGTAGTAACTGCAATAAAACTTCTAATGAACATACCTAATTCCGAACGATGGACGCGGTAGAAGAATTGTAAATTCGCAGCTTCATCCAAATGTTGAAGATCAATCAAATCCCCTTCCCATGTCATACATCCAATACCAGAAATAAACGCATACGCAGTACACGAACAATTCCCCAAGCAACTTGTTTCACAAGCATCTATATTACCAGCAGACAACAACAAGTTCGATGAATCGGGTAACTTTACGTGCTTTAATCCTTTAAACCCATCTTCCCCTGCACTACCATTAGTCCTCTGGCACTGCAATTTGACCCGCCGTTCGCAACCACCCGACCAATTCCCTTTACTCCATTGATCTGGAGACTTTGGCCTAAACCCATCTAAACAACTACATTTCACAGCTTCAAAGTTATCACATGTAGCATGGTTACCACAATGGTTATACAGGTCACATATATTAACCGGATCCGGCTGTGTTTGCATAATGGTCCACATTTTCCGATCATCGTCCCACCTCGATTGTTGTTCCCTTCCATCCCAAGTTAACCTAAACCTCAACAAATCAGAAGGGTTTGAAGGATCATATGTGAAATATTGTGTCCTATTTTCATCAGGTTGTGATAACTTAAACCCATACAAGAAACTAGCAATATCACTCATGTTAGGTATCCCTGTAAAGATCACTGAATTCCATTGCCCACTTCTCCATCTTCTTCCCATATGTCGATCCCATATAATAATTTGTGGACCACCATTAGGATCAACACCCATAGTGAAATTCCCTAACGAAGGATCATTACTTGATTTCCATGATCTAAAAACATGAAACTCACCTATTAATGAACTTACTGGTGCTCTCATACCAGGCAAAAATGTATCAGTTGGATGTTCAAAGCTTTGCCAATGAACTTTACTTGTATCAGTGTTTGATAACACTAAATTGCCTGTATCCCTGAGAATTGCTGCTGTGTTGTTTGATAAACCTGTAAGATTAGATGACCAAACCAAACTAGTGTTCCCATTAAGAACAACTAAGTTACCATCAACCCCAATCCTTAAAACACCATTCTTGTTTGGTATTGGATTGTCTCTATTTGCAACCCATACAACTGTTTTCACATCAACCTTGTACCAAATTCCAACATATCTAAATGTTGAGTTTTCAGGACTGAAAAACCCTAGTTCAAATGCTTCATTTTCAGACACTAAACTATCGCCATCTGCAACACTTTCTCCTTGTCTGATTGTATCAACAGCACAACAAAACTGAGCAAAATACAGAACATAGATCAATGCCACCAGAAAACCAGAAACTGGGTTTTTCTTGTTGGTTTCCATAACTTGAGAAAAGCAGAGATATTGAACAACAACAACAACAAAAAAAACATGCGAAGGGTTTTTAGAGACTAAAAGTCTATGCTCCTCACACACTGTAACAAACACGTTTGTGACAGAGGATTTATTCGGTTTGAAGTTTTGACCAAAAAGGAAAACTATTGAACGAGGAATCAGAAAGGGTTGTACGGTTAGGTAATTAGACGAGAAAATTGAACATACTTTTAAGTTCTATACCACATGGCTTTGACAAGCTCGAATCTTTTTTTTTTTTTTTTGAAGCAACCACCATTGTTGTTTATCAGTCTTAGAAGCAATAAATTCATAATGAATATGAGTATAGATACAATGGTTTTGGGTTAAAATATTTTACACATTACACCATGTGCTGACAAGAAACATGCCAGAGTTAGTTGTTTTAGAGTTGGTTAAAATATGTCATAGGTCCTTGTACTTTTCATAAATTCCAAATTTAATCCTTATACTTATATTTTAGGGATTTAATCCCTTTACATTTCAAATTTCAAAATTTAGGTCCAATTGTTTATATCGTTAAATTATTTTTGTTAAATTGGTTAGTGTGGCATTTTAAAATTTTAAAAAAAAAACTCACTTGTAGCAATTTAACTAAAAATAACATTGCAATAAACTTGAATTTTGAAACCTGAAAAGTAAAGAGAGTAAATTCTTAGAAACAAAAGTACATGAACTAAATCCGAATTTATGAAGAGTTCAAATACTTATAGCATATTTTAACTTTTAGAGTTTTATACATCTTTGTTCTTTTTGGACTTTAAAAATATATTACTTCTTGTTTGATTTGATAATTTATTTTATAAAAAAATAACCTTTTGATAATTTTCTAACTAAGTTGAGACTCAATTAATGGGTGAAAGTGACTTAATCAATGGCATTATTATAGTATAATTTTATTCAAATTTAACAGAACTTGGTTAACCTTCGACTTCAATTTTAAATTAAACAACCGAAGACATTAACTTCTTGAAATTAAGAGTAGAAAGAACAAATTTAAAAAATTCAAAGAGTTAGGGACTAGAAGAAAAATTAGACCTTTTTCTTTACCTCGATTTCTAAAACAGTCAAATTAAAAAAACTATGTCGTCAGAGGACCAGATAAAGTGGAATTATAAGCTTCCACTAATATTGTAGAGAGAGAGAGACAGAGAGCAAATTGGTTTTAATATATAAAAAGAAACAATAAAATTAAAGGAGATATGAAGCAATTAAACAATTTGAAGGTGGCTGGCAGCTGTATAATTTCAAAATGGGCTGCCCTTTTTTGGAGTTCGCAATTGGACCTATATGATTTGGTGAGAATACTATAAACCCCCTTCAATTATTTCACTTACTTTATTTTTTACCCCCTATGTTTTGGTAAAAATATCATAAACATCCTTGAATCATTTTACCTTTTAAGGAATTATATTTGAATGTAAAATATTGATGATGAATGCAATGGAAAATATATAAAAAAAGTTTACTTAAAATAGGTAAAAAAAGGTTAGGAAGTTTTTTTTTTTTTGGTAAGGAAGAGCCATTATTTAGAAAAGTCTTTAAATCAATCACGTGAAAGATATTTTTATATCAAAGTTGACAAAAGTAAGTGCAGCCACCATATGGGACCTTTTTTTTTTCTGCCTTCTGCTTGGACTATTTGCAATGGAATGGACCCATTGAAGGCTTTTAAAGAAAAAAAAAGGAGAGAGGTTTTAGTTAGATATAAACCAAGACTAGTATGGGACATTGATAAAGGGTTAAATCGTCTTTTTACTATATATACTCGAATTTGATTTTTAGTCCCTATGTTTTGTTTTAGTATAATATGGTCTTTCATTTTTATAATGTCGTTAGTTAATCAAAATAGTTAATACAATTAATTGTTATGATTAAAATGACAATGTGGTTTTTCTTTTTTGAAAACACCATTCTAAAAAAAAGATCATGTTTGTGTGATGAGATAAAATGAATGCTTATAAGAAAAAAAAAAATGTCAATATTTTAACTGGAATAGTTAATTGTATTAACGACATTTTCAACTTGATCAATCAACTTTTTTTTGGATCCACATTAGTCTCAAAATTTGGCAAAATTTTCCTATTGGATCTCTAAACTTGAAATTTGTTAAAGTGTGATGATGTGACACTCTAAAATTATGTAACTTCATCACTTGAAATTTTTATATGAAATTAAAAAAAAGATATTAAAAGTACAAATTTCTTTACAATTTTTTAGATGTTTTTTAAAATTAAAATTTCTGTGTGATGACGTGACACAACCTCAGAATATCATGTCATCATATCTTAATAAAATTCAAGTTCAGTCTAATATGGACAAAAACAAGATTAATGAACAATGTAGAAAAAGTTGCAAAGTTCATGGACTAAGGCTTTGTTTACCATTGAAATTGAAAATCACTTCTCAACCCAAACTTTGATTTTGAAGCTGAAATTTTTAACCTTTGACTTTTGAAAAAGTTTTTTATTTTCCCAATAAAATTACCTTTTTATCCCCCATTAATTTTTCTACCTTACAACATTATGTTTAAAATTAACATTTGATCTTCTCAAAATTCTTTTTTCGCAACATATTTCAACCTCAATAATAAATTAAATATTACTTTATCTCACTAACTATCACATAAAAAAAAATCAAATTAGGCTAAGTTAAATATAATAATTAAATTCTAAATTTCACTGGACAATAAAACAAAAATTGACCTTGATAAATTAAATAATTGTATTTTAGAGTTGTATTATTGGTCATACGTATCGGTACATTGGTATTTGGAGTTTGGTTGCTCCTTTAGAAATATGATAGTTGAACCTATGAGTATCGCATCAAAGATGGAAGGGGTTCAATACCTCATTAGTGTAGCTTTTAGAGAAATTATCGTTTACTCTCTCTTTTTTCGATATTACTTTATTTTTAGTTTTTAATTTTAAACTTATACAACAACATTTTAATTTTCTTTAAAATGTCACATAAGATTTTACATGCCATTTATTAGTTAAATTAACAATTTCAATAATGGCAATGCTCTCTTCAGTATCGTATCTTGCATCAACAAATATATATAGTTATTGTTTATAGATTCTTTAACGGTGTAAATGAGACGTTAGTGCCTGCAAGCTAGTTGAGTTCAACTCGAAAATACTTTTAATTCGATTTGGTAATTATCAAATAGAGCTGGAGCTCAAGTAGCTCGAGCTTTCAATTGAGCTAAATTCAAGCACCATATATTTGATTTCAATGGTTCAGAAGCCTAATCAAGCTTGTTATGTTAATAAAATTTTATATTATAAAATTACATTTTTACCCTTTTTCTATAGAAAGAGCTTAATTAGAAAATAGTCTAATCGAGCTCGCCTTCTAGCTAAAGCATGAAATTTAATTAACTAGATTAATCAAGCTTGAATAACTTGATTAGTATGTCTCGATCCAAGCCCAAACTTAAAAATTGATGCCTGAGCTGAGTATTGAGTCCCGAATTTCAAGTCAAGTTCGAGCTTGAACTGACTATTATTCAAGCTTGACTCGACTCGATTACACGGTAGACTCATGTGACTTTGATAAGCTGATTCCTTAGGATTTATATCTTCGCAATTAATATAGCACAACAGCCGGAGCTGGCAAAGTAGCCTATTCATTTGCAAGTCATGTATTGTAAAAGAAAAGAATATTATATCTCTCTCCCATATGTAATCCACTATTTAATTCCATGGTTATTAATAAGGCATTCGGAAAAGCTGTACAAAGCTTCCCCCTATATATATAGTGCAGTGCAAAACAAGTGTTATAGTTTCTGGATAACCAAAGATTCTCCCCAGTCTTATCCTTTTTAAAACAATAGAATTGTGCGAGTGCTGTTTTCTTTATACAAGACATCCATATTGCTACCTTATCTACATGCCGCTATGATAATCAGACAAATTAGTTAGTAAGTTTGTAACAATACCAGGTAGGAATTTATCGTTTTCGATTTTTTTAAAACCAAAGAAATATGGTTTTGGATTTTTTTATATTTCTTAAATTAACGTTAACCTTACATACTTTAAATGAGTCTAGTCCCAGAAGAACAGTGGCAAGCAAAAGAGTAGGGGAGCCGATAGCGGCGATTCTTGAATAAGGAGACAAAGCGAGCCAAGCCCCTTTGTCAAAGGGTACCTCAATGCAATCGTGAAGGAGGTGGGTGAGAGAAAGCTACTCAGTTGCCTCTTATGCGAGGGTCTCCATGGGGTGCGAGATTGCCCCACCAAGGCCATGTTGTCCGTGATCGGGAAGACCTTGGAAGAGTCTGAAGCTAGTGGTAGTGGAAGTGACCGTAGGCTTGGTAGTATTTGAGTGGTAAAGGATGTGCACGATGTGGAGTTATGAGTATGAAGGTTGGGTGCCAGCTAACGATGTCCCAAAGAAGAGGCAAACAGGGCACCAAGGGAGAATGTGAATAATGTAAGATGAAGTCTGACCCCATTCAATGAAAGGTGTAATGCAAGGAGTGGAGAGAGCGTTGGTAATGTGAAAGTGAAGGAACCCGAGAGTGAAGGTTCCTTGAGTAGCGACAGTTGCAAAGTCGAGGGTAAAACACTTGGCAGAGAGGCCCGAAGGAGTCGTTCACAAAGAAGGCGTTAATCAATGAATCAAGAGTGATGACCTCTAGTAATAAGCGCTTTGCTAGATCGGGGAGGGGGAGGGGGAAGAAGGTCATGCCTCGTAAATGGGCAAAGCCTCAACAAGTTGGAAACTGAGCAAACACGAGAGAATCGAGCCACGAGATTCCCAGAGTGCCCTAAAACACTCTAGAAGTCTGAGTAAGAGACTGGATCCGTGTAGAATGTTCCAGAATTTCTAGAACACTCCACCATTGTATAGAATTTACTGAATTAAGTGGGAAGGGGTTCAATACCTCATTAGTGTAGCTTTTAGAGAAATTATCCGTTACTGTCTTTTTTTGGGTTTTTCTTTATTTAGAATTTTTAATTTTAAAACTTAGACAACAACATTTTACTTTTCTTTAAAATGTCACAAAAGATTTTACATGCCATTTATTAGGTTTCAATAATGGCAATGCTTGATTTATTTAACACCGATAGTTTGGAGATGTAATTAGAATGTTTTAAAATTTGGGGGCCACTTTAAAATGAGAGACATAGTTTGAGGATGTCTGGTGCAATTAACTGAAAATTTTATGAATAATTTATGAAAAGAGATAAATATCAAATTTATACATGAACTTTGGTTCAATGTGCAATTTGATACATGAGCTTTAATTATACACCTAGACCTTGAATTGTGGTTCAAATATATAAATGAAAGTTTGATTTTGATTCAATTATACACATTTAAAAAAATGAATACAAACATTTATTTTCATATGTATGGCATTACACATTATATCAAAATTCATTTATGCTTTGATATTTATACCATTAGTAATGATATAAAAAGAAATCAGTTTTATCTATTTTTGGCCATTCTAATAATTAACATTCACCAAAATTAATTTTCAATAATTATAGGATTGCCGAACTTAAAAATCGTATGATTAGTGGCTAAGATTAAAATTAAAAGAGAATTAATTGCCATTAGATATGGTAATTTTTAGTATTAATACGCTAATCATGATTACAAACATATTGCATCTCTCCATTCCTAACCACATTTTTTTTCTCTGTTTTCTTTTTAAAAAAATTCTTGCTTAATAAACGCATAAACCACATTTTGAAAAAAATGGCACGCCAACTTGTTGTTCTTGCCTTGGTTTTGATTGTCCTCGCCGGCGTGGTTTCTATCGATGCCTCATCCGCCGGTGGCAGCCCTGCAAGTGCACCAGCTGGAGCTTCTACAGGTGGCAGTGCTGCTAGTTCCTCCCCTACTTCTCAGCCTACCACTCCAAGTCTTAGCAGCGATCCTATTGATGATCCATAGAATGATTGTCAAGGAAATGCCGACAAATCATTAAAGAAATTGCCATTTAAAAACATGGTGGGGTTTGGGAAAATAAATAATTAGTTTTATAAATAGAATGTTATGTTTTTCATTAAGTTTATGAACTATTTTTCGTATATATATTTTCACTTATAACATTATACTCTTAACAAATCTACTAAAACGAGTAGATTGGTGAACTATGTTTTTTTTTTTTTTGTGAATTATGAAAGGATGGTAAAGCCCTAATTATAACACAACTAGCGCGATTTGAATTCAGGCCATATCTAGAGCGGAAAATACCTTAACCGTAAGTCAACACACTTAATTCGGTGAACTGTGTTTTTAAGTAATAATTACAATAATAGTTAAAGCATTAATTGAGTAAACAAAGAAAGAAACCATCAGTGGTTGAGAATGGCGTTTGGAATTTGGTATTAGTAATGTTCCGATTATGTAGTAATTTTATATTAAGAAAAAAAGACATATAAATAACGGCATCTGACCAATCTCCTAAGAAATAATAAAGAATATATCACTACCAAACTTTACATAATGCTGATCTTCTCACCCCAGTAGTAGCCAAGGTTGTAGCCATACCATTATCTTTCATATAAACCAATGTGAATTTAACACAAACCAATTGCTGCCACAACTCCATACCGCTTCCGTAATCTCCTCCATCGTGAAAGATAACTCGAGTTTTGCTGCATCTCCCTCGAATATTTCTTAAACTTCAAATCCATATCCATGGTCCATTTTCTCGATGAGCAGCTAAAGTAATTACGGAATGAATTGAACATTTTTTACTTCAACAACTTTGTGTCATTGCACCATGAATCCCCGAATTTTAAACAATGCGCCATCTTCTTGAATTGCAATTGAAAAAACAACTTTCAGGATATTTTTGTATACAGTAATATTAACTATGTTTGAAGCTCGATATACACCAATAGACGGATTGATTGTTTTTAAAATTTTGGAAAAAATATGGCAAAGGAAAATCAACATAAGGATTTATAGTGGTTAGACCCCTATTGTCTACCTCTGCTACCTTAACTTACCACAACTAAAGATTTTTCCAAATTCACTAATTTGAAAATTTCAAGGACAATGTTTAACCTTTAAAATCACTATAGTTTAAGTAGCCAAGATATAGCTGCTTCCCCTTAAGGTTTTCTACCGAAAACCTTAAGTAAACCCTCACAAAGATAAGAAAAAAATTATAAACAAAGGATACCTCTTAAAGACTAATTTACAACAATATAGGCCACTCAAATGATTTTACATCACTTGAAATATTTAAAGAAATAATTACAAAAGTGGGTGCATGAGAAAACATGAGAATACAATAAAAAGATTGGAATTATACAGAATAAACTTTGTAGGCTTGTTTATTGTCTTGTTCTGAGTGTTCTTGAACTCTATTTATATCCTCTTGATGATTTGCAGTCATAAGAGACTGATTCGAGCATTAAATGCAATTGTAGGGCCATAAGTATTGGTACATTGGTCTTTGGAGCCCGATTGCTCCCTTAAAAATATGATAGTTGAACCTGTGAGTATCGCATCAAAGATGGAAAGGGTTCAATACCTCATTAGTGTAGCTTTTAGAGAAATTATTGTATCCTCTCTCTCTCTCTCTCTCTCTTCCTTCGATTTTACTTTATTTGTAGTTTATAATTTTAAAACTTATACAACAACAATTTACTTCCTCTAAAATGTCACATGACATTTTACATGCCATTTAATAGTTAAATTAATGGATTGAATAATGGCAATATTTGATTGATTTAACATATATAGTTTTGAGATGTAATTAGAATGTTTTGAAATTTGGGACCACTTTAAAATGAGAGACAAAGTTTTTGAGGATGTTGTGGCAATTAATTAAAATTTTATGAATAATTTATGAAAAGAGATCAATATCAAATTTATACATGATCTTTGGTCCAATGTGCAATTTGATATATGAACTTTAATGATACACCTAGACCTCGAATTGTGGTTCAAATATATAAAATGAAAGTTTGATTTTGATTCAATTATACACATTTAAAAAATGAATACAAACATTTATTTTCATATGTATGGCATTACACATTATATCAAAATTCATGTATGCTTTGATATTTATACCATTAGTAATGATATAAAAAGAAATCAGTTTTATCTATTTTTGGCCATTCTAATAATTAACATTCACCAAAATTAATTTTCAATAATTATAGGATTGCCGAACTTAAAAATCGTACAATTAGTGGCTAAGATTAAAATTAAAAGAGAATTAATTGCCATTAGATACGGTAATTTACTAGTATTAATACGCTAATCATGATTACAAACATTTGCATCTCTCCATTCCTAATCACATTTTTTACTCTGTTTTCTTTTAAAAACAATTCTTGCTTAATAAACACATAACCACATTTTGAACAAAAATGGCACGCCAACTTGTTGTTCTTGCCTTTGGTTTTGATTGTCCTCGCCGGCGTGGTTTCTATCGATGCCTCATCCGCCGGTGTAGCCCTGCTGCAAGTGCACCAGCTGGAGCTTCTACAGGTGGCAGTGCTGCTAGTTTCCTCCCCTACTTCTCAGCCTACCACTCCAAGTCTTAGCAGCGATCCTATTGATGATCCATAGAATGATTGTCAAGGAAATGCCGACAAATCATTAAGAAATTGCCATTTAAAAACATGGTGGGGTTTTGGAAAATAAATAATTAGTTTTATAAATAGAATGTTATGTTTTTCATTAAGTTTATGAACTATTTTTCGTATATATATTTTCACTTATAACATTATACTCTTAACAAATCTACTAAAAGCAGATTGGTGAACTGTGTTTTTTTTTTTTTGTGAATTATGAAAGGATGGTAAAGCCCTAATTATAACACAACTAGCGCGATTTGAATTCAGGCCATATCTAGAGCGGAAAATACCTTAACCGTAAGTCAACACACTTAATTCGGTGAACTGTGTTTTAAGTATTAATTACAATAATAGTTAAAGCATTAATTGAGTAAACAAAGAAAGAAGCCATCAGTGGTTGAGAATGGCGTTTGGAATTTGGTATTAGTAATGTTCCGATTATGTAGTAATTTTTATATTAAGAAAAAAAGACATATAAATACGACATCTGACCAATCTCCTAAGAAATAATAAAGAATATATCACTACCAAACTTTACATAATGCTGATCTTCTCACCCCAGTAGTAGCCAAGGTTGTAGCCATACCATTATCTTTCATATAAACCAATGTGAATTTAACACAAACCAATTGCTGCCACAACTCCATACCGCTTCCGTAATCTCCTCCATCGTGAAAGATAACTCGAGTTTTGCTGCATCTCCCTCGAATATTTCTTAAACTTCAAATCCATATCCATGGTCCATTTTCTCGATGAGCAGCTAAAGTAATTACGGAATGAATTGAACATTTTTTCCTTCAACAACTTTGTGTCATTGCACCATGAATCCCCAAATTTTAAACAATGCGCCATCTTCTTGAATTGCAATTGAAAAACAACTTTCAGGATATTTTTGTATACAGTAATATTAACTATGTTTGAAGCTCGATATACACCAATAGGAGGGACGGATTGATGTTTAAAATTTTGGAAAAAATATGGCAAAGGAAAATCAACATAAGGATTTATAGTGGTTAGACCCTATTGTCTACCTCTGCTACCTTAACTTACCACAACTAAAGATTTTTCCAAATTCACTAATTTGAAAATTTCAAGGACAATGTTTAACCTTTAAAATCACTATAGTTTAAGTAGCAAAGATATAGCTGCTTCCCCTTAAGGTTTTCTACCGAAAACCTTAAGTAAACCCTCACAAAGATAAGAAAAAAATTATAAACAAAGGATACCTCTTAAAGACTAATTTACAACAATAGGCCACTCAAATGATTTTACATCACTTGAAAGATTTAAAGAAATAATTACAAAAGTGGGTGCATGAGAAAACATGAGAAATACAATAAAAAGATTGGAATTATATAAGAATAAACTTTGTAGGCTTGTTTATTGTCTTGTTCTGAGTGTTCTTGAACTCTATTTATATCCTCTTGATGATTTGCAGTCATAAGAGACTGATTCGAGCATTAAATGCAATTGTAGGGCCATAAGTATTGGTACATTGGTTTTTGGAGCCCGATTGCTCCCTTAAAAATATGATAGTTGAACCTGTGAGTATCGCATCAAAGATGGAAAGGGTTCAATACCTCATTAGTGTAGCTTTTAGAGAATTATTGTATCCTCTCTCTCTCTCTCTCTCTCCTCTTCGATTTTACTTTATTTGTAGTTATAATTTTAAAACTTATACAACAACAATTTACTTTCCTCTAAAATGTCACATGACATTTTACATGCCATTTAATAGTTAAATTAATGGATTGAATAATGGCAATATTTGATTGATTTAACATATATAGTTTTGAGATGTAATTAGAATGTTTTGAAATTTGGGACCACTTTAAATGAGAGACATAGTTTTCGAGGATGTGTGGTGCAAATAAGTTAAAATTTTATTAATAATTTATGAAAAGAGATCAATATCAAATTTATACATGATCTTTGGTCCAATGTGCAATTTGATATATGAACTTTAATGATACACCTAGACCTCGAATTGTGGTTCAAATATATAAATGAAAGTTTGATTTTGATTCAATTATACACATTTAAAAAATGAATACAAACATTTATTTCATATGTATGGCATTACACATTAGATCAAAATTCATGTATGCTTTGATATTTATACCATTAGTAATGATATAAAAAGAAATCAGTTTTATCTATTTTTGGCCATTCTAATAATTAACATTCACCAAAATTAATTTCAATAATTATAGGATTGCCGAACTAAAAAATCGTACGATTAGTGGCTAAGTTTAAAATTAAAAGAGAATTAATTGCCATTGATACGGTAATTTACTAGTATTAATACAGTTAATCATGATTACAAACATATTGCATCTCTCCATTCCTAATTACATTTTTACTCTGTTTTCTTTTAAAAACAATTCTTGCTTAATAAACACAGAGACCACATTTTGAAACAAAAATGGCACGCCAACTTGTTGTTCTGCTTTGGTTTTGATTGTCCTCGCCGGCGTGGTTTCTATCGACGCCTCATCCGCCGGTGGTAGCCCTGCAAGTGCACCAGCTGGAGCTTCTACAGGTGGCAGTGCTGCTAGTTTCTCCCCTACTTCTCAGCCTACCACTCCAAGTCTTAGCAGCGATCCTATTGATGATCCATAGAATGATTGTCAAGGAAATGCCGACAATCATTAAAGAAATTGCCATTTAAAAACATGGTGGGGTTTTGGAAAATAAATAATAGTTTTATAAATAGAATGTTATGTTTTTCATTAAGTTTATGAACTATTTTTCGTATATATATTTTCACTTATAACATTATACTCTTAACAAATCTACTAAAACGAGCAGATTGGTGAACTGTGTTTTTTTTTTTTTGTGAATTATGAAAGGATGGTAAAGCCCTAATTATAACACAACTAGCGCGATTTGAATTCAGGCCATATCTAGAGCAGAAAATACCTTAACCGTAAGTCAACATGCTTAATTCGGTGAACTGTGTTTTAAATATTAATTACAATAATAGCTAAAGCATTAATTGAGTAAACTAAGAAAGAAGCCATCAGTGGTTGAGAATGGCGTTTGGAATTTGGTATTAGTATGTTCCGATTATGTAGTAATTTTTATATTAAGAAAAAAAGACATATAAATAACGGCATCTGACCAATCTCCTAAGAAATAATAAAGAATATATCACTACCAAACTTTACATAATGCTGATCTTCTCACCCCAGTAGTAGCCAAGGTTGTAGCCATACCGTTATCTTTCATATAAACCAATGTGAATTAAACACAAACCAATTGCTGCCACAACTCCATACCCGCTTCCGTAATCTCCTCCATCATGAAATAACTCGAGTTTTGCTGCATCTCCCTCGAATATTTCTTAAGCTTCAAATCCATATCCATGGTCCATTTTCTAGATGAGCAGCTAAAGTAATTACGGAATGAATTGAACATTTTTTCCTCAACAACTTTGTGTCACTTGCACCATGAATCCCCGAATTTTAAACAATGTGCCATCTTCTTGAATTGCAATTGAAAAAACAACTTTCAGGATATTTTTGTATACAGTAATATTAACTATGTTTGAAGCTCGATATACACCAATAGGAGGGACGGATTGATGTTTTAAAATTTTGGAAATAATATGGCAAGGAAAATCAACATAAGGATTTATAGTGGTTAGACCCCTATTGTCTACCTCCATTACCTTAACTTACCACGACTAAAGATTTTTCCAAATTCACTAATTTGAAAATTTCAAGGACAATGTTTAACCTTTAAAATCACTATAGTTTAAGTAGCCAAGATATAGCTGCTTCCCCTTAAGGTTTTCTACCGAAAACCTTAAGTAAACCCTCACAAAGATAAGAAAAAAATTATAAACAAAGGATACCTCTTAACGACTAATTTACACAATATAGGCCACTCAAATGATTTTACATCACTTGAAAGATTTAAAGAAATAATTACAAAAGTGGGTGCATGAGAAAACATGATAAATGCAATAAAAAGATTGGAATTATACAGAATAAACTTTGTAGGCTTGTTTTATTGTCTTGTTCTGAGTGTTCTTGAACTCTATTTATTTCCTCTTGATGATATGCAGTCATAGAGAACTGATTCGAGCATTAAATGCAATTGTAGGGCCATAAGTATTGGTACATTGGTCTTTGGAGCCCGATTGCTCCCTTAAAAATATGATAGTTGAACCTGTGAGTATCGCATCAAAGATGGAAAGGGTTCAATACCTCATTAGTGTAGCTTTTAGAGAAATTATTGTATCCTCTCTCTTCTCTCTCTTCCTTCGATTTTACTTTATTTGTAGTTTTAATTTAAAACTTATACAACAACAATTTACTTTCCTCTAAAATGTCACATGACATTTTACATGCCATTAATAGTTAAATTAAAGGATTGAATTATGGCAAATTGATTGATTTAACATATATAGTTTTGAGATGTAATTAGAATGTTTTTGAAATTTGGGACCACTTTAAAATGAGAGACAAAGTTTTGAGGAGGTGTGGTGCAATTAAGTTAAAATTTTATGAATAATTTATGAAAAGAGATCAATATCAAATTTATACATGATCTTTGGTCCAATGTGCAATTTGATATATGAACTTTAATGATACACCTAGACCTCGAATTGTGGTTCAAATATATAAATGAAAGTTTGATTTGATTCAATTATACACATTTAAAAAATGAATACAAACATTTATTTTCATATGTATGGCATTACACATTAGATCAAAATTCATGTATGCTTTGATATTTTACCATTAGTAATGATATAAAAAGAAATCAGTTTTATCTTTTTGGCCATTCTAATAATAATTAACATTCACCAAAACTAATTTTCAATTATTATAGGATTGCCGAACTTAAAAATCGTACGATTAGTGGCTAAGTTTAAAATTAAAAGAGAATTAATTGCCATTAGATACGGTAATTTACTAGTATTAATACAGCTAATCATGATTACAAACATATTGCATCTCTCCATTCCTAATTACATTTACTCTGTTTTCTTTTAAAAACAATTCTTGCTTAATAAACACAGAGACCACATTTTGAAACAAAAATGGCTCGCCAACTTGTTGTTCTTGCTTTGGTTTTGATTGTCCTCGCCGGCGTGGTTTCTATCGACGCCTCATCCGCCGGTGGTAGCCCTGCAAGTGCACCAGCTGGAGCTTCTACAGGTGGCAGTGTGCTAGTTTCTCCCCTACTTCTCAGCCTACCACTCCAAGTCTTAGCAGCGATCCTATTGATGATCCATAGAATGATTGTCAAGAAATGCCGACAAATCATTAAAGAAATTGCCATTTAAAAACATGGTGGGGTTTTGGAAAATAAATAATTAGTTTATAAATAGAATGTTATGTTTTTCATTAAGTTTTTGAACTATTTTCGTATATATATTTTCACTTATAACATTATACTCTTAACAAATCTACTAAAACGAGCAGATTGGTGAACTGTGTTTTTTTTTTTGTGAATTATGAAAGGATGGTAAAGCCCTAATTATAACACAACTAGCGCGATTTGAATTCAGGCCATCTCTAGAGGGAAAATACCTTAACCGTAAGTCAACACACTTAATTCGGTGAACTGTGTTTTAAATATTAATTACAATAATAGTTAAAGCATTAATTTAGTAAACAAAGAAAGAAGCCATCAGTAGTTGAGAATGGCGTTTGGAATTTGGTATTAGTAATGTTCCGATTATGTAGTAATTTTATATTAAGAAAAAAAGACATATAAATAACGGCATCTGACCAATCTCCTAAGAAATAATAAAGAATATATCACTACCAAACTTTACATAATGCTGATCTTCTCACCCCAGTAGTAGCCAAGGTTGTAGCCATACCATTATCTTTCATATAAACCAATGTGAATTTAACACAAACCAATTGCTGTCACAACTCCATACCGCTTCCGTAATGTAATGGCTGAATTTTCAGTGGTGTCGGAATGGTGATTCGAGATCACTAAATCTGACAAATGAGTAGAAAATATTATTAATTTAGTGAGAATAAGTAAATGAGAAGTTAGGAAAATTTTTGAAATAGTGAATAGTGTATTAGGAATAAATATTGAAATAATTAAAATCAAAAACGAGGTATCGAGACCTCAAAGATTTTAAACCGAGCCATAAGTATTTTAGAAATATTCGTAGAGTGTCATTGAGTTGGTATTAAAGTTTCGTTAGAAAAATTTAACGTTTGGATAGTTAATTAACTAAAAAGGACTAAATTGAAAATAGTGTGTAAAATGTGTTAAATTGTGATTAAATAGCTTAGGTGACTAATAAGGAGGGATTTAAAAGGCAATTAGGCCTAAAGTTTGTGGGCGACGGTTTGGGCAAGAAAAATCAGCAGAAAGTAAGAAGAAATAAGGGCAAAATTGGAAATTTCACAAATTAAATATATAAAACAAAGATAAAAGTGAAAAATCTAGAGATCTCTTCAAAAATTATCAGCAAGAACGCCATAGGAAGTCTGAAACAAGCTGGTTTCTCATACTTTTATATCATGTAAGCTCAATTCTTGCTTTTTCTTTGTAATTTTTCATGTTTGTGACTTTTACAACTAGGTCCAAACTATTGAATTCATAGTTTTGATTCTATGAATGATTTGAAAGTTATCATGAGTGAGTTCTGGAATTTTATGATGAATTATCATAGAATTAAAGCTTTAATTTTATTATATGATGATTTTATTAAGTAATTTGGTAGAATTGATTTTAGGGACCTAATTGTGAAAAAGTTTGGAGTTAGGGTTTGGTGTTGCGGTTTTGAAATATGAAAGGCTATGTAGTAGTCTAAAATAGTTGGACAAGGTGTTAATTGAGAAAAATTAGATCAATTGAGGGGTTAATTGAGGAGGGACCAAATTGTAAAAACTGTAAAGTTTGGGGTAAAAGTGTAATTTCGAAAATTTAGGGCATAAATTGTGAAATGAATTAGAATAGAATATATGCTGATGAATGAATAAATTTGCATTTTAGATCGAGAACCGAAACAAGTCGAGGAAAAGAAAAAGTAGCTGATTAGTCCCTGAACTTTTACAAATTCAGCAAATCGATCCAGGTAAGTTCATATGGCTGAAAATTAATGATTAAATGCTAATTTCATGAATTATATAATGTATGATGAAATGTATTTATTGTTGAAATGAGAATAAAAAAAAATTCGAAAATCGAATAAATGATCAATTAAGCGGAACGCCGGATTTGAGTACTTCTGATCAAGAGATAAAGTGATAAGTGGTAGCTTTAGCTACACTTATCTGATCAAGTGACAAAGTGATAAGTGCTACACTTATCTGATCAAGAGACAAAGTGATAAGTGGTAGCTTTAGCTACACTTATCTGATCAAGTGAAAAAGTGATAAGTACTACACTTATCTGATCAAGTGACAAAGTGATAAGTGGTAGCTTAGCTACACTTATCTGATCATGGATAAATGACAAGTGATCATACGTAAGACCAAAGCTATACTATGGCAAAGTGAAAGTGAAGTACTCAATTTTCCGTAACCGTTCCTTAATTTTGATCAAGGATGGTAAGTGATAAATGGGCCCAAAGGAATTATGGTAAAAGAATAAGTAGTAGTGAGTTATTTCCAAGGAATTCACCAAAGATTGTGATTGGCAGGTAAACTTAGTAATGGTGTATATTGTATAAGTGTACAAATGTTTGGTAAGATTTATGTTTTGTGCCTATGAACTTACTAAGCTTTCAATAAGCTTACTTGTGTGTGTTACTGTTTCTTGTAGATTGACGTATTTATACATTCGGAGGATCGGATCTACACCAAGAATCACACTATCCAGATTTACTCGGTAGATTTTGTTAAAAACTTTTTGGATTTATATGGCATGTATAAGGAATTGAAGTAAAAAGTAATAGAATGAATGACTAAGTATGCAAAGTAAATTTGAATGTGATGGTTGTGTTAGATATTGAAATATACATGTTTTTAGTTTGAAATGGTTGATTGGTTGAACTTCATTAGTATTCAAATGGCGTAGTTGAAATAATGGAATTGGTTGTGATTTGAAATTTGCAAGGAAGTTTAGATAAATTAAAGGGTGTTATATTGAAATTTTTTAAAATTTCAATGAAGCAGTTTTTGGACAGCAGCATTGATGTAACTTTGAAAAATCATCAAAAATAGTGGAAATAGAATTAGAAGTTGAGTGAGATATGAAATTAAAGATGGATGAGTCTACTTTCACATGAAAGAAGTAGAGTAAGCAGAAGAGTTATATACTTTTAGATATTGAGTTTAGTAAAACAGGGTCAGAATGATTTTGAAGTCTCCTGTTCTGACTTTAGAAATTCATTAGAAATTGTACAGAAGGAATTATGAGTTATAATTTATATGTATAGATTCCTTAATGAGTCTATTTTCAGTAGAAATAAGTGGAAACACCATATGAAGTCTGTACAAAAATATAATTTATTTTAGTAATGAGAGATCAGGTTAGTCGATCAGTGAAACAGGGGAGACTTCAACTAATAAACTGTACTAATTGGCTAAACCAAAAATTCTGAAAAATTTATGGTGAATAGATATATGAGTCTAGTTTCAGGGAAAATTACGGATCTAAATTTTGAGTTTCGTAGCTTGAGTTATAATTATTTTAGTGACTGCTGCGCAGGTGGACAACTTTATTGTGAATAGTAAAATTAATTTTGAAAGTAAATTTTTATGCTCCGAACTTTTAAGTTAAGTCAAGTAACGCCTCATGCTCGACTCCGCAACGGTCTCGGGTATAGGGTGTTACACGTAATCTCCTCCATCGTGAAAGATAACTCGAGTTTTGCTGCATCTCCCTCGAATATTTCTTAAACTTCAAATCCATATCCATGGTCCATTTTCTCGATGAGCAGCTTAAGTAATTACGGAATGAATTGAACATTTTTTCCTTCAACAACTTTGTGTCATTGCACCATGAATCCCCGAATTTTAAACAATGCGCCATCTTCTTGAATTGCAATTGAAAAAACAACTTTCAGGATATTTTTGTATACAGTAATATTAACTATGTTTGAAGCTCGATATACACCAATAGGAGGGACGGATTGATGTTTTAAAATTTTGGAAAAAATATGGCAAAGGAAAATCAACATAAGGATTTATAGTGGTTAGACCCTATTGTCTACCTCTGCTACCTTAACTTGCCACAACTAAAGATTTTTCCAAATTCACTAATTTAAAAATTTCAAGGACAATGTTTAACCTTTAAAATCACTATAGTTTAAGTAGCCAAGATATAGCTGCTTCCCCTTAAGGTTTTCTACCGAAAACCTTAAGTAAACCCTCACAAAGATAAGAAAAAAATTATAAACAAAGGATACCTCTTAAAGACTAATTTACAACAATATAGGCCACTCAAATGATTTTACATCACTTGAAATATTTAAAGAAATAATTACAAAAGTGGGTGCATGAGAAAACATGAGAAATACAATAAAAAGATTGGAATTATACAGAATAAACTTTGTAGGCTTGTTTATTGTCTTGTTCTGAGTGTTCTTGAACTCTATTTATATCCTCTTGATGATTTGCACTCATAAGAGACTGATTCGAGCATTAAATGCAATTGTAGGGCCATAAGTATTGGTACATTGGTCTTTGGAGCCCGATTGCTCCCTTAAAAATATGATAGTTGAACCTGTGAGTATCGCATCAAAGATGGAAAGGGTTCAATACCTCATTAGTGTAGCTTTTAGAGAAAATTATTGTATCCTCTCTCTTCTCTCTCTTCCTTCGATTTTACTTTATTTGTAGTTTATAATTTTAAAACTTGTACAACAACAATTTACTTTCCTCTAAAATGTCACATGACATTTTACATGCCATTTAATAGTTAAATTAAAGGATTGAATAATGGCAATATTTGATTGATTTAACATACATAGTTTTGAGATGTAATTAGAATGTTTGAAATTTGGGGCCACTTTAAAATGAGAGACAAAGTTTTGAGGATGTGTGGTGCAATTAAGTTAAAATTTTATGAATAATTTATGAAAAGAGATCAATATCAAATTTATACATGATCTTTGGTCCAATGTTCAATTTGATATATGAACTTTAATGATACACCTAGACCTCGAATTGTGGTTCAAATATATAAATGAAAGTTTGATTTTGATTCAATTATACACATTTAAAAAATGAATACAAACATTTATTTTCATATGTATGGCATTACACATTAGATCAAAATTCATGTATGCTTTGATATTTATACCATTAGTAATGATATAAAAAGAAATCAGTTTTATCTATTTTTGGCCATTCTAATAATTAACATTCACCAAAATTAATTTTCAATAATTATGGGATTGCCGAACTTAAAAATCGTACCATTAGTGGCTAAGTTTAAAATTAAAAGAGAATTAATTGCTATTAGATACGGTAATTTACTAGTATTAATACAGCTAATCATGATTACAAACATATTGCATCTCTCCATTCCTAATTACATTTTTTACTCTGTTTTCTTTTAAAAACAATTCTTGCTTAATAAACACAGAGACCACATTTTGAAACAAAAATGGCACGCCAACTTGTTGTTCTTGCTTTGGTTTTGATTGTCCTCGCCGGCGTGGTTTCTATCGACGCCTCATCCGCCGGTGGTAGCCCTGCAAGTGCACCAGCTGGAGCTTCTACAGGTGGCAGTGCTGCTAGTTTCTCCCCCTACTTCTCAGCCTACCACTCCAAGTCTTAGCAGCGATCCTATTGATGATCCATAGAATGATTGTCAAGGAAATGCCGACAAATCATTAAAGAAATTGCCATTTAAAAACATGGTGGGGTTTTGGAAAATAAATAATTAGTTTATAAATAGAATGTTATGTTTTTCATTAAGTTTATGAACTATTTTTCGTATATATATTTTCACTTATAACATTATACTCTTAACAAATTACTAAAACGAGCAGATTGGTGAACTGTGTTTTTTTTTTGTGAATTATGAAAGGATGGGAAAGCCCTAATTATAACACAACTAGCACGATTTGAATTCAGGCCATCTCTAGAGCGGAAAATACCTTAACCGTAAGTCAACACACTTAATTCGGTGAACTGTGTTTTAAATATTAATTACAATAATAGTTAAAGCATTAATTGAGTAAACAAAGAAAGAAGCCATCAGTGGTTGAGAATGGCGTTTGGAATTTGGTATTAGTAATGTTTCGATTCTGTAGTAATTTTTATATTAAGAAAAAAAGACATATAAATAACGGCATCTGACCAATCTCCTAAGAAATAATAAAGAATATATCACTACCAAACTTTACATAATGCTGATCTTCTCACCCTAGTAGTAGCCAAGGTTGTAGCCATACCATTATCTTTCATATAAACCAATGTGAATTTAACACAAACCAATTGCTGCCACAACTCCATACCGCTTCCGTAATCTACTCCATCGTGAAAGATAACTCGAGTTTTGCTGCATCTCCCTCGAATATTTCTTAAACTTCAAATCCATATCCATGGTCCATTTTCTCGATGAGCAGCTAAAGTAATTACGGAATGAATTGAACATTTTTTCCTTCAACAACTTTGTGTCATTGCACCATGAATCCCCGAATTTTAAACAATGCGCCATCTTCTTGAATTGCAATTGAAAAAACAACTTTCAGGATATTTTTGTATACAGTAATATTAACTATGTTTGAAGCTCGATATACACCAATAGGAGGGACGGATTGATGTTTTAAAATTTTGGAAATAATATGGCGAAGGAAAATCAACATAAGGATTTATAGTGGTTAGACCCCTATTGTCTACCTCCACTACCTTAACTTACCACGACTAAAGATTTTTCCAAATTCACTAATTTGAAAATTTCATGGACAATGTTTAACCTTTAAAATCACTATAGTTTAAGTAGGCAAGATATAGTTGCTTCCCCTAAGGTTTTCTACGAAAACCTTAAGTAAACCCTCACAAAGATAAGAAATAAATTATAAACAAAGGATACCTCTTAAAAACTAATTTACAACAATATAGGCCATTCAAATGATTTTACATCACTTTAAAGATTTAAAGAAATAATTACAAAAGTGGGTGCATGAGAAAACATGTGAAATACAATAAAAAGATTGGAATTATGCAGAGTAAAGAAATACAATAAAAAGATTGGAATTATGTAGAATAAACTTTGTAGGCTTGTTATTATCTTGTTCTGAGTGTTCTTGAACTCTATTTATATCCTCTTGATGATTTGCAGTCATAAGAGACATTAATTCGAGCATTAAATGCAATTGTAGGGCCATAAGTATTGGTACATTGGTCTTTGGAGTCCGATTGCTCCCTTAAAAATATGATAGTTGCACCTGTGAGTATCGCATCAAAGATGGAAAGGGTTCAATACCTCATTAGTGTAGCTTTTAGAGAAATTATTGTTTCCTCTCTCTTCTCTCTCTTCCTTCGATTTTACTTTATTTGTAGTTTATAATTTTAAAACTTATACAACAACAATTTACTTTCCTCTAAAATGTCACATGACATTTTACATGCCATTTAATAGTTAAATTAAGGGATTGAATAATGGCAATGCTTGATTGATTTAACATATATAGTTTTGAGATGTAATTAGAATGTTTTGAAATTCGGGACCACTTTAAAATGAGAGACATAGTTTTAAGGATGTGTGGTGCAATTAAGTCAAAATTTTATGAATAATTTATGAAAAGAGATAAATATCAAATTTATACATGATCTTTGATTCAATGTGCAATTTGATACATGAACTTTAATGATACACCTAGACCTCGAATCTGGTGATGTCACATTGTAACACCCTTTACCCGTATTTTACGCTGGAATAGGGTACGAGAATTTGATTTGGTAATTATCAAATAGAGCTTGAGGGCAAGCTTAATCGAGCTTTTTATGTGAATATAATTTTATATTATAAAATTAAATTTTACCCTTGTTATATAGAAAGAGCTTAATTACAAACTAGTCTAATCGAGCTCGAGTTCAAGCTAAAGCATGAAATTTAAGTAACTAGATTAATCAAGCTCGAATAACTTGTTTAGTATATCCCAAGCCAAGCTCAAACTTAAAAATTGATGCTTAAGCTGAGTATTGAGTTCTGAATTTCAAGTCAAGCTCGAGGTCGAACTAACCATTATTCAAGCTTGACTTGACTCAATTACATGGTAGACTCATGTGACTTTTATAGGATGATTCCTTAGGGTTTATATCTTTGCAATTAATACAGCACAGCAACCGGAGTAGGCAAAGTAGCCTATTCATTTGCAAGTCGTGTATTGTTAAAGAAAATAATATGATATCTCTCTCCCATATGTAGTCCATTATTTAATTCCATGGTTATTAATAAGGCATTCGAAAAAGTTGTACAAAGCTTCCCCCTATATATATTGCGGTGAAAAACAAGGGTTATAGTTTCTTGATGACCAAAGATTCTCCCCAGTCTTGTCCTTCTTAAAACAATCGAATTGTGCTAGTGTTGTTTTCTTTATACAGGACATCCATATCCCTACCTTATCCGCATGCCGCTATGATAATCAAACAAATTATTTAGTAAGGCTGTAAGAATCCCAGGTAGGAATTTATGGATTTCGATTTTTTTTAGTACCAAAGAAATATGGTTTTGGATTTTTTTTTCTTAAATTGTCGAGTCCCAGAAGAACTGTGGCAAGCAAAAGAGTAAGGAGTCGATAGCTGCAGTTCTTAGAATGAGGAGACAAGGTGAGCCAAGCCCCGACGAGACAAAAGGTACCTCGATGTAATCGTGAAGGAGGTAAGCGAGAGAAAGCCACTCAGTTGCCTCTTATGCGAGGGTCCCCATAGGGTGCAAGATTGCCCCCACCAAGGCCAAGTTGTCCGCAATCGGGAAGACCTTGGAAGAGTCTGAAGCTGATGGTAGTGGAAGTGACTGAGAGCTTCAAGTAAGTAGGCTTGGCAATATTCGAGTGGTAAATGATGCGCATGACGTGAGCTATGAGTGTTAAGGTTGGGTTCCATTCGAAGGTGTCCCAAAGCAGAGGACAATTGGGCACCAAGGGAGAATGTGAAACTGAGCGAGAAGAAGTCCAACCCTACTCCTGCAAAGGTGTAACGCAAGAAGTGGAGAGAGCGTCGGTAACATGGAAGTGAAGGAACCGAGAGTGAAGGTTCCTAGAGTAGCAACAATCATGCAAAGCCGAGGGTAAAAGACTTGGCACGGAGGCCCCGAAGAAGTCGTTCTCGAAGAAGGTATCAATAAAAGAACCAAGAGCATGTATTGTGCTTAAAATTACCTTTTTATCTCCTATTAATTCTTCTACCTTACTGCATTATGTTTAAAATTAACATTTCCTCTTCTTAAAAAAAAATTCGCAACATTTTTCAACCTCAATAATAAACTAAATATTACTTTATCCCACCAACTATCACATAACAAAAATAAAAATGTTAAATTATGCTAAGTTAAATATAATAATTAAATTCTAAATTTCACCAGACAAGAAAACAAAAATTGACCTTAATAAATTAAATGATTGTATTTTAGAGTTGTATTATAAGTCATAAGTATTGGTACATTGATTTTGGAGTCCGATTCCTCCCTTAAAAATATGATAATTGAACCTATGAGTATCTCATCAAAAATGGAAAGGGTTCAATACCTCATTAGTGTAGCTTTTAGAGAAATTATCGTTTACTCTCTCTTTCTTCAGTTTTACTTTATTTTTAGTTTTTAATTTTAAAACTTATACAACAACATTTTACTTTTCTTTAAAATGTCACATAAGATTTTACATGTCATTTAATAGTTAAGTTAACGGCTTCAATAATGGCAATGCTTCAATAATTTAGGAAAGGGATAAATATCAAATTTATACATGAGCTTTGGTCTAATGTGCAATTTGATACATGAACTTTAATTAGGTGCAGTTACACACATTTAAAAAAGGAATACATAAATTATTTTCATATTGGATTAATATAATTATTTATGTACGCAATGCATCAACGTAAAATGATGCTAATTTGATAATGTTATTAGTTATTTTTGAAAATTGAAACAAACAAAAATTTCATGTATAGAATCACACAAAATCAAAGTTGATGTATGATATTAGACATTGGATCAAAATTCATGTATAGCTTCGATAGCTATACGTGATATAAAATGAAATTACTAATTACAGTTTTATCTATTTTTGGCCATTCTAATAATTAACATTCACCAAAACTAATTTTCAATAATTATAGGATTGACAAACTTAAAAATCCTGTAATTAGTGGCTAAATTTAAAATTAAAAGAGAATTAATTGCCGTACGATACGGTAATTTAGTAGTATTAATACACTAATCATGATTACAAAAATATTGCATCTCTCCATTCCTAATCACATTTTTCTCTCTCCTTTTTTTTTTTAATTTTCTTGCTTAATAAACGCAGAGACCACATTACGAAACAAAAATGGCACGCCAACTTGTTGTTCTTGCTTGGTTTTGATTGCCCTCACCGGCGTGGTTTCTGCCGCCGCACCTGCTTCCGACTCTAAGGCAGCCGCCTCATCCCCCGGTAGCAGCCCTGCAGATGCACCAGCTGGGGCTTCTGTAGATGGCAATGCTGCTGGTTCCTCCCCTCCTTCTCTGGCTACAGCTCCAAGTCCTAGCGGTGGTGTCGCTCTTGAGGTCTCGGCGTCGACTATTGTCGGAGTTGGAGCGGCCACCGTTGCCGGCTATGTTATGTTTTAAAATATAATGGTTTTTTTAAGGATGGAACGGGCTTTTATTGTTTTATTATATGAGGGGAAAAAGAAAAAGAAGCTGCCTTATTAATTATATTGTAATTTGATAAAAAAAATTTATGAATAAAGAGGAACTGATGGATGCATCTTAAAAAAAATTTTGAGGGCTCAAAAGTTAAATATCTTGTTTTGTATATTTTAAATTGTTTGAATTAACTTTTATTCTTTATGGAGTTAAAAATAAAATATTTGAAAGAAATATAAATGTGTAATTTTATCATTTAGTGAATCGAAAGTCGCAAAGGACTGAATTGAGGAAAGAAAAGACTATAAAAAATTTGAAAGAAGCTTAATTGAGAGAGAAATGGTAGTAGATAAATTGGCCAGCCCTATTGAAAGAAGATTTTAGGCCTTGACCTTGTAAAAGTTTTTTTTTTAAGTATATTTTATGTTTATTTTACAGTTAATGTCTCCAAAATTTTAACCTACATTTTCTCTCTCTTAATAATGCAAACTATTATGACTCTAACCACAACGTTTAACATCCATTGCCAAATTAACCTTCATTGGAATTGATACGTTTAAGATTTGGGTTAGAAGAGAAAGTGCCTAAAGCTAGTAATGACTGTACCATGTATGGGGATTAGACTTGTCCAATCCAAGGTTGTCACTTGATATTTTTCTTTTAATTTTGCCAACAAAATAATCATGAAAATGAAGCTAACAAAGATAACTAGCAAATACCAACAATTTCTGAGCATGTCGATCCATTTGGTCATTCTTATATAAGAATGTCACGTTAAAAAATCTAAGGCCAAAACAAGTGGAGTTTATGTGTACAAAGTGGACTTAGAGTGGGTCGTTCAAATTTAATTTCATCTTAATTTTATTTGATTTAACTAAATAGTTTGTGTCTGACATGAAATAAAAAATCTCTTGTTCTACCCTAACCCGAGTAAACCACCCAACCTCCCATGCAACTTCAGCTTTTTCCTCAAGCATTTATCTCATCTATAATCAAGGTTGAATTATAAATTCTTTGTGAGTACATTTTTATCATTTAATTAACTTAAATTTTAAGGCACCAAAAGAGCCATTTTATCAAATCAAGTGCGGATCTAAGGGGGTGGGCAGGGGTTGAAACTTAAATTTTTTTTTATTTAAGTCCTTTATAATTTATAAAACTTAAATTAGTAATGGTAAAATTGTACTTTGGCCTTAAAATAATAAAAATTTGATTTAATTCTCTAAAATTATAAAGATATAAGCTATTAAAATGAAATAATTATATTTTTACTATCATCAAAATATATAATTTAATTCCGACCCAAAAAAAAAAATTGACTTCATCCCTATCCCCATAAATCATATTTCTAGATCTATCACTGCTTATTATAATTCCTCCACCTATCTAACATGCTATAATTTGATATTTGTTTTTATAATGTTGTTAGTAAACCCAAATTAAAAATATGTTGGTTGCTACCGTTAAAGTGATAATATGAAATTTTTTTAAAGAATAGTGATGAGCATTATATAAACTTATTATTAATAGAACATGATTGAATGAATTTTTACGTGGTTTTAATTGTGTGATCGAATAAAAAAAAGATATTTTTCACATCATCACTTGAATGAAAGCAACTAACTGGGTTATCAATTTGATCATATTTGTAATACCCAATTTTAGCTCGGGCTCTCAAAAAAATAATAAACCCAAAATAATAAAACAAAGTCTAAGTCCAGTAATATCATTTGGCCCGATCGGAATGGCCCATTACTTGAAAAGTTTGAAGGTCCATCTACAAGCTTATGGAAACATAATCTTCAAGGATATGCAATTTTAGATATGATATGCAATCTTAGATATGATATATGCAATCTTAGATATGATATGCAATCTTAGAAGATATGATTTTGTAATCTTAGAGATTTAATTTGTAGATACCCTTTAATCTTAGCCGTTGATGTAATTGATCTGTGCCGCTGGATTTGAGGAGGCTCAACTATAAATAGAGTATTCACTCAAATTTCTCTCTCTTACATTCTTATTTTCTGTGACTTGTTCTTATTTTGTTGATTCGTGTATAATTTATTTATTGATTTGTATATTGTTGATTTCAAATCTCTTTTTCCCTTTTTATTCATTTTCAAATTCATTATTTTCAAATCTGTTAACATTTTATTTGCCTTATATTTTTTTATTTTATACTCTTGTTTTAAATTCATTGGTCTTTTATAGACCTGTCCATGGGCCGGGCGGATGGCCCGCCCGAAATATGGGAGGGTTCGGGTAAAAATATAGGCCCGAAATATGGGCTTGGGCAAAAAAACGAGGCCTGTTTAAAAAATGGGCCGGGCTCGGGCTCAATTTTTTTGGCCCGGGCCCGGCCCGGCCCGGCCCGAATATAATAAATATATATTTTTATTTTTATTTTTTAATTTTAAAATACTTTAAAATATTTTTATTTTTATTTTTTTATTTTAAAATATTTTTTGTGTTTATTAAAAACCAGGCCGGGCCGGGCCGGGCTCGGGCTTATTATTTTTTCCCGGGCCGGGCCTGGGCAAAATTTCAGGCCCATATTTCGGGCCAGAGTCGGGCCAAATTTTTTTCCGGGCCCGGCCCGAACCCGGCCCGACCCGGCCCATGGACAGGTCTAGTCTTTTATTATTGATGTTATTAATCCTCTATTTGTTATTTTAGTTTTTATTATTATTAAATTAATTATTTAACTATTATGTGGCATCATTAATCTTGTATCATTATTATTTACTTTTTTATGCCTTTAAATTTCAAATTTTGTTATATATATGCATGTATACATACATACGTTTTATAATATATACATATACGTACACATTTTTTAATTTTTTTATAAATATATATATACACATACTTTTATATATTTTCTATGTTTCATAATTTTATATACATACTTATTTTTTTTACATATTAAAATATGTATATTTATATATTTTTTATTTTTTTATAATTCACATACATATATATTTGTCTTATATGTACATATATATATTTTTATATTTTATAATTTTTATCTATTTTCTTTGTTATTATTAGTGCTTTACTTGATGTTTATTTATTTATTTATTCACATGACCATTATTATCATTATTATATTCTTTAAATGCTTCGGTTTTATTTGTTTATTTACCTGATATTGTGTATACATGATTGATTTGTTTTTTATTTATCTTTTCATTATTATTATTATTAGTATTATTGTTATTATTATTTTGTTCTTGATCATGCTATTTATATTTACATTATCACAATTGTTACTCCATTATATAATTTTTACCCAAATTCGTATAAAGAGAAAATTTTGAAAAATAAAGGCAATACTCGGTATTTGGAATCTTCAAGAGGATTGAGCCCTAACGTATTGGGTTCCAACTCTTTCGTTGAATCTGAATAATCGAGAATGCTCTTTAATCAAAACATAAATAAAAAGCTCATTATCGAGAATTCAATACGTTGTGTCCTAACGCATTGGATATGACATGTTGTTTTCTCGAGATGAGGATTTTTTTTTCTAAATATAATAAAGGTAATATTCAATGTTTAGAATTTTGAGAAATTGTGCCCTAACGTATTGGGCTGCGATTTCTTCATCTGACTTAAACAATTTAATATCCTTTTAAATTTTATTGCATGAGTTTTTTTGGACAAGCTCGTTTTTGAGGAAGTGAAATATCATGCCCTAACTCATTGGGTGTGACATTTTCTCTTTTCAAAATGAGAGGGTCTTATCGAGTAACTTGTTTTATATAGTTTTTTTTAAAAAAAAAAAGATCGTATTTTAAATCTCTTCAAAGTTTTCAATTTTCGACATTAAGACATTAATTAATTAACTAGGTACCAATTTTTGGGCGTTACGAGGGTGCTAATCCTTCCTCATATGTAACCGACTCCCGAACCCGTTTTTCTGAATTTCGTGAACCAAAATTATTGTTTTAATAAAGTCAAATCACTTATTAAAAATAACCACTTTTTGAGGTGACCCGATCACAACTAAATAAAAAGGATCGGTGGCGACTCCCATTTTCATTTTTTTTCAAAATCTAAGTCGACCCCGTTTTTCAAAATAAAAATGGTGTCAAATTTGAATTATGACACTAAATGCATCAAATTTTATATCTTTCTTTCTCATTTTGTTTAATATTTGAATTATGACACTAAATGCATCAAATTTGTATATTAAATTGTTTAATATTTGAATTGTGACACTAAAGAATTCCTCCATTCCCACTTGACCTCATTGAAATATTAAATAATTTGTATATTATATCATATTTACAAGATTAAGTACAAATACATCAAATTAATAAATATAAAAAGGCTTATAAAAAATTAATTAAAAAATAAAACAAATTTAAAAATTCCAAGGTTGTGCTCCAAAATTTTAATTGAAAACTTTGAACTCAATTTTTCTTTAAAAAAAATGCCCTATAAAATCGGATTAGGTTTTGGTTATGAGATTAAGAACTTTCCTACTGAACTATTTAATTCGTTGTTTATCTTCTAATTTACGAATCACTACCTAGTTTCTATATTATGGATGAAGGGAGAAAAAGGGGAAACTTGGTGGAATTATGAAAGTACCACAAATGAAAAACCAAGCATACTAAAAGGCAAATTTGATCATTTGTTTACAAGTTAAAAGAAGGAATGAAAAGATGAGCAACTAGGAACCTTCTTTCCAAACCCATAATAGAAACAACACAAGTTCTAATGGAACCAAAGTGGGTTAACAAACCAGTTGAATTTAACTAAATGGAGGCTTTGCTTATTTTTGGCATTGTGTTATCATGGATGGAAGTTGAAGGCATTGCAATATGAATATAATCATTTTAATTTTTACATTTCTTACAAACGTGGGATTAGTCAACATTACAATTTATATAAGATTTAGATTAAAAGGGAGGATGAAGGTTCGCACAATGGTATTGATCTTATGGAAGCGGTGGGATTATTCAATTGTTTTGTTATTAAGAGTTATGTAATGTATTGTAGATTGAAGTTTAGTTCGATTGACATGGATATTGTTGTTAATGTAGGAGGACATGGGTTCGAGTGTGTTGAAGCGTATTTTCCTCCTATTTATGGGTTAAAAAGGGACTATGGGTAGTTCTAAACATTATGAGAAAAAAACAAATATGAAATAAAAGGCCTTATTCTTTTAAAGTGGATTAGCTAGGATGGTACCATAATTAGAATTTCATTTAGGCCTTATTGGTCTTTGAAATTGAAATTTTAATTTTCAAAATTTATAAAATTTTTCATTTTGACTTTTCATTATACTAATTTATAAAATTTCCATTTTTGAAGGTTAAAATTGGAAATGGAACACTCATATGAAGTTTCTCATTATTAACCGGATTAACAAGCACCATTATATCCCCAATTAGTATCATGGTCAATGTACATAGAATCACCCAAAGGAAATTACCTGAAATCTGAAAGCATAACCCTTAGTTTACAAATATAAAAGCAAAAATTATAAATATGTTAAAAGCAACCAGGAGAACCAAATTAATACCTAAATATAACATGATAAAATCTATCCATAATTATTACCTACATATAATAAATCTTAAATTTTGATGGGTCTCCTTTTTTTACCAACAATGCATTTGCGAGAATTATAATTCCTTAATTAGACATTTTGTCTATAAACTATATATAAAAGAAAGTTCCTAAAGTCTTACATGACATCTTTTCTTTACATGATAAAATAATGGTTAAATTTCAACTATGATCCCTCTATTTTTTTTGAGATTATATAATAATGGTTAAATTTTAGTTTTAATCCTTATACTATGCTCAACATTTAATTTATATACTTTAATTTTGACATAATTTAGTACCTTAACTTTTACAGTGTCGTTAGTTAGCCTAAATACTTTGTTCTAATTAAAATGTTGATGTGAATTTTAAGAATTGTTAAATTAGTTATTTAAGTCCATTATAATATCATCTTTTTTATCACGTGACTACTAAGTGAGCTTTTTTATTATTATTTTCAATATGCTATAACAACAAAGAATTTTAACAGTGTTAACAACAAAACTTAAATTTTTAAATTTAAAAGATAAAAGAATTTAAATTCTTAAAAATAAAATTATAAAAACAGAAATGATAATCTATTACCCAAAATAATAATAATGATAATCAGTGGACCAACCTAATGATTGATTATCTTTAAATCTTATAAATATAATCACAAATTGGAAGGTGTGAAAGAATATTTGAAAATATATTTTTCGACTATTCTTATTCCCATGGTACATATCCTTAGCAGCAGTGCTTTTCATGCTGTATCCATTTGGATGAATTAGACAGGAAAGCGACTCATCTAACTTACTCGAAGTAGGGTAGGATTTTTTTTAAATATATAAAAAAATTATCAGTCTAATTATGTTAAATTTGAAATAATCCTAATACCTTTACTATGTGAAATTTTGAAATTTTTTATCAATGTACAATGGGGGAGGGGAAGGGGCAAACAAGTCCCACATCCCAAAATTCATAAAATCATAAGTTAATATATAATAAAACTGTAATTCAACTGTAAGAAAAATTTCTAGCTTCCAATGGTGTTAACAACTTGAACTAACTAATAATATTATAAAATAGGACCAATTTACATTAAATTAAAATATAAAAACTAAATTTCAAATTTTAAGATAGTAAGCATGAGCATAACCAAATTTTATACCTAGTACCACTTATGGAAAACGCATAAAACTAGGTTTCGTGTGTTTCCCTCCAACACATTCGCCAATTCACTTCAAAATTCATCAACAGGTGACACAATCTGATGATGATAGTGACGTGCAAAGTCCGATTATGTACACATTTGCTAGTGGCTCAAAACTAGACAAACAAATGTTGTCCAACTTCCAAGCAAGCAATTACACGTATAAATCCAAACCTCTTTTAAGAATAAATACCTTCGTCACCAATTGGTACCTCCCCCAATGCAACTTCGAGGAAAGAGAACGTTTTCAAAACGAAGCCGGCCATGAACTTATATACCCCCCATCAACAAAACGCCGCCTGCAACAACCTTCCTCTTACCTGTACATTCATTGTCATCAGCAATCCTTTTCTTATATACATGAAGTTATAAATACCCTACACGCCTAGTTGCCTAAATAGCATGCACTTGAAAATTTCTCAAAAAGACTAAACATGGCAGATGCTATTGTGTTCGAGGATTTCTTCCCTGCCATGGTGGATAAGTTAGGTGCAGAAGGGTTTATGAAAGAGCTATGCAATGGGTTTAGGTTGTTAATGGATGGGGAGAAAGGGATGATTACATTTGAGAGCTTGAAGAGGAATTTGGCTTTGTTAGGGTTACAAGATATGGATGATGATGAAGTGGTTTGTATGTTGAGGGAGGGGGATTTGAATGGTGATGGTGGGTTGGATGAGATGGAGTTTTGTACTTTGATGTTTAGGTTAAGTCCTGCTTTGATGAAAAGTTCAAAGAGTTTGCTTGAAGAAGCTTTGGTTACTGAAATGTAACCCTTTTTAATTGTAGCCATTGTTCTTTGTTTTAGGGCATTGTTTTGCTATATTTGTCTATGATGAAATCAAACGTCTCTTTTATTTTATTTTTTCATGATGTAATAACATAATACAGAGAAATATATTATCGGATTTTAAGATATAATTTTTATATTTTAACTTGACGAAATTTGATTCTCTTACCACTTTTACTATGTTACTAGGTAATAATTATATTTAAATTAAAAATATATATAATTCGCATATAAATAAACTAAACATCCATTCATTGTAATTACGTACGCATGATGTAACCATGGATGAGTTTGTTTTAGAATTTTAGTTGCTTCTACGCTTTGATTGAAAAATTCAAAGCTGCAAATGGACAAAGGAAGAAAACAAACAAAGATACATATGAGACATCTTTGGTTGTTTTCCACACTCATGGGGCAATATTGTAACCTCGGATCTTGTTTAGTTTTAGACTCAGATATTAAATATAAAAAATTTCTGAAATGAAAAATAAAGTATGGGTTATTCAAGGTTAGGTTAATTGTTGCAAATATTGCTAATTGGTTCCATTCTGACCCAAAAAAGCCATAAGTTTAATTTAGACTTGTCAATTTAGTGAATAGAATTCACTTCATATCAATGTCGATTAAGTTTTATCTCGATTAGCAAGGATATTATTGTCAATGCAAGAGGGCATGGGTTCGAATGCGCTCAAGTGGATTATTCTGCTATTTATGGGTTGGGGAGAGGCTATGGGTAATTCTAGGAATTGTGTCAAAAAGAGTAAACATGATCAAAACCTATAATGAGATTATTCAAAATAAAATCACTTCAAATCAGTTAATATAAGTTTTTAAAATTTTCGGGTTATCTTAGAGTTTGAATATTTTGAATTTACTCTTTTGGTTCAAGTTATTTTGGAATATCATTAGTTCAAATTATTTTAAATTTGAGTCATTTTAATTTTAAATTATTTAAGATTAGGGTCATCTTTGGGTTTAGGTTAAACCCTACTTTGATAATTCCTTCTGCAATTTAAATTACTCATTTAACCTTCAAATTTTGTCATTCTTTCAATTATTTGAAATTACAACATTAAAATTACTATCTTAACCATTTCACACAATAACTTGAAGTTTTCGAAAAAAAAAATTGAATTTATATGAAAATTATTTTTAATAACCAATTTTTAATATCGCATAATATAATACTAATCATTTTATTAGTCTCGTAATTGTATTTCCAAAAAAATAATATTATATCATGTAAAAAATATTAAATATTAATAGGATCATTCAACCTATAAAATATTTATAAATCTAATAACTTTTAAACATTCGGTTAGATTGATCTTCACTTTAATCTTAATTTATTTTATCTACACAAATTACATTTAATTTTAAATATAATACACAAGGATCCATATATGAAGAAATTTTGACATTGTAGTGCTGTTGTGGGATTAGATGATGGAGTATATGCAAGTAAAAGCATGTGATTTCATGTACATGAAGAAGAAAAAGGAAGTTACATCAAGTTTGGACAGCACACAAGTGATTTGATTGAGATTCCAAATCCGAAGGTTGTTGTGGAAGAAAATTTGCGTAATATAATCATCCGCCATATGAACAAAAAGATTTATATTGACGTAGTGGAAATCATCGATATAGGCCTCGAGGTAGAAACTTAGAAATCCAAGCTTGAAGCTTTTACAGGGAAGAGGTACAGATTAGGTGGAGATCTTAAACTTGATTTTTACTGTTTTTTATATTTATAATAATGATATTATAATTTGTTCTTCCATAATCCAATGAAACAACTATTTAAAAGTATTTTTCTTTCATTAACTATCAATGTGAATTGGAAAGACTTGGAAATTACTAAAGTAGGATACTAATGAAACCCAAAGTTAACCAGCCAAAGATCACAGCTTAATTCCCTAAAAGAATTTCTTAGCACACGCTGATTTCATGTCAACTCCTTTCACTATTTAAAATTTAATGAAATTTAAATAATTTTTATTATTTCAATTGATTTTTATCAAACTCAATCTAAATTGGGCCGGGTATGTTGGGTTGGACGGACTACCTGATCCATACACAGTACTAGCCATAGATAAGAGTCGGTTCGGTTCCTCTTTTAAATCCCTAGCTCTTGTAATTTCTAGGCCTTCTCTCCTCAATTACAATCGAAATCAATTAGGGTTAGGGTTTTTCCCCATCCAAATTCTGATTTAACCCAAAATGCCTCAACGTCACTCGAAGAACAACAACGATTTAGCCTTCTTCACCTACGATGAGAAGAGGCAGCTAGGGTACGGTACTCAAAAGGAGAGATTAGGAAAAGATTCCATTAAGCCTTTCGATGCTTGCTGCCTTTGCTTGAAACCTTTCATCGATCCCATGTCTTGCCAAAAAGGTCATGTTTTTTGCAAAGAATGCATTCTCGAATGCCTTCTAGCCCAGAAAAAGGATATCCAAAGGTATTCCCTTTTTTAGCCCAGACCCTTGTGTTTATCTCAATGAATCATTTATTTGTATTTTGCCCAATTTTTTGTTTGATTTTTGTGATAAATCTTAAAGTTAGGCATGAATTTTGATCTAATATGTAGTATGATGAACTTAGGCTTGGTGTATTGATTCAATTATACATGTAAAATTTTGATCCAATTGTATACATATAAAAACGTAAACGAATTCAATTATTTTCATGTTTGAACAATATAATTATTTAATATGTAAACATAAAACAGTGTTACATCGATAATGGTGTTATGGTGTATGAAAATCAAATTAAATTAAAAAATATGTATACAATTGCATAAAATCGAATTTCGTGTATTACATTGTAGATTTTCTTCCTTTTTGTCCCCTTCGTTGAGGAGTTATTTCTCAACAAACAGATAAGGTCTAAGATCTTTAGAACATGATTTTCTGGGTATTTGGTGGATCGTATAGGCTGACATGCATTTAGAAGATAGCTGGTGATTTATGGCCAAAATTGTGCAGTGTTGCTTCATTCAGTGTTCCATATGCTAGGGATTATAGACTCCTTAGCTTCTAACGAACTACTTATTTAAAGTTGCGAAGGATGCTTTCGGTTCATCTGCAGTTTGGTGTCTTCTTTGACTTATACTGGCCGTTTTCGCTAATCACTCTTGATGTATTTGAGATTGGTGCCTTAATGTGCATCTTTTTGTTCACGGTTCTAGATTGTCCTTGTGTTTGTTTTGTTTCATGATAATCTAGAAAGCTTATCATTAATCTTTTAGACCATTGGATCACATCAGTAGCTTCTCTGATAGTAGTTGAAAGGTTGCGAGGATCAACTAGAGCATCATTGCTACTTTTTTCCTGTTTTCATCGACACAAAGCAGGATTTATATATGCCTACATTTGTGAATTTTAATGTTCTGTAATGTATTTTTATTTGGTTATTTAGCAATATAAATTGGTAGTCTTCAATATGGAGAACAACCCTTCACATGATGTAGAAAAAACAGTGGGGTTCTGGTACTAAATTTTCTTCGAAAAATAAGAGTATAAATTGTCGTGCTCGGATTCAACTAGAACATTTCATTTATGGGGTCAATAATGGAAACTATGATTTCCATCCTCTGACAGGAAACTTGCTGCCCGTGCTGCTCAGCAGAAACAAGAGAAGGAGGAGGAAGAAGAGAGGTTGATATTGGAGAAAGCAAGAGAGCTGGACGCATTCGATCAACAAAATCACGGTGCCTTACCACAATACAATGACAAAAACCACAGCAGAGACAAGAATGGTTTCCACGGAGCAAACAGTGTCAAAGTCACATCTTTTGAAGAGGAAGCACTCCGGACAATGAAAGCATTTTGGCTTCCCTCCGCCACTCCAGAAGCACCTGTTAAAGTGGACACTCCTTCCACCAGCACAGTCTGTCCAGAGGGCAAAGAAAAACTCAAACTGAAAACCCTTTTTCCTATCTACTTCACTGAAGATGAGAGCGAGCAAAAGAAATCCAATCTCGATAAAACCTATATCTGCCCAAGCTGCAAGGTCACTTTGACCAACACATTGTCGTTGGTAGCTGTAAGTTCCTGCGGGCATGTCTTTTGCAAGAAATGTGCCGATAGATTATGGCTGTCGATAAAGTTTGTTTAGTCTGCGACAAACCATGCAGAGAGAGGAATTTGGTTACTTTGGAAAAAGGAGGGACAGGGTTTGCTGGCCATGGGGATCATCTTGAAGCTACTGATTTCAAGCATTTGGGAAGTGGTGGTAGCGGCTTGGGGCTTGTAAGACCTGCAGCTAAGACATAAACAAGAAATTTGAAACAAAGAAAGAGGAAAAAAATGATGCCACAAGTTTGATTTTTGGATAATGCCTGTTGGTTTAATTATCTTCAATAACCTTTTGTTCAGTACTTCTGGTATTAACGTGTTCAGTTTTATTGTAATCTTGTAAAATAGTTATGGCCATATCATTTTCTATTTCATGCAGCGTTGTTGGACTGGATTTATGTTTCTTTGGATTTTTAATTTATTTGCTAATCGGACTGACCAGTTGAATTGGGAACCAATAGTTTGATCGGTTCTATTGTTGGTCCGGTTCCATGGGATTAATCCAGGGTACTATCGAGTTTTTGTATTAGGAACTTGATTATTTTGTCTCTTTACTCAAAAAATGTTTTGAGTAAATTAGTTATTGTATAGAATAAAGAAATAAACTGGTGTTTTTGATAAAATTATATCAATTTTATAATTAAAAATTGGTCCTTGTACTTCAAATAAGGTATACTTGTAATTTTTAATTTTCAATAGTAAAATTAGATGAAATTTTAGTTTTTCAATAGTAAAAATGATGGGTTTGCTTTTCAATTTAAAATACAAAAATATTATTTTTTGAGTAAAAGGATAAAAGTGAAATCTGATTTTATCGCAGAGGTTTCAATGGTAATTTTACTATAATAGTCTCCTCCAATGTACTCTACATTGCCACGGCGGCGGCGCCGCGGTCTACTTCAGTTTCACCTCTCCTCGTACGTGATTATAATATTTGGTCCTAATCATTAATTTGTGAGTAAAGTTAGCTCCTTTTTCTGGGTGGGAATAGGGGAAACCTATCATATAGCAATTATTAGCAGATTATAATCATAAATCCTCTAATAATCTGTATCCCTAGTGGCAATAGCTGTCTCGTCAACGACAATTATCCGCCCCCATTTGGGTCCCACACGCCGCCGCCCACGCCAAAACGTAAAACATTAACTACAACATTTAAAAGGCAGCAACTTTAGAGCGGGAGAGAGGATAAGCTGTGAGATTTCGTGGTTTGGGTTTTTAATGGCGGAATAAACAAGCAAGAGAAAGTAAGTAGTTGTAAATGGAAAAGAAGAAGAAGAAGAAGAAACGAGGTTGTTAGAAGGAATGGCGGCGTTAGATTTCGACATGCTATGTTCCACGGTGGCTTCTCAACAAACCCAAGGCAAATGGAGGGAAATTGAAAGCTCGGGGAAGAAAACGCCGTCGGCGTCTTTGAGGATGTGGGAAGGTGAAGTTGTTCTTGATTTCATGTATGACCGCCGTGTCGCTCTTGAATCCGCCTGGTCAGTTATTTTCTCTATGTTTTGATGTTGTGTGAAACTGATATGAGCGATTAAATTATATGTTTGTGAATTACTGTGTTTTATGTTGCAGTTGCCCCTGCTACAGATTTGGGAAGAACATGAAGCGGGCTGGTTTTGGTTATTGCCTTCTTCAGGTAAAAAATAATGTGTTTTCATGGTCATATTATAATATGCAAGTTTTTTGAGGATCTTTTTTGCAACTTCTATTTATATTCTAGTCCCTGCACTTCAGTGTTATTACCAATGGTGTGCTGTATTTCAAAATTTTCTGAATTCATAATATGCTATGTTCCAGGGAACTGTTATTTCTTTCTTCTTGTTAGTGTGTTTCTCAACATCCTTGCCTTTATGGTCACCGACCGGAATTGCTTCCTGTATTTAGCCGTTGCTTTCACCGTATCTCTCGGTGCGTATTCGGGGTTCTTCCGTATGCAAATCAAAAGAAAATTCAATATTATGGTAAGAAATTTTATTATGATCATGCTTGATTCTTAGGGATTGACAAAATGTTTCATCTAGGTGTCTGAGAGACCAACTAGATTGATGCAAAGCCTGTGTTTGCATAAAATTTGTAACATGTCCCATGGTACTTACATAACAACATAATCACACGGTAGTGCGAATAGCATCATAGACATCGATTATGGTTTTACTGATATCGATACTGTTGTCGGAAATGCTTGTTTGCAGGGTACCGATAACTTGTTAGATGATTGCATCTACCATCTAATCTGCCCTTGCTGTACATTATCACAGGTTCTTGTTCCTACCAAACTGTGTTTGAACTTTTTGCTTATAAGTTTCATTCAATTAGCTTCATTTTTGTTTGGACATGGAGCAGGAATCCAGAACACTAGAGATGAACAATGTCCAAGACGGTACATGGCATGGTCGTGGTGATATATGCATAGGAAGCCACAGCGAAGGGAACAGACCATTCTTGAGCTCCACCATCCTCATCCTATATCAATTAAGATTCCGGAGCCCTGCAGCATGCAAAACGGTCTAAATGGTTTTTTCGATAAGTTCGAACACGAGAAGCTTATACGCCATGACTGCAGTAGATGCTTGTCAAAAATTGTATCTTTGTACTATACTAGTATTTCATCATTGAATTTGGCATATTGACATATGCTCTCCATTGCAGGCTTTTGGTTTTTCTCAAATGCAAAAGTTTGTTACATGATTGATTGTCTTTCCTAAATTTATGCTCCCATTGCAGGCTTTGGTTTTCTCAAATGCAAAAAGTTTGTTTAAATGATGTATTGTCTCCTAATTTCTTGCAGGGCCTAAAGGATATAATCTTTAAACATGATAAAGGAAAATGAAATGGTTTTGCCAATGTGGTAAGAATCAGACCAATTAGACTGCCGGTTCAATAGTAAGTGGTATCGGTTGAACCATCAGTTATTGATTTGATCCGATTCTGACAACCATAAAGTTCGAATGTTATGGTAGTTGGGGGAGGGGAGGGGGGGGGGGTTGGACTTCAGATTGGGCTAATGGTAGTTAGATTAGATAGCTTTTTTGGTAGATTTGCTTAGTGGTAAAAATATCATGGAAACTCTTGTACTAGGACTTAAATTATATTTTTAAGTAAATTAATTATTGTATATTAGATTAAAGCCAAATTGATCTTTTTATTAAGAATTCATCTATTTGTATTGTACGTCAACATAAGATACATGTAGTATGCCACGTGTCATTATTTGGTTATTCCATTATCCATGCTAACTTTTAACAGAAATCATCAATTTGCTATTTAATCTAACATATAGAGATTAATTTACTCTATTTTTTGAATAGAAAGATAAATACAATATGACTCTTAATAGAGGAATCTCCATAATAATTACATCATCAATCACTTTTTCCATATTAAAATTGTAATCCTGATAATTACCCAATTGACCCTTTTTGTGTGTGTTTCTCAATCAATTTGGTCGGTAACTATCTTTAAAAATATGACATTCATTATAAATTTAAGGATGGAATTAATTAGTAAAAATGATTATTTTAATTTTTTATAAACATAAATATTTTCTATTTTTAGGTATTTTCTGGTTATTTTTTTATTAAAATTTTTTCATGCTCGATCTTTACTTTGCTTTTGGTTTCTGGCCACGTTTATCTTCCATTTTTAATTTCACAAGGAAACAAACAAGTCAATAAATGAAATATCATTAATAAAAGTTAATCAAGATGCCACTTATTTATTTATTCATTTATTCAACTACTTCTTTGAATATGACTTTATAATTACATCAACCCGTTAAATCCATTCTTCAATAAAATTTTAGTTATATAAAATATTCTTTTATTAAAAAATCCCATCCACACCATTGATCAAGATACAAACTTTGAGTTCTAAGCAAAGACGAAGTTAAATGGCCCAAAATCATCTCTCTTCAAATTTAAAATTCAATCATACCCTCTCAAAAAAACATATAATTTATAATTAATCTAAAAAAAAAAAAAATTTACATTAATACATTATAAAATATAATTTTTTTTCTCCTCAAAAAAATTTAATTCAAATTTAGTCCATCCAAAAATAATTCTAGCTTTGCCTTTTGTCTTAAATACCTCACTTTGAAACCCATTATACACAATTCTAAGTGTGGGTCTTGAGTTCCATCACGTGTAGATTTTAGTCTAATATGTCAGTTTAGTATATGCACTATTTTAATTTATTTGTATTCAGTGGCGAAGCGTAGTGGAGACTCAGGTGTTAATGGTCTCTCTAAAATGGTAAAATTTTAATTTAAGCTCTTTATAATTTATAAAATTTTAAATTAGTAATAATAAAAATATACTTTGATCTACTTGAAAATGATAAAAACTTAATTTAACCTTTTAAAATTTATGAATATAAATTATTAAAATGATGAAATTATATTTTTACTATTGTAGCTTTCAAAAATTTGAGATTCCGCCAATGTATTTGTATAATTTAATTTAATCAAAATTGAATGTAATAGATGGAGAATCATATTGGGAATGCCATCAACGTCGGCTACCTAACCCTCATGTAATCTCCTTTTGACATGCAAAATTTGTAGTAGACTAGGCTGTTTTTTTTTTGTAATCACTTCATTAAAATATTTGCTTTTTCAACTCCCTCATCGATGCTTACAATGAACTTTTTTTTCTTCAACTAACACACCATTACCAGATTCCTTATCAAATTGAAACTCTAAATAAGCAACAACACGACATTCAAATTCGGTACACTATATTACCTTTGTCGTCTCTGTATTTCGTTTAACGAATAAAGATTTTTTTTACCCACTGACTCTAATTTTGTACTATCCGTTCTTCATGCAGGTGACTTGAAAGTTGAAACAGCCCAATATATTTGCAATTTGATTATCAGCCAAATCTGGGTTTTATTTACTTTGTTGCAGAGATGGCAAAATCAGTTGAAAATAGAGCTTTAAAGAAAGGTGCATGGAGTCCTGAAGAAGACAAGAAATTAATCGCTTATATTAAGAGATATGGGATTTGGAATTGGGCAGAAATGGCTAAACCAGCTGGTAAAAAAAACCCAGAAATTGATTGCTTATATTATGATTTTTGTGGGTTTTTTATGGGTTTTGTTTATTTGTAGGATTGCAAAGGTCAGGGAAGAGTTGTAGGCTTCGTTGGGTGAATTATTTAAGACCGGGAATTAAACATGGGAATTTCACTAAAGAAGAAGAAGAAACAATTATTGATTTACATGAAAAGCTTGGAAATCGGTAAGTTCTGTAACCTGATGTTTGATTTTTTGGGGTAATTGATCTTTGAAATTTAAAGACATGGGGGATTTTAGGAATTTGAAAGGGATTAATATATGAACTTGCAATTAAGTTGAATTTTTTGTTGTTGTGATGGTTTCTAATTAGTCTTTTAGGGTTTATTTGATGAAATCTGGAAATTTTGAGATTGGAGAATTTATGTGATTGTAACAGAGTTTTGAGTAGTTACTTGTGACAGAAGATAAATAATTTCACCACCGTCCGATCGATAAGGTATTAACAGTGGCAAAGCTGGAAAATTGCTTTAAAAGGCTAGAGATGCATCATAAAATTTGGGGGTCAAGGCAAATTTACCACTTTTGGGGCCAAGGTCACTGCCTGCCCCTTGTCTACGCCCCTGGGTATTAATGTATTTTCCCGGGCAACAAGTATCGCCGGTTTCGTGATATTGTCCTCCTTTGGATGTCCACTGACTCCTTGTAGCCTGAAAGTCCAACTCCGCCCTGGACCTCCTTATATAGGAGTCTATTTTGAAATAATGGTACCATTTAGACTAGTAAATTCAATGGGTTGGATTTAAATCAATTTCGGGTTTGATTCATTTTGAATACAGATAATTTTGAGTTCGGGTCATTCGGATTTTAGGATTACATCATTACAGGTTCTGGTCACTTCGTGCTTCATTTCTAGTTACTTGTTAGAGATCTTTTGGGTTTAGATCATTCCATGTTCAGGTTGTTTCGAGTTCTGGTCAAATCATGGTCAAGTTAAATAGGTTCGTGTGGTTGGCTTTTTTATGGCCAAATTAGGTTAGATTGGGTTTGGGATCGGTTTCGGATTTTTGAGTTCAGGTCAAAACTAAACAGATCTGGTACCATTAGATCTATAATGGTCAGTGTTAGTACCTTACGGTCGACAGGTCGTGAGTTATATTGCCGGTCGACAGGCCGTAACAATTTTTTTTTGCAGATGGTCAGTGATTGCATCAAAGTTGCCCGGAAGAACCGATAATGAGATTAAAAACCATTGGCATGCTCACTTGAGCAAACGTTTGAAGTACGATCTGAATTCATTACCAGACATGTCCGATGCTGAAATAGACCAATATAGCTCATTCGAAACCGATCCCCCACCAACCAATGTTCCGAATGCATTGATTTCAGAAAGCTCTGCTGCAACTTCCACCAACAGTTTACCCTCCTCGAGCTCGAATCCTAAACAGTAATTCAACGAAAAGCCAATACATTTGGTTCGTTGGACAACTTCATAGCATTATAGCCATTCATTGGTTCCATTGGACAACTTCCACCGCATAACAGCAGCCATTGCTTCATTTGTTTCAGCAGGCAGTATATAATCAGGGTAAATTGACTTCAACTTTAGATGAAAAACAAAAAGGGACATGTATGGTGACTATTAATGTTGATAGATTCACTACTGTGCATTGTTGTAGACTTGGCATTGACATTGAATGGATGCTATATATATATCATATCTGTCTTATAGCAACCAAGACTTACAGCTTCATTATTGAATGTAGGTAGATAATGAGTGAATGAATGCTTTCATGCAAACATGATCCTAAGGTATGAAATCAAAGTACAAAAATGGCAGAAACAGCTTCATACAGAGATTAAAAGCTGGAACGAGAGTTGGGTTTGGATCTTTGGACCATCTAAAATAGCCACAACTCCCTATATTAATATTGTTACATCCCTACGCGCAAATGTTACCTAACGCACGCTACAGAGTATGAGCGGCTTAATAGGCAACACTGAAATATATCACCAACCCCCACAGTAGTCTCATGTGACCCACTTCTTATGCTAAAGGATCAAATTTAGCTCACCCTAAAACAAATCTATGATTGAACTCTACAAAAGGCTCACTCAAAGCTCTTATTCATCTATAGGTCAAATCTAGCCTATCCCCGAGCCCTTATAATTGGACTCTACACAATTATCATGATGATAGATGGGCTCAAATTCATTTAATGATCTTTAAATTTTCAAGTTACTAATCCCATTGTAGTCTTGTCTTGTTTATTCCATTTATCATCCCAAAACGAGCCTATGATTGGATTCTACACAAAGATCATCATGAAAAATGGACTCGCTCAAAGCCCTTATCTATTTATGCGTCGAATCCATCTTACCCCTAAAAGAAGCCTCTATCATTAGACTTTATATAAAGGTCATAACACAGGATTAGCTGCTCAAAGCCCTCTCTATTTGAAGAGGCAAACTAACATAAGAAGCTCACTTTCTCTCGCCACCAACATTAATGGCTCTTCCCACCCTTCCTATATGAACTGTAATCATTCTAAACATAACCGATTCTACCCAACACATTTTCACATCAAGAAAAACAAAGCCTTCTTGATCTTTGGGATAACTAAAAACCAAAAAACAGAATTCCAAGAAACCATGTTTAAACTGTTATTTGTTTTCTCTTGACCTTCTCAATTTCCTCAATAACCCCCCAAAATTAGTGTTTGGTTTTCTCGACAAAGATACCAAAAAATCTTTTTTAAGACAACAACGTGCCTTAAACATTGCCCCCTCTGTCTCTGACAGTCTCTCTCTCTTTCTCTTTCCTTTCCCCCATTAAATTCTTTGTAATTTCTTATGTAACAGAGAGTATCTTCTTTTTCCTGCCCAATCACCATTTTTGGTCTTTTCAACAAGTTATATATAATATAATGTAAAAAAAAAAAGAAGCTCAAAATATCTTATTGAATTAAGCAATTGCTCCATTCCCTATCTGCTAGAAAACAACAAGACATTAACACAAACAAGTAACATTTTGAAACCCATGTTTTGTGGTTCATGTACCTTCTAAAAAACAAAAAACCCATTAAACAAAATGGGGGTTTTTCTTTTATCCGCATGGTTGAATATGGGACATCTTCACCCTTTTACTTTCACTGCAAAAACCAATCAATTTATGGCGTTTGATGCCTTTCTTTTCAGACATCTCAGCTTCTGATTTGTTGCAGTGACAATCCAAAACACTAATGGGTGTCACTGTGCTTGAAGTTGATATAGTATCCATTTTGTTTATCACCATTTCCATCACTGCATTAAAGCATATCAACAGCTTCTCCTACAAAACAAAAAACACCATTGCGTTCATTCATTACTGAAAGAAAAGGTGACCACCCTATTACCTAATAAAAAATATATTAAAAAATATTACAAAGCAAAAGTACTATTTTTGCTTGAGTTCAATCTCTAACTACTCATCTCTCACCTCCAATTATAAAAAATATTTATTGAAATAAAAGAATCAAAAGAAACTCCGAAAAAGTATCATTTTATCACCTTTTATTCAAAAACTGATAAATCAATCCTTTATACTTTACATTAAAGAGTAAACTTTTATCTCATGTGTATCTTATTATGACATTTAATGACCAATTTTTAGTAATAATAAAAATAAAATTTTTACAGAAATAATTTTTTTAATCTAATGTAACCTATAAGAGCTAAAGTATTTGTATAATCACAAAAAAACAATATGACTTGGACCTCCGTACTACTTTTACAAAAAAAAAAAAAAAAATTTGCTTACTTCATTCACATATTCACAACGCAAAATTGAAGCTTTAAAAGATGGGAATTGCAATGGGAGTAGTTCATGTGAAGCCATAAGTAAAGCTGATGCTGCAATGGTTGACGGTTTAAACTCCAACAGATTAGTTTCTACAAAACAAAACAAAACAAAAACTGGGTTTAAATTGATTTGTCATAAAAACATCAAAGAAATGATTTTTATGTATTTTTATGTTTTATACCAATGCCAGCTTGGAAGATTATATGTGTAGCTCTGTCTTTCAATGCTTGTATCAATGGTGGATCCTTTAATTCAAACAAAGATATGAAGAAACAAATAAAGGAAAAGGGTGTTATGGTTCTCATTCTCCAATTTAAACGCATCAAGTACCAAAAGCTCCATTCTTTGAATAGCTGAAGCATCAAAGATGAACCCTTCTTCTCTCTGTTTCAATGTCATGAGGGTCAAAAAACAAGACCATACTTTTAATCCAAAAATACATGTTTTTTTTACCTGGAAATTAGAGTAACAAAAATGCATGTCCTTCATCTTTGCAGCCAACGAAATACAAGCTATCACAAGTAGTCTCAAAACCCATGGATTACCTTGCTACAAAAATTTCAAGATGAAGTTTTTAAGTCCAAAAACAGGACCTTAAAGTTCCATATCTTATAAAATTCATTAACTTACAGGGATTTCTTGTTTGGAAATGAATCTATTCATGTAAGTAACAGCAAGGTATGGTGTATATGGATCAAGGTTACAACAATACTGTGCCTGGTCCAATTAAAAACAAGTTTACAACACACAAAATACAAATAATAGTTTAAAATTAGTGAAAGGGGGGATGGTGGTACCTGGAAACGAGAGACATAGCTTCTTGTCTGAAAGAAACATGGAAATCACTGGTTGTTAAACATTGTAAGTAATTCAAACTGGGCATGTGATCAGATTCTGAAGAGAAGATGGTTGAGATTGTATCGAATTGGTGTTGTTTCAAGGTTGTGAATGGATCTTCAAGATCAAAGTACTCCATTTTTTTTATGAAATTGTATGTAGGAAATTTGAGGGAAAAAATGTGAGAAAAAAGAAGAGAAGCGTTGCTTTTTGTGCTGATAAATCTTCAAGTTTGAATCTTTTACAGGCTAAGTAGCTGCCCCTCTATTTAACTTATATGTGTGTTGTGTGTGTTTTGGTTGGTCCCTGCCTCTTATTGCCCATTGCCCTTGGGAAAGAAATAAAACTGTAAAGCAAAGTTGTGGGTTACATTTTTCCTTTTTCCTTTTTTTTTTTTAACATGGGAAGTAAAAGGGTAGATGGTTGGAATTGTAATCGATTGGTATATTAATCTAGAGAAAGAGTTTGAATCGGTTGATCATTGATTGATTGAATATAGTTAAAGAAAGAGTTTGAATCGGTTGATTCATTGATTGATGGAATATGGTTAAATTAATTAGCTTAAGGTTATTTTTATAATTTTTTAATAATTTATTTAAACTAATCGAACTAATTAGTTGGATGAAGAATAAGTGAGCTGACCAATTTAATCACTTATCTGCTACAAAAACATTAATAAAACTCATTAGCAACCTGGTAAGCAATAACGAATATAGAGTCCCTTAAAAAATGATAATTTGATTAAATCACCTTTTAAAATGTATGAAATCGTAACTTAATATAATAGTAAAATTGCATTTAGACTCTTCAAAAAATTATTATTCATTTATGATTTTTTTTAAATAATTTTTTTATTTTGTCTCTGCTAATAAATATCTAACAATTTCATTTAGTGAATTATCTATAAATATTACTTTTAATCTTTTATAAAACCGATGATAGAATTATTACATTAATTTAATCCAAAACTAATTTATTGAAGCTAATAATGTCGAGAAAAGAAATGGATAACCTTTTTACTATTACTACTTCACAACATTAATCTTTTTTTACAATAATTTAATGTCACATTAGTATTTTCATCTGTCAAGTGTGTTTTAATAACTATATACCTAGATTTTTATGAAAAAAAGAAAGTCCCAAAAAATCACATATTTTAAGTGCTCCTTGTTGTACTAATTGTTGAAAATTACAACCTTTGATTTTGCAAATAAACAAGGTTATATTTTAATTTAGTTAAAAGAAAATTTTAAAAAATGAGGAAAAGTGTAGTTAAGAAGCAAAAGACAAAGTGGCCCAAAGCTAAAGCAAGCACAGAAAAAGTAGCTTAGACAACAACAATAGAGACAATTGCAAAATATAGCAAATGAAATCCAATTTTTATATCTTACACATTATAAACATATTAAATATTTAAAATTTATAAATAATGAATAAATTATATAACAAATGAAATTAATATTTTCAAATGTGTCATATTCTTTAATTTCATCCGAGTTTTATATTTTATCAAATATTTAAACTTTTATCTTGCCTTTTTTTATAACATATTCAATCAATTTAATTGCGGGTTTTTCATCCAGATTTTTTCGTTTTTTACTGATTTTAAGTGATTCGCTTAGAGGTTGGATCAAACCCTTGGTTCAAATCAATATATCGACCAATTCTCAATCCAATTATTATAGCTAACTAGTTCGGTTCCAATAACATTAAATGTTGGAGCTAAGGGTTTGAGTTATGGTCTAAAGTGTGTTTAGACACCGTAGACTAATTAGATAAAAGTGTAATTACAACACTAATAGTTTGTAATTACATCCCCTTGTAATTAGTTACAAGGAATTCTAATTCTTTAGACATATTTGGTTGGTAGAGTGTAATTACATCGTAATTCTTTGTGTCCTGTTTGATTGTATAAATTATAATTACACACCTACACGATTTTAAATTCTAAAAGAAATTAATTTCAAAATTTTAGATAATTTTTCTTATATTCAAATCCACAAAATACAAATTTATATATACTAAAATTTATATATAATCAAATTTATGAACATTTTATAACAAATAGATTCAAATTTAAACATGCATTTATCCGAATAAACAATGTTAATTCTGACAATGAATTTCGACTTATCTATGTATCTTAAATCCGCAATGATAATAACTTTAAAATTTAAATATAATTAATCTGCAATATTCAACCCATAAAAATCGATTTGAATATCCGCACATATCCAAATTTACCTCACGACCAAAATGATTAACCTCCAATGTTTGTGGCTATCTGTATAATTTGACCCTACATGAGACTCACGTGTTTGTGATAAATGTCCAAAACTATGTACATAATTTTTCATTTCTGCTGAGAAATTAAAGTTTGATGAAGTAACGACGAAGATCCATCCATTCATCAACATCAACAATTCACCAAAACGTTGAGAATCTTGTGAAACAAAAATGCCATACGACCCCACTCACTGCCAAAACACCAGTCTCAGATTCTTGGAAATTTCCTATTTCCAAAAGCTGGTTTGTGTGCCGTATCAATCAATTCAACACAACAAAACACAAAATATGAGTCATATGGGAACTAAACAAAAACATGGATGACCATGGAGTGGGGAAACTATACGGCTAATTGCATTACATGTCCTTCAACTCTCCTTTGGATTCTTAATTGGTTTCTAAATTTAGAGGCCTATTTTTTTCTTTAATATATAGAATCTATGTTACCTAGTGTCTGTATGTTTTCAATTTGACCTATATATTTTAATTAGAGCTAGCATTTAATGCTGGGGCGAAGGTAGAAAAAATTTTAGAAGGGGCAGATTTTAATAATAAATCCTTTAGGGCCAAAAGAAAATTTTACCATTATATCAATTTTAAAATGCTTAAATTCAGATTAGTCCTTGTACAGTAAAAATTAAAAATATTAGTCCAATAATTATCGTCATTGGTAGTTTCTGTTCAAAATTTTCAACTTAATATGTTTATTTTCAATCAATCATATGACAATTCTCATAAGGCCAATTGACAAATTTTGATAGAAAATACTGAAGATTTTAATGATTAATTAGGATTTTAAAATCAAAACAGTAGAAAATTTTAAATTATAACTTTTTTAAGTATAAAGATTAAATCTCAAAATTTGTCAAAGTATAGGTACTAACAACCCATTTTAACCTTCATAAATTATACATTTCCCTAGATTCACCCTAATAATTAGATTGTAATACTTTGAGTACTCAAGTAAAACATTTTAAAAATAATGATTAATATAAAATCGCGAGCGGATTTAAGAACATGTAGACAAATTAACCCGGAACTATATATGTGAGAACAAAGAAATGGACAAGTGAAGTAGCTTCGAGGACAGCCCCCTTTGGTATATTAAATTCAAACATGCCAATGCCCAATTCCTTTATAGAAAGAAACAAAGAAGATATAGATAGCAACAATGTCACAAAAACCAAATTGTTCCCCGAGTAGAGTTTTTTTTTTTTCTTTTTTGGTTTAACATTCTTGAACTTTTCATTACAAACAAAATTGTGTTCTAATAAGCTTTCATTTTCATGGCAGAGGTGACAGCTTTGGGTTCCTTGTCTTTTATATTACTTTGTTCACTCTTTTTTTGTTTTCACCCTTTTTGTTTTAAATTAACAAAGAATATGTGGGAATTCCACAGATTATAATCCCATGGTCATTGGTTGATCCTAAGATTTGATGTCATATAGCGAAGTCCCTTGATTATTAGTGTTTTCCCATAGAATATGAAACATAAATGGTTCACACAGTGGTGAGGGAGAAGTTGAGCGAAGACCTGAGTTTGGAAGATAAGACAGGGTTTTAGCCTAAAGAGAGTCCTTACCCTTGATGGTGAAGGAGATGATATTTTATAAGCAGATTTGGTCATCAACTCTTCTCAAGCCTTGACATTTGTATGCCATTTTAGGGGGCAAGATAGTTTCTTATTGAGTAGCGGTTGGGATTTTAAACTTGTATAAATTTAATAGAATCTCACATGGTATTATGGTATTCAAGCATAAGAAAGGCTCGACATCTATTTTGATAAGATTGATAGAAGAGGTTTCACGTGATGAACATGTCATGTGTCATCTCTAAAATGTTTACATAACTAATCATAACAGGAGTGGCACTAGGGGCTAGCAGGGGCTCAACTCCTTAGTCCCTCAAGATTTATAAAATTTTAAATTAGCATATGATAAAATTGCACTATATCTCCCAAAAAATGATAAATTTCTTATTTAATCCTATAAACAATTAAAAACACACAACCATCCATAAAATTCTTTGTGTGGTTGAGAATTTTTTAATCTATTTACGGTATAGCCAAAGTCCTATATTGTGATATAGATACAAGATGAGGAGGAAAAGGGATGCTGCATGGTAGTAAAAAGCATTCTTCACCCCTCACTTTGTCCCTGTGTAATATCCAATATCCCTTTCAAATTTTTTTTTTTATCACAATTACAGTTAAGTATGATGAATAATTTATCTGTATAAGTAAATAAAATAAAAACCCAAAAATTAATTAAGTTGTTTTATGCAATAGATTTATACTTCGTCCCCTTTATATAAAGAAAAATGTGAAATGAAAATATCTGTGTCTTTATATATAAAATCCAAAATATCATTTTACATACCTTTGTATACAATAATTGATATTTGATTACAGTATCAATTAGAGAATATATTAATAATATATCCATTAAATTAACCCTTACTAAAAATATGGTTAAAATGTCATAAGTCTTTATATTTTTTGTAAATTTAGAATTTAGTGCTCATATTTGTATTTCTTAAAATTTAGTTTCTCTACTTTTAAGATTCTAAAATTCAAGTTTAATTGTTAACATTTTAAAAATATTTCGTTAAATTCAAGTTCATTACATCAATTTTTTAATTAAAAAATATCATACCAATAAATTTAACAATTGGAAGTGAATTTTGAAATATAAAGGTTAGAAAAATTAAATTCTCGAAAAATAAAATATATAATTGAATTCTAAATTTGTGAATATTAATTAATGTATAAAATTATGTTGAACGGGGTGGGTCTTTAAATGGATATTTTTGATCAAGGACAAAATCATTATATATAGTGTATGTATCATTATATATATTATCGTAAAAAAAAAATGTGTATGTTATTTATGATGTTTTTTTTATTGCCATAATATGATGGGTTCTTGATCAATCATCTTCATTTATTGGGATGTAGTTTTACTGGTCTGGATCCGAATTAAGATATGATAAAATTGTATTAAACTTTTAAAAATAATAAATTTATAATTTAATTATTGTTAAAATTATAAAATTAATTAATATAATGAAAATTTGTATTTTATTTTCATTCATAATTAATTTCGCCTGCTTCAAAAGAAAACGGATTCACCTTGGGGTAGGGGTGTAATTGGTCTAAGTGAACTCAAATAGTAAATATACTAGGTAAACTCGACTTAAAATTCATGGCTCGATATTCGATCGAGTTCAATTGAACATCAATTCTAAGCTCAAGATGCAATCAAATTATTCAAACCCTAACTTGGTAAAATTATAATTAGGTTTCTCATAAATTGTAAACTTAATACGTTGATAAAATTTTATTTTAATCTCTCTAAAAAATTATGATTCATTTTTTATCTCTTAAATAATTTTTTAGTTTCGTTCAGTTAGATTCCATCGGCTACTGGAGTAAGTTTAAAGCAAACCCAACCATAGTATTCGAAAGCATGAGCAAAGGGACCCAGCCAGCTCGTCACTGTATTTTGTAAGCCCGATGGGCTTTTATTTGCATGGATAGTCCAATAAATCCCCTAAGAGCCCATGACTTGAACTTAGAGGATATTTATTAAAGAATGTTTTAAAAAGTAATCTTCTTTTAAGATTAATATTTATATAAAATTTAGAAGTAATAAATAAATTACTAATTATTATATTTAATAAATATATTATAATATATATTTAATTCTTTTATTTTAGTTGATTATTTTCAGTCGTGTATTTTTTAAAATTTGAAATTTCAATCATGACTTAAACGGTATGTCATTAAATTCATTAAATTAGTGTATACCAATTTCAAATTTTATGTGGCAATATATTATCCACATATAATGTTATATCAGCTTATTACTTTCACATAATGCTCAACAAAAATCATGTTATTTTAGTTAATAAATTTAACGGTTATCATTTTACATGGTTGAAATATCAAAATTTAAAAAAAAAAGTATAAGAACTAGAAATGATCAAATTGAAGAATAGAGACTAAATCTATAACTTATGCCTAATACGTGACTAATAGTAAATTTAACCTAACAAATTAATTGTTGTTATTTCAATCCTAACAAAAATTTAATTTTAAAAAAATAACAAATTATTTACTTCATAATTACTAATAGTATTTAGGTAATATATCAACAATAAATTAGTTGTTTTACACCTCTCTATTAACCTTTCAAATCAAATTGGTGGTCGAACATGTGAAGGTCGTAGTTCATTGCAAATCTCCAATAAGCAAAATAATAGACTGGTGGTATGATATAGGTTGCATAAGTAGAATTCGTATTAAAAATAGAAGTTTACTTCATTTATGATATTGATTAGAATAGCGTATTTTAACATTATTGCATTACTTCTATTAGACTTTGATTAGAATATGGTTTACAAATCTATAAATAGGCGTAGTCGTCTCTCCTCTTATATCATTCAAATTAACATAGAATTTTCTTTCTCTCTGCCCGTGATTTTTCCCCGAAAGGGTTTTACGTAAAATTCTATGTGTTCTATTTTCTCTCTTTCTTTGCGATTCATTTTATTATCGACGTTCAATTTCACAATATGGTCTGGACTATTTGATTAAATATATCATCAAAAAATTATTAAAAATAAAAAATGATTAAAAATCGATTATAGTATCGTTTTTCTATTAATATTAACACATACCAATATCGATTATTTTGATATATTATTTTAAATTTTTAATATTTTTAAAAGGATTCTTCTAAACTATAAAATAAATATGAAAAATATCTTGATTTTACAAAATATATAAATTAAATCAATTAAATTACAAATAAAAGTCTATCATTCAACAAATAAAAAAATACATTCCATACAATAATATCATCTCGTAAATGTAAAATACATTAGTTGGTACACATTGTTTTCGTTAATAAGAATGAAATTGGATGAAACTAATCCATACAAGTCCAAATTATTGATAGAATAAAAAATACTGAAATCGATACGAAATATGATATTAGTGAGTATCGAATATCGATTTTGAAGATGACTCTGTCAGTGTGGCTGCAACATCTAATCCGGGATTCTTCGGATAAGGTGGAGAGTGGGACTGGAAAGCAAAAAAAAAAAAAGCCATCGATGACTTTAGGGTCTGGGTTCAATTAATCACGTGTTTCTTTTTAATTTCAGACATGACATCAATAATTTGTCTTACGCCTTAATTTAATCATTACGTATCTTTCTTGTCTAAATATGATCCCACTCATCATCCTTTTACTACTTATAAAATTAAAATTTTCAACATTTTAGCCTAAAGATGTTAGCTTCGAATATCACTCAAATTATAAAAAGAAAATAATTGAATAGAGTGATAAAATTTTCATATTTTATGAGTTTCGAATTTAAGTTGGGTGATTAAATTAAAAAATAATGATGGATAATTTTTTTAAATAATGTAAAGTTAAAAAGTATATATAATTAAAAGTGTAAATGAGATATTAATCTTAAGTGTTATTCGAAAAAAAATTTTAATTTTATAATTATTGAATCAAATTCAAATTTAAGTGGCTTGAACTATGAATCAAATTTTATTTGAGCTCTTTAATATTTGATTTAAAAACTCACGAGTTTAATTAAATTTTTTATTTAATATTATAGAAAAAAAATCAAGTATACATTAACTCAATTAAATTAATTCAATTTGAATACGAGAATCGATAAAAAAATAATTAAACTTACTTAAGTAGGTTAATTAAGTTTAGAAAGGATTATCGAACTTCGACCGTAATATCTACAAGAATCAAAGGGCAATCACTTATATTCCTCTCTATATAAACCATACAAGCCCAAATCCATCTCTATGAACTCCCCCGAGTTTCCATAAAAAAAAAACTCTGTTTTCATCTCCTCTATTCAATTACCCAATCCACCCCCCCCCCCCAAAAAAAAAAAAAAAAGAAAAAAAGCTTAAATGGCAGGTGCAAGGAGGGAAATGATCAATGGCGGGAATATGTCACGGAGGATCGCCGGCCGTCCAATCCCAAGGAGGGGACAAGTGAAAGTTGCTATAATGGCGGGGATTGCACATTCTTTTGCTTCTATTTTCACTACAAGCAGTCGCAGAGCATCTCCTTCTCGTTTGTCTTAATTTATAATAAAAAGAAACACACGAATTTTTTATGATTTTGTAAAAAAAAAAAAAAACAGTGGGAGAGGGTGTTGCCTGTCCTAAAGAAAGATGTGAGCTGCTTATTATTATTATTATTTTGGGTTCATGTTCATTTCGGTAATTATGTACAGAGGCTTGTATTAATGTCTGTTTTAAATGAATTTCTGCCTTTTGGAAACTGTTTTGCATTGACACGGGTAAGACTCATTGATGATATTATAAAAATATAGGATATAGTAGAGGGACGAAAATGAAAATTTGATCAATTTGAATGATACCATTGTTGATGTTAACAAATTCATTTTATGATCAGAGTTACAAAGTAGAAATGAAGGGTGGATCAACATTGATCATAGTAATGTTATTGTTCTAAGATTAAACAAAGCTACAAAGCCCTCTGTTTATTCAAATTTGGGTGGTGTTTTGGATGTTAAATTTAAGACGCAGCTGCAAAACCATGTTGAGAATCAGCAAAAACCAAGTTCAAAATGATGGCTAATCTGACCCCTCCTTGAGCAATTCTTTTCATTACTATAGGCATCCTTGAATTGAAGTATTCATCTGCAGCCAAAAACAAGACACTATGAAGAGTACAAACACCTATGGTATATTTTAACCTTTTAAAAATTCAATTCCAATTCAATCGGTAGGAGTTCAGTAAGGACTAGAACATGATCAAATTATTGGGACTGAATCTACAACTTATGCATTATACAGGGACTAATAGAAAATTTTGACCTTGTTTTTCCAAAGCTTTAAGCAATAATATAACATACCCGCCAAGGTTTGTCCAGGCTCTACGCCTTTGTAACCCCATTTGCAAGCTAGGTTTATGCTCTCATTAGCATACCTACTCATATGAAAATGGTAGCTTTTATTAAACATATCATCAAGCAAGCAAAAACTCATATTCTATTTTCTCTGAAATTACCAGATGGGATAGAAAAAAATTTGGTTTGACCCTTCTACTATGCTAAAAAAATTTTAATTATTGTATTTTAATTAAAAAATTTTAATTAAAAAATTTTGTGATTTAATTATTGTATATTAATTTCACATAATAGCTAACTCCATTAACTATTTAGGTTAAGATTTAAATGTGAGATTTTTAAAAACAATCTTCCAATGTTAAAAAAAAAATCTATGTCAATATGATGGGTTAGAACGAGTAATTTAAAAAAAAATCATTTTAAATATGAATTGAAAAAGTTAACAAATTTGAATCAGCTAATAACATTCAAGAATAAAATTAGTAATTTTAGCTCCTAAAAAAATCAATTAAGTTAAGCCCTTCTATCTCTTTGGTTAGATGGAAATTTTTACAACTTTAGCTTCTAAAAATTAATAATTTAATTTTAATCTATTTTAGGTGATTAAATGGAAAAATTGCATTTTTATCCTCCCAAAATTTAATAATTCAATTAAGTTCTTTAAAGTTTTAACAAAAAAGTTTTTGCCTTTGGCATCCAAAAGTTTTATAATTTTATGTTGACTTCACCTTGAAGACATTGTAAAAGTAAATAGACGCCAAATTAAAATATAAAGACTAAATCTCAAGTTTAAACTTATTAAAGTACCAAAATCAAAATTTGACCTACGTTTTATAATTGATCGAAAGAGGGTAGAAATCTTACTTGTTCGAGCATGTAAGAAGATCATCACATTCTTCCCATGATGCTACATCATCAAACCAGATTCCCTATATGAAAGCAACAATCATTATGTTTAAATACAAATACTAAGCTAGAATTTGTATAGTAATTAGGGACTAAATTGAACTTACATCAGTAAAGTTCCCTACTAAGTCCTCTTGAAGGCTGTCCAAGTTCTTTTCATAGTAATCTGCTAGAGCTGTAAGGATGATCTCCCTATCCCATACCTATATATATATACACACATACACATTGTTGAAATATTTCATAAAATGTGACTAATTAAATCACTCAATTTAGCTACAAGTTTAGTTTAACCACAGACACTCACATGGTGCAGGTTAGATTTATGCCTAAACCATCGAACCGAGATGGTGTTTCCGCCTTCGTCGGTCGTAAAACCGACGTGCAACGGCTGATGGATATCTCCCATGAAGTGTGACAAGAACAATAAGGCTTCTGTCATGTTATCTGCAGGGGACAAAAGAGGTCATCCGGTATCGAATTCAAGGAAACGATAACATGAATCATGGACGAGTAAATACGATTTTCTTACATCGACGATCTGATGTTCCTTCCCTGTAGTGCACAAGCTGTGAGGTGAAGTTTTGGATTGCACCAGCAACGCACATGTCCTTCACACCATTAGTATCATGACAGTCCCCTAAAACAAAAATGAGCAAATGTGCATTATTCATACACAATCCAAGTGATCTTTTATATTATTTTATGACCAAAAAATTGCTGGGATTTCAGCTTACTGGAATACTTATACGAGCAAGCATTATCCGGAGTATCGATGAAATGAAGTGGACTCGTCCATCGATACTTATACCAATGCCGGATTTGGTCCGGCCATACGCAAAGGGACGAAAGGTCTCCATTAGCATAGTCAGGCAACAAATTTTCAACAGCTGCTGCTGCCTCAGGCTCTAAAAGACCCTATACCAAAATTTCCATACGCGGTCCATCAAATACTAATCAAAGCACAAAAAAGTACAAAAAGAGCAATTCAACGAACAGTACCTGAGCTATCCGACATGTTAAAATATGACCTTCTTTGCTCCAACCATGGGTTCTAGGCACTAAAACCAGTGCCAGAGCCATCAAGAATGAAGACAACCTCCACAACACGACCATATTCCTCAATGTCTTGTCTTTCCTGCTATTGTTTTACTAGTTTTAGCAACTCAATAACAATGGGGTTCATGTAATGTATATAAACACAATAAGTGGTCTAGATTCTCACTGTTTTTCACGTTAACTACCACAAGGTTGACCTGACATGGAAGCAAGTGGGAGCATTATTCTGGTATATGTGATGTGATGTAGATCAATGATGAACATAGAGTTAATTAATTATTAATGATGGGTGTACGTACGTAAGTTTGGTGTATGTAATAGTTTATAAGGTTAGTTAATTATATATATGGTTAAAATATGCCATAAGTTCTTGTACTTTTTGAAAATTTAGAATTTAGTCCCTCTACTTTTATTTCCAAGAATTTAGTCCATCTATTTTTCATATTTCAAAATTCAAATCCAATTGTTAATACTGCTAAACTTTTTGTTGTGACATTTTGAAATAAAAAAAAACTCACTTAATAACCATGCGATTAAAAAAATGATGTTATGAACTTAAATTTAACAAAATAATAATAACAGTGTTAATAACCGAAGCTGAATTTTAAAATTGAAAAGCAAAAGAGCTAAATTCTTTAAAATTAAAGTAAAAAGACAATTTCAAATTCTCCAAGAGTATAGGGGTTTATGAGATATTTAACCTATATAAAAAATAGTTTGATACCCTGTGCATTTGGATATATAATAGTTTGATACCTTGTGCAATTTGGTTATATTATAAACTAGTTCGATACCCTGTGCACTGCTCAGAAAAATATTATTTATTTACATGTATTTTATAAAAATACTGAAATCACATGACAAGAATATTTAAAAACTATATAAAAATTGAATTTTCGTAATCACATGTTAATAACAATTAATAAAAAATTATTTCTAATTTTAAATTAGTAATATAATGTTTTTTATTCACGTAATTAAATTAAAATATTGAAATCACATCACAAAATAAAAATAAAAACCACATATAAAAAATTAATTTTCATAATCACATGTTAATAACAATTAATAAAATTTTATTTATAATTTTAAATTATTTTTTATTCATCATATTTTTTTTACCATCCATATTCAGAGATTGTGACTGACCTTTTCAACATTATCTTCTTTAAATTTTAAACCTACATTCTTTTTAACAATGTAATATGCTTTACTACTGCACACGATACTTATAAAATCTACACAATATGCTTTGGAGAGAAATCGAGATATCATTTCAAAAAAATTTTAAGGGATGATGTGATCGGAACTGGTGGGACAGATAAAGGGATGATTGGAACACCTGTTCTAAAAAGGGCTTCGTTAATGAGAGTACCAGTGTGGCTGCTACATCTAATCGGATCCGTTGGATAAGGTGGAGGTAGTGTGAGTGACAGGGACAGGGTAACTAAAGTCTAAAAGCCATCGATGACTTTAGGGTCTGGATTCAATTCATCACGTGATTTTTTTTATTTTTTTAATTTCAGACATGACATCAATAATTTGCTTTATATAAACAACAATCTTAAACCTTAATTTAATCATTATTTTATGAAGATTAGCATCCTTTTTGTCGTCTTGTCTAAATATGATCCAATTCATCAATTTTTTTATTTATAAAATTAAATTTTTCAATTTTTTATTTCGGTATTGATACCAACACATAATTTTAATTATTTCCTCTTTTGAATTTTTAGTAATTTTTTTAAAAATATTGGGTAAAGACTGTTGGGTGCAAATTATCACTCAAAATCATAAGAGAAAATATTGAGGATAAAAAATTTAGTATTTTTTAAAATAAATTGTTTAAATTTTATAATAAAAGAAAATATCCTTGAAAGAGTCTACTTCTCATTAAATCAAACATCGATATATACATACATGTATATATATAATTCTCTTATGTTTGAATATGTTCGACAAAACAAAGATAACTTGAATTTTTTTACGTCAAGCTGGTTTTGTCTTCTATATATAATTTTATTTCAAATAAATTAAATAATGAAAATTTAAAAAAGTAATATAATTAGAGACGTAAGTGAGACATTGATTGGTGTTTAGGTATTATTCCAATTTGATTCAAAAAACTCGAATTCGATACAATAATTATTGAGTTGAACTCAAGTACGATCAAGCAGAATTCAAGTACTTTAGTACTTGATTCAATTAGTTTGTGAGCTTAATTAAGCTTTTCATTTTAATAATTTTTTATATAATGAAATTATGTTTTTACCTTATTATATAGAAAGAGCTTAAGGGTGTAAATAAGAGGTGGTTTGCAAGAGCTATTAAAGTTTGATTTGAAATAAAAACTTTGAATTTGATTGGTAATTATTAAGTTGAGCTCGAACTTGAGCAACTTGAACTATTGATTGAGTCAAATTCGAACACTTTAGTACTCGATTCGAACAACTCATGACCCTAATCAAGCTTTTCATGACCCTAATCTTGAGTATAAAAACTGATTAAGTTTGAAGTTAAATATTGAATTTCGAATAAAATTCGAGCTAAAACTCAGCACTATTTGAATTAGATTACCCCTAAATATTATATATAACAAAAATGATGCCAAAACAACTCTAAATTTTGAAATTTTATAAAAATAACGTTAATTTAAATATTAAGTGTTTTTTTAATGAAAATATTAGTGTTTAAGAAACTCATTTCAACTTGTGTTGATCAAAATTTTAAGTTATCATGTTAAAAATAAATAAATTATCATTTATAAAAATAATTTCATATTACATACATTATTTAAGAATTAATTTAACAATAATCTAAAAATATCTTCTGGTCAAAATCCAACATAGAAAAGTACACTAACGCCAAAATGTCAGTACAGTCAAAATCTGTGGGCATGACCGTAATATCTACCAGAATCAAAGGGCAATCATTTGTATTCCTCTCTATATAAAGCATACAACCCCAATTCTAACTAGTTAACTCACCTGAGTTTCCTTCAAAAACCTCTCTGTTTTCATCTCTGTTTCAATTACCCATCTTCGCCAAACAAACAAAAAAAAAAAAGCAAAAATGGCAGGTGCAAGGAGGGAAATGATCAACGGCGGGAATATCTCACGGAGGATCGCGGGCCGGCCGATACCGAGGAGGGGACAAGTGAAAGTTGCTATAATGGCGGGGATTGCCCATTCTTTTGCTTCTATTTTCACTGCAAGCAGTCGCAGAGCATCTTCTTCTCGTTTGTCTTAATTTATAATAATAAAAATCGGTTTTTTGATGATTTTGTAAGGAAAAAAAAAAAAAAACAATGGGAGAGGGTGTTGCCTGTCCTAAGAAAGATGTGAGCTGCTTATTATTATTATTGGTTCATGTTCATGTCTGTAATTTTGTACAGAAGCTTGTATTAATGTCAGTTTTAAATAAATTTCTGCCCTTGGGAAACTAATTGCCTGCTTCAATTCCGATTTTATTTAAATTGAATCTATAAAGAAAAATTCGAGTTCGGAGTTTTCAACTGCTCAAAATATTAATAATCGATGAGGATGATGTGTGTTTGAACAAAATTCCATCATAATATATTTTTGAAAAATTTTAATTAAAAACCTTGTAAGTCCAACTTCAAATTTGATTAAAAAAATTCCACTCTTAATATAATGAGAAGGTTATGACGGTTTATAACAGTTCACTCAGAGTGAAAATGTCTTGACCCAATTTTTCGGTGTTCGTAAGCTTTTGTATGATAGCTCTCGATATGTGTCATTCATGAATTGGCATTAGATTCTCTACAAGTTAGTTAATCTGTACTGTTGTCATAGGTTGGTTTCAGTAAATATGGTGTGTGTCTCGCATTTATCGAAAAATTTACAAATATTTAAGACAATAATAAACAAATAGTTGAAGAAGGACCAAAACAGGCCTAACCTCATGATGAGTAGGTAAGGCTTGTTAATGTAAATTTTAGGAAAATGCGGCTTCAATGTCATTACAAGGAGAGCCAGCACGTCACGATGTCACGACGTGTTGTCTTATTTGGTAGTCTCGTTTTAGACTTCAAGTGGATTGTTTCTCCTAATTAGACTTTGATTATTGCAGGGATATTTTAGTATAATTAGAACTCTAATCTAAGCCTATTTAAGGGGTCATTATATCCCTGTTTAGTTATGTCAATCAATAAGGGTTTTTCTTTGAGGGTGACAAATGTAGTCGAATACGAGTTTTAGTGAGAGTTTTCATGGCAACTGATACGCCATAAAAGTAACATGTTTATAATCTCATTCTTGATGCGTTTTTGGATGATTTATTATGTAAATTAGTGAATTTGATGCTCCTAATCCTTTAAATTCATATTTCTATACTTAGGTGAGCATAGAGGAGTGAAAGGAGCGAAAAACGAGCCAAAATGGACAAAAAGTGCTGTTTTCAGGATCCACACGGCCTGGGCATTTCCACATGGGCTGGCCACACGCCCATGTGCCAGCCCGTGTCAATTTCGCACCCTGATTCCCAAACACGCAGAAAAACCCATTTTTTAGGCTTTCTGAGCATTCTAAAGTCTATAAATACATATTAGGAGAGGACCTAAGGGAGCACGCGGAGAAGAACGAAGAAAAGACTCAAAGAACGCTACCGAATTCAACTCAGAAGCGAATCTCCTTTAAGATTGAAGATCTCCATTCAATTTCCTTAGAAGTTTTATTGAGTTTCTTTATGTCTTGTTGTTATCCTAACTTTGAGATGATTTTATTTCAGATTATGAACTAAATTCCCTAGATACCTAGGGAAAATGAAACCTAAGATGAATCTTATTATTTGATTTCTGAATTACATGATAAATACTTGATTCTTGTTCTCAGTTATGTATGCTTATTTCGTGTTTTAATATTTTCAAGATATTAATTCATGTTTAATGTGCTTACTTCAGTGGAGCAAAAGTCCCTGTTTAACAGTAGATCTAACATAATTGAGTGGAGTTGCATGCAATCCTAGAAATAGGACAACATAAATCTACCGGATTAGAGTCAAATCTAATAGGGAAATCCATAAATCGAATTAATGCGATAATAGTGGTTTTAATTAGAAAGAGATTTCAATTAATCAACCTAGAATCAATTGTTTTTACTCTCGAAAGAGATATTAACATAAATTTAGGGATTTCTACGGATCAAGACACAAGTGAATAAATCGTTTAATTCAGATTCAGAATAATAAGTGAAGTCTAGGTGAATTCTTTCCTGGGTATTGTCTATCTCGTTGGTTTTATTCGATTATTTTCTTAATTTATTCTCTGTTGCGTTCTTAGTAATTAGTTTAGTTAATTTAAGATTAAAAACAATCATCCCAATTTATCAGCTAAATAAGAGAAAAACAGTAATTACTAGTACTTTTAGTTCTCGTGGATACGATATTCCCTACTCACCATAGCTATACTATTGTTCGATAGGTGCGCTTGCCTTTGTCTAATTATAGTTCGTATAGTGACCATCAGTAACTATGAAGAGAATTTCATTCCCGAGTTAGGCCTTTGTTTTTGGGGTTTAGATTTGTATGTTTAGTACAATTAGGTTTATTTTCTCTATATTGTATTATTATCTATTTACTCATTTAGTGAAAAGTTATACTTCTTTTACTCGTAGTTTTTTTTTTTCCTTTTTGAGGGTTTTCTATATAAATTATGTATTCGTTCCTCTTCACTTTTATTAGCTCGTTGTTTATACGAGTCGATCCCAACAACAAAATTTTGATATTGATCGTCATGTTAAGGGAATAAACACATATAACGTGTAAATGACAAAGCGGTTCCATCAATGGTCTAGTTTTGTGAAATCTTAGGCTTCTAGGAGTCTCATCTAGTTTCTTTGGTCAAAAGAGTTAACCCGTGAGGCACTGGTATAACACTTGTATAAAGCATTCCAAATGAATCAATTTTTTAAAGCTCTACTATTATAAATACACTACACTCACAAGTATACATATAAATACATGGTTGAGTGATTATAATGTAGATAATTTAAATTTAGTTTTTATATTTTAATTCAGATGATTTGATCTCTTTAATTAATTGACACCATTAATTATTATTAATTAATACGATTTATTGATGAGATTATAAAAAATTATAAGATGAGATAATAGAGCCAAAATAGTAAATTTAGTTGATACTATTGTTGATGTTCAAAGTTACAATGTACAAATGAATGGTGATCAATACTGAACATACATACATAAATAATGTCATTCTGACTTAAGTAAAAAAGTAATCAATGATAGTTGAGATCAGACAAAGCTACAAAGCCCTCTGCTTATTCAATTTTTGCTGGTGTTCTGAATGTTAAATTTAAGTTGCAGCTGCAAAACCTTGTTGAGAATCACCAAAAACCGAGTTCAAAATCATGGCTAATCTGACCCCTCCTTGAGCAATTCTTTTCATTACTATAGGCATCCTTGAATTGAAGTATTCATCTACAACCAAAAAAACAAGACACTGTTACCTTCTGGTCTTGTATTATATGTAAAGTTGTTGTAGCCTAGTCCATGTTCTCCAAATTGTTAATTCTTAGTCCCCTATATTTTTTCGAATTTTAAAATTTCAGCTTTGAAACTCGCTTTTCTACAAGTAATATGTGAAAATAATAAGTTAACATGACATTACGCATGTGATAATATATTTACCGTATAACGTTTTGTGAAATAACAGAATATAACTACCGTTTTGGTTAGGATTGAAATTTTAAAAATTTTAAAGTATATGTAGGGATTGGAAATATCAAATTAAAAGTATAGGGACTATATCTATAACTTATACATTGTACAAGGACTAATAGAAAATTTTAACCTTATTTTTTTCAATGCTTTAAGCAATAATATAACGCACCTGCCAGTGTTTGTCCAGACTTTACGCCTTTGTAACCCCATTTGCAAGCTATGTTTATGCTCTCTGTAGCATACCTACACACAAGAAAATGGTTTAGGTCAATTTTTGCTTTTGGTTCCTCGACTATGCTAGAGTTTGTGATCTAGTCAATGTATTTTAATTTGGATCGAGTATTTTTTTAAAAATTCACTTCAGATTTTTAACCAAAATAGATAATATTATTAATTATGTGAGCTAACTATTAACATTCAAGGAGCAGGCAGCTGACCCTTTTGGTTAAATGAAATGAATTGTAATTTTAGCTCATCCCAAAAATTAATAATTCAATTTAAATCCTTTTATCTCTTTGATCAAATGAAAAAATTGCAAATCTAGCTCTCTTAATTAAATAAAAAAATTACATTTTTGGTACTCCTCCTAAAAAATATTAATTCAATTTAAGCTCTTTTTAAGTTTTAATAAAAAAATTTTATTTTGGCCCCTTGAAATTTTATAATTTTATCTCAACACCCAATACAAAATTCCTGACTTCACACCTCCTGGCATTATAAAAGTACAAAGACTAAATTAAGGTATAGAGACTAAATCTCAAATTGGAATATATTAAGGACCAAAGTCAAAATTGAGCCTACGTTTTATAATGGTTGGAAAGAGGGTAGAAGCTTACTTGTTCAAGCATGGAAGAAGATCATCACATTCTTTCCATGATGCTACATCATCAAACCAGATTCCCTATATGAAAACAACAATTATAATGTCTAAATACAATACTAAGCTAGAAATAGTATAGTAATTGGGGACTAAATTGAACTTACTTCAGTAAAGTTCCCTACTAAGTCCTCTTGAAGGCTGTCCAGGTTCTTTTCATAGTAATCTGCTAGAGCTGTAAGGATGATCTCCCTATCCCACACCTATATATAAACAGTTGCAATATTTCATAGATATTGTTAGAGTAAAAGTAACATGAATGCCTTTGTATTAGAAGTTAATTGTATTTTGCTTCTTATACTAAAAAAAAGGACAAATTAGTCCTTGTACATTATATTAAAAAGCAAACAGATTCTTTTTATTAAAAATTCTATCCATTTTTCCTCTTAAAAACTAGCATGGTTGACAGAATAACCAGACAGTTACATACATGTATCTTATTCTAACGTATAATGATCAGTTTTTAATAGTAAAAATGGATAGAATTTTTAACAGAAGGACCAGTTTGCTATTTAATCTAATGTATAGAGATTAATTTACCCATTTTTTAAGTAAAGGAGCAAAATGCAATCCACTATTTTAGCTATAAGATTAGTTTAACCAGAGACACTCACATGGTGCAGATTAGATTTGTGCCTAAACCAGCGTACTGCAATGGTATTTCCTCCTTCATCGGTCGTAAAACCGACATGCATCGGCTGATGGATATCTCCCATGAAGTGCGACAAGAACAACAAGGCTTCTGTCATGTTATCTGCAAGGAACAAAACAGGTCATTCGATATCGAATTCAAAAGAAATGATAACACGAATCGCGGACGAGTCAATACGATTTTCTTACATCGACGATCCGATGTTCCTTCCCTGTAATGCTCAAGCTGTGAAGTGAAATTTTGGATTGCACCAGCAACACACATGTCCTTCACACCATGAGTATCATGACAGTCCCCTAAAAAAACAAAAATGACCAAATTTGCATCATTTAGACACAATTCAAATTATCATTTTATAACCATTGCTGAGATTTTCGGCTTACTCGAATACTCATACGAGCAAGCATCATCCGGAGTATCGATGAAGTGAAGTGGACTCGTCCATCGATACCTATACCAATGCCGGATTTGGTCCGGCCATACGCAAAGGGACGAAAGGTCTCCATTAGCATAGTCAGGCAACAAATTTTCAACAGCTGATGCTGCCTCAGGCTCTAAAAGACCCTATACCAAAATTTCCATACACGGTCCATCAAATACTAATCAAAGCACAAAAAAGTACCAAAAGAGCAATTCAACAAACAGTACCTGAGCTATCCGACATGTTAAAACATGACCTTCTTTGCTCCAACCATGGGATCTAGGCACTAAAACCAGTGCCAGAGCCACCAACAATGAAGACAACCTCCACAAGACGACCATATTCCTCAATGTCTTGTCTTTCCTGCAACTCAATAACAATGTGGTTCATTTAATGTGTATAAATAACACAACAAACATGTGGTCGTTGTGTGTACGTTTAGGTTCCGACTGTTTTTCACGTTACCTACCAAAAGGTTGACCTCACATGGAAGCAAATGGGAGGATATTCTGGTATATGTGATGTAAGGTAGATCAATGATAAACATGAGAGTTAATTAATTGTTAATTTCCTTGTCTTCGAAGAGTTGAAAAAAGGGATGAATGATTAGTGTACGTAAGTTTCTTGTATGTAATATTTTATATAAGGTTTCAATATATACAGGCAGTACAGTGTTTTAACTTTACAAATCTATATAATTTTTTAAATATAAATTAAAAACACTTGTTTGCCTCGTAACTTTGTGAAACCAAAAAATTCACCGAATATTTGTCAAATAATTATTCCCTATATATCAAAAAGGAAACGAATTAATGCATCGGTATGGCCTTAAGTTGATACTTGTAAGCAATTGCATCGAGTTATGGGTGAGTTGAATTTCGTTTACGTGTGAATTTCAGGTCAGGATAATGAAAGTTGCTACGCCAAAGATTGTTCCATAATGGGGTGCCTTCCAATTAGTGTTAATTTCTACTAATGTCCTGGAACTATAGTTTAAATTCTAAATTGGTCCCAAACTCGGTGGTGGAGTAGGGGTGGGGTGGAGCTAGGAGAAGGGCCTTTGTCCCTTGGTTAAATGAATTACAATTACTTTTAATTATTTTTAAATAAAATTTAAATATTTATTAAAAATTCTTTCAACTTTTTTTTATTCATTAATAACGTGGCGAACTGTGGTATATTGATGATCCACAGATTTCATGTATTGACAGTGCAATAAATATAATCTCAAGAAAAATTATTTTTTTAGCCTGTCCTTAAAATTAATGATTCAATTCCAGCGTTTTTTTCTTTTGGTTAAATAGAAAACTTTTAGGTTAAAATATGTCATAATCTCTATACACTTCGTAAATTTAAAATTTAATCATTATATTTTTATTTCTAAAATTTAGTCCCTATACTTTTTAGTTTTTAAAATTTAGGTCTAATTGTTAATGTTGTTAAAATTTTGTTAAATTCAGATTACAATGTCAATTTTTTAGTTATGTTGCTACCAAATGAGTACTTTTTTTTTAAATGTCAAGTCAATAAATTTAACAAAAAAATTAACAGTGTTCATAATTGGATATGAATTTTAAAATCTGAAAAGTAGAGGACTGAATTCCTAGATATAAAAGTACATGGACTAAATTTTAAATTTGTGAAGAGTACAAAAATCTATGACATATTTTAACCAATTTTTTATTTTGCTTTCCAAAAGTTTATATCTTTTAAGACTTTTTAGTCTCTTGGTTAAATGAAAAAAAAAAAAAAATTGGCCCTTCTTAAAAACTAATAATTTAATTTAAGTTTTTTAATATAAAATTTTATAATTTTTATCTCGGCCTTTAACACAAAAAATTTGTCTTCTCTTCCAATCGAATTTTCAAAATATTAGTATCCTATGAGTCAAGTCTTCTTATTAGCTAATCAATAAATTTAAGTGTTAAAATGCATTCTCAAATATGACAAATAAAAAATTTAAATCACTTGGATTAAATTATAAACACGTGAATACCTACTACGTAGATAATTTTGATCTAATTTATTTCCTTTTGAAAGAAAAGGAATTAAATTTCTTAAATGTTTTTAATAATATTTTTTTAACTCGTTATATCTAAACTATCCATATAATCAACACATACATATTTAAAATTTGATATACATGTTTTAAATATTGTGTACGTTAGATCTAAACTGATTTTCAATGTCTAAATTGATGGTTAAGTCGATAAAAGAACTTTTTTGGATACATTAGCCAAAGATCAAAATATATAAAAGGAAAAAGGAAAATCCAAAAGAAATAAGAACGAAGCTCTAAACTAAGGAAAACTATGGATGGTGCTGATGAATTAGAGCCTTAGCTTTCTTTATCGTCCACCTTAGAGTGTCATCTTCCTGGTTAGACCGATCAATGACTTGAATTAGGTCCTTCAATGTGTTGATATCATCCATTAGTGGTTTATGAGACCAATGAATTGAACAGCTCTTCCTATCCTAAGATGCACCCTATTAATCTACCTTTGTGATTGGGAGCACAACGTGAGATGCCTTTTTTGGCTGCAATTACCAAAACATTCCTTAGTACTAGTAATTTCCTAAACCTTCCATTATTATGTTGAAATCTTCCTTGATATGAAGTACCCAAGCCGACTGTGATATGATAGGAATGGTGTTTCGTTGCCTTTCCATTATGTTGTTATTATTCTCTCTCATTAAGCTGGTTGAAACTCACTCCCTTTTAGCTATTTTCGATATTTTGATATATTCATCTTCTTATCTGATGATCGTTTATTATTTCAGAATGATTGAATACATATTTAAATTATTAATTATGTTAGTTTTGACGGTTGATATACTTATAATAGAAGTGTTTATAAATCTGACAACTCAACCCATTTTGGATAGATTTGAGCTTAAATTTTACAACCTGAACTAATTTGGTTCTCTTAAAAATAATAAAAATTCGATTTAATCTTTTGAAAATGATAAAAATATAGATTATTTAAATAGTAAAATCGTAAAAATTTAATTTTAAATTTAATCCTTAAATAATATTTCTACTTTCGGATCTATTTCTAATATAAAAAATTAATTCATACAAGTTACAATATGATACATATAACAAGCCTATCAAATTATTCTATCAATTAGACTAGTTTTAACGGGAGAACGGATGGTTTTGTTTTTTTTATTTCATTTTGCACACATCTGTGCAAAAGTGATAGTTTTACCTGCAACCGGCACCTCTATCTAAATATCAATGGACTTTTTACTCGGATAAAGCTCTCTTTTATTTCACATTTTTGCTTGTAACCCATTTTTTCATCAATCAAACAATTACAGAGCCGAATTGAAAGAAACAAACATGAAAGCAGTGGTGATAACTACAGCAGGTGGCCCAGAGGTGCTGCAATTGCAACAAGTAAATGACCCAGAGATCAAAGACGATGAAATCCTCATCAAGGTAGAAGCCACCGCATTAAACCGGGCCGATACTTTCCAAAGGAACGGTTCCTACCCTCCTCCAAAGGGTGCAAGTCCTTATCTTGGTCTTGAATGTTCTGGCACAATCCAAGCTGTTGGCAAGGATGTTTCTCGCTGGAAAGTTGGAGATCAGGTAATCCAAAAAATCCCACTTTTAGCAAGTATATTTCATGTGGGTTTACTGAAAAAAGGTGTGATTTTTACATGCATGATCCGCTTTTTTTCTTTTTTGGTGAAATTGGGATTGTGCTATGTTTTATGGGGATGGAACTTCAATGGGTTTTGCTTGTTATATTATATGCAGGTCTGTGCTCTTCTTAATGGAGGTGGATATGCTGAGAAAGTGGCGGTTCATGGTGGACATGTACTACCAATTCCACCTGGTGTTTCACTCAAAGATGCTGCTGGTTTACCTGAAGTTGCTTGTACTGTTTGGTCCACTGTTTTTATGATGAGTCGCTTATCTGCTGGGGAGACTTTCTTGGTAAAACTCTATATCCACTATGTTGTCTATGCATCATTCAATGTCGGCCTAGTTCGATACTGCATCATTGAATCACTAGTGTAATCTCAGTTAATCAAAATGGTCATCTTTGATTATCTTAGGATCTTGTATATCGAGCAGTATGTGCCAAATTTCGCCTCTAATATCTACCGAGTCGTCAGCTGATCTTTTGATTAGAAGCTTACATGAGTTTCATTCTAGTATATTCTAGGTGCGAGGTCCATGTTCAAGTACTTGAGTGTTTAATTAGTAGTTCTTTGTCTTGACATTTATCCACAGAGACCATCACTGAAATTTAGTGCTTCACCTTAACAAACATTTCGATGCGTGACCTGACTTGTTCATGTAGCTATATAATATATGATCCCATCCATCGCTCAAGATGTAATCTGACTGCTATTAGAATTTCAGGTCCATGGCGGTTCTAGTGGAATTGGCACTTTTGCAATTCAGATCGCTAAGAACAAAGGAGCAACAGTATTGGTTACAGCAGGTCCACCTGCAATGTTGATTCTGTAGTAAATTTCATGTCTTCATTTTGTTCTTATATTTAGATGTGGTCATGTTGATCTTCAGGGAGTGAAGAAAAATTGGCTTTCTGCAAGAAACTTGGAGCTGATGTGTGCATCAATTACAAGAGAGAGGACTTTGTTGCACGTGCTAAGGAAGAAACTGGAGGGAAGGGTACGGTCCCGAGTTTTTATAGTTACATCTTCTCAGCATTTACACAGCCAATTTAAATTCTCGAATGTCTCATGGCAGGTGTTGATGTAATTCTGGATTGCATTGGAGCATCCTACCTTCAACGAAACCTCGACAGCTTAAATTTTGATGGAAGGCTTTTTATTATTGGCTTCCAGGGTGGAGCGGTCACTGAAATTAAACTCAATACTTTACTTCCAAAGCGCCTCACGGTGCAAGGTAATAGAGAACATAAAGAAAAAAAAACAAAGAACATGCATCTCCATTGATTCACCCACCTCTCCCAATGCTTTCATTTTTCTGAAATAGAGATTTGTACTGCTCGTAGTTTCATGTAATGTTTACATATGTTGCATCTGCTGCTAAAATTGTTACGACTGTAGTGGGCATATTGGAAGCATGCCCTTTTTAGATCATAGACTATTATAGATTTATGTAAATTGATATTTTCGTATTCAGGAGCTGCTTTGCGACCAAGAAGTACCGAAAACAAAGCAATGGTTGTCAGTGAGGTGGAGAAGAATGTTTGGCCTGCAGTTGCAGCAGGCAAGGTGAAGCCTATCATTTACAAATCTTTTCCCTTATCTGAGGCTGGGGAGGCTCATCGGCTCATGGAAAGTAGTGAACATATCGGGAAGATACTACTTGTTCCATGATTGCTGGTAAGGGCCTTGTCTTCTAGAGGGGAAATGGTTTGTATTTTATGATAAAATGAGACACTTATGAATCATGTATATGTAGTTTATTTTGCCTGATGTCCTTGTGGCCTAATTTAATCTTTTACGAAAATGAAAATCATGCAAAAGTCAAAAACTGATATGTTCTGAAATTTTTTTATTACTTTGAAGTGGCACTTATTTGAGAAAAGATATAATCAACTAGTTTCTGTGTTATCAATTGCATTTAGTTCAGCTCAAAACTTATAAATATGAAAAAAAAAAAAAAGGTCGTATGGGATTTTAGTCACTACATATAGCTTCAATGGCAAGGGTTTTCAGCACACCAGGGCAAGGGTCACCGAGGTTTGCGGTGGAAACAGGTACCGAGCACTGCTCTTCACCAATGCAAGCCTACAAATTCAACCAAGGATGCAAAAGAAACTTGCTCAACTATTTACAGATTCGCTTATGCACAAATACAGAAAGGTACCATAGAAGTACTATGGAGGTTACTGCACTAAGAGTAAGATTGTATTTTGGTTACTACACTAAGAGTCAGATTGTATTTTGCTTTCTCTATTAAAAAAACTAGCAAATTAGACCCTGTACATTAGTTTAAAGAGCAAATTGGTTTTTTCTATTAAAATTTAGTATAGTTGATGGGTAGAAATGGATGAAATTTTTAAGAAAAAAATCAATTTGCTCTTTGATCTAATGTATAGTGATTAATTTATCTTTTTTTTTTAAAAAGGGGGGGGGGGGGGGGGGGAGGGGGGAATTGTAACCGATTTCTAGTATAGAGGTCTCTATGATACTTTTACCAAAAGGTAACATATATGAGAGCAAAGAAAGGTTCTTTCTTACCTTCTGAACCATTGGTAGAATGTTAGCATGACAAGTCCCTACACTGAATGCACCACAATTTCCTTGTGGAGATCCAAAACTAGCAAAGTTGATTGAAGTAATGTGCCAACCTTGTTCACAGGTCAGTCGAGCTTCGGGACTTCTAGACCCGAAGCCCATGTTCAGTATCCAAAAGTCAGCTGGCTGAGGATCATCCTCCGATACGAATGAACAAATCTCTTGACCGGTTCTTGTCAGTACTGAAATCTTTGTAGGGTCACCACCAAGCTCTTCATGAAGTACTAATAGGTTCTGACCTGGATGTACCCAAGAGCGTGGGACTTGATATCTGGACAGCATGGATACATCAAACCCAGAACTTCACATATAGGATCTGAATCGAATGTATTCATAAAACTTACAATGTTTGAGCAGGTTCGCCACAATTCTTTTGACATTTTGTGGAATCATATTCTCCTCGGTAATCACAGTTCTCGGTACAACCTTCGGATGGTGATAGATAGGCTGGCCAGTATCTGCCTATGCTCTGTCCATTGACCCAAGCTTGACCTTTCCCCATACTAGTGAGATTTAAGGCCAAAGGACCGTTGCCTTGAGGAGTAAGGAAAGAAACCTTAAACAAAACATCAGGGGATGGTAATAAAAGGTTTATAACAGAACCAAAACTGCTTCAGTGAAATGGAACAAAAAGAGTTATACACTGAAGCGGGGAAGAAGCAGACCTTGTACCAAATAAATGTCTTGTTGATAGGTGGAACACTCCCCTTTATCCACACTGAACTATTTGCATGAATTACTTTATCTAGTCCAAGGTATTCTCCCTCAAGTCCCACCTGATAATTGTGATTAACAGCATTATAACACTGAACCGAACATAACTCCTTTGCTCATTGGCTGCTATAACATTCTTATCAAAACTTGAACTCATAGGGAAGAAAATATATTTACAGATGGAACCAAATATGCAGTGTTCGGTTATAAAACGAAAAAATATATAGGCATTTTGGAACTACTAGAGATTGACACCGTTTCAGTACAAGGTCTTCTTAACACAGTAACATACAATTTGATCATGATGGTCTGCAGATTTTAACCTGATAGGTCCATTCTTCAGCTGAAACATCATATTTGTTATTCCATGGATCAATTAGAACCACTGAAAAGATTCCTGCCCCTTGAACATCGAACCACGGACCAAAATTCTGAAGCATATAGAAGCAGAAAACGAGTTAAAGTTGGTAAGCCTCCATCCATGATACCCAAGACATCTTAATCAGATGCCTTAAGATTTAGAAATGCTCCAGAAAGTTGCAGAGATTAAAGCAGAAAGAGGGTTTAGAACTGAATATTTAGAACAATGATCAAGTCATAGTTTCGATACCTGTAGACCAACCATCATGCTCAAAATATCCAATGTATTGTTCCCTTCAACAAGACTAATTTTCTCATTGATTGAAAAGCTGGCATCATCATGATTACCATATCCAAAGCTGTAGAAAATGTAGAAAGATCAAAGGAACATCATATGAAAAGACTAGTGACAATTTAAAATTTCAGCTTCAAAGTCGGCATTGAAGAGTGCGTGTAGAGATGTCGGGATTGAACATGAGAACATCAAACATGATGAATAAAAGCAGTAGACACTAGACACAGTATTTTCAACTGCTATCAGTACAATGATTACCAACAAGCTTTTTGTTGACAAAAATAAGTGCCGCATGTCCCAGACTTTCGATAAGCAGGAAGACCTCTTTCGATTGACCAGGCATGATATTTATACTGCCAATACAATGAAGCATTATCAAAAACAAAGGTCACAGATTCTATAATCAATGAATGTACTATGTCATTATTGATTTGTGCTTATTTTCCTTTCTGCTTATTTTCTGGTTTAGAATGTAGCATTGTTATCGCATCAACCATGCTTACTCTATTGAACATTAATCTGCTACAACAATAAACAACAGTGATTTACCTTGTTGTGTACCATAGGTAATCGCTAGTGTCTTTTGTCGTATTAATCTGCTCCAACAAACGCGATTCCGTAAATGAGTTATTGCCCCAAACACCTGGTTTTTCCACATACCAGCTCCATGATGTTGCTGACAATATTAACTTATTAGCAGTTGTTGTATGAGCCAAAATTCTCTGAGACACAACCTTCAATCAAGATAAACAGTGCCAGGAACAAGGTTAACGGCATAATACCGATTGGAAACCGTAAGGAGATATGTGTTAGAATCAAACAAATAGTTATAAATAACAATTTGCAAGAAAACAAAGGAAAAGATCATGAAATACCTTTGCAGTGTTAAAAATGACATTCTTACAGTCTGGATTGGAAGGATGCTTACGGACCAAGCCGGAAGGAAGTACAAGTTTCCATTAAATGTAACATTTGCATCAAGTTCGCTGTCATAATTTGCAAGGAATGCTGCACATTTATTGGAGGACTTATAGTAGATATGTGCCTGAAAAGTTGAAAACAAAGAAGGTATGGATATGAGCAAGTAAATGGCATGAAAACCTGAAAAAAATGTTTTGATGATGTGCATGCAGAGAAGAATTTGCACCAAAAAGCTGCTTGGCCGAAAGATACTACGATGAGCTTATATCTTACATGTTGAAGCATGTAAAATTTTACCTCTAGATTGTGACCAAGCTGCTGGTGAGTTGGATCAGATCTGATCAAATACTCCTCACAGTGCTTTATCGCCAAGTGCAAATCACGTAGGTGTCCCCATTTCGGCTGCCTGATAAAACCTGCATGGACATTGAAAACGGTATTGCTAATGTAGTTTGAAATGGAATAGGATTTATTTGATGATCATGGAAATGAGTGAATATGAAGAGGAAATATCAACGTTACATGAACCATATATAGAAATCTCACCATATTCATCTATTGGGGCATCATAATCATAGCTTGTTGCCACAAGAGGACCTCCGGCTGTTCGCCCGAAATTGGTTCCACCAAAATACTGCAGAGCTCAGCAAACAGAAAACATGTTCATCCTATTAACAGACCGATAGATATCACTCACGTGTTTGCCAGGTTGAAAGCAGAACAAGAAGAAAAGAACTAGATACAACTCACCATATAGTAGTTGTGAAAAGTTCCACCCATTTCGAAAAAACGTGCAACGGCAAAAGCAAGGTCCTCAACCGGTCGATGAGGAATTGGATATCCGAATGATTTAAACCTACACTATCAAGTTTTAAGATGTATCACTTTTATTCAATAATCACCATTGGTTTCAATGGCATAGCAAGGGACAGTACCATCCACTGTAGTTCTCGGTCCACATTTTTGGTTTTGATGGAGAATTCGGAGTGAACTGATCACAATAAAACCCATTGCATGTGTTTATCTGCATACAGATTCTCATTATAAAAGGTTGATGTAAATTGTCAACTTATCATACAAATGTCTCAGCATGATAAATGTTGAAATTCATCAACCACATGAAGCAGATATACACCGAATAATGTACCGTGCTATACATAACCTTAACTTACGATTGGATCAGGCGCATCTTCTTGTCGACACATCACCCAAGGCACTGTTGTATTAAGACTGATAGCAGCTTCTGCAGCCCAATTGACATACAATTCTCCTGCAACCCCATATGCCCATTCAACAAGCTCATATTCATTTTCAACCTGGTACATGACTGTATGAGACATGAATTCAACTGAATGGTCCACAACCGAGTTATTCAATTATATATATTAGCAAATCACCTGAGCAAGAATGATAGGCCCTCCTTGTGATGCAAAAAGCTTCTCTTCCTTCATTAGGCCTACGATTTTGGTGAGAAAACGCAGCATTTCTTTCTGTAGTGATAACAACTATCAGGTGGAAAAGGCCTAGTATGCATCACCATTTAATTTAAGTCCCTGTAATGGTCTACATGAGACATGCACACACACAGAAGAAAAGATACCTTGAACAAATCATTCGTAGTTCGGAATTGAATCCCAGGAATGAAATGTAACCAAAGAGGGAATCCACTGCCAAGAGATAATTTAAATGATCAATCTACAGATTTGACAGACAACACCAAAATAACTAGTGAAAATGATTTTACAGACCCAAAATTCCATTCAGCACAAGCATATGGACCAATCCTCAAGTGAACCATAAGGCCAGCTTCCTGCACTGTTCTCACAAACTTCACCAGGTCAAACCTACCTTCAAAGTAGTACTGCCCAAAAAACCCAAACATTATATTTACCAACATGCTTATGGCAAGGGTAGTTTTTAGGGCATGGTTAATGGTTCAAAGGAAACTCATGTTAGAAGGCTACATTCATGACGATTTTGGACATGATACGTATGTAGAATTTGTGTTGTGTTACAAAATACGAATACAGTCTACACTGTAATACAAGAAAGGTCTTCGTAGTAAAACTCTAAAGCCTAATAAACCATCTTTAAAACCTACTCCATTCACTACGAAAAAGATAAGATTCTCATAGTAAAAGTAACAAACATTGAAGCTACTGCATATACCTCTCCTCTGACTGGTTCATGGTAGTTCCAGAAAACGTAAGTCTCAATCACGTCCAATCCACCTTCCTTTGATTTCCAAATAAGTTCGGGCCAAACCTGAAATCTTCAATCCATGTTATCATAACAAATAGAACAAGCATCAGCCATCAAATGCACGTATAAAATCAACCTCTGGGGTGCTTCTAGGATAATGGATTGAACCAGACTGCAATACCCTCCTCTTGCCATCAATAACCAGTGCCCTATGGTCATATGTGACTGTGGTAGACAGTGCATGATCGAAACAGTAAACCGCGAAAACCGATACGAAAACTAAAGCCAACGACAATGGTGTTTTCATATCCATGATTCAGTATTTCAGAAAAATTTTGATTAAGGAAACAAATGGGGAACTTTGCAAGACAATGGTGATGAAAAATATGGGTTACTAAATATAAACAAAATACAGAATTAAGAAGAGATGGGATCAAATGTTTGCTAGATGTGAAGTGTTTGTATTTTTTCATTTGTCTGCATAAGAAAAAACAATAGGAGAGTTCTAAACAAAGTGCTTGTAACGTACCAAACGAGACTTACAATGCTTGAAACTTTGAAGTCCAGCAATGGTGTATTTGAGGGACTTGCTTTCTATTTTTTTATGCCGCCCTGTTTGTGCGTTTTTTTGTATCACACTGTTGTCGTGCGTGTCACGAGACACAAAATCGAAATTGTTCTCTTTGAATATCATAAGTTGTCAAAGATTTTTTGTCATCTTCATATTCACCATCCTACATTCTTGGAGTGTACTTTGTAAATTCTGCTGACTAAAGACCTTGTAAATGCTAAAGAAAACAATTTTGAATTACGTATTTATGGTAAGGTTCGAGACTCAAGAATACAATCAACGAACAGCTGAAAAAGGGTCAAAACAGGCCCGGCTTCGTGATGAGAAGGTAGGGTTCATCGGGACAACACGATGTAAACTCCAGGCAAATGCGACATTGGCCCTTGTGACGAGGAGAGCCGGCATGTTATAACATGTTCTCTTATTTGGCAGTCACGTTTTAGATATTAAGAAGGACTGTTTTTCTCAGTTGGACTTTGAAGTATGATTGGAACTCTGCTTTGACGTGCCAATCAGCTAGGGTGTTTTTCTAGAGCAACAAAATGTAGTCGCATATGAGTTTTTTGTAAGATTTTTGTAATAACTATGAAGAGAATTTTGTTCTCGAGTTAGGGTTTTGTTTTTGGGGTTTGAATTTATACGTTTAGTACATTTAGGTTTATTTTTTCCATATTGTACTCTTGTTTGTTTATTTATTTAGTGAAAAGTTGAAACCTCTTTTGCCCGTGGTTTTTATTCTCTTCGAAAGAATTTTTCATGTAAAATATTTATATTCGATCTTCTCTACTTTTCTATTTTATCGTTTATACGAGTTGATTAACAAATTGTGAGACACCGTTTGCAAATGAAAATGATTTGGAGTCAAATGTCATTGCCAAGACTTTTACTCTTGTTGGGATTTGAATGATTAATAAAATTTTATTTTAGAATGAAGACCCCAAGAAATATAATAAAAACATTATGGAAACTCAAGTTAAATTGTATTCTGTTTCTTCTACCGTTTAAAATTTTATTCATTCTATTGTTAAGTGATGATCTTTAATCTAATATATAGAAATTAATTTATTATTTTTAAATAGATGAAATAAAATCTAATCCAATTTTTAATAAAAAAACCTCCATGTTATTATTACCCACTAACCACAAAAGAGTAACTCATTCTATTGTTTACCACTTTGATCCTCCAATTTTCAACCAAAAAAAAAAATTCAGTAAAGTCCAGAATGTTGCCACCAGTAAATACGTGTATGGCGAGAATCTGCCAATATTATGGGAGTTTCATCAAACTCAAAAATCTCCTCTTATCCATCACATTTAATTTTCTGAAAAAGACCCATAATTATGTTCATCCACAATATCAAATCAAATTCACCCACACTATTGATAACCAACCCCCAAGCCCCCACTTTGAAAAATCAAAGTCGACACCGTATATTTATTCTTACCCTTTCATTGATTTTCATTTCAATTTCTTCTTGTTTTTGCAGATTCTTGGTTTTGGTTTTTCCTTTTTTAGCTGAAAAACCATGGATTTGAGCCATTTAAATCGTGGGCAAATCACTCGAATAGGATCTGGGTTTGTGTGTTGCTGACACTGCATTTCACATTCCAGCTTCTAGCACAACATCTGTTTCACTGGAAAAACCCAAAGGAACAAAAAGCTATAGTGATTATTATACTTATGGCTCCTATTTATGCTGTTTTTTCCTTTGTAGGGTTATTAGATGTTCGTGGTAGCAAAGAGTTCTTCACATTGTTGGAGTCAATCAAGGAGTGTTACGAGGCTTTGGTGAGTGCCCTTTCTGCTTAATCCTTGCATCTTTTAGTATTTGCGTCAACTCAGAGCCGAGCCAAGTTGAGTTAGACTCTTTTTTATACTGTTTTTTCCGTTTACAAGATTGAAACTTGAAATTAAAAATATGTGAATTTTAATGGTTGTTTTTTGTGACATGTGGTGTTAGGTGATTGCAAAGTTCTTGTCTTTGATGTATAGCTACTTGAACATATCAATTAGCAAAAATGTGCCTGATGAAATCAAAGGAAGAGAGATTCACCATTCATTTCCAATGACCCTTTTTCAGGTATGTAAATTTTTAAAATAGGGTTAATTGCATCAATCATCCCCAAATATCACTATTGTATTAATCAAATCTAACATTCGGATATGACGTGGTCAAATTATAAACACGTGTACTTTTTGCATGTATTTTTTGCATGTATACTTAAACCTGACGTGTTAATGAAACAAACAATGATCAATAAAATTTTAGAGAGGTAGTTTTTTTTTTTTAAATGCCTTATTTAAGTTGTTCGTGTAGTAGGTACACGAGTGTTTACATTTTGATCTACTTAATATACATATGCTCTATGTTAGAGTTAAGCTAGCATTTAACATGGTAAAAAGAATTCTCTTAGTTTTGAAAATGAGCAACTAAGAACAATTACGCACGACGTTAATGTTTCCATCAATTGTACATGATTTTAATTGGTATAATAACAAATTTAGACCTCAAAGTTTACACATTCTGTCAATTTGATCCAAATTTTACAAATTTAATTTGTTAATTTTTTTTTAGAAATAAGGCCAAAATGACAAATATATAAACATTGAAGGTTAAATTTGTTATTATGCCAATTAAAATATGTACAATTGATAGAAGACATTAATATGGTGATTAATTGTTCTTAGTTGCTCGCTTTCAAAATTGACAAGGGTTAAATTGCTCCAATTCTTTTAGAGGGACTAATTTGCTCAATTTCAAAATTGAGAGAGACTGGAGAGTCATTTTCCCATTGAACATCCAATCTAATGATTAAACCGACGGAAAGACATAATTATAGAATACTAGTACTTTTATGAGTCATAATTTGAAAACGTGGGGTGGAATTAACTCCGTTGAAGTGATATGGTCTTGCTTACAACAAATTACATTATTGATTAAATCTCTTACCCATCGTGGTTGCTCGAAACAATAGCCTCGCACAGTTAAGCTAAACCATCGAACACTGAAGCTTTTGAAGTACTGGACATGGCAATTCGTCGTAATCCGGCCGGTGTGTTCGATATTGATGATAACATTGCAAACCCTTAGGGTTTATCCTTCATGGTTGAGCTGGACATTGACAATCATCCTCAATGTATCTGTTTCATTAGCATTGTACTCTTTGGTGGTGTTTTACCATGTTTTTGCAAAGGAGTTGGCACCTCACAAGCCACTTGCAAAGTTCTTGTGCATCAAAGGGATTGTTTTCTTTTGCTTTTGGCAGGTAAAAATACTTTGTTCTCTTTCTTCTATCCTTTACAAATTTTTAGTGTTTTTTTTTTTTTTTTTGTTTACTCGAACTCAAAAATTGACTTGGATTAATCTAAACTCAAATCCAATTAGATCATAAAAGCTTAATGATTCGAATTTGTTTAGCTTGAACTTAAATGGACCTAAATTCGAAATGATTCAAACCTAAAACAATTTGAACTGAAAATGACTTTCACAAATAACCCAAAATGACCTGAACTCAAAATAGTTATAATCCAAAATGATCTGAACTCATAATTATCCAACCGGAACAACCCAAGCCTCAAACCCAAATAACATGAACCCTAAAGCAATCCAAACTTGAAATGATCCGAAATCAAAATTGAACCAAACCTTAAATGACTTGAATTCAAATTGACCATAACCAAAATGACTTTGAAATTTTTAAAACTCTAATCAACCTAATCTAGATTGACCCGAACTCAAAACCAACTCGATCAACCCAATTGATAGGTATGTTTTCTTTAAAGTTTAAACTCATGTTCGAATGTTTGATAAATATTCAAATATGGGTATAAGATACAATTCTCCGCACATGACAAAACATAAAAACTTTGAAAATCTATCTATAACAAACACTAGGGGCATAGTTAGGGGTAAGCAAGTGCTTTAGCCCCCTTGATTAAGTGTAATCATATCAAACTTAGTCCCTCTCATTTATAAAGTATTAAAATTCAAGCCCTTTGCAAATGATTTTTTTTTACCTTTTATCTCCTAAACTTTTAAAATTTATTTTGACACCGAATTCTTTGCTTCGTCCCTGTCAAACATGTACCTATATTCGAGTGAGTCCGAAACCACCATCGTGTGCTTAACTTGCCCTTGCTGTGTCAATGATTTGTTGTTGAATTATGATTATTACTCTGATTTTTCATCAATGGCGACATGCAGGGTGTGGTACTGGACATACTCGTAGCAATGGGCTTCATTAAATCGCATCATCACTGGTTAGACGTAGAGCACATTGAAGAAGCTCTTCAAAACACATTAGTTTGCATAGAGATGGTTGTTTTCACTGTAGTACAGCGCCGTGCATACAGTGCTGCACCATATAGTGGAGAAAGTGAAGCTAAGATAAAGAAAAATGAATGATATTTGGGATGCAACAATAACCATATCTATGTACGTATGTATGTTTATTCATGGATTGTATTAGAAGATAAGCTTAGAAATGCTTCTACTCTCTATTTTCAATATATTAAATAGATTTAATGAGGATTTGAAATTTAATTCTTCGATTTTTATTTGATTTAATTTGATTTTTCTATTTTTATAATGTTATTAGGTCCAAATTGATAACAATTATTGTTGAAGTTGTGACGTGGAATGTTTTTTACAATAACTTTAAACATTTGACTTACGTGTAAATTTATTATTGTTGACTATGCGTGGTTTTGATTGTGCAAATAGATAATAGGAAAATGAAAAATTAATGTCATTAATTTGAAGGCAGCAACTAACCCCGTTATCAATTTGAATTTACTAATAACATTATAAAAGTAATGTGACTAAAATCAGTGTAGAGGGATGAAATTTCAACTTTTAATATAGTAGAAAGACTAAATCCAGAATTAAACCTAAATAATAACATGATTAAGTTTCATTAATACTTAGTGAAATAAAATCTTAATAAATTAAGAGGTAAATTACACTAAAAGTCACTAAATTATTAGTAAGTTTACGTTTTATCATTTAATTTCAAAAAATTATAAAATAATCACTAAATCATTTAAAAATTTTCATTTAAATCATTGGGCCATTAAAATCACTGTTGCATGTTATCCTTTGTTTGCACCACCTGCACCAATCAAAAGTTTTCTTTCTCCTTCTCTTCTACAGTTCAACTTTTTCATGGAATAGCTTTGAAGATCACAAATCTACGAACTAAAATCCAAATAATTTTCTCCTTTGATCTTCAACACTTACCGTCAAATTAACTTGGATCTAAAGTATGTTTTCTACTCATCGATAGATACTGATTCATTGTACCAACCTTCAAAGTATTCCTTGGAGCTCACTAGCTAGGCTCTTTTAAAAAAATTTAACAGCTCAGTGACTTAAATAAAAACTTTTAAATAGTTCAATGACTTAAATGGAAACTTTCGAATAGTTTAGTGACCATTTTATAAATTTTTAAAATTGAGTAACCAAAATATAAATTTATTAATAGTTTAGTGACTTTAGATGTAATTTAACTTTTACGTTTAAATATATAAAACTTTTATATTTTACCTAATTATTTTATTTGACCTTACGCACACAAGAACGGTTTTAGAATAAAAAGGGCAGCAAATAAAGGAGCCCCCACTTTAGTGTGTACACGCCAGCCATAGCCAACCAGCTTCCACCACCAACCAATGACAAAAGAGCAAAACACAAAAGCGTATTAGCAAATACCAAATGAAAGATACACACTTTGACATTTCCCATTTTCCCCTTTGATTCTCCTTCTCTTCCTTTTTCTTTCTTTCCTTTTTTTTTTTTTTTTTTTTTTTTTTTCTGATTTTGGGGTTCCTCTATTTCCTGTGAAGCTTGAATTTTTAGAACCAAAAAACTATTACTATATTCTTTTGCATAAACAAACAAATAAGAGAGACAGCTTTGGAGGAAAAGGGAAGAGAGAAAGAGAGTTTTTCTGCAAAGCATCATGAACCAGAAGGCTAATGTTTCTAAAGAACTTAACGCTAAACACACAAAGGTTCCCTCTTTCTTTGCTAATTTTCATTTCTTTGATTTTTTTTTATTTTGTTTACTACCCATTTAAGCTTTAGTGTTTTTCTTGGTGATAAAGTATGAATTTTGAAATGTTTGATGAAAATAAATGGTTGCAGCTTTACTTTTTTTGGATATCCTTTTGTGTTTGATGAACTCTTTGAAGCAAAGGCCATATTGAAAAATCTATCAATTTGGGTTTTTCCTTATATTTGTTTATTGAATCAAACCCGAGCTTAATTTGGCCAATTTAGAATAGTTTTTTAATTGTTTTGTATGGTTTCCAGTTTTCAATTACAGCAAGTTGTACACTGCTCTTTACGTTTTAGCTGTCAATTATCTTTGATGACCCCCCTTGTATTGTATGTCTTAATCCAAGGCCCACACTGATAAAACTTCGCTATAGCTCATCATCCTTTAGCTGCCAGCAAGCTCTCTTTTGAATGTCTTAGGCCACTTATGATCGATTTATACGATGAATTACATAATAAACATGTCGAAAATTTCTCATCAGTGTTCTTCCTATGGTTCAAGATGTTTGTCAATTGTCATACAGTTTCTCCTCTTTCCTTTGCATGCAAGCAATGTATATATGTGCATAGTAGTGACATTGTCTCGGTCTGAAATATGGTTATAACTTGGTTTTTTTGTACATTCAATGTTAATTTGGTCTATCTGGTGTCGCTTTCTGCAGATATTAGATGGCCTTCTTAAGTTGCCTGAGAATCGAGAATGTGCAGACTGCAAAAGCAAGTAGGTATTTGGTAATAATGTAGCTCTTAATAATGTTTTACTATGACTTTGACAAGATGGAAAATTTTAAAGTAGATACGCTAGTCACTGTAGAGGATGTGGAATCTGATTTCATAATGGTTTGTATATGCTACACAGGGCGCCACGGTGGGCTAGTGTTAATCTTGGAATATTCATTTGCATGCAATGTTCAGGGATTCATAGAAGTCTTGGAGTACACATATCAAAGGTTTTGCTTCTCTTTTCCCCTAACTCCGGACTTATGTTTCTCAGACTCAGATGTGAGTGTTGGTTGGATTTTTCTAAGTTTTTTCATGTATTTGGAGGGTCTTTAAAGGTCATATACTCGTAAATGAAGAGTCTGGGCAACATAGATCTAGACAACAGTTATGGCGGTTTGTGTTTTGTGGTTATTGTTCGATTTTCTTGTTAACATGTTTATGGAAATTACGTTTGTTTCATACAGGTGAGATCAGCCACTTTAGATACATGGCTTCCGGAACAGGTTTCATTTATTCAATGTAAGCCTCCACTGTTCGTTTCTTTGATTTCCACCCCAAATCAGGTGCTGATTGTGATCATGATCGTGTTTTCTTCTTTTTTTTTTTGCAGCCATGGGGAACGAGAAATCGAATAATTACTGGGAAGCGGAGTTGCCTCCCAACGATGACAGGGTTGGAATCGAGAATTTCATTCGTGCAAAGTACCAACTTCGTAAAAATAGAACTACCCTTCAATGACTTAAAATTTTATGCTTGATTTTCTTCTATTGATTATTTTCTTCATTAGGTATGTGGAAAAGAGATGGATTCCAAGGAGTCGAAAGGAAAAATCATCTCCAAGCGTAAATGACAAGAAGGAATCACCTCACAAAGTAGAAGCTCTAAGTGGTGCATATAAGAACACGAATAATGTAAATCCCGTTTCTACAGAGAAGAAAATTATTCACCAACCTGTTGCAAATAACGGCATTCCTACTCCTAAAAGTTTCTCTCAAATGAACGTAAATGTTCCTCAAAAGGTAATAACGGTCTTCATTTGCTCTTATATGCTGATTGTCGGTAAATGAATGTCCCTTTTTACGGTAAAAATGATTGCTGCAGTTAACGTTGCTTTGCTGCCTGTCGAATGGAGGAAATTCATATGTAGCAAATGAACCGAAACTGTATGGTTTGCATATCTTTCTTTATTCAAATCATAGATTATGTTGCTTAGATGGGAAGTGAAAAACCGAGACGATAGGAAACCTTTTGTTGCTTAGATTACGATAAACAACTCAAAACATGAAAGAAATTCAAAGTTTACACCCCAAATCATGAACATTTCATAGTAGTATCTTTCATTATTAATATGCGACATAGAAATGAATAAGTTTACTTGGTTTACAGGTTAAACCCGATATAAAGCCAGAAGAACCTCGATATAAACCCAAACCATCAGCCGTAACAGCTGAACCCGTAAAGCAGGAGGTTACTAATACTCCATCAGTCTCGAAGGCTGAATCCATAAAGCGAGATGTTAATACTACTGCACCAGTAGTAGCATCATCCAAAATCGATTACGCAACTGAACTGTTCAATTTGCTCTCTATGGGGGACTCGGGAGAAAATGACTCCGGTTCAGCTCATGATAAATCTTTGCAACGTATGTCTCTTTCCGTCTCGAGCTTATCACTATGTAGTTTCTTGCTGAAAGCAGTTAAATATAGTATTTTATATTTGATGTTGCTTTACCGTTTTGCAGCTACTGAAGCAAAGTCCACCAAGGAGGCAAGTGATGTTAAACAAGATACTATATTTGAAAAGGTATGGTGTCCCTTGGTTGAAAATCGAAAGTGTATATAGAATATTGACTTGTGCTTTCGTGACATAATGTCATCGTAGTTAAATTGATCACCATGCTAAGTCAATGCCGCATTCAAAGTTCAAAAGTGGAGACTTACAGTTCTAAATTTTAAATTACTTTTTTGCAGTCAATTACAGTGTCTCCATTTTCCGTCCATCAACAACAACTTACTACGCTTCCCAAACAACAATCTATCATGAGCACTGCTACAAAGCCCAACGGTAGATCCCATGCTTTTCCTATCAACGCGCATCAATTCAGCTCCAATGGCTTTCACTTTCCTTCTCCAAATTCTGGAAGCGTTGGCCACCAAGTCCCTGGAATGGTAATGCCAGTCGCTAGTCAACAGAATCATTTACAGGTTTGCTTGCAACATGCTTCCACCATTGTTCTTTTCCCCGATTATAACCTCATCGCTAATAATATTTTATCATGTACCAGATGGGAAACAACCAACAGATGCACCCTGCAGGGAATTCCATTAATTTTTCGACTTCCAGGTGCGTGCGCATATTATTTCAGCTCGACCATCTAAAAGTTGCTTATCTTTTAACTTCGATGTAATGGATCGTTTTTATCGGCTTTAGTTAAGCAAACTGACCCTTCTAGTACAAAGAAACTCAAGTCTGATCACCTGTTTCATAGCACACTGAACACGTTTCATAAATTCAGTATATTAGCACTGGAAATGTGGGTTCATTAGGAAAAGTTCCATGGTCGATGATTTTATCCCGGTTTCATTTCGATCCACTATTTCATATGTGAGATCGGCTATCTATCTGTATTCTTACAAGCACACACTATAGACAAACAATTCGTTTGAACACATTTCTTGCTTGACCAACACATAATTGCTTTCGATTTTATCCAACTTGTCATATGCCGCATTGCAGCTTCACCACCCGAGTGCCGGTAGTTCCATCATCAACCATCAACATGAAAAGCATCGGAGGTAAGCCACTCCCAACACCTCCAGTTCCTAAAATAACACCATCTCAATGGGGAAAAGACTACGATTTCTCATCGTTAACACAAGGGATGTTTACAAAACGGTAACTCGCCCGGCCGAATGATTGTTGAAGGGAAAGAGTACATATTCATTTCTCAAAGAAACAAATAAATTATATTTTTTTTGTATGTCATTTTCCTCAGGTTTTTACAAATTATATTTTACTCATTTAGATATATATTGAGAACTGATTTTTCATCATTCAATTTTATTATACATTCATATAATAAATGTGGTGTTGTAATATAATAAAGGTTGGTTCTTTTTATCTCTTTACTTCCCCATAAATCAAGGCTTTTTGTGGATATTTGTAGATTTTTCCCAACAGATTTCATGATCATCAAATTAGTGATGCAAGCAAGCAACCAGATTGAATGGGAAAGGATGATAAGTTATGATATTAAGGGGGTAATTTTTTTTTTTTTTGGTTAAAATATGCTCAAGTCCATGTAGTTTTTATACATGTAGAATTTAGTCCCTTTCCTTATTTCCAGAATTTTACTTTCACCACTTTTTAGATATCAAAGTTCAAGTAATGTTATCGCTGATAAAATTCTTTGGTTGAATCCATTGATGTCACATTTAACAGAAGATTGATGGAATGAATCTGAATTTAATTAAAGAATTTTAACAGTTGGATTTGTATTTTTATATCCAAAAAATAAAGAGATTAAATTTTTTGAAATAAAAATAGGATTAAATTATAAATGCATGAAGAGTATAAAGACTTGAAGCACATTTTAATCAATATTTTTTTAGTTTAGGAGCTAAAGTTCATTCAAGTGTATTACTTTGGTACTTTGGTTAACTAATTGCAAGAAAATTATGGTTTTTTATGTTACCATGCAAATATAATAATTGAAAAAGGTATTTCATTTTGGGCTCGGTTTGGATAAGTATTTTTGCACCTCTAACTCAAATTTAATTTAAATAATAATAAAAATTTTAAATTTAACTATAAAAATATATGAAATATCAATTAAAAGTTGACTTTTAATATTTTATTAATTTTTGAATAGTAAAATGAGACTTTTGAGTAGAGTAAGTCAGAGCCAAAATAAGCCTGGACTTAAATTTTTTTTAGAATCAAGCCTTAACCCAACCCATAGACATATGAGCCCTAACATACTTGTCACTTAGGCAGCATCAGGTCATTTTACTTTTCAAAAATTTTAATTTATTTCACATTCAGATAATCTTGTAATTTTAAAATTCAGGTAAAAATGGAATTATCCTTCTACAAGTGGACTTTATATATATATATATTCTTAATTTGCTAATTTTTATATTTTTTAATTTTCTCTTAATTATAATTATTTTATTTTATCTTTAAAAATGGTGGTAACGTTTGCAGATATCAAAGCTTATGCTTTACGAGACTAATTTTTCTTTCACTAATATAAAATATTTTAACAATTTAACTACATCATATTTTTTTTCCTATACATACATAAGTGAATTTTTATATTATATTCCCATATATAATATATGTTTACGAATGCAGTCTATAGTCCCAAAATTTTTAATTTAACCTTTCAATTTTTTTGTAAAATCTTATTAAGTCCCTTAAAATTTCTAAAAATAATTTAAAAAACCTCCAATTTTTTTAAAAAATTTCTCAATAAATTTTGAAAATTTTAATTACACCCCTCAAAATAAAATAAATAAATAATCCACCACTGTATGTACTTAAAAAGAAACTTCGAGACCGAGTAAGAACTACGTTAGGAAAAAAAAGACGATAACATTTTCCCAACTGTTCCAATGAAGAAACAAAATCTGTCATTCACACAACAAAAGGACGGCACCATATCCGTTATGGAAGTTGAACTGTAAACGTACACTAACTGCTTTCATATAATTTTCTTGCATTCCCATTTCACTGTCTTTTTTATATTCTTCTTTTGACTGTAATAACGTCGTCATCTTCAGACTTTTAGTTTCCATTAACCAAACATTCTACGTACAGTTCAGTTTCAAAAACTGTCTCTACACGACTTTTGTTTTGACTTTATCTACGCATTTCCTCCTCCACCGTCCATAATTAAAACTGTCATAACGGTTTCTTTCCAACTTAATCACATGGACCACCTTATCGTTTTGAGATTTTATTTTTCCATGATGTTTCCTCTTTTTTCCATTTGTGTGTCGGTAATGTCTGTTAATGTTGGGTTTTAAATTTTTTTTTTTTGGAAGTTTTGCGGTTATAAATAGAGAGTTTATACATATCCGAATAATTACATTGTAAACTCAAATATAAGATAAGGTTAAAGATTTACATATCGCAATTACATAGGATAAAACTAGAATTTATGTACTTAAGGACTCAGAAAACTAAGATTTTTTTAGTTTGAGCCATTATGATTTTTGATTATTTCGAATTTTAATTACTTCAAGTTTTGGTTATTTGGGTGTCGATGATGTTTGTCAATCTCAAGTCAATTTGAGTTTTTAAATTTTTTGATTATTTTTATTTGGGTCATTTTAAGTTTAAATTATTAATTTTTTTCGGTTTGAGCCATTATGGCTTTGGATTATTTTACAGATCGGATCATTTTGGATTTAAAACCTTCATGTTTTATTGTTAAATTGAGTTAGATACAAGAGTGAAGCCATGAATTTTTTATAAAAAGTCGAGATAAAATTGGAAAATTTTGGGCCAAAGCTTAAATATTTTGTATTAGACTTATTGATTTTTGGAAGGAGCCAAAAATGAAAAACTGTCCATTTAATTAAAGGGTTGAAAGGGATTAAATATATTAGAATTAATTTATATAATTTGTTTATAATATTACTTTTATATTATTGATATATTTCTTTTTTATTTTTTATTTCATTTTGCATTTCGAATATAGATTTTTTTTTCCTTTAATTTCCAGTGAATTTCGTTGTAAATTTCTTGGACCAGACGTTAACTTGGGATATTAATTGTGGTGTTTTGCGAGACATGTCTTGCAATATTATCCATTAATATTATAAATGTATATTTAATTGGTTGTTTTCAACATTTTACCTAGTATCAATGGAGTGATTTACTTTAATAACAATGACTGACTAAACTGTTCTAACTCTTTCTAATTTCATTAATTTTAAAGTTATATTAAATTGGGTTTTGAAAATTAAAAAAATAATTATATATATAGTTTAAATAATTTAAAAAATAAAAATAGAATCTCTTAAACACTAGTTTTGTAGGCACTTAGGGCCAGTTCTTCATTGCTTCTAAAAAGTGCTTTTGAAAAGTTTAGTTTAAAATTTGAGTGTTTAGCATTGCTGTCAAAAAGTATTTTTGAGAAATAAAATGTCCATTTTAGACATATTTTTATCATGTAACAAATATGCATTTAAATAATATTTAAATTATTTAATGTTATTATATTTTAGTAAGAATATAAAAAAAATATTATAACTTGTTGTTAATATTTTAATATATGAAATATAAATTTTAAATATTTCTAAGCAATAAATATTAATTATTTATAAAATTTAATTAGAATATATAAACTATATTTTAAATATTTAAATATAACCATTAAATATTTGTAATTAGTATTTTAAAAAATATTTTTTTTATTTTTAATTAATGATTTTAACACATTTGTAATTAAACACCAAGAAAAAAAAAGAAAAATACTATGTTATTGGAGGGGGTGAAAAAGTAATTAAGTACCAAAAGTGCTTTTGGGAGAGGAAAAGCTAAAATTTTTAGTTCTCCTTTTCTGAAAAGCTAAAAATTTCAGCTAAAAACAGTTTGTTCTTCACAGCTTTTCTTCCAAAAGTGCTTTTGAAGTCAGAAGTGCTTTTTTTAAGTAATGAAGAACTTACTCTTAATGAGATAGGGTTAGGTTAGTCAACCATTCAGGAATATACCAACGAAATTGGCTCTAAAAGCAACCAATATTTTGGAGGAATTTACAATAAAAAGTAGTATACGTATTTACTGGGAAATCCATGAATGTAAGGAAAGGGATTGAAATTGCCATTTTCGTTCCATATTAACTGACCAAATCCTAAACATAGGTAAAATATGTGGATTGAATTGTAAATATGAAAATATTTATTACATTAAAAGTTTGGATACGATGTATTATAAAAAAATGACTTGATACTTGAGTTTGACATTTGTTTTATATGATGCGTGTTATTTTCCAATGTATAGTACTAATATTTGACAAAAGTTATATGTTTCGGTACCAAGAGATATCGATGTTAACCTTTTATCATTTAATTCAGGTTTTATAATTGATTTGATAAAAATTCATAATTATCAAATCAGTCCTAAACTTGAATTAAATCACATCCATCACACTGTATTTGTAAAATTAAGCAATTTCACAATTAACACTAAATTTATTAATGTATTAACAAAATAATGAACAATTTATTAATGTATCATCAATTAACTTTCATCAAAACAACCTTAAAACCCAAATTAAACATTAAAAAGTTAACACTGTTACATTTGGGTACCAAAATATTTAACTTTTATCAAATACAAATATAAAATTGGACCAAAAAATAACACAAATATCATCTTTAAAAAAAAGTATCAAACTCGTATACCAAATAATACATTAAACCTAAAAAAATTATATGTTTTATTGACAGTATTTATCATTTTTAACACGTTAAATGAAAATTATTTATATAATTGTAAATACACATTTATTTGTAATTTTGACTTCATAATTTAAACAGGCTTCATATTATATTCACATTTAACGTTTAAATTTACAAAATAACTTGATTAATATAATGTTACTATTTTAATGATTCAATCTAAAAACATTTCAAAATTTAAAATAATGAAATAATTTGAGGATATTTACTCCAATTAACACTTTATATGTATAATAATATATATTGTTTATTCTAGATAATGTTACTCTTTTAACATATTTGGTGCACACGCTTACACATGTGCAGCTTTACTTGTTTATCCACAAAAAATACATGCCAAAAATCACATCCATAATTCAAGGCTTCATTGTTGAAAATTAAAGGGATGTTTAGGTTAATATACCATTTTAGTATTTGAGTTTGATTTTAATGTATAATTTGATACTTGAGTTTTTTTTTTTTCAATTTGGGTACTTAAATTTGATTTCAATGTTTACTTTAGTCTCTAAGTTTTTTTTTTGTCCCAGTTAAATACTTACAAAGGTGAAATCAGTTTTTTTAGGGCGGAATTAAGTCTTATGTTTTTATAAGAGCTAAAAGCAATTTCATCATTTTAACCGTTTACATCTTTATAATTTTGTAAAAGACTAAATTAAGATTTTATTATTTTAAGAGGGTCAAAATATAATTTACCATATTCTAACTTGAAATTTTATAAATTTTAAAAGATCAAAAATTAAAATTACCATTTTAAGGCCCTGTCAACCCCCCTCTCACTATGCTTTCTTATTATACCGCACGTGTCGAACATTCATTAAACCATATAATATTATTTGGTCTAGATATCAAACTTAATTCAATTCAACATTAAAATCAAATTTAAATATTAAATAATATATATTAACCCTTTTTATCTATATGTTTGTACAACTGCCATGCACTTTCTTGAAAGCTAGACTTTGATTAATGAAGTCAACTCTATCTTCTCCCCTACAATCTTAATCTTTAAAAAGAAAAACATTTTCGAAGATAAAATGGACCGACAATTTGTCCCCTTCTCCAACACGCGTTTTAGCCGAAAGCAATGGTTCTTCATTTTTTTCACCTGCCTTCGTTCTTAAATCTCTTTTCTTTTATGAATCAAATCTTATTACAGCAATAACCTAAAATTAAGACATATTTTACAACTGAAAGAGACCAATGGATGTCGAAATGTCTTGATCTTCAAGTATCTCTGTCTTATCCTTAAACTGCAAATTGCATGTAAACGAATGGCACAATACACGGCCAAAAGGGTCCCTCGGTTCCCAACTGGCTTTACTTGTGAATTGGGTAAGTAGAATATTAGGTAGGGTCAATCTCAACTAAATTAATTTGGGTTTCTTTCTTTAATTTTTAGTTTATTATGGTCGAGGTTAATTTTGAATTTGAATGATTTATATCATTATTTTTAGAATTAGATTGGTGGGTGAGTTAATTAGGTTATTGGTTTGTTGATTTAATAGGTTCGATTGTTCGATTAAATAAACCATTAATATTCATAAAATTACTAAAAATTTTATTCAATCAATTCAACCGATCCATATAAATCTCTAAACCAATCAATTCAATATCTTTTTTTTGAATAAATTCCTAATCTAATCGATTAATTCAAACAAGTGTAACATGGTTACATATGTTTAGTTCAATCAATCAATGAAACTTGGCACACCTAGATCAGTGATGGAAAATTTATTTTGATATGTTTAGTGGGTCACATCTAATCTTCTTAAATTATTCACAAATAATATATGATTTGATCTTCAAATTTTGTTTCATTATGTCAAAGAAAAACAAATTCTTGATAATTTAAAATCGATCAGACATAATTAAGTATACTATTGACAATATATTATGGATTTTGCTACCCTAAAATTTAAATTCAAACTTTAAACATTTAAGCTCGAAATTCCCTTTAAATCTTAAATCTTAAATCTTAAAATTATAATAATTATAATAAATATTTTAATTATATTTAAATAAATTTATTAGTATTCTTTTAAAGGAATAGTTCTTTAATTTATTCAATAAAAGAGATCATACAATTTTAATAAAAGAAAAACAACAAACACACGTCGATGGTGGTGAAGGACAAACTCTATCAACACAACAGAGGCTTCAGTCTCTGCATCAATAGAATAATATGGTATGTTAAAAATTGGCTTTATCAAAACTCAAGCAGGACATATCTAAAGTGATTACAAACAACTACCACAATAAGAAAATTAGCTCCAATTTGTACAAAGCGGCAGGCAAGTAAAAAGAAGTGAATATTCACCAAATTGGAGAGAAAGGTGGCAAAACTATCTCTAAAATTACTTGCAAAAACAAGACTGAAAAATGTACAACAATAGCAGACAAAAACTTTTAAAAATAAAGACTTGTAAAACAAGAAAAAAAATAAACAAAAAAAATTAAAACTCAAGACAACACGGTCCAAACCGATAACTATTAAATGATATTTATTTTTTTAGTATATGGTCCATAAACATATAAATTCTCTATGATGGGGTCCCATGCTGCCTTGATATGGCCAACTCCTAACTTCAACTCTTTATTGCAACTGTCGTTTTTATAATATACTTTTTTTTATTTCGATTTTTTTGCTTGTTGTTGCTAATGAGAAGGGAAAAAAATAGTAAAAGGAATTTAATGATATATTTTTAAAATTAATAATAATAATTGTATTGTTATTTATAGGTGATTTTAAAATGGTTATGGATATTGTTAGTTGAAATTTATATTTCTAATACATTTTTATTGTAAATAAATAATCATAATGAATTTCGATTAATTATACATAAGGTTTGTATTAGGTAAAAATATTGTGGAGGCTTCTATATAAGGTATTATATTGCATTTTGCGCCATTTACTAAAAGATGAGCAAATTAGTTTCAATATGTTATATCAAAGAGTAAATTTATCCTTTTTATTAAAAAATTATCTATTTCTACGGTTAAATACTGGTGTGGCTAGCAGAATAACTAAATAGTTACACGTAACGTGTCACATGTACCTCTTTTTGACATATAGAGACTAATTTTTAACAGTAATGGATAGAATTTTTAGCAAAATTACCAATTTGTTCTTTGATATAATAATTAATTTGCCCATTTTTTTAGTAGGAGGAACAAAATTTAATCTAACTCATAATATAAGAATTTTAAGCTTTTAACTAAATTTAAAACCTAACTAAGTCAAATCTCTAAATAAGCTTAATTTCTTACTGTTATTTTTCTTCATCCACCATTACTCCAACCTTATTGTATGAGTTTGTTTTCTTTAATATATTATATTATTTATTATTACCATATGAAAAGATTCTCCACAACACAAAATGGGAGAAAAAGGGGGAGAAGAAAGATAAAAGCATGCATGAATATGATGACTATTACGTTACTTAGGGTCAGTCAGACAGCTCATAACCTTTTAGGGACCCAATCTTTTCACCGTGACTGCAGGTAGGACACACTACACTGCCCCTTCTGAATCAATTTAGTCCTTTTTGCTTTTAAATTTTTGGATTAAATTATTTAAATAATTTCAGGTTCAATTTTTTAATCGAATTAATTTTAATTTTGATCATTTTAAAGATAAATTATTTTAAATTTGACTCATTTTAAATTCGAATCAATTTTAAATATCAATCCGATCAAATGAAAATTATAATGTTTAATTTTGATACCACATCAATGATCAGTTCCATGATGAGCTTTTCATGCCATATAATTATATAAAATATAATCCAATTACATGAATTATTAAAATTATTCTAATGTTTAAAACATTTTACAATTATACAAATTATTGAAATCTTGTAATGTTTTGTGCAGCACTAGTCACACAAAATGTTGTCGAAAATTATTACAATTTATATATATTGAAGAGTTCGCAGTTAATAAATACAAGTACAAATATATGTTCGAGTAATTACAATATAAAACTAAATTAATACGAGACAATAAAAAACAAGAGACGTACTAGGTAAAATTAAAAAAATAAATAAAATTTAAATATGATATATGTACATAACAAAATTAAAATTTTATAGATTATAATTATAAATAATGAGGCTCGAACTTAAATATCGACCCATAGAATCATTAAATCTAATGAAAAGTTGGATGTGGGACTCTTTTTAGAATTTTCCTACTTTTTAATATAAATACTTTTTGCAAGAAAATAAAAAGGAAAGAAAGAAAAAGCCATGCTTTTACATAAAATGATGAGCTATTTCAGTGGTACAACACAGTGTTTAGCAGAAAAGGGGATGGTCGGTCAGTGGGTGCAGCCACCGAGCTGTAGGGCACATGGACCAAAAGGGCGAACCCAGCCCCTCCGCTCCGCACCCAATGGATCGGCGCCTCAGGTTCTCGCTGCAACTTGCGTGAGTAACGGTCAATTATGTGACCGTTGGAAAATCAAATAAATACATATATTCCTATTTATTAAAAGTAATTCAAAACATTTCTCACTGCCATTGCAGTCTGCCACCCAAACTCCCTTTACAGCCTCTAGAAAGATAGATTCACTGCAAGTCTTATAAAGTACATTATTATATTTCTTGAAATTTGAAACCACTGCCCTCTTTTTCTTTGTTGTCCCTACATAAAATTGGAGAGATGAAAATCTTTATACCATAAATTAAGTTGTATTTTACCCTATTTATTTTTGATGAATTATTTCTTATAGATTAGACTAAAAAGTTAATTATTTCTTATATATTAAAATAAGATATGCGTCGTATGTCACGTATAATTAATTAACTATTTTATCAGTCACATCAATTTTTAATAGTGAAAATAGATAAAATTTGTAATAAAATTATTAATTTACTTTTTGATATAATGTATAGGTATTAATTTACTTATTTTTAAATAAAAAATAAAATACAATTTAACTCATAATATAATGGCCTTCATAATACTTTTACCTTTAATAATCTCACCATGCCAGATGACCCAACCACTCTAAATTTAGGTTACATTGGGTTCAAATTTTAAATATTTTGTACTAAACTTGGTGGATTCACAAATAACATTAAATTCAGTATACCATTACTCACATATTTAGCCATTTGATCAACAGTCGCATTTTGAGACCTTGGAATATGACAAAATCTTATATTTCAATTTCGTTTGAAAAGATAATTAATTAAACGTAACTCCATCAAATTATTATTGGCAGCTCCACCAGTTAGCAGAGTCTCTACTAGAAGTGCATTATCGCATTCTAGTTCTAATTGCCTGAATCGTTTCTCCCTTGCTATGCACAATCCTTCAAGCATGACACGCGTTTTAACTCGAAAAATTGTTTCCCTACCAACCATCATTGAAAACTCAGACAACCATCTCGCATCAGCATCTCTTTCAACATCATAATTTTGTAATTTTAGATACATATAAAAAGTTTTTTATGGTAGAAATTAAACCAAAATAAAATAATATTTAATATTTTTTGCTTTTAAAATTATTTTAATTTTACTTAAAAATTTAAAATATAATTAAAAATTATCCACTCAAGAATATTCTCACATATTATTTTTATTAAAATTGATACTTATTTCAAGTCTTTTTTTTTAAATAATTGTTATATATTTCCTTTCCTTCAAAGAAAAAAATCATTATTTCACTATTCTATCATTTATTTACTAATTTCAATACCATCATTATGGAAAAATAAATTGGGTTTCAAGACACAATTTTTTTAAATACAATCTAAATCGTTTCATCAAACTTGCAATTAGAAAAATAGATTATAAAAATTTTAAAATTTCATATATTCAAATTTATTTTTTATGATTTATGAGTTAATTAAGATTTTATTTTTTGTAATTATAATTATAAAGTAAAAATAAAACATTACAAATTAATTCAAAAAAAATTAATTAACAATATGATATGATTGATTAAGAAGGGTAAAAATAACGTCCAAAAACATAATAATGATAGTAAAGTTCGGGAAGGATCAATTGTTTTCGTGTCCACTTAAATAGCAACATAGAAAGCTTCATTTTAACCCTCACCTTATCTTTTTACATTGTACAATTAAAATTTTGAAAAAAGAAAAAAGGCCTAATCCAACTAATTCATGGCCCCACCACACATAAAACTAATATCCACTCTCCATTTACATCCCTTTTAAATCTAACGGTCAAGATTCAATCATCAACTGCATCCCCACTCTCTATATATTTCCCACTCCCCTCCCTCTCCCCCCTACCCTTCAAAAAATCTGCACAAAGACTCCAAAGGGTTTTAAAAAAAAAAAAAAAAAATCTTGGCTCTGAAAATGGCGTCGGCGAGCACTTGGATGTTGTCGTTGAAGGTACTGTTTATTTCTAGTGGTGTATTGAGTATAGCTTTAGGACTTAAATTATCTGTTCCATTGGTTCTGGAATTCTCCGTTTCTCAAGCTCCGTTACTGTGGAGCACGTTCCGTTCTTGGCTCAAACCGCCTTATCTTTACTTTGTCATAAACGGGATTATAATCACGATTGCGGCGTCGTCATGGTTTCATCAGAACAACGGCGAGAATGAAAAGACGGAGGAGCTGATGCAGCAGCAGCCGAGATCGAAGATCTTGGTGGAACAGCGGCCTGATTTGGAGTACGAGATGAAGAGCAGCTTGGATTTCGATGAGGTGGAAACGGTGGTGTACGAGCAAAAGGAGATAGTACAAGAGGTGGAAACGACGGTTTTTGAGGCGGAGACCAATGTAGCGGTTGTAGATGATGGAGATGGAGGTGACGTGTTTGCTATCTCCAAATCGGAGTGGATTCCTCCTAGGAGAATGGATTCGTCGGAGATTCCGTTGGATGTTCTGTTTCCGGTTGAAAAACCACCGGCTTCTTCTAGATTCGGTCACCGTAAACCTGTTAAAGCCAATCCTGAAGGTATATTTAGCATTTTTCTTCTATCGAATCATTTTTACAATATTATCATATTTTCTGAAACAAACATTAACGTTACTTGGTTAAAATGTCTACATCCAGATTTAAAATTCAAAAAAAATCTGAAAAGCAGTTTGGTTCACTCGACGGAGCCTCTCCGTCGGTGTTTCAATTCTTTTACCCATGTTTTCCATGTTCTAACACTTTTCGGAACGAAACTGAGTCGTTTTAGTTTCGGTATAATTTGACTTTAGTCCTTTTACTATTCCAAAATTTAAGATTTAATCTTTTATTTTAATTATATATAATTTGATCCTTTATTTTTGTAATGATATTAGTTAGTTGAAGTTGTTATTTACTCACTAGTTAGTTGAAATTGTTATTTATTCACAAGGTCAAAGTCTTTGGAAAGTTTAGTGAATTATGTTTAATTAATAATAAATTTATAGTCATTATTTTAATCCTAGCAACTAGAAGTTTTTCTAATTTGGATTTACTAATGAATTATATTAATTTGTATTAAAAAGATTAAATCTTAAATTTTTAAATAGTATAGGGACTAAACTAAAGTTAGACCTTTATTTCTCCTTTATTTCTTCCAAACAGACAAAGTCCGTTCAAAGGTGGCGTCTACTTGACGACGCGCCACTGAATAAGTTCAAAATAGTCCTTTTATAAAAAATGATTAAGAAACTAAAATATCTAAATTACGTAATTAAGAAGATTAGAATGGTGATTTAATCAAATTAATTAAATCTGTTCCTAATGCAGGTGGCCGAGCATTGAAAGTGGCGAAGCCCAAACGCCATGAGACACTGGAGAACACGTGGAAGATGATAACGGAAGGGAGAGCGATGCCATTGACGAGGCACTTGAAGAAGTTGGACACGTTTGAGAATCACGGCCGCGAGATCAACGTGGAGACGATGGCCGACTCGCCGTTGGTGAAGAAATCGGAGACGTTCAGGGACCGGACTAATTACCAGCTTCAGCCGAGCTCTTCTTCGGCTTCGGGGAAGCTGAGGAAAGAGCCGTCGCTGAGTCAAGACGAGTTGAACCGTCGAGTGGAAGCGTTCATAAATAAGTTCAACGAGGAAATGAGATTACAAAGGCAAGAATCACTAAACCAGTATATGGAGATGGTTAACCGTGGATGTTAGCCACTAATTATCGTTTAACCATAGTTTTAAATCATGTTTTTTTTAAGTAACAGAAAATATGTTCATTAATTTGTTTTTTAAATATGTTTCCTCCATTAGGTCTAAAAAAGTTTGTGGAGACTTGGAGTTGAAAAAATTTTGAAAAAATATCCAAAAAAATGAAGAAAAACTAAGGGTGTAGATTTTATGGTACAGGTAGTTTTGAGTGGTATTAGAATCATTAATGGTAATTAAAAGTACTGTAAATTAAGGAAATTAGCTGTTTGTTTGTTTTTGGGTTTAACTCATATTTCAATGAAAGATTGATATGTTTATTAAATCTACATTATTATTTTCCTCGTTTAATTTACGAGATATTATTAAGGACTGAGATGTGACTTGGTCTGCTCTGCTCTGCTCTGGTTCTTACCCTTTTTAAACACTCTTATATCTAATTAAAAATAAGGTTAAATCAAGTTTTGAATTTGGGTGTGATTTTTTTTGTTGTTAAATTTAGAAATTAATGGTAAAATAATTGTCAAGTTCAGGCCTCAATGTAAGAATAATTATTAAATTTACGATCTAACTTGAACTAAAAAAGAGTTCAGACCTCAATATAAAAAAAGTTGTCAAGTTCAAAATTTAACGTTAGAACGATTAACAAGTTTAGAACTTAATATGAATAAAAAAAATCAAAAACAAGTTTAAATTCCATATAGTGATTTAACCTTTAAAAATATGTTTATAATAGTTGAATTGAGGTTTATTTGATTGATTAAGTACTCGCTAATGTTCTGTTGCATTTTTTTATTTTTCTTAATAAACTTTTCTTTTTAGAAAAATTAATTTATTGTTCAAGACTAATTTTATTAGAGTCGGAATGATAAATATTCAAGTAAAACCTTTTTAATAATAATAACGCAATCCAAATGCTTGAGAAGTTGTCCGCTTCACTTTTTTTCAATCACATATTCATTAAAATTAGTATTTTTTGTTAAAATACACCAACTCTAGAAGCAATATTATAATTTCATAAGGAGCTTATCTATTGCTATATTACATTGTTGGCTTATAATATATAAATTTTAAATGAAGATATCTATAATATCAATTGTTTGACTAAAATTTTTAAATAAAAATGATAAAAGTTTAGACTTAAAAAAAGTTGTCAAATGATGATTTAATCCTTTTAAATATAAAAATTAAATTTCAAATAAGTAATATTTTTTTCAATGTTTAATACAGATCTAATCGATTAGATCGATAAATTGATGATCTGACCAATTTAAGCACATATTCAATTTTAAAAAACATTTTTTATAATTACATAGGAATGTTAACACCAACATTTCAACCATGGAGTTTGAAGCACCAACAAAGAATTCTAGCCACTAAATCCTTTTGGGTGGTTGAGAAAAATATTTAAAATAACATTTTGGAGAAATTAAAACGTAATTAGCTTACCGATTGAGTTTTAATTTGATTAGTATTGGTATTATTATTAGTGTAAGAAGACTTGAGTATGAGTACACTAAAACATATTCTCGTTCTATTTAAATGTTAAAGAGATATTATTGATAATTCTAAATATTATATAAAAATAAATATAATTAAAATTTAAAACTTATAATAAAATTAATGTTAAAAATCGTAAATGACGTATGCCTATAATCGCAGCCTTGGTTTTGTCTTTTTTGTTTTTAATAATTGGTTTCATAGGCAGCACGGGCAATAGTAGTACCTATTGATATAGGTCGGTTCATGCTCTGCGGCAAAGCAGTGCCGTACTTTGAAGTTGCTGGCCTAGCTTGTAGTTGCCACAGTCTCTAATGGAAGTAAATCGTGAGTGCGAGTCACCACACTGATGTTCATATGCTAATGTATTTTCATTGGTTGAAGGATAAGTTTCGAGAAATTATCGGGTCCAATTCCGGGGTTGTTTGAAACTGTAGTTGTACAGGGTGTAAGATTGGAAAGGATCTAAAAAAATATTTTTTTAATTTTTAATGTGAAAAAAATTTAAAATTAAAATAAATTAATTAAATATTTAAAGCTTTCAATTTTTCACCATAATTAATTAATCTCTTAGGGTTCAAAATTTTTTAGCTTCCATTATATTATATATTATATTTTCAAAGATTAGGAATTTACTCTTTTTACTTTTCGAATTTTAAAATTCAGGCTCAACTATTAACATTGTTAATTTTTTTACTTAAATTTATTACTATGACATTTTAAAATTAAAAAAATACTCATTTAGTAGTCATGTAATTTAAAAAATGTTATAATTAACTTGAATTTAATAAAAAAATAATAATATTTACAGTTAAAACCTAAACTTTAAAATCTCAAAAGTAAAAGGACTACATTTTTGAAAATACAAGTACAAGAACTAAATTTCTAATTTTTGTAAAGCACAAAAATTATAACCGTTTAATTTTAACTCAACTTCACACTTAGGGTATTGTTCTTTATTTAGATAGAGCAGTATCACCTCCGTTTTTAATAGATAGAAATTCTTTGTAAATGTAATGATGGATGAATTTAGAAAAATATGAGGTTGAATGTTGCCGCAACATAATTTCGGGTTTAGACTATTTTTTGTTTGGATTTCGTGATTCATTTCAATTTAGGTAAGGTTTTTAAAATCGGATCGATGATCGAATTAGTTAGGTTATCAATTCGTCAGTTCAATTGGTTCATCCGATTTAATTAAATAAATTATTAAAAATTTATAAAAATAAAAATCCGATTCAACCGGTTCATAATGATTCAAAACTCCTCTCCGAATTAGTACCCAACCAATCCGATTCAAGCAACTTGATTTTAGATTGTTTTATTTTCAAGTCTGTTTTAGTTCCTATAATTTCAAATTATTTGTAAGATTTATTTCAATTTCAGGTTGTTTCGTATTTGAATTTGCTTAAGTGTTTTTATTAAACAATCTCATTATAATTTCTGATTATATCAGCTCTTTTTAACACAATGCGTAGAATTACTTATAGTATCTCATCAACCCATATTCTTTCCTATTTTTTGGAGCTGTATACCCAAACGAGCGCTTCTTCGTACTTTTCCTTTCCACTGTCTCTTCCGCAGTAAGAGTTCTGTTTGCTTATCGATTTCTGGGTTTTAATGATGAATGCTGTTAGATTCTGGGTTTTCCCCCTTCCTTTATATAATTGTACTTTTTGATGGTTTATGTGATGGAGAAGCTATATTAGTACTGGATTGTCGTTTAGATATTACTGCCAGTTTAAAGAGCATGGCTCTATCATTTCTCTATTTTTGCTAAAATAGTGAGCTTGGTTTGTAAATTAACCCCTTTTTTTTTCTGCATCGTTGCTATTGCTGTAAGCAAAAACATTTTTGAATTCTGAAGCCTTTTTTTGGAAAAAAAAATGCATGGTTTTCACTTTAAATCAAGAACGTATGTTTGGAAATACTTTACGTTTGAACTATTAGCAAATTCTTCTCAAATATGATGATTTTGCCACTTCCTTTTTATAATATATTTTTTTGCTTTTCTTCCATTTGACAAATTTTAAAGAAGCATAATGAAAATTTGAAATCTCACAGATGCTATAGCTAGTGATCAGGGTGGAAATTAGATCATTGGGATATTGAAATGATCAAATGACTTTTATGTACTGTTCTGCTTACTTGATGGTTAACTTAACCACTTGAATGTCAAATGATGCTCAAGAACCAAATGATGCTCAAGAACCTATTATTTGCCTATGTATTAGGGAATAAGAGGCATATATTTTTAGTATAGAAGTAAAAAAACCCTGTCATCGTTCTTTAGGTCTTGAAGGAGGCCTCTAGGCTTTATGCTGCAAGCTGGGTAAGGGATATTGGTCCTGATCTTAGACCAAACGATTATAAGAAGGATGATGGGACTGAAGGTAAATCCAATGGAGATAAGAGTAGGAGTACAGAGACAGAACCTTCGGCCTTGGAGGATATTGGTGAGGAACTTTACTTAGTGGTTTCTTCTCTTGAAATGTTCTGATGTATAAGTTGTCTGTAATGAATCAAGAAGTGTATAGCGTGACTTGCATAATATGCGGCATCTTATATGTACAATAAACTGTTAGGTTCGTGCTTGAGACATCTTATGGAGGTCAAGGAACAAAGTCCCGTAATGTTTGAGTTCAGTTAGGTTTTTATTTCAACTTCCCTTTTTAGTAGAACTTGTCTGGAGGAAGCATGGAATTTATTCTTTGATTTCTTTTTCCCCTTGGTGCTCATTGTCATCTGTGACTGCATTTTGTTTTATTATGTTGTTGGCACCTGTGTTCAAGTCTTATATTTTACGCTTCCATTGGCATATTTTTTGTGAATCCCTTCTTCACCAGGCCAAGGTTCAGTTGTTAAGGAAGATATTAATTTACTTTTTATCTCCTAACAGTCTTAGTTATCTGGGTTTCATTGTCTAGAGCCATTATCGTGACGATCATACTGTTATCTTATGCCACCTAGGTACCTTTTTTTCTTCATTTTGGTAAATAAAAGTGCTCACTCTGAAGAATGATAGCATGATGTGCCATCTGCAAACATTCTATTTTCTGAACATCTTAATATATATTTATTTAATTGATTTTGAAAGAAAATCTTTAACTGATGATAATTTTCTACTTATTCTGTCATCATTTACCTTGTTGGTACTGCTTCTCTTTTTCAACTACAATTTTTGAGGCCAAATTTCTCTCCTCTCACTCTTTGCTCTCTTATTTTCCGGGTATTATAGTTTATCTTGTTGAATTTTACATTGTTGTGATGTCTATGGAAATGATTTAATAGCGGTTGCTGCAAGAGGAGGGATGGAGACTTTGAGGCCTGCTTTACAGAGGTTATACATGACAAGGGCTTCTGCATATAGAGATGCTCTTAAAGAGTTTCATAGAAGGATATCAAGAAGGTATCCAGCAGGTCATGGAGAAAAAGGAAGATTCTTCTAAAGCACAGCAAGAAGGAAATACTGATAGAAATTCAGCTTGATGGCTGACAAGTGCATAATCGGAGATGCATGTGAGTACTTCTTCAGCATGCCTATTGTAGATACAAGTTTAGAGATTTGGTGGAGCTGGGTTAGCATGAAATCACAAGAATGATGCATGTCCTGAGAATTTTCCTTTATTGAGAAAGTGACCTTTAGAAACTACAAATATAATGGGAATCTCCATTGCCGATGATGATGGTGATGATGACGGTGAACCAAACAATTTAAGTGGTTTTGAAATGGAATTAATAAGAGATGCTATAGCTTCTAGTTTAATGAATTCACTTTAAATTGTAAATGCTATTGTAGGATTTTTAGTATTTATATTTGGTATATAAATATTATCCCTTTTTAAAACTTTAATCTAAATATATGTAATATTTTAATTTGTTAGGTTTATGTTTTCTATGTTATGTTAATATATAATATGAGTTATATATTTAAATATATTTTAAAATAAAATAATACAAATGTGTTAAAAGCATCAATTAAAAATAAAAAAAAATTTTTTATAATAATACAATTGTGTCAATATCTAATTACAAATATTTAATTTTTATATTTAAATATTTAAATATAGTTTATATATTCTAATTAAATTTAATAAATAATTAATATTAATTACTTAAAAATATTTAAAATTAATATTATATATTAAAATATTAACAATAAGTTAGAATAAATTATTTTTATATTTTTGCTAAAATACCATAATATTAACTAATTTGAACATTATTTAAATACATATTTGTTACTTTATAATATCAGTCTAAAATGGACATTTTATTATTCAAAAGCACTTTTTGACAGTAATACCAAACAGTCAAATTTTTCAAAAGTACTTTTTCACAACACTTTTTAAAAGCAATGAAGAACTGGCTCTTAGGGAAGGATTGATGCCTGTTCATGTAGCAATTCTTCGAGATCTAATTATGACTTTAATATCTATACTTTATAAAATTTAGGATTTAGTCCTTTATTTTAATTCCACATAATTTGATTTTTTTTTTTACTTTTATAATCTTAATTTGATATTTTTTTTAACTACTGTCATTAAAGAAGTTATTTCAGTGAGACTTGGCCCTCAAAATGGGTAAATTTTATTTTAGTCCCTTTAAAAAATTTGAAATTATAAGTCAATATAATATTAAAATTGAATTTTAACCCTCAAAAACAATAAAATTTCAGTTTAATACAATGATAAAATTGTACTTTGTCTCCCCTAAAAAATTATAGTTCAATTTTAACCCCTGGTAAAATAAATTTCTAATTTCATCTCATATATATATATTTGTTGATAATCTTCTTATATAGTGGATAACATGGATAAGTCAACCGAATCATTAGTGGAGTGGTAAAAAGCTTGCTTTCAAATTTTCAGTTGACACCAGATTCGGGTTCAATCCTTGTCCGGAAAATAATTATGCCAAATTAATTTAAAGATTCAATTTCAAACTTCAGCTTAGTAGAGGGACTAAAACTAGATTTAGACCTTTTATATAGAATATTTTGAAAAATGTATAGTAACAGATTCCTTCAAGAAAAAGAAAAAAAAAAACCCAGATAAATTTGATTAAAAAGTAAAAGAGAAAGGTAATCCCAATTCCCATGCAATAATTCAAAGAAAAGAGAAGAGATTCAAGACGGAGGGAGCATTTTACTTTGTAAGTTGTTTCAATTTTTTATTTACTTTTTTGTTAGTTGTTTAAATTTCTCCTATAATTTGCACTGCGAACATGGAAATTGTTAGGGTTTTATTCAATTTGGGATGAAGTAAGGTAGGAATTTTACTTGGATTTCTTCAATTTTTTGTTTGGTTTTCTAGGAAATAAGATAGAGTTTAACAATGTTCTTCCCATGTTTGACTATGAAGAATTCATAGGATTTTCAAGCTTTTTCTTTCTTTTTGTTTAATGATTTCAATTTTTTTGTTATGCAGAAAAAAAAAATAGAATCTCTCCTGTTGATGAATGGGAAGTAATCTGTTTTTTTTTTTTTTTTCTTTTAAATTTTTTTCAGTTGTGTTGTCCGATCATCCAAATTTCAAACTCAAACCCTAATTGGTTTGATCTCAAATTGACCCTTTTATTGAATACCAAGTTTTGCCTTAATGGAGGTTAAGCTATGGAATGACAAGCGCGAAAGAGAAATGTATGAGAATTTTGCAGAGCTATATGCCATTATCAAAGCAACAGAGAAGCTTGAGAAGGCTTATGTAAGGGATATCATTTCATCATCCGAGTATGAAACCGAGTGCCAAAAGCTTATTGCCCATTTCAAAACCTTGGCTTTTACGCTCAAAGACACGGTCCCCAGCATTGAACGCTTTGCAGACACATATAAGATGGATTGCCCAGCTGCTATAAACCGACTTGTAACCTCTGGGGTGCCTGCTACCGTTGAGCACCGAGCTGCAGCCGCCACATCTGCTACTAACTCGGCTGCCATTGTGGCTGAATGCGTGCAGAATTTTATCACTGCCATGGACTCGTTGAAGCTCAATATGGTGGCAGTTGATCAAGTGCATCCTTTGTTGTCTGACCTCTCCGCATCTCTCAATAAGCTTGGCATTTTGCCACCTGATTTCGAGGGGAAGATGAAGATGAAGGAATGGATTTCACGGTTGTCGAAAATGGGCGCGGCTGACGAGCTAACGGAACAGCAAGCTAGGCAGCTCCACTTTGACTTGGAATCTTCATACAATTCCTTTATGGCTGCTTTGCCTAGTGCCTGTACTTGAATCGATCCAATATACCCTTTTCTTTTAGGATTATTAAGTTGGTAGCAGTGTATAAATTTAGCGAATTATCGGATTGTTGAACTCAAAGATGCCTATTAATGTGCTGAACATGGAGAAAATGTTTATGTTGTCAATCTATGATAATATATTTGTGCTTTGATCTAGTGTTTTTTAAACATGCATTGGCCTATTGTTCTTTTTCTACCATGGTAAATATTATGTTATGCAGTTTCATGGTATCATCCATGTAAAACATGTCATTAAGGGCCAGAAACTCAGCACTAAATACTAATTTCCAAGCCAATAATGTTACAAAGAAGAAGAAAAAAACAGAGAAATTTAATTAAAAACAGCCACTGAAACATGGTCAAAACCAAACAAAAAATCTCTTACCAAACTGATTGGTTCCTAACTTTGTTGGATTCCAACATGATTGGAAAGAAGAAACTAGAATGCCCAAATGCTTGAAGGTATGCTCTTCTAACTTTGTGCTATTTTGTTTTTTATTTTTTAAAATTAACGGTGTCTCTGAAACTTGCTATATGTACCATCTAAACTGAACTTTGTTAGACATAAATACATTTCAAGTTTTGTTTTTTTTTTTTGGCCTTTACATCTTCTTCTTTTGAATTAGAGTTATAATTGTTGGCAAGAGTGGTATGAGGATGACTATAATGAGCAAAATTGCAGCAAGTATTGCTATACACATCCATTTCCTGGAGTTCTTTTGATGTTCCCTAGCTTCTTGAAGTTGTTCGGTCCCTCTTCTTACAAAGGAGCTCGCGTGCGCAACGTGGCTTTCGATGTCGTTGAGTTGTTGACCTTGAGCTTCAACGAGTGCCGCCATGTCCAAGAATATCTGATGGAGTTCAATCAGGTTCTTCTCTATCTCCTTAACAGCATCATGCCTTTCTTGTATTTCAGAAATGGTGTCCATAATCTGACCCCTTCCTTGTTCTTGAATAGCCCTTTGGAGAAAACTCTCGCTTTCTCCACTCGAGATCAAGTTCTCGATCGTGTCCTCATCGGGTCTTTCCCCAGTAATGGTAAAATATCTACGTTCCACCGTTTCTTTATACTCCGATTGCATCTTTGCTCTTAACACTTGAAAATTATCCATCATATCTTTCAGTTTCTTTCCCAACCCACTAACCACCGATGTCCTAGTCCTATCCGCAGACGAACCAGGGCCACAACCTGGAGTGTTCCGACTCACCGCATTCGACTTTTCCAACGCTTCGAGCTTTCCTTTAATGATCTTCACCCGTTTAAGCACCTGTTCGACATCGGTATCCATTCGCGAACGAAGTTGTTTCATCGTTTTCGCATTATGAGCGGTCTTGCATTCTTCATTAGCCTCTTGCAACGCCTTGTACAACCTTTCAACACCTTTCATATCTTCCTTTACATTCTCAACATCTTCAAAGAATTTATCGAGGTTTACACTCTCGGTTCCGGCCTCCATTTCGTCCAGGTAAGCCTGTTCTTTCAGGTCCGTGTATTTCTTGAACGAACTCGAGATTAAGTCATTCATCTTGCCACCAAAATATTTAACCTCACAATCTACTCTTCTTTTTCTTCTTCTTCTTTTATGGGATTAATATTGGTTATGTTTTACCCAAATGGGTTGATGGAACTATACACGAACTAATCTAATTTGTAATGAAATTTGGGATTATATTTTTATGAGAAATGGGACAATGTTTGTTTGTTCTTTTTCCCTCATCATCAACTGCTGCAATTGGCAATGGAGGAAGAGGAACAAAGAGGAGGGAGAGGTGGTGACAACAGGGAAAACTGTCACCAATCGAAGTATCAAAAAGGGTACAAAATGGCTAATTTTTCCCTTGTTTTTTGGTTGGTAATGAAATTACAGGTATTGGACAAGCATGAACTAAAAATAGGGGATTTTTACAACTTCTTTTATTTTTTGAAGTTTGATACCAAAATATCTTTGGTTGACGTTGTCAATGGATATCCTTATTTTTATCCATCATTCACTATCCTCAAATCTCTTAATCCCCCTTCTTAATGCTCACCAACTTTATTTTGTATATTAAAAGCTCCTAAACTTGGTCAGAATTAGTCAATGATGAAAACTCCTGTGTTTTTATTCAAGGTTTTCTTTTATTGGTTTCATGTTTTTCTAGCTTAAATCATTTTAAGTTTGAGTTATTTCGAGTTTAAATTATTTTAAATTCAAATTAATAATTTGTTTGATTTTTATAGTCAAATTGGGTTTGAATCATTTTGAGTTCGAATTGTTTCAAATTCAGTTAATTGACATTTAACGTAAAATTTAATATTGTAAAAATTCAACAGTATTTTTTTACATAATTCAATCAATTGTGCACCGATTTTGACAATCATGGTCAAAGCAATACGAATCGATCAGATCAAATTTTTGAATTGGAGACAAAATTGGTAGGCAAAGATTATAAAATCATTACTCCTAAGCAAACTTCTCTATTTCGCCGCATAATATAAATAGTATGCAAGGCAACAAAATAATGTAAAATCAACAAAATGCAATTTCTCTTTAACTTGCATCCTCTATTCTTCTTGATGTATATATATATATATATATATAGCAAGGTGAGCTCCTAAAATGAACTACACTAGCTTCGACCTCCATTCTGCATCGGCAGCATCTCGGATATTACTGCAGAGAAAATGATCGAAAACTGACTTATCCGTTTCTTTTTATGTCCATGGAAGAACAATGCTGATGAAGATGTATGTTTAACCAAAACTGTGGTTGATGTAGTTAATAGGATACAGTGCATTGATCTAACCGGTGGCTGATGTGGGTGCAAACGTTTTAATAGGGAAAATTGCTGGATGGTCCATGTCAGCATCTCGATGACTGGCTCTAAGATCGATGCTACTGTTGATTTTTCCTAATTCCGTTCCGCTGCCAGGTTGCGTCTGAGTAACTTCTACGTTACTGTTGCCACTAGAGCTCAAAATACTTTGCTGCCTATGGTATTTGTCGGTGGCATCTTGAAGCAATCTCATCGTGCCGCCGGAATCTGAACCAGGTGAGAGCTCTTCTTCTCGCTCCGGCTGGATATTCAAGTCAATTTGGCCTTTAAAGGGTGAACTCGAGGACTTTAATCTGTTAGTATCATCATCCAAATTCTCGCTGACAACCTTTTCCGGGTTCAGGCTGCTGTTTCCCGCACTAGTAGTGCAAGGGAGAGGCTCATCGTCCACTACTTTATCGGGCAACGAAGGCTGCTGCTTCTTGCGTGTAGCGTCTGCTTCTTTTTGCGATTGTTTCTTCTCACGCCGCAGCATTAGGGTGCGGAAGCGTCTCTTTACTGTTTGGCAGACATTACACGTACATGTCTGCTTGTGTTTGGGGCCTTTCCCACTCGGGGGTTGAATGCATACGATACATGAGCAGCCAGGTCTATGCCGGGGATGCTTTGTGGTGGCCTGAGAAGAAGCAGGGAGAACGCCTCCCTCTCCCAAGATAGCTAGGTTGGCAAGAGTATCCAACCCCTCTAAAGCATCTACATTTTCAGATTCCTGTTTAGCAGCCTTCATTTTCTTAGAAGCAGCTATCATTCATAGTCGCAAAAAACCAAGAATCACGGTCATAATAGGAAACGAGCAACCAAGAATCAGCATTTAAGAATGAAGAAAAAAGATATCATCACGAAATCAGTCATACGTATACATTCTTTTTATTGAAAAACCAAAAATACCTAGATTACAGTGTGGCAGCAGATTTTCCAGCTCTTCTGCGGTCAATTCTTGAGTGGCTAAACAAGATGATCTGCCAGCATGATAGAGAAAAGGAAAAAGCATTCATGCAATACCAATACAAAAACCATTGTGTTTTTAATTTCTCCTTTAATTTCTTTTTTGACAGGTAGGGCTTTTAAATTGATTGGTGTTATTAGAAATGAAAATGTATAACCACGTTTAGTTGGTAGAGAAAAACACTCAAACGAGTGCTTACCTTTCAGGATCCCATGAGTTACTGGAACAGGTCCACTTGGAAGGAAGAAGAACATCGGAGGGCAATCTACGCCACTTAAAACAATCTTCACACTGAGCCCACTGGATCTTTTCCCTGACACAAGAAACAGATTGGAATTTTAGTGGTTTAAGACAACTCTTGCCACCTGTAAGACAAGCTATCACAGTATATAGTGTTTGATATTTTCATTATGATTTCACAGAATACTTGAATAAACCCACCAAGGTGCGAACTACATTATAAGTACAATATGGAATTTCAATATTATACAAGAAGTACAAAGATTTCAACAAGCCCACAAAAATGAACCAAAACATAGCCAAGTAATACGTTAATTGATTTTCTTTAAGATAATGCAGAGCATCCAAAAGAAAAAGAATTACCCCGACTTATCAGTTGCAAATATTGTAGGCTTCCCTAAAACAGGCGCATCCTGTTACCAGGAAAACAAATTGAGAAAATCAGGAACAACCTATGGAAAAGGAAATAAAGGGTCCCCTAGAAAAGGATACAATATGTAGAATATATAATGTAAAAATAAAATGCTACTTATAGCAACACAAAAATAATAAACTGACTAGTTGAAAAACAACAAATACTTAAGTCCATAAGTAAAAGGAAAGTGAAAAGTCAATGACCAAAACGGATTGCATTAGCCTGGGAAAGCCTAGAATAAGAAGAAAAATAAAAAGAAAAAGAAAATGCCCTTGCATTTAACCATCCAGGACCCGTGGTAGCATTCATAAACAGCTAACAATCTACAGGTTCTTTGAGCAGCCCTATATGGCTTTTTCAAGGGTGTATCAACCATAGATATGCATGTTAGAGGAGTTCAATATGTTGACAAATGAGCAACAAACCCCACAATGGTAAAGTGGTTTCAATTGCAGCAACTTACAACCAAAAGTGATTTCAATCACAACAGATTGCAAATGGTCAAAAGAAGCATTAAATGAAGATGTATGATACCTCATATTCTTCAAACTCAAAACCTTCAATCGAAACAACATTGGCTACATGATTAGGAGGGGGACGGAGCAGCCCTTGAGCTTCTTCCCATGTTAGTTTCAGCTCTATCATGTCTTCATTATCAATTCTCAGTCGCTTACTCTTTGAACCCAGCACGCTATTCTTCCTCTTTCTGGGAACTGCTACTTTGGTTGCTAATGCTTCCTTTGCTATGTATCCGGACTTATCAACTTTTGACCATGAGCTGGGATCTGCCAGTTCAGCCTGGTTGTGTTGTTGATGAAATGCTAGTCAGCCTGAGCTATCATTTAAATAATTAACAGTTAAGTAATATCACCAGTTTTAGGCTTAGAGGTACTAACATCTCCATGGGTAGAAACTCCATTACTATTTTTGGCTTCATTTTCCTGCCAATGGAAATGCAAATATGTACATAAATTGCTATTTGAATCAGTTGAGTTAGTGGCCGCGGCCACATAGAGTTTACAAACAATCAAGTAGATTTTAGAAGGAGCATTATCTTAACCAATGAATTAATGTTTTACCATGATTTAAGTATAACTATCTCCTCAGAAGGACTCACGAACAAGGAGGAAAAAAAGAACTTATATGAGCCAGTTGTATAGCATGCTATCTTAGCTCTAGAGCATGTAGATGCACAATCAGAATAGAAGGTACTAAATAACTGGGGATACCAACCTGCTCAGATGCTGAAGCAGCTGAAGCCTTTCTGAAACCCATGACCAACTTCCCTCCAGGTTCAAGACGACTAAACGTTACTGAGGAAACAGCATAACTATCAGTTTTAAAACAAATGCAAGTCTTAAAACATGATGCATGATAATTGAAATAGCCACACACTGATAAGGAATACAAAGCAAATAAACAAGGGTGGGAAACACACAATTGCTAAACAACAAAATGAATAGGGCAGCAACAGGCAACAGGCAACAGAATCAGACCCTGTCATAACATATATGAAATGGAAAATCAAAGGACAAGGAGCAATGAAAATAAGTAAAAGGTTCTAAAGAATAAAATCAACATAGGAGAGGCACAGACTAATAAGCTATAACATCAACATGACATACTTTGGGCCTCATAGCACAAAAGATTGAATCTCTAAATCATTGTTTCAAGTGATATCAAATTGTTACCTACGTCACCAGCCTGCAATTGCATGTTCTGTATGCAAGGAGTAACACCCTCTAAAACATACATTCTGCTATTATTGTTGGGCCAGAAGCGGAATTGAAATATCCATTCCTTTCCTTTTGAATCCTGGACTTTCAGCGGTAATCCTTCTGGCTGAGATATTGGTGGGAAATATGCCTGTTTCATGATGAGTGTTTTTAGTATGTGATAACAATCTAGGTAAAAACTGATGAACAAAATAAAAAAGGATCCAGTATAATGAACAAAAAAAAAAAAAGGATCATTAAGTTACTGAAAGGACAAAACTAGATGAAAGTGTATCCAGTATAAGAAATGTAGGATGCTAAGTGAGACCGATATGCATGAAGTCAAAACCTGCTACCTAGTCACAAAATAAGAATCTAGTCTAGATGATTGATGTAAACAAAAAAAAACTTTACCACCAAGCCTTTACGACCATCAATCTATAGTTTTTCTTTGCAAAGCCATTAAAACAACAAATTTAGATAAATTTAAAACTCTTAAGCCATGACTCACCTCTGCACATTTTTTTGGCAGCACTAAACGTCCGATACGCCCAGCATCACTGGCACTCAACATTTTCTCAAACAAAGGAGTGATTATAGAATTTGAACTTACATATGGTTAAGTCAAACTGAAGCAAAATGTAGTTCAATGAAGGCACAAGAACAGCAAATAGGTACTAATAATTACGAGGATGCTTTCCAGAATAAAAGGATACTCGGCAGATATTTGCTGCAGGTCTTGGTCGGTAAACCTAGGCCAATAACGAGGAAATAACTGATTCCTTCCACGGCCATCTGGTCGAGGCCTCCCATTACGCATCTGAGTTTCACCTGAAGAGTCAAGCCCATTATGTGGATTACTATGAAATTGCTTGGCAAGTGAAGGTTGGGGGTTTGGCCGCAAATGAGTGCCAGAAACCCCCATTTGACCATTTGCTTCATCTATAGATGTGTACGGTACAGCTAAACCAAATGGTGGATTAGATGAGTCCTCCTTCAGAGAAGGCAGCTGAGGTTTGGTCAAACAAGAAGTATGCTGCTCCTCACAATTGATCCCTGAACAACAAATGGTTTACAAGAGGGTCAGCAGCCACCAATAAGTTGTTTTAGAGACTATTTTCACAGAAAAAGTTTATGTCCAAAAATGAGTGGACATCCACATCTTACATATGCAGCAATTAGTGTGGGTACAGATTGCCTAAAACTACCATGATTGATAGAGGGAAAGTTTTTCTGAACCTGTATTTCCATTCTCATGTATATCATGTGCAGAAGGCTTCAAAGGTCCATTCATTAACCTTTCAGGAAAGTCTTCATTTTTCTTCTTTTCAAGGGAAGGAATAGATAATCTTTCTGAGACATTTAATCTGTCAATGCCAGTGGATAAGTCAACTTCATAGGGCACTCTAGAATGCAACTCAGGCTGAGAAGTTGATGAATTGAATAAACCAGGCGCTTGCCGCCAAGGTGCAGGACCCGAACCAGTTAGCTGACTCCAACCTTTAGCAGAACAATCTTTGAACCTCTCAGGCAAAGATGGATTGAAAAGCAAAGAAGGTGGCCATGAAGAATTTGGCCCCTGTGATAGAATGTGAAAGAAAAAGGCTTACTACATAGTCCACTGCAAAGGAGTGCTATTGACAAGGAAATTTACTTCAAGTAGCAAACTTGAACCTAAAAGTAAGACAACATCTGCTAGAAAAAGCAGACCTTTTGTTCATATATGATAAGTATAACAATGTAAACAAATAATGACCGATTGCGCCCTTATTTTCAAAAGTAACAGTTTCAATTGAAACAACATAGTAAAGTTATCCACGCTCACCAAGACAGCATTTTTCCTCGAACAAGCTATGCATAGAATTCCTCCAGCATCCAACAAAGTAAATGCATATGCTGATACAATGCATCCGCAATGAACCCGCTGCAGAGAAAGAACAATTGTGTTAAAACCAGAAAGGTAATCTAAAACGAAAAAAAAAGAAGAAGATGAAGAAAGGAAGTCAAAATCAAAGCACGCATTCAATATCATTATACCAAATTATAGCAAAATAAATTAACGTCAATAAATGTTTCTACTAACCTTCCCACATGACTCGCAGGTTCTCCAACCAGAAGCATTCAAGTGAAAAGCATCGCAAAATCTTCCCTCATCGTAAATAGAACTAAAATCACACAGAGCTTAATTCAGATTATAGTAAAGCAAATAAATTAATCGATATACATCATTTTTTTTAGAGTTGTGGATTAAGTAAAGCATTTTTGAACATCTAATTCAAGTTAACAAATTCACCAAATTAAACTCGGGAATAATCATGAAAGAACAAAAATTCCGCAACTAAACTTAAGTCCATACTAAAATTCCAAAAAGACAAAAAAAAACCTGCTGAAAAAACTTAGTCAACAGCGAGTAAAGAGAAAAGTGAAACTCACGCGCATCGATCACAGAGCTCAGCCAACTCTCCCGTTCGCAACTGCCATCCTTTCCTCGGTCTTTCCGATTTCAAATCGTTACAGACTGAATTGAAGCAAATCCTAGAAGACGAAGTTGCTACCGAAGTCGACGTCATCTTCTTTGTTACTTTCAAAAAATTTTCAAAATTTCAAAAAAAAATCATACGTAAAGCTTCTTCTCTTCATGAAAAACAACAAAAAAAAATACTTCGAAAAAAAAAAACAAAAAGAAAACGAAAGGTTAAGGGCTGATCTGCACAATCATGAAAAAAAAATAACGAAAACAAAAAGTAAGAAAAGGGGTTTTAGAAGGTAAGGGAGTGAAACGTAAGTGACAGAGAAAAATGATAAACCAAATAAATAGATAGCAAAATGCGTTAGATATACTAAATAAATGGTTTAATTTTTCTTTCAGTACCTGTACTCCTTGGAATTTTGAATTTAAGTCCTTTTACTTTTGATTCTAGGTTTTTTAGGGTTAATATACTATATGGTACTTAATTTTAATTTCAATATTCAATTTAGCACCTGAGTTTTTTGTCCCAATTTAGTACTTGAATTTGGATTCCATACCTTATTTTGGTACTTGAATTTTTTTAAATTAATACTTGAACTTTTGTTTGTCCCAATTTAGTACCTGATTTTTTTTACTAGAACATACATATTAAAATATTAATTGGGCCACACGATGTGATTTAATCTAGATACCAATTTGAATATTAAAACAAAAAATAAAATAAAATAAAATAAAATCCAATTGATTAACACATTTCTATTAAATTTAAACACTAATCCTCAATCAAATTTTAGTTTTTTAAACCGTACTTTTCAATGTTAACATACTATTTATTTAAATTTAACAAGAGTCGATTATTGACTGGACTTTAACTTTTAAATTAGTAGAATAATTAAATTTTAGAATTAAGTTTCAAAAGTGTGAAAACAACAAGGACTAAAGACACAATTAAATATAAATAAATAAAAATAAAATAAACAGGCGTGTTTTTCATTTTTTATAATTTTTACATTGAGACTAAAAACAGCTTAAAAGACACGTCGAGTCCGTAGCCATTCTTTTTAATATTTATTGCTCCCTTTTTTGTCTTTGTATTTTTGTTGGGATAATTTTTTTAATAAAATACACTAATATTATCTATTTTAAGACTCCAGGGTGTTTTTAGTCATTCCGTTCTTAAAAGTTTAGGTTCGTTATTTTGACTTCCATTTGACTGTTGTTAAACTAATTTTCCAGAATTCCCGCGTGACAAAAACCAACTAATATATGGTTTATTATTTGATGAGTTGGTTATAAAAAAGCTTTATCATTAATGGGCGTCGAAATCAATAAAATAATAGTAATTAGCATTATAAAGCAGCGGTCGCAATCCTGCCCACAACCTATGTGTAAAAATGTTGAAAATAAAAATAAAAATAGGGGTTTAAGTTGGTTAAGATAATAAAAGAAGAAAATACAAAAAAATAAAATAAAACAGATTCAAAAATGCAAAAAAAATAAATAAATTTAAGAAAATAAAATAAATAGATAAATAAAATATTTATTAAGCTTAGCCTTAGCCTCGGTGTACTCCAATCTTGAATCGATACTTGAAATAGATTTTCCCTTCCAAGCAATAAGTTGGTTATAGCGACTAAGAACGTCCCGATCGCCAACTTTTCCTTATGTAGTCAATCCCGTACGACCTACAAACTAATTACTGTTGCCAAATTTCTAATTGCGATACATGTGTTTGCAATTTAAGATTTCGACAGCCTTGCAATTTAAAAAGCTCAACCCGAATCAACAGGCTCAACCAAGTAGGTCATTTAAATCCGATCTCTATCTCCCTTGGTGGAATCCAATTGGCTTTTCTCATCTAGACATGCCAATTTGTTCGCGGGAATTTGAACACAGCACAACCGATTCGTCTTTCCAATTGTATGCCAAACAACTCTAACCCAACGTGCACTTTTTGAATCGAAGCTGAATCAACTTTAAAGGATGAATTTGTACTCTCATATACCGGAGAGATAGAAAATACTGTGTTGAGAGGCTTTTTAAGTGGGCTCGTATCTCATGATTGTTTTATTGGAGTAATTTCCGGGCTGAAACTAAAAGGGGTTTAGCTAATCATGGAAAAGGTCATGCTTTAAAAATAGATTTGTAAAATTGTGAAAAGTGGGAAGGGAAAGGGCCTTGGAAGATAATTAAACCAAAAGTTGAAAGCAAAGAAAAAAAGAAGAAGAATGAAACAGCATAATAGAAATGTTACGCAAGAAGGGAGAAAAATGGAGAATTTATTAAAGGTGAAAGGTAAAGTGTGTGTTCAATTACCTATAGCTACTAGGTATTTATATACATTTTTAATGCTAAAATTTAGCTAGATTTTTCCTAAATATTATCATTATCTTAAATATTATCACTAAATAATTCTAAATATTATCACTAAATAATTAAAATTTTAAAAATCAAATTTAAATTAATTACAAAATTGTAACAATATAAAATATCCTTCGATCTTTATCTAGCCACTTTTTTAAAAAAATCTTCAACCCTTCAATTTTTATCTAGCCATCTTCAAATCGTCAATCTTTCAATCAAGCTCTCCTCTTTGCTTTTTGTTCCAATTTAGCCCCTTTTTGTAAAAATTTGAATTCAGCACACCAACTCCATTCATGATAAGAAAAATCTAAATTTAATAGCATTTTATCTGATAATTAGCCAAAAATAAATACATTAAAAATACGAATTTATCATGCTATCAGAAATCAAAATCTTTTAAAATATTAAAATTAAATTATAAAATTTCTTATCGTGGGAAGGTCAAAGTGTAATTTTATCATATATTAATTTATAATTCGATAAATTTTAAAATATTTACAAATTGGCATATACATATATATTATTACTATTTAATACGTTCATACGCGTCAAGGGGTAGACAGTGGCCCTGACCTATCTTCCTTAAAATAGGAAAAGTACCATTTAAAGGTCGAGTTGACTAGGAATTCCTATACTATTATGTAAAGTTCATTTTAGTCCCTCTACTAAAAAATGTTCCATATTAGTCTTTGTACATTAAAAATTTATTCAAATCATGATACTATTACAATTTACCATTAAGTTACTGATAGTTTGGACAAAATATATCATACTCAGTTGATTTACCCATGATAACGGGTTTTTTTAGGCACACAATAGTTTAAAAATACAAGGAATTTTTGGGATGATGGTTGGTTTTTTTAATGAGTCGGGTCATGGGTAAACTAGTTGTGTATTTTGTATAAATTATCAATAAATTAACAACAATTGTAATGATGTCGTGATTCGAATAAATTTTTAATGTACAAGGATTAATTTAGAGCAATTTTTATTAGAGGGACTAAAATGAATTTTACATAATAGTATAAAAACTTTTAGTAGACTTTAACATTTAAAAGGTGCTTTCCTAATTTAGAGGTCAGGGTCACTGTTTGCCACTTGAGACAACCTCTGCAGGGGCGAAGTCAGAAAAACTTTTTAGGGGGGTCGAAATTAAATGGTATATCTTTATAATTTTTAAAAGATTAAATCAATTTTTTTATCATTTTTAGGGGTCAAAGTGTAATTTATATTTACTAATTTAAATTTTTATAAATTTTAAAAGAACCGGAAAGTTTTCCATTTAAGGAGGAGCAAGACCCCTATGCTTCTGGTATTAATGTATTAAATAATAATAATCCTATATTAATATATGCCACTCTGTCACTTCATTTATTTCATTAATTGTGTATTTAAATTAAATAAATTGTGTTATTCTATTATAAGAATATATGTATTTATTTGGCAAGAGGGAGAGGGCCAATTTGGTCATTGCAGGTTATATGGTAATGGGGGAAGTCATGCATGGCCCGCCGCCGCCGTCATGCATGTTTCACGTAGCACATAAAAAAATATTTTTATAAAATTTTAAAATAATTGATTAAAATCAAGAAAATCATGTTTAAAATAATTATATTGTATTTTGGTTTGATTTTTATCAATTTTATTAAATTAAAAAATAATAAATATTTAAATTAAATCGAATTTTATTTTAATTTTCTAATTTCCCCTATTTGTAAAATAGAGTTTTTAAACTTACAAAATTGAAAAAGAGGATATTGATGAGTGTATAACGATAAAAAAAAATATGTAAATATAAAGAAATAATTTTGTATCGTCAAAACCACTCTGTTCCGTTAGTGAACAGGAGCAACAAAATATTTGTAAATGATTTTTAATTTTTTAAGATGTCGATCTGAATTTAATCTATAAATCCTTAATTAATTAATTAATTATTATTGAATTTGTAATCTAATCAATTAAACCAAAAATACTATCAGTAGGATTAGTGAAATATTCCCTGTGACAAATATTATTTGGATTTTTGTAGCCAATATTATTAGGATTTTTCACATGACAGGTAGTTACTTTGTTGAGTCTTACAAAAAAAAGTCAAAGTAGGTAAATGTTTATTAATTTCGGACAAACTTTCTGACATTAATTTGGTGCATTCATCATTTTCATTTCAAAACCCTCATTGACTTGGGTAAACTACACTCAAAGTCATTAAATTATTAATAAATTTACGTTTTGATCGTTTAACTTCAATAGTCACAAAATGATCACTGGACTATTAAGTATTTTATTTTCTAAAAAGTCTAGCTAGCAGACTCCAAGCAACGATTCAAAGTTCGATACAGTAGATCAGTACCCATTGATGAGTAAAACATATCTTAAACTCAAATTAATCTGACAATCAGGGTTGAAGATCAAAGAAGAAAACTATATGAGTTTTGGTTCGTAGACTCATGACATTTAAAACTGTTTCATGAAATAAATTGAACTGTAGAAAAGAAAAAGATTGAGAGCTTTCGATTGATGCAAGCTGTGTAAATAGAAAAGGCCATACAACAACAATTTTAATAGACTAGTGACTTAAATGAAAATTTTCAAATAATTCAATAATCATTTTTTAATTTTTTGAAGTTGAATGATCAAATCGTCAATTTACTAATAGTTTAGTGATTACTTTATCCTTGACTTAAATATATCCAAAAACAAACTAAACTCCAACATTTCTATGTTTATTTTTCTTGCAAATCGGATTCAAACAACTCGAATCTCATTCAATCACTGTCAAGTTGAACTCGAGCAACTCGAACCAATAAAATTCAAACATTTCCTAACACTTAAATCAAATAACCAAGCATAAATAATTTAAACTTGAACATAAAAAACTTGGCCTGAAGCAAAGTGTATAAATCAAACTCGTTTGTTACTAGTTAAAAGGGCTTAATCAAAGCTAGTCGAGCAAACTCGAACAGTTCAATTTTTATCTCAAATTGAACTCAATCTCTAACATCAATCAAGTTTGAACTGAATTTCGAGTCAAGTTGAACTAAGTCAGATTTTTCAAAAAGACATCAACTAATACTAAGCAAATCTCACAAATGCTTAATAGTAAACAATTCAACTTCCTTTAATCTTATTATTGAGAATCAATAATAATAATAATAGCAAATGACAGACGAAGTAAGTTCGATATATGAGTGCGATTATTAGTTAAAATATTGAAGGCTACACTGAAATTTCCATTGTTTAAATTGAAACTGAGTATGAAACGAGAGGCATTCGGTCGATTCAATCAGATCGGTTTGGATTCGTAAGTCGTAAAAGGACCCACGACCATCATCATATGAAACTTTGAAGATCAAAACAATGTCCCTATTTAGGTGCAAAGAGAGTAGCCAAACCTTGATCCACAGTTATTTGAACCTTATCATAGGCCATAAGTGGCTTTTGATTACCCTTGTACGTTACGTTTCCCCTTGCGATGACTTCACCATCCGAGTCTATGATCCCTTCCTTCGTTGGGTCCTCAACTCGGGTACCGGGTTCCAAAATGAATGCCTTCACCTGTAGTTTTAGTCATAGAACATAACATGGATAGCTCCATCATAAAAGAGATATAATAATCTCTGCTATACCTTATGTATGTATCATTTGTGAACTCACCTTAATGTATGTAACATACGGTGATTCGACATGACTCCCGTCATTCATATTTGACATCATTGACAGCAAGGCTAATTTTGGCAAGCCCTTAACCATAATCAAGTCCAAATAACCATCTGAAAACTGCGATCACATCCGACAAACAAAGTAATTATAAATGTTAGAAACGGAAATCAATCTGAATAGTTCAAACCTCTATTGTAAATCAACATAACAAAAGTAAATTGCATAGATTAAGTTTGGTATGGCTGTGGGTAGAAATCGAAATTGGTAGAGGTGAAACAAGGTTCTGAGCTCTGCACATTCTACAAGCATGAAAAAAGTTTTCACCAGATCAACAGGGCATCTATGCTATAGATTATAGAGTGAAAATTTCAATTGCTTCGCGTTGCATGGTGCGCTAATATACACCCCGTAAAAATGGTAAGAATAAGACAGAACAAAAGAAACATAGCAGGTATCTGTTCTTCGACTTTCACGTCAGCGGCATTCGGAGAACTGAAATTTGACTGTTGGTTATGAATGAAGCAGAACATTGTAGCGAATTAAGAGAATTTTTTACGGTTAATATAATAAATGACTATGTTCGAAGGTGAGTGTAAAATAAACCTTTGCATTTGGTGCAGCCATGACATCTTCGCTTCCCCATGGTACATTATGGAGCCAGACTGAAACAAATGGTCCACTAATAGTCCTCCAATGCATGTCCTCCAACTTAACATCAGACCCAAGGTATCCATGCTGTTGAGTTTTCAAAGACTCCTCTTGCTTTGGGCTTTCTTCATCAGTAGGTTTACAATGATAACTCATTGGCTCCCCGTAATCTTCAAAGCCAGGGGCCGGCACAAAACAAATACGTCCATTGTAGTGCCTCAAGTGAAATATTCGTTGAATAGCCTACACAGGAAACACAGAAATTATTCCAATTACAAAACCCAAATCATATCATAGTGCCACACAAGCTGTGCCCTAAATGAGGCGCAACAGCTATTATATAAGCGCAGAGCAGAAAACCAGATAACATGAAGGGACACACGTAGAAATCGAGACGAGCACTCCCCATCCACCTATATTTTTCGGATTCAATGTCTATATCTGCTATCAGACCTGAAATAAAAGAAAATCCAAGTAAAAGCTGCAGTACTTTTAAAGTTTGTGATCAGTAGTCAAAACCAAATCAATACATCACCAAACTTATTGCCAACAGATCCAGATCAAACGTAGCAAATAAAAATGCAATCCAAAGGAAGAATCGACATACCCCAAGCAAGCATCAAGACACTAAAAAACCTCGTTTTCCCTTGCGAGATGGTAGCTACATCAAGCGAATGTTTATAACCTGACAGGAGTAAAACGTTCAGCCAAGAATTTCTTCACCCAAAATGAGATACAATTTTTTTGCTATTCTCAATGAAATCATAAACACCCGTGTTAACCTCGGATAACAGCAAGAATGGCATTAGATACACAGCATGGTTCACCTGCCGCATGCAGCAAAGATTTAACCATGCCATTTCCTGTTCCTGCAGCCCCAGAAATTTACAATCAAATCAACACTGCTAAAATAAGTCAGCATAGTTCACCAAATATGGTCATTCCCTCAAGGATAATTAACTAGGGAAAGAGAATCAAAACAACCAGTAATCGTAATGAGGAACCAACACAAACTTAATAGAGCAACAAATCGAGTTTTAGTAGCCTGAGATAAAAAACACACACAACAATCAATTTACATGGCCAAGTAAATATCTTATATGTGCCACATACATGAAACCAGCAAATAATTGCAAGAAATTCCTGCGAAACACAACCCAAAGATGAACTTGCATCCTCAAATCATGTCTAAGAAAATTTTAACTTATACTAACATGGCGATAGATAGAAAACAAACCGGCAGGAACCATTCCTATAGGCATGTTTATTGCAGCACTCCAATCTTCTCTTTCAAGCAGTCCATTTACCACCTACTAAAAAGTTACAACAAATACTGACATAAATAAAATTAAAGCCATGAAAGTTTACACTCTATAATAATGCACTACTCAAAACATCAGAATTCAAACCAACCTCAACAAGAATCCCATCTCCACTAACACAGACAATACCATCATATTTTGATAAATCCATAGTTTTGGCGACTTCTTTTGCATGCAGCTGATGCTTAGTTTCTGAGAAAATTCATGTAGTTATCATCAAAATCACTATACAATGAACAGAAATTTGCTAAATTAAAACCTCTTTCACCAAAAATCTCTATCTCCCTAGCGATTTTTGAATTGGTAAGCACAATAATACCAGCAATCTAATTCAGTAAAACTTACGATTCCATTAGCATACCGTTTATCGTAAAATTATTAAGTAAAACGAACAATTCAATAAGACTAACAATTAATGTTCTAATTTTCGTTTCTTGTACCAAACCGATATCCATTCCTAGTAATAAGATTGATTAAAACAGGAATATAGTGGAAAAATAATAATGATCCAAACCTATGACGGTGATTTGAATATCAGCATCTTCAAGGTAAGGTTTTACATCTTCTGAGAAAATTTTAGTGGCGGATTTTTTTCCTCCGAATGGATTCAAAAATATTAATAATCTCTTTGGTCGTCCTGTTTTGATATTTGAACAAAAAAAAATATGAACAATAAATAAAATTTTACAAAATTTGAAAAAAATAAATTGTACCTAGAGATTCAATGTAATCCCTAAGCTTCTGAGACCAGAGTGCGAGTGAATCTTCTGATTGAGGCTCGAACACAAAGCTCTCCCTCACCAAATCTCCCCTGTTCCCGCAACAGCAGATTCCTTCTCCCTCTTCCACGACGGCCTTGATTCGGATTCTGGAACCTTCTTCCACAGCGAATCCGAGTACCTCCTTCTCCACGGTCAAGCACCGTTGACGTTGACCTAAAAACCGGAGCTTCCCGTCGACGGTGAGCGTGAGAGGGACGGCAGTGCCGTTGACTAGGACTTGGTCCGATAGTATAGGGGAGAGGTTATCGAGCTGACCGCCTTGATCCATAGAGTTGACCGGCTTGAAAGATGGTTCGTATTTGTCTCACAAGTGACAGCTTGTTGTTGTTATTAGTAAGGAGAGGGGAGGAAGGTGGCGGCGAGTTTCGGTCCGGCTTAGAATGGAGAACCGGGTTTAATACGGCATCCCTTTTGTTTTGCCTCGCTTTTTACGTCAAGTTGGTTTCTGGACGTTTTTTTTGCCTTTTTGCTTTCTTTCTCTCTAGTGTCTTTCTGTTGATTAGACCACGCTCTCACGCGCTAGTACTATTGTTTGTGGTCTAATTATGTTTTTAGTACTTTTACTATGTTTTCATTTGGTATAATTTGATTCTTATGCTTTTATAATATTATTATTAGTTCTAATTTAATAAAATAAGGGTAAATTACACCCAAGGCTACTAAATTATTAGTAAGTTTATGTTTTGGTCCCTCAACTTCAAAAAGATACAAAAATGGTCATTGAATTATTTAAAGGTTTCCATTTAAATTACTGAAATATTCGAAAGTTTTTATTTAAGTCACTAGGATGTTAATTTTTTTTTTTAAAGTTCAGCTAGTAAGATATAAGTGACTATTCGACAATTGGTATGGTAGATCAATACCCATCAACGAGTAGAAGAACATATCTTAGATCCAAGTCGATCTAACGATCATTGTCGAAGATTGGAGAATAAAATTGTTTGGATTTTGGTTTGCAGATTCATGACGTTCAAAATTGTTTCATAAAACAAAATAACCTATAGAAGAAAAGGGACTGGGAGTTTTCAATTAGTATAGACGATGTGAACAGAGAAGATTATACAATAGTGATTTCAACAACCCAACGACTTAAATTATAATTTTTGAATAGTTTAGTGATCATTTTGTAATTTTTTAAATTGAGTGACCAAAATGTAAACTTACTAATACTTTAGTGCTATTGGGTGTAGTTTACTCATAAAATAATTAGTTGTTGTTGTTAATGAAATTTTTAAATAGTCTTAAGCATTCGATTGACATGTAAATCTATTATCGGTTAGACATGATTGATGGATTTTCACGTAATTATAATCATGTGATCAAATTACAGTAAATAAATTCACGTCATTTCCAATGAGGCCTTCGTTATAATGGCACGGCTGAGGCATTCGGAACTTTCTCTTCCATAATTATTCTGGATTAAGTGCTAACATGTGTAGATCGTGTCTAAATTTATTCTAGTTTAAATTGTTATTATTTTACCGACAACAATTAATAATATTATTTGGTTGGATTTGTCTAACTAGAGAAGTAAATTTTGTCAAATTTAAAAAAAAAATCTTAAATTTCAAGGTTAAAATTAGAATTAGACCTTGTTTGCATGGGAATTATTTCTAGAATAATCTTCATAAATATTAGATTTTTTTTTTTCCATTTTGTCAAAATAAAATATTATTCTAAATAAGAATTAGCAATATCCATAATATTTTGGTAAATATTTGTACATTAACTTTTTTTTGTCATTTCTAAAAACTAAATAAGAAAATAAATTGAAGGCTAAATATGTCATAAATTATTGTATTTTTCACATATTTAGAATTTAGTTTATATATTTTTATTTTTAGGAATTTAGTCCATTTACTGTTCAAATTTCAAAATCAAGGTCCAACTGTTAACATTGTCAATTTTTTTGTTAAATTTGTTGGTATGATATTTTTGAAATTAAAAAAAAACCTCATTTGGTAGCAATGTAACTAAAAAATGACATTGTAATGATCTTGAATTCAACAAAATAATTCTAATAGTGTTAACAGTTGGACCTGAATTTTGAAATCTGAAAATTAATGGGACTAAATTCCCAGAAATAAAAGTACAAAAATTAAATTCCAAAGTTTCAAAAAGTATAGGGACTTATAACATATTTTAACCTGAATGAAACGTAACCCATAAAACTGAAAGGGCGCGTGGAGCGTAGCAGAAATGATGAGAAGATGATGAAGCAATTGCGCAGCCCCGAGGCGTGCGGGTTCTCGGGACATTACACCTAACTGACTATGAGCTTTGTTACGGCTCCACGCTCCATTAATGGCACGTGTTGAGGACATTCTTTAAAATTGGTCAACTCTACCAACTCTAAATCTATACGGGAATCACCTACTTCATGTTTTGGAGATAAATAAGCTCTGATTTGTAGGGGTTTTTTAATCAATGTTTTGTTCATTATGCAACAATCATTTATTTAAAGCTTGATATGGAGCCCATGAGAAAGTAATTAAAATTTTGAGGGAGTAAACTGTAAATTTCTTGTTTTTGGAAGGGTCGAAATTGGGTACTTTATTTTAGGGGAAGCAAAATGTAATTTTGTCACCATATTAACTTAAAATTTTTATATTTTTTAAAGAGATTCTATTTTAGGGGGGTTAAGATCCCTACTTGGCCCCTCTAACCCTACCTTTAAAGCTCTGATTTGATAAATTGAAATGAATTAGTTATTAAATTCAATACTTGTAATAATTAAGTTTAATTGAAATTAGTGATATATTTGACATTAAAGCTTGCTACAATGAATTGAGATGAGTGAAAATGTGTGTTGAGTAAGGGAAATTTTTGATGTATTGATACTATATAATTTAATACATTATTGATGGAGCAAATGATGATATATGCTAAAAAAAAAATTAAAACAAATTTATTTAATTACAATTTTGTTGATATATCATTATGTGATTCACTAGTAGTATATAAAATTATATATAATCAATGCACCAAATATTAGGTTGAAAAAAATTATGATTTAACCTTTTTACTCAAAAATGGCAAGTCCCATAAGTTTTTTTTTGGGCATTTCAAAGATGAATTAGAGAAGCCCACATTAAACCCTATAAAGTCCAAACTTAAAGCCCGTGTTTGTTGTTTTTAATGGTAAATTACATTCGAAGGTATAAAATGGTTATTGAACTATTCGAAAGCTTTCATTTAAGTCACTGAATTATTCGAAAGTTTTTATTTAAGTAATTGAGTTGTTAAGTTTTTTTTTTTCCTTTAAAGTCCGACTAATGAGTTTCAAGCGACGATTCGATGATCGATACAGTGGATTAATACTCATCGATGAGTAGAAGAACGTACCTTAGATTAAAGTTGATAAGATGATTAATGTCGAAATTAGAGAAGTAATGCATTTGAATTTTGGTTTGCAGATTTGTGAAGTTCAAAATTGTTTCATGAAAAAAAAATGAATTGTTGAAGAAAAGTGGAAGTAGAACTTTCAATATTGGTATAGGCGGTATGAATAGAGAATGTCATACAACAGTGATTTTAATAGCATAGTGACTTAAATGAAAAATTTAGAATAATTTAATGACAATTTTGTAACTTTTTAAAATTGAGTGATCAAAACATAAACTTACTAATAATTTACCCTTATTATTTTTATTGCAGTTGCTTTGAAGTAAATAAAAACAAGTAGAATTCATACCAACCATAAAAAAGTGGGTGAGAAAACAATATTTTATTTATAATAATTATTTAATCAATTTAAAATGATTATATATTGAAAACAATAAAATAATTTATTTTTAAGTTATGATTATTTATAGCGACACATATTTAAGATAAAAAGGGAAAGATTAGTTTTAATCCAAACCGATTTATCATACTCGAAATAATAAGACCCAAACTCGAATGTACTCAAATAAATAATACAAAATGAGGTAAAAGTATCATAAAGGCTCTTGTACTAGGAATTAAATTGCACTATGCCACTTTTAATAAAAAAAAAGGGGCAAATTAGTCTCTGTGTGTTGGATAAAAGAGTAATTTGGTCCTTTCTGCTAGAAATTTGTCTATTTCTACTATTGAATATTAGTATGGTTGATGAAATAACCTGACAGTTATACATGGGATGTCATGTGGACCTCATACTAACGTATAAACAGAAAAAATAGATGAAAATTTTAACAAAATGACCAATTTACTCTTTGATCTAATATACAATGATTAATTTGTCCATTGTTTTAGTAAAGGAGGCAAACTACAACCTGACTTTTAATACAAAAGCCTCCATTGTACATTTACTCCTAGAATGACTTAGATTAAAATGATCAAAACTCGAAATAATCCAAACCCATAATAACCTGACTCGGAAAAACAAAAACATTAATTTTGAATTACTAAAACCTTAAAAAATATCAAACTATAAACCCAAAATTAACTCGAACCAGAACCAAAACTCCCACTTCCACTGTAATTGCTGTTTCCAATTCAAATAAATTCGTAAAACCGAACCAAACTTTTTATAAACTCGAAATTTGATATGAATAAAGATTTAAAAATTGAAAATCATTTAACATTCCGTATATTTTGGCTTACATAAGACATATGGCACTCAACCTTACTAGTAATGGAAAAAGGACAGAGGTTTTTATGGTTTAAAAACTCTCTCATTTGTCTTATGTACTCATATAATTGAAATAATTTCAGGAATCTGATCCTGTTTGTCTCATTGAGAAAAATTGAGGACCAAATAGAAAACAAATCAAACTTTCGTTGAATCTTTGAAACATAATCATATGATTTAAGAAAATATAGTTTTCATGATTTCCCATATAACTTACCTTGAGTTTAGGGGCAGACGAAAGGGGAAAAAGCCGTGAGAAGAACAGAAAATGTTAATTTTAATTTTAATAATAATAATAAATTGCCATTTGTCTCAAATTCATTTGTCCAGAGTACCATATAGTTTTTTTTAACGGCATTACATTTTGGGGTTGACAAGTGTTCTACAGAAACTCTACTAAAATATTAAAAAAAAAGAGAGACGTATGACTGCTAAATAGTTTTAGAGTAAATTATACTAAATGTTGCTAAACTATTAGTAAGTTTACGTTTTGGTCACTCAACTTTAAAAGGTTATAAAATTGTTGTCGTATGGCTATCTCAATTCGCACCGCATGCACTTTCTTCTATAGTTAAGTTTTTTCATGAAACAGATTTAAACATCACGAATCCACGAATCAAAATTCAGGCAATTTCTTCTCTGATCTCCAATACTGACCGTCAAATCAGTTTGGAAAATGGACTATTCGTCAAACCATCGGTTGGAACTCACTAGCCGAACTTTAAAAAAATAAAACTTAACAACCTAGTAACTTAAATTAAAACTTTTGAATAGTTCAATGACCATTTTTAACTTTTTAAAGTTGAGTGACCAAAATGTAAATTTACTAACAGCTTAGTGATCTTGCGTGTAGTTTACTCATGATTTTATTAGTATAGGTACATCAATGTTAACTTGCATTCAAGAACTCTCATATTTAATTTGAATCCAAACCTATTTGATAAAAAGTAAGAATTCTAACCCGACCAACTTAAACTCGAATTGTTCTATACTCGAAATTGACTTAAATTCGAAATGATCTAAATCTAAAATAACCCGATACAAACTTAAAGTAACTCGAAAAAATAACACAATATATTTTAAACTAAAGTGATCAAAATAAAAAGCAATTTGAACCCGTAATGATCTGATTAGAAAAAAAAAAAAAAAACTTAAACATCATATCTTACTTGAATAGGAAAGGACAATAAAGCACTCAAATATTTAATTGAATCAAAATTAAACTTGTCACTTTCATCACTACTCCTCAATTATGTACATTTGGCGTACAAGAAAAAAAGAAGATAAATAATCATATGAATTAAGAAAATATAATTTGCATAGGTTCCACTATTGCTTGCTACGATCATAAAAAAATTCTTGAAGCTTAATAGAAAGCTATTTCAGCCCTAACCGGGGGCTTACATTGAATCATGAATTTTGGTTTTATCATTTAAGGGGCAAAGCTACTACATACCCTACAGATTACAAGTTAACTAAACATCAGCTCAATTGCGAAATAAATGGAAAAAATCATTATTGTTAGAGTTAATTGCACCAAACATCACTAAACTATGACCCTCATTCTAAACTAGTCCCTAAATTTTAAATAATTCTAATCACATCCCCAAACTATCGAGGTTATGTCAATTAGGTCATTTCGTTGCTAAAACAATTAATTTAATTGTTAAATGACATGCTAGATCTTATATGACATAATTTAAAATGAAAATTTTAAGGGAAAAAAAATGAATATTTTGAAAATGGGTGTTTCAAAAATATTAATTTTGAGGTTTCTGAAACTTTTACAGAAGCTTTATCGTTCTTTCTTTCCCTTTTTTTAGTTTTTACTTTTAAAAGTTATGCAATAACATTCTATTTTTCTTTAAAATTCTCATTTTAAATTTAGCTGCATTAAATTTGACATGTCATTTAATGATTTTAATAACGAAAATACATAATTGATATAACATCAATAATTTAAGAGCAATTAACTCTTGTTTTTACAAAAATGATAGAATTTTGTGGTTAAAAAACTCTCATACTAATAATATTTTTGTCTCATTGAGAAAATTGTGGACAAAATTAATAACAAAAGACAAACTTTCGTTGAATCTTTGAAAAGTAATCATATGATTGAAGAAAATATGGAATGAATGGTTTTTCCACTCTTGCTTGCTACTGCAGTAAAAACATTTTAGTTGGCATTACAAATAAATTTGATATCAATTTAATTAAAAAAAGTAAAAGATAAATTATTTTTACGAAATTATACTACTAATAGAATGTTTTTATTTTATATTTTTATATAAAAATCAATAAAAAATCCACACATAATAAAATTTGAATCTAACCAAAACTTCAGTTATTTTTTACATAAATTTTTTCATCTACACCATGATGTGGTATAATCTAATATTAATTTAAAATTCTTGATTAAGTTTGATTTCATGAATTAATCAAATACTAACATGATATTTTTGTTATTATTATAATAATATGCAAACTAGAAAATTATTTGAAACATTACGAGTAGGGTTTTAGACTCCAAAAACCGAGTCCGAAGATGACACTTATCTCATTTATAACGCAATAAAAAATAAAAGAAAATCAAGTATAAAAATATGTATATGATAATATTTGAAGTTTACGTGTAAAATTAAAATATTTTCATCGATAATTTATTAAATATTAATTTAAAAACTCATATTTTATTCGATAACCATTTTATATATAGTGTGGAATAAAAAATTTTCACAACATCTAACATTTTTTTATTTTACTAATATAGTATAAGAATATCCTAAATTCGTTTATAATCTAACAAATTTAATGGTATCAACGACTAGAGCTTAAATTTTTACACCCAAAAAGTGAAGAATTAAATTTATGAAAATAAAAGCATTGGAATTAAATTGAAAATGTTCAAAGAGTATGACGACTTATAACGTATTTTGACTCTTAAATTTTTACTCTATAATTTAGTCTAAAAATTTAATTGATTCAACACCAAGTGTGGTGGTCATATACTAGTTTTCTCAACATTTATCTGATAAAAGTATCATGGAGGCCCCTTTACTAATACTCAAATTGCATTTTGGTCCCTCTACTAAAAAATAGGAAAATTAATTTTTTAACAGTACAAAGGGATGATTTTTTTAACAAAAAGGACCAATTTACTTTTTGATCTAACGTACAGGGACTAATTTACACATTTTTTAGTAGAAGGACCAAAATGTAATCTAACTCTTACTACAAAGGCCTCCATGGTACTTTTACCCTTTTTAACCACCCATATGTTTAACGTGTGTAATTTCTAGTGGATACAGAAAAAAGAAAGAAATCGACAAAGGGGGTACTGGTGCTAGTAGTATGTTGCAGTGTACTGTTTTTAAGGATAATAATTTTAAAAGATTCCTTAATCGGACGGCTCTGATTTGATCAGAGGAATGGGATCTCGCAGCCGCAAAATTTAAAGAATCGGGAAATATTATTCAATTTATGTTTTGATCATTTAATTTTAAAAAAGTTATAAAATAGTCACTGAATTATTTTAAAATTTTTGTTAAGTCATTAGGATATTTAAATTGTTGTTATGTGGTCTTTCCTATTCTCACCTCTTATACCGTAGAGGTGAATCTAAAGAGGGGTACGTAGTGGCCTTCTAAAAATTAAATATTATAAATTAGTATAATGGTAAAATTATATTTTGATCTCAAAAAATTTATAATTTAAAATTGCCCCCCTAAAATGATTGAAATCTCTTGTTCCTTTTCTCATTCACAGTTTATTTTTTTTTATGAAACAATTTTGAACGTCACGAATCTATGAACAAAAATTCAAACAACATTCTCCTCCGATTTCTGATACTAACTATCAAAATGACTTGAATCTAAAGTATGTTATTTCACTTATTGATGGGTACTAATCTACTGTGTCAATTGTTGAAGCTTAGTTACGTGTATTTACCCAAAATAAAATCAAAACAGTTCCAAACAAGCAAATACAAAGAAGGAAAATTCGTAAGCTTTACCACGAAGCTTCTTTCCCCACAAAATTCCAATTCTCAATAAATTTCATTGACCTTTTTTCTTTTGTTTCCGTTACATTTTCCTTTCGAAAATAAATTGAAAAAAAAAAGAACAAATAGAGAAATTTGTTTCCCCTTCGTGTTGGATATAAATAATTACGAATTTCCCTTTTGAAGAGTAGTACTGTTTTTCTTTTTTCTTTTTCCTTTTACCCTTTTGGGAGTTTGGGTTTTGTTCTTTTCCGAAGGAATGTGAAGTTCAAAGTACGAAATGGAAGAAGGATTTTGATTTCAGTTTTTTAGTGCTTCTTTTTTTCTCGGCAACCAAACAGGCTAAAGTTACTTGAAAAATGTAAAAGAGGTACGCGAAGAGGTCGAAAAATATGGCTAGAGAGAAGAGATGTTTGGATTCCACGAGCTCTGGAGATGAAGGTCCCGCTATGAAAAAACCAGCTCTTGCCAGGTATACATACATACACACGATGAAATGGGACAAAGGCAAAAAAAAAACTCAACTGGTATAGTTGTTATTGAAATAATTTGAAGATTGCAGGTTGGAATGTGTTTTAGTATCGGGTTTTGAGAGATTATTTAGGCATTGAATTTGATGTATAATATCGATTGGAGAATTTGATTTTTGTGTTAACATATGCAGTGTGATTGTTGAAGCTTTAAAGGTGGATAGTTTGCAGAAACTGTGTTCATCATTGGAGCCTATTCTTCGTAAAGTTGTAAGATTTCTGGGTTTTTATTTGGTTAAAATATGTTACAGGTCTTTGTACTTTTTAAGATTTGAAATTTAGTCCTTTTACTTTTATTTTCAGGAATTTAGTTTCATTATTTTTAAGATTTCAAAATCTAAGTCCAAAAAAAAAAACGTTGTAGTAAACCCGAATTTAACAAATAATTTCAATAGTGTTAACAATTAAAACTAAATTCTTAAAAATAAAAGTATAAGGACTAAATTTCAAAATTTTAAACAACATATTCTAACTTTTTGAAGCTCTCATTACTTAATTATTGATCATCTTATTTGTGACAATATGAAAATAACAGGTCAGTGAAGAAGTGGAACGTGCTTTAGCAAAACTAGGCCATCCCAAGCTTAATAATGCTAAGTATGAATTTTTTTTTTCCCTTGCTTAAAAATCTTGTTTTCTTTTTTACTTTTTAGTCCTTATACTTTTACTTTTAAGAATTTAGTGTTGTTACTTTTCAAATTTTAAAATCTAGGTCCAATTGTTTACACAATTAATTTTTTTGTTAAATTTGTTGATGTGGCATTTTGAAATAAAAAAAAAACTCACTTGATAACTATATAATTAAAAGAATAACCTAAATTTTGAAATCTAAAAAATAGAACTAAATCCCTAAAAATAAGAAAACTAATTCCAAATTTATATAAAGTAAAAGGACTTATGGCATATTTTAACCCATTATTGTCTCTGTTATATATACCTGGATACGTTGTCCTTTCTTACAGTCGTTTTCATGCAATTGTCAAAGTCATGCTATTTGCACTTTATTTTTTTCCATTTTTAAAAGGTATTGTGAAAAAAATTACTTTTAAAAGATTGATTTAATATTTAAGTACTCAATATTGTTGTAAAAAAGGGTTTCAGGAAATAAAATTTTTATGTTAAATATTTCAATAAAAATATAAAAAATAATTTATTATAACTCATTATTAATATAATATTTTAATATATGAAATATGAATTTATTTTTTAAACAATTAATATTAATTATTTAAAGATTTTAATTTAAATATATAAATTATATTTTAAATATTAAAATATAACTGCTACAAATTTAAATATATAATGTTATTTATTTAAAATAAACCTTAATAGAAAATAATTGTGTATCCAATATAAATATTATATAAAATATATTAACTCATAAATAAAAGTTAAAAACACTTCTCTCGAATTTAAAATGTTACTAAAATTTTAAAATTGACTTGAAATACATAATTGACAACAAAATTATTTAAACTTGATCGATTAATTAATTAGGATTTGATCGAGTTATCAATCCGAAGATGGGTATTGAACTTGACAAAAAACAATTAGATCAAATTTTTAATATTTTTTATAAATTTTATAATAACTTATTTAATCGAACTGATTGAACCGACTAACTGATGATTTAACCGTTCAAACTTAGAGTTGGACTGTGAAAATCGGCACTGCCCATCGGTGTTATGCTTGTGATAACATTTCTGTCTGATAGATTCCAGATGCTGTCCATTCATGCAATAATGGAAGAGAGTTTTTTAAGAATTGCTAACTTGGATTCTTCTTAAAAGCACTCATTCCATTTCAGCATATTGGCATAATTTTAAGGAGTATTTTTAAGAAAAATACTTAACAATGTTAATTTTCTAGACGGGATAAATTTTAAAATTATATATGAATTTTGATTTAATATGCAATTTGATACATGAATTTTGATTTGGTGCAATTATACACATGAAGTTTTTATTGTGGTTCAAATATACATAAAACTTTAATTTGATTCAATCATACACATTTAAAGAAATAAATATACCAATTATTTTTATATTGTATAAATATAATTATTTATATATACAATATATAAACATAAAATAATGCCATATCGATAATTGTATATAATCATATACAAAATTACACATTAAACCAAAATTCAAATATAATTTTGAAATTTACCTCTTTTCTGGACTAATTAATAACATTGCAAAAGTAGATGAACAAATTATGCTAAAATATAGGAAGTGAATCCTCAATTCAAGTATAATAAAAGGACCAAAACCACAATTTAACAATTGGAAAGTGTTTTTTTTTTTTTTATAACATTGCAACCTGCATGCAGGTCTTCATCTTCTTCCCCTAAACGGATAAAAGGGCACGATGGAAGAAACTTGCAACTAAAATTTAAGTCAAAGCTTTCCCTCCCTCTCTTTACTGGAGGGAAAGTGGAAGGGGAGCAAGGTGCTGCTATCCACGTCTCATTGATTGATGCAAACACCGGTCATGTCGTCACAGGTAGCCCGGAGTCGTGGGCCACACTAGATGTTGTCGTGCTTGAGGGAGATTTCAATAATGAAGATGGTGATAACTGGACTCAAGAAGAATTCGACAGCCATGTTGTCAAGGAGCGTGAAGGGAAAAGGCCACTTCTAACGGGCGATTTGCAGGTTATAATTTTATTGTTCGAAGATTAATAAGTAAGGTTTCTTGTCATGTCAAGTTGATTTTAAGCCGAACCAATTTAGATAAAGTCGTTCAAATCATTTTAAGTTTGGATTATTTCGAGGTTACTTACAAATTCCGAACAGGTGATACTGAAAGAAGGTGTGGAACATTAGGGGAACTTACATTTACAGACAACTCAAGTTGGACAAGAAGCAGGAAATTCAGATTAGGCCTAAAAGTTGCTTCTTATTCTTGTCAAGGCATCCGTATTCGAGAAGCGAAAACAGAAGCCTTCACGGTTAAAGATCATCGAGGAGAATGTGAGTTCTTAACTTAAATTACTTGATACCCAAAATAAACTCGGAAAAACGAGGGTGAATGAAATCATCATTGCTTCTTTTCCTTGAACAGTATACAAAAAACATTATCCACCTGCATTAAATGATGAAGTGTGGAGATTGGAGAAGATTGGAAAAGATGGGTCGTTTCACAAGAAGCTAAATCAAGCTGGGATCTTCACTGTTGAAGATTTTCTAATACTTGTGGTTAGGGACTCACAAAGGCTGAGAAATGTAAGAATTTTTTTTTTATCTCACCATGAAATCTTTTAAGTCACCATTTCTCTCTTTCAATTTTGTTAATTTCTTTTTCTACATTACTACTTTAACTATCTTTTTTCACCTCATTTTATTCTTAAAAATTACTTGCAAACCGTGTTATATTTTTAGAACGAAAATGATAATTCCAAGTATCAAAGTGAGACAAAAAAAAAAAAAAAGTATCAAAGTGGTAAAATAGATATAATTTGTAGACTAAATCGTGACATAAACCAAATCGAAATTATTTTGTTCTTGACTTATGCGTAAAATTTACCCTTAAGTTGTACATTTTTTTTTTAATTTTGGTAAATTTTTTTTGTTAAAAATGGTATCTAAACTATCAATTTTATTATAGATTGCGCACATACGGGGTAAAGAGATAAATTTGATAATTTAAGTATCACTTTTGAAAAAAAAATTAAGTATCAATTTTAATTAAAAAATAAATACAAAAAAGGATACAGTTTAGGGGCCAATTTGCTTACTAATCCTTTGTTCTTCTATGATTTTCTAATTGGTATTTTTGATGCATTTGTTGATAGATTCTTGGAAGTGGAATGTCTAATAAGATGTGGGATGTGTTGGTGGAACATGCAAGGACTTGTGTTCCAAGTGGGAAAGTTTATGTTTATTACCCTGATAATTGGAGGATTTTGGGCATTGTATTTAACAGCATCCATGAGTTCAGTGGCCTAATATCCAATGGACAATATTGTGCAGCCGGTTCTCTTTCGGACAATCACAAGGTAAAACAACACGCACTAATCACTTGAAGTTGATTCAATCTTATTTGACTATAAAAAGTCAAAAATTTAAATTCAGATAACTCGAACTTAAATGAATCCAAATCTGTAATGACTTGAATGATCTAAACTCAAAACTAAAATAACCCAAAAACTTAAAAATCCGTATTGCCCTGGTCATAGATTAATCCAACCCGAAACCAATCCGATTCCTTGCCTTAATATAATTACATTTAAAGAAAAAAAAATGCTTGAGAAAACTTGTGATGGGTATGTTTTCTTTTTGCAGGTTTATGTGGATGGCTTGGTAAAGAAGGCATATGAAAATTGGATGCATGTTATAGAGTATGATGCTAAGTCTTCACCAGGCAGTAACGAAGACGATAATACAGGTTGTTCAAAAGCAAATGTTCCAATGGATCTACAAGCTTATCCAAGCCATCACCAGGTTCTACCTAGCCTGTTAGTTCCAGAGCAGCCTCCCATGGATTCTGGTCTGGATGTTGGAGGTATACTATTCTTGTCTGAACATGAACTTGAATTTTATGGTCTAAGTGTGATTTTAGTCCTTTTACTGTGCTAATTTTGAGATTTTACCCCTCTACATGACATGAGCTTTTTTTTTTTCTTCTTTATTATGGTTTTTCAGTCAACTGAGTTCAACCGATATTAAATTTGCATGCCAATCGAATGGTTAAATTTGTTTTTTTCTTAAATTACACATCATCACTTTAACCGCGACTAATGGTATCAATTTGAACCATCAAATTATGATCAATTGAAGTAGAGAGATTATATTTTAAATTTTATGATTAGTGGAGGGACTAAAACATAATTAGACCGAATTTTTATATAAAAGATTTGCACATATGCATCATGCATGCTTCTTGTTGACTGTGTTTATTTATCTGTTAATCTGTTTCGATTATGAAGATCCCATGGCTGCCAGTCAACTGCCGATGCAATCACAAAATGTACGTCTCAATGCTCAGACGACTCAGTTAAACGGTGCTTTATTCACTGAGTTAAACGATAACGAGCTAACTCATCATTGTCCATCTCATTCATCCTCCAAGCCAGGTTTCCATGGCGTTGCCGCGTCTAACATTCCTCCGTTCAAGGCGGAAGCCGACGATTTCTTGTCGGAGGAAGAGATCAGAATGAGAAGCAACGAGGTGCTGGAGAACGAAGACATGCAGCACCTGCTTCGTGTCTTTAACATGGGAAGCCATGGCCATGGTGCATCCAATCCTTGTTCATCGACATACATGCCCACCGCGCCCTCTTTGAACTGTGGTTTCAACAAGGAAGAAGCTTTGAGTTCGTCGGGGAAAGCCGTGGTGGGGTGGCTGAAGCTCAAGGCGGCACTTAGATGGGGCGTTTTCACTAGGAAGAAGGTGGCTGAAAGGCTGGCACGCCTTGTTGAGTTGGATGAATATTAATAGGCAAAACTTGGAATGATTCATACAACTCGAGTACTCAAAGTTACAACTATTTTGGGACAAGTTTACGAAGTGTCGTCTCTTCTAAACACATTTGATATATCTTGAGTGAGAGTATCGTATTTTAATTATATTGAAAAGCAATATATGAAGAAATAACGATAGTCACATAGAAATAATGCTTTGTCCATAAAAAATCTCGTATTTGTATTTAATGGAATTTGAACCCATGCCTTATAGCTTACAGGGCATTGTTCAGCTAAGTATAGTGAGTAAGACACACCCACCATGTGAATCCACTTCTGTCACCTCTTCATCTCTTCTTTTCATGCACTTTGACTTTTGGCAAAGCTAGGAGATAAAACTTCATCAGGGACAGGTAATCAACTTTAAATAAATTGCACTTTACAGATCTTTTTTAAAGAAATCGAATATTATCCAATAAAATCTACAATAACAATTTTAGGTAAACGAAAAATCAAAAATTTAATTTCCATTTAATCCTAAAACCAGTAACTACAACTCTTTAAAGTCAAATTTAAATTATTGAAATATGAAACTGAGCAAAATTTAAATTTGCCTTAATCTAAAATGGCCCCCTCGTAATAACTTGGAAAAAAAAAAACTAAACTTAAAATATTTTCAACTTAAAATTTATCAGAGTCCAAAACTGTCCTAACCTAAAATGAGGAAAAAATATTAAAATCCAAATTTCACCTGCCTTAAATTAAACCTGAATCCCTCGATTGACAAATCATTACTATATGTATTCACTGTGGTTTAATTTACCTTATAACGTAATTCATGTGATGGTTCATGAAATCTCAAATAAATAATAAGTTAAATCGGTTTGAATTTTACAATTATTTTTATATTAAGATTTTAATTTTTTTAAAATTAAATTTTTAATTTGATAATTATTCTCACATGGGTCTAAATTGACAACTATTCTCATATTGGGTTTGAATTTTTTTTTATCTAAGTTGATCCCTTAACTTGATAATTGTTCTCATATTGAAACTTGTACTTGACAATTGTTTCCACATTAGCCTGAATTTTAGGGCTTTCAAGGAAATATCAAGGGCCAACTTGGAGAAAAAAAAATTCAATCCCCAATGTAAAACAATTGTCAAGCTCAAGGTCTAACTTAAAAAAAAAAGTTTTTTAACCCCAAAATCCAAAAAAAAAAATTCTAAAACGAGTCACCCTACAAATTAATTACTGAAATGAGTTGGTTGCTACAATATTTTTCGGTATCGCCTACCTAGTTGGAAATCGAACCCATGACCACGAGATTAAAAACCACACATCCTACCAACTAAACTAAAATAACTATTTTGTAGTATAATAAATATAATAATTAATTATATTGTAGTCCAGTGCGGTTAATATGTCAAGCGACATCAATAAAAAATTATTATCTTTTAAAAACCCATGCAGTGTCAAGTCCATTTCGATAATTAATTTGTAGTGTTGCCTATTTTGATATTAAATTTTTTTGTTGAGGTAAAAAATGACAAAAAATTTACGTCCAAAAATTGATTTAACCTTAAATGAAATATGTATGTATGTATGGGTGTTGATGGGGAATGTGTGGAATTGAAATGTCTTTCACAGCTTTATATGGAAATCTGAAGCCACCCTTTTTTAACGTTCTTTCGTTTTCTATGAATTTATTCGGCTCTGCCCAGTTTTGTCTGTCTCTTCGTCGCTCTCTGCTTTTTCTTTCTCTGAAAACATAAAAAGGAGAAAATGACCCTCGCTTTCCTTGGTGGAAGCTGCCAAATCCAACGTGTGCTGATGTTTGTTCCTCATTTTTACCTGCTAGTTAAAACAGTCACATCATTTACGCATGTGAAATTCTAACTTCAAACAACTTGTAAAAAGGAAAAGGTTAAATATGCCTATAGTCCCTGTACTTTTTGAAATTTAGGAATTTAGTCTCTTTACTTTTCAGATTTCAAAATTGAAGTACATGAAACATAATCAAATGCTTTACAGGAAAAACTTCATTCGATCCGGACCAACCTATAAAACTAGAACTTATGGCTCAATGCAATGAAATACAAAAATTATAGAAACAATCTTTTTCCAGAAGACGGAGCAGTCATTCACTATCCGAAACATCATCTTCATCTTCATCCAGTATGTAAACCAAGGCACGCTTTCTAGCAGCAAAAACACAAGCTACACCTCTCGACGCTGTTATAGTAAATTTGAAAATAAACGTTAAGCAGAAACAGGACATATATTTGGTATGATCCAACCGGATTGAGATACAAGGATGTTTTGATTTGAAAACTTACCGCTAACTGCCAGAGGGGCGACTACAGAATGAGGGATATTTCGGACCTTTTCATTTTCCAGTCGTAAGTGCATAACAGAGTCCTATAATGCACATAGATACAGTTTCTAATAAATAAGTACTTCATCATCGGAACTTAAACGAAAGACTACATGCTCTCACAGAAAATGACGGAAAGATGGTTATTAATAAAAGCATGGCCAAATTGTGAGACTAACGTTGTGGATACTTTGTGGGCTGAACCTACGTTACAAAAGGTCAGTAGCTTCGGTTGTCTAATTAAGGCTTATGTTTCTTGATCAGTCGATTCTTTCCCTTCTTGAAAGATTAATTCTTACTTAAAGAACAAATGGAATAATAAAACCTAAGTCAATTTTCTTATCAGAATCCTAAAAGGAGATCTAGATGTCTCTCTAACGAGTCCTATGGTTTCAACTAGCTTGAGTGATTTTCCCGTCCATTGCCCATGACTCTATCTCAAACTCATAGTCGTAACATCAAGGGCAAATTTGGCATGTTCAATGAACACAAGACTATGGTATCCGCATATTCAGAGTTTGCATGCATGTATAAATATGTAGTAATTAAGTTTGTAGAGTGATAGTGAGCAGCAGAAACAACCAAACTACACACCCTGTTAATTATTTTTCCAAGTGTGATTAGGATCTACCAGAAGAAACATTTACCTTTAGCTGATCTAGGTTCCAGGTGTTTATACAACCTGATCTTGGAATGGATACGAATGGGAGATCATCAGCTTGGACGATCATCATACAAGATTCACCGGAGCATTCAGAAGCAGAAGTTGTTTCATTTAATAGCAAAACAATTTGGCCTTCCTGTTTTTATAAATTTAATAAAAAAGGAGATCAAGTTAGAAAAGAACCCCGAAAGACTAGTACTAAAAAGAAAATAACACAAGACTCTTTGGGTTTACTTCGTTAGAATCAAAGGCAGAGAAAAGAAAACATAGTTTTTCACCTTATATAAAGATAGATCCACACAGTGATAACCATCAGGAACAGAAAGCAAAACAGCTTCCAAAGAAGCAGATTCCTCAATACTACTATTGCTCAAACTGTGCATGAATCTCCTCGATATGCCTATACAATTAGCAATATTTGAGGAAGAGTCACCGGGGATTTGGAAAGAAATATAATCTATAAACCCGTGTTCGTGAGTCTGGTAAGATGAGACAGATGTGGAAGCATCCTATAGAGAAAAACGAGAAAACATCACAACACAGATAAGAAAACTAAATTGCTACCAACATGTTAGGGATGATGATATGAAACAAATAACATTTGCAAGATGTATAGAAACCAATAAATGTATGACTGAATTAAAGATTAAGGAGGACGGAAGGACAGGCAGGGGACTACCTTGTAGTATGTTACTGAAATAGGAACCGAAACAGATACAGATGCAGATGAAGATGGGAGGGCAAACAGTGGTAGCACATCCTTGCAAAGCATCTTCCTTGAAATTGTAGTAAAAGGCATCAAGAAAGCCTCCTTGAAACTGAAATTGCATGACCAACGATACGGCAATATTTATGGTTTGAAGTATAACCAAAAAGCAATACATATGAAGATGGAAGGCAGAAATGCCTTTAACAATGATAAAATCTATAGAACATAGAAATCTCCAATTGAAAGACGAAGACCCTGGCAAGCGAAAGGAAAGCATACCTAGACTCCATCTGCTTAAATTCCTCAGCTAATGTCCTCCTCAGGAAATCACAATCAGAAAATCCCCCAAAGTGAACCAATTCTTTAACTCTTTGCAGTGTTTCCCTGAAGGATGAGAGCAGCAGACGTTTTTTTAAAGGAGAAACGACGACACTGATGATGCACAAAAAATCTACCAGATAAATCATCAATCGGATATGCATGCATAAGTTTATATTCATGCATGCCATATGTAGATACAATTAAATTCACACTAACACTCATTGAAGGAGAATTATGCCCTGTATGCAGCTTGATAAGTACAAAACTAAAGTTAATTTTTTTTCCCCATGTTAAAGCCTTAATCAGCAGATTCAGCATCACTACAATTGAATCTGTAAAAGGAGTACTTTTTTCTGTGTAGGTAGAAATGTCCTCTTTTACTATAGTTCGTGAACAGATATTGTCATGCTATGTGACATATTACGTGTATGCTAAACGGGCAATATGCATAAATCTTGTTGGATGACAGACCAAAGTAAGAAAAATTGAAATGCACCAATAAGACCTATGGCAGTTAAAAAGATAACTTACATATCAGGTTCAATATCAACTTCAGACAGCTCCAGAAAGGGCTTGACAGGATCTTGATCATATAAGAACTTCAAGAATATAACAACAAGTTCGCTGTCAAAAGCAAAAATGTAAGGCCACAAAAAGATAATCAATGGAGGGAAATCAAAGACACCGAGAAACAAACCTGTTATAGGGTAGAAGCTGATCACTTGGCTCTTGATTAAGTAGCTTTATGCATTTTAGCAACCAATTAAAGAAATTTGAAAACTGAAAGCAAAGACAGATAATAAGAACCCCAAGAGAAGAAAAACACAATTCCAGGAGACGAAAATGGTTCAGTTTAATTCCATTCAGTGTGGTAGGTGGGGCGAATTAACAATAAAGGAAGAGAGACCAAAAGAACTTCAAATGTTAAGGTTAACCACCTGCTGTACCACAGAGGAAAGCACCCTCATAAATCTCTCAACTTGCACTAGTAAGATTCCAGATTTTTCTGTTGCATTATTGATAAGAGTCTCGTCCAGGCCAATACCCTGAAAACGAGTGCGCCATCTAGAAAGACCTCCAAGTTCTCCCATCCTGAATCCAATAATTTCAGCAGCAGGCTGGAAAATGTATGTTTATTTTCAGCTGGATCACATCCATAGCACTCACGGTACAACATTAAGTGACAAGTAAATAAAAAACAGTACCTAAATTGAGATTCCATTTGCAAAAATAGATCATCACAATCAGACATAGTCTATACATAATGACATAAAATGCAACACTTTGGTTTAGTAAAGGTTTACATGCAACAAGGAGCCCTTATGCATAACAATATATTGTTTTAACTCATCCTTCTCCTAAAGGGTGACCATCTGAGCTAATAGTTTCTCAACATAATCACTAACATTCATTAGATTAAGAATTTAGGTAGCAGAACCCCTTAAATTAAGCATGCACCCAACTAGGCTATAACAAATAATTTCTGCGACAATAATGGTAGCTAGAAATAAGATTTCATATGCAAATTACACATCCACAGCCTTATTTGGAAGCTTAACTTTCATTTATGCACCTAACTCATGAAATCCAACTAATTACAATATGATGCTCCATGATAAGATATTAAATTAGCAAGTAAAGGGTTCTTCTATAGAAGTAACTATTACATGAATTGCAGAGAAAATTTCTACCAAGCACCTGAAGATGATCAAGGACAACATGCTGAAGCTCTTTTCCAGCACCACAAACAACCTTTGACACACGCTTCACTCCCTATTTAGAAAGAAATCCATTGATTAAAATGTGCAAAATAATTTCCTTCTCACCAAAAGAAAAAGAAGAGAAATGATTACATAATGCAAAGTTTACCGATTCACCCAAAGAGTTAACTAGAAACTGATGAACGGGTGGGCTAGTTCGAGCACCACCTAGAAGGCTCAGAAACTCCTCTTGGGGTGATGAGTCCAGCCCTATATGCATGGGATAGAAATCAACTAAAGGATATGTGGCAGAAGTGGAAAATAAGATTTTGGTACTCCTATCAGAAAGTTACCGTGGTCAATTATTAAACTGGATAGAGAATCAAACTTCTCGCGAAAAGTGTGCATGGCATCTGACCATTGTTTAGACATTACCGATAATGATGATCGAATAACTTCAATTAAATCCTCGATGTTAGAAGCTTGTTGGGCCACTTGGTGGAGTTCATTTTTCCTTCCATGAGGAAGAGATAATGAAAAGACGAAGCAGGTCATGAGAAGGATTAAGGAATAAAGCATGTTTATGGTTTTTCAACTTCAGATAAACGACTGGTGCATGATAAAATTGTGAGCAAGATGCATTACAAGATACCATTGAAAATAGCTAAAAAAAGCAAACACTACAAAACGTGAAACCTATAAATATACAAACAAACTGCAGGTATTCTTGGGTTCTCCAGCAAAGTTACCTCTTCCAAAAGATAGAAGTATCGAGCAGTAAGCAATGACAACCATGCACACCAAGCTGTCTCTCAGCAGATTCAACCTCATCATGATTAAGTTCTCCAGAACACATTACTATCAGATGACAAAGGTCTTTGGACAAAGCAATCTAATAACAAAATAGGAATGCCCGTTAAGTCTACTACGTATTGACCTGTAAGCAAGCACTAAAAACTAAAATAAAGTGAACAGGTTTTAATTCGGTATGTGGAGGAGGGAAATATTCTTTTAATATAAGTTAGCCTGATTTATCCTGTTGCATGACCTTTCAACCAGAAAAAAGCACTACCTACAAGCTGTCCAGTTTATAGGCATAAAACATAAATAAAACAACAAAGAGTGAAGTCTAGGAAAATAGAACTCTTCTTTTACTCACTTTGCAAAACTTGTTCTACGCATCATTAATAACTAAACACCCCGATAATTGTGAAAAAAAAATTATCTTGCTACCATTGCAAATTCATTATATAAAAATGTGCATACCTTGGAAATTGAAGCATGCGACAGTCTGCATGTAGCTGGCTCAGTAGCATACGGAGTAGGAATAGACAAATTGTGTATGTTCTGGTAAATAGTTTCATGTGCAAAATAATTCATATTAAAAATAATAGAGTTAATTATGTTCTGCATAAAATGTAAAATAATTGTAATGATAAATAAAATAAACAAAAGGAAGAATATGGCTCTCTCTGAACCATGAAAAATAATCTAGGGTCTAGTATTTTAGAAGAGAAATACAAGGCATTTCGCAATGTCCATAAAAATATAAGTGACAGAAGAGTGTCAATTTGATAAATCAAAGCGACAAAGCCATAAAATTTATTTTTATTTGCCAGGCCAGCTCTAAAACAGCTAGAAGCATTTCCGTAAGTTAGTTGATAGAAAACAAGTAGATAATATAAATCAGTTAATCAGTATAATCCAGAAATCTCCAAGATAGATAAGTAGCTTACTATTTTCCCTATCGGAAATATTCCGAATATACTAAAGCATATGCTTCCATCTTTGTCACCACTACATAAAATGTTAAACCGCTGGTATGAGGAATTTGAAAGCTCACGAAATGAATCATCACTATCATCCATGAAGCCAGTATCTCCAGGTGCCAGCCCGGGCATCCTAGGAACTCTTGGAGCAGGAGGAAAGAAACGAGAAGTGCGGTCCTCGTATGTTGAATTATTAACAGAATCATCCTATCATCAAAGTCAATTGAGATAGATCACGAAGTTAAAATGTGAAATATTTATATGAACTCAAAGAAGGATAATGAACATGACAGATGTTGAAGAAAGGGTTAACTTCTGCAAGATGTTTACAAGTCAAAAATTGTAAGAAAAAATACAAATATTTCAAAACAAATGACAAATGCCCACTTTAATCACTTGTCCATCCTCCTCCCAATTAAGGGACACAACAGCAACAGTGTGAGACTTTAAACTTCTCAACAACTTTCCATTCTGCAAGAAATACAAAATCTAAGTTAGAGGAACAAATTCCATAATATTATTATGAATAATAACCATCTAACCTCAAGAAAACACAAAACATGGATGAGAATTAAGAACGCAATCAACAATCATGATTATCCACAATTAATGTAGAGAAACCAAACAACGAAAAATTAAAATTCGAATAAACAATATTAGTTCCTAATAGACATTAAAATTTGAAAAAAATAAATAAATAAAAGGCTAACTCACTTCAACATCGTGCAATGAAATTGTGCCATCCTCCAGCCCAACTGCTATCGCTTTACCATCAGGACGCCAACATAAGGATGTAATGCACCTTCCTGTAAGAAAAAAAAAATCATTAAAACAAACGAATCACATGATTCAAATCCAAATCAAAAAAATTAAACAAATAATTTATTTAAAAAAAAAAGAAAAAAGAAAGAAAAAGAGAACAGTCCATGAATTACCAGGAAAAATCGTCCAGAGTCTTTGCCAGTTGAACCGATGAAGCAAAATCTTGGAGTCCTCAGTAACCATAGCCAGTAAATCTTTCTCTGGATTCCATTCCGCGATTTTAATCTAATCAACAAAAATTAATTAAAAATAAGAACATGCATAATCATGATATGTAACTAAGATCGAAAAAAAGAAGAAGACGAAAATGAAACTGTAAAATGTGATGGAAATGAACCTGAGAGGCGACAGGTTTGTCGAACTGAAGTTGAAAAGGAAGAACGCGAGGCGTTTCATCGGTTTCCATCGCTAAAAAAAAAGAACTCTAAAGAAGTTTTTTAAAGTAAATTTTAGCTTAGTATATTGCACTTAAACCCTAACGGGCAGTGTTCAACTGAAGGAGAAGACGGATAAGAGGTGTGGGAACTGGGAAGAGTAGCAAAATGTAAATTAAGATTAGGGCGGGAATTTTTTTTTTGGGGGGGGGGGGGGGGGGGTGGGTTAAAGGGGGTTTTGTTGATTTTGTTTAGGGAGGGACTAAAAAAGAAATATGGTAGAAGAAACGGAGCCGTCGGCCGGTCGCTCGCCGGTTGGGTTTACGGGATTTTAAGTGACCCTTTGATTTAAACTGAAAGTAAGAATTTGAAAAGGATAAAAAGCCGCCGTTGCCGGGGATCGAACCCGGGTCGCCCGCGTGACAGGCGGGAATACTTACCACTATACTACAACGACTCGTTTGATATGAAAATCAAAAAGTACATAAATAAAGACAAACGTGACTTGTCTAGTTGGCATGAATGTATAAAACTATTTTTTGGTAGGGATAAATATAAAAAAAATTTTGATCTAATGTGAAATGTTTTACATAAAATTTGATTTTATATGATTTTATTTAATTATTATAAATCAATAATATTATTATCAAATTAGCACCGTTTTACGTTGATATATTGTATACACAAATAATTATATTAATCCAATATGAAAATAATTGTAGGTATTTATTTCTTTAAATGTGCATAATTGAATCAAAACTAAAATTTCGTATATACATATAAACCACAATTTAAGTTTCATGTGTATAATTGTACCAAATCAAAATTCATGTATAAAAAAACACATTAAACCAACCTTAATGTATAAATATTTTAAAATCCATGAGATTGATTGATTGATTGATTATTATAATAATTACTCTTATTATTATTAGGGATAAACCTTAAAATTATACATATATTTAATTTAATGTTCAATTGTATACATGAACTTTAATTTGGTGTAGTTATGTACGTGAAACTTTTATTGTGGCTCAAATATATACTTGAAACTTTAATTTTGATTTAATCATACACGTTAAAGAAATAAATACATCAATTTATTTTTATATTGGATAAATATAATTATTTATTTATGCAATATATAAACATAAAATAATTTTATATCAATAATTGTGTTAATAATTTACAATAATTGAATCAAGTCAAAAATTTATGTGTAAAATTACACAATATCAAAATTCATGTGTAAAATTACACATTAAATTATAATTGATGTATAATTTTGATATTTATCCCTGATTATTATTATGGAATGGGCTGATTTTGTATTAAAGTTATTTTGGTATTGGTTGTGGGCTTGGAAAGTTAATTTACTGCTAAACAAGCTTTTGACAATTATGGCTTTTGGGCTTTTGGAATAAAGGAGAACATTTTTGTGCAAATAATTTTGTATTTTCTTTAATTTTAATATATTTAAACTGGATAATATATTGCATTGTTTTTTATGAGAATTATATTTTATTTGTAATTTTAAAAGGAAATTTTAATTAAAATAAAAATATATGAAAATTAGTGGAAAAAATTATTTTCGTTGTTTTCAATTAAAATGTTTTGTAAAAATGGAAAAAGTTGAAAACAATAATTTTTTTAGATTCCATTTTATGCATTAAATTTACCTTAGTGTGAATAATTTTAGAAGCAACTCTTTATTTTTATAATATTTAAACTTTTTTATTTAATTACATTTTATTTTACTATTGTAAGACATTTTCAATAAAGTATACTTTAATTTAATTATTTTTATATTGAAAACAATTTTCTATTTTCATATACAAAAATATATTTTCAAAAAATAGAAAATAAAAACTATTTTCTGAAAAAGAAAAAGAAAACTGAAAACATATAATATTGTCTAAAACGCCGTTTGATTTTTAAAAATATTTTCTATTTTAATTTTCTATTTTTTTAAATTGAAAAACACGTCTGGTAGATAAAAATAAAAATCTGTGCTTATATGGCAATTCATTTAAAGTTAAAAATTATTATTTTCTCATTTTCACTTTTACAACATCATTTTTAGTGAAAGCAATTAAAATAGCCTTTTTATTGTTTTCTAATTTTACATATTTTCATTTTTCAGTAATCATTTTCAAAATTTTCAATCAAACATGTTATCTTCAATATTTTCCATTTTTTCAAAAAGAAACGAAAACGACCTCTAGTTTCCAAAACTAAACAAGTCCTTGTATTCTAAGGTCCAGTTCTTCATTGCTTAAAAAAAACACTTCTGACTCCAAAAGTACTTTTGAAAGAAAAGCTGTGAAGAACAATCTGCTTTTGGCTAAAATTTTTAGCTTTTCAGAAGTGCTTTTCAAAAGCACTTCTGAAAAGGAGCTGAAAATGAGAAGTTAAAAATTTTAGCTTTTTCTCTCCCAAAAGCACTTTTGGTGCTTAATTACTTTTTCACCCCTCCAATAACATAGTATTTTTCTTTTTTTTTCTTGGTGCTTAATTACAATTGTGTTAAAATCATTAATTAAAAATAAAAAAATATTTTTTAAATACTAATTACAAATATTTAATGGTTATATTTAAATAATTAAAATATAGTTTATATATTCTAATTAAATTTTATAAATAATTAATGTTTATTGCTTAAAAATATTTACAATTTATATTTCATATATTAAAATATTAACAACAAGTTATAATATTTTTTTATATTATTACTAAAATATAATAATATTAATTAATTTAAATATTATTTAAATGCATATTTGTTATTTGATAATAACATGTCTAAAATGGACATTTTATTTCTCAAAAGCACTTTTTGACAGCAATGCTAAACACTCAAATTTTAAATCAAACTTTTCAAAAGCACTTCTCAAAAGCAATGAAGAACTGACCCTAATTTTCCCTCGAACACAAGCATCAACTTATGGCAGGAACAAGACCTAGTGGCAGAAAATCCAGTATTAATGATACATCACCTTCTTGTACCGTAAGATGATTCACATACTTATTTCCTTCCCATGTTTTTAGAATTTTATCGATGGTTAGACCAATCTAGTCATCATTTTATCAGTCTAATCAATCTAAATAAATAGATCATTAAATATATATATAAAAATAATAATAAAATTCGGTTTAATTATCCAATTCAATTAATTTTTTGTCAGTTCAACCAATCCCTAAAAAATTGTCCACCAACCCAACCCAATATTTGTTCTATTAAAAACTTTGATAATAATGACAATTCACGAATTATGCATGAAACATTTATCAATTATAAAATTCTAACAAGGCTTAAATCATATTTTGGGACTTGAATTTGGCAATTTTTTCTACATTGGGACCTAAATTTTTTTTTTTGTCCAAGTTAAGTCTTGAACTTGGCAAATGATTTCACATTGAAATTTTAGCTTTTCTTTTTATCCAAGTTCATCCTTAAAACCTCTAAAGTTTAAGCCTTAATATGAGAACAATGGTCAAGTTCAAGCCCCAATATAGAAAAAGTTGCTAAGTCTAGGTTTTGGTGTGGGAACAACTGTCAAGCTTAGGACCTAACTTGGACTAAGAAAAATTCAAACCCCAACGGAAGAAAAAATATAAAGTTCAAACCCCATATTATAATTTAATCCTTCAAACATAGTAATCTAGTGTTTTATTCATCGTTTCCAACTCAAGCTTATTTTATATAATTTTTTTCACTAGAAGTTAAAAATATAGGATAATTTATAATTTTTTAATATAATTTAAATTTAAATGATAAAATCTTAACTTAGTTGTGAAATCAATTTATCAAATAATTATCAAGACATATATTTAAAGAAAAAAAAGTAAAAAGATTAATAATAATTAACTTTTTTTACTTTTGACCCAATGGTAATGAGTATTGACGTGTGCTGACCGCCATTTGAAAAGTAGATGGATGTGATAGACGCAACAGCCAGGCAAACAGCGTAAAATTAGAATACCGGCATTGCATCAAAGCCAAACCATTGGCCGGCCGCTATCCAAAGCATTTCACTCTCCTACTCACGTGTCTGTTTGCACGTATAAACCTTAACTCATATCCACCATAAGCGTGTCCTATCTGTCCCCCGGAACACCCTTCACTATCTTTTTTAGTTCCCTCGTCATCTCCCCGTATTTCTATGCTTTTATTTAGTAATTTAGTAATTTAGTCCCTTGACTCTTTCCAAATTAGTAATTTAGTCTTTATGCTTTTATTTTTAGGAATTCAGTTTCTTTACTTTTTAGATTTCAAATTTCAGGCCAAACTGTTAATATTGTTAATATTATTTTGTTAAATTTAGATTCATTACAATGTCATTTTTTTAGTTACATTATTACCAAGTAAGTATTTTTTATATTTTAAATTATCACAACAACAAATTTAACAGTGGTAACAATTGAACTTGAATTTTTGAAATCTGGAAATTAGAGGGACTACATTTTTTGAAATAAAAGTACATGGGCTAAATTCTAAATTTAGGAAGAGTATAAGGACCTATGACATATTTTAACTGCAAACATTAGTTTGATTGTTTTGATTTTTTTTTTTTAAGATCAACCTCTATTTTAATCACTATTTTTGAATCGAGTCGATGGTTGTATTAGTTAGATCACCAATTCTCAGTTCAATTGGCTCAAATAAAATAAGTTATTAAAAATTTATAAAACATGGTTCAATTAAATATGTAGTTCAATTCAATCGCTCTAAACTAATTCGAGGCTCAGGCGATCTTATACATTGTTTTAGACTAATCTACCAACTAGTTATTGGTTTGATTATGAAAACATTTGTTATGATTGAACTATATGGTTAAACCAATTTAGTATTTGATCAGTTTGTCAATCGATTTGTTTTTTTAAGTATGAAAAACAAAACATGAATTTAAGTTGGTTTGAGTTATGGATTTAAGTCGATAAACTTAGTTATGTATTTTCACACCCAGTAATAGATTGAGTTAATCTATATTAAATTACGATAGAGTGAAAAAATATCATATGACAAATATATTTATTAAAAATTTATTAAGAGTCGATTGAGTCTTAGCTCAATTAGCACAGTCATTATTGCCAATGTGGGAGAATGTTGGTTCGAGTGCATTGAAGCGCATTATCTTCTTATTTATGGGCCGGAGAGGGGCTATAAATAGTTCTAAGCATTATGTAAAAAAAAATGATCAGAACCTATAATGAGGTTATTCAAAAAAAATTATTAAAAACGAAATAAAGTATCTGATGAAATGGTAAAGTTGAAAATTTTAAATTTCATACTGTTCTTGATAAAACCTTACTATGAATAAGTATTTATTTATTTATAGAAATATGAAAAGATAAAAACACTGTTATAATAATATAACTTACTTTGTAAAATGAATGATTATTTTTTGTCATTTTTTATTATCGAATTATATTAAATTTTTAGGTGTTTTTAATTTTTTGTTAGAAAATTAATTACTAAAAAAGATAAAATTATATAATTAGATGACTATTTTATATTTTTTATGATTAAATGATCTAAAAAAGTTATATTAATAATTAAGTAAGAAATTTTTATAATTTGGTGGCATGTAGTGTAGTTTACGTATAATAATATAGCTTAACGGCATGCAAAATTGAACAAACCATGATAGCTGATTTGACCAAACTTACTCAATTAAATAAGTTTTAATAATTTTTTTTTTTTGATTATCACAACAAGTGAACAAACATCACTAATGCCTACTAGATTGAGTAGTAATAAATTTAATACCTCTTAAATAAAAATTTTAATTCGTATTTTGTGAATAAAAATAAAATATTAAAAGAAATTTATTATTATTTAAATATTTAATTCAACTCGATTTTAAATTTAATTAATATTATTAAACATAATATTATTTGAATTAGATTGGATTAAAAATTAGTCAAATTATTTATTCGAAAAAAAAAGTAATTAGTTAATTTAGAAATTGATATAAACAAATTGAATCTGATGAAAAATTGATTAAATATATTGATAATTTATTTAATTATCAGTTAACCAAATTATGAGAACTGCCCAGAAAAAGTTCCGTAGACGAAAAAGAAGCGTGTCACAGAAGCAGACCAACAAAGCCGACTTTGGATGAGATTAGACCGACTAATCTTCCACCTCAGCACCACCCAAGTTGCTTCTCTACCTCCACCTAATTTTTCGCCACGCGTTACTTTTCAACGGCTAGTTTGTAATTTAACCGCCAATTCACGCACGACCTTAAAATTGCATCCCCCAACACACGGGTGAAAGTTAAAAAAAGAAGATTTATCCTCTTTTACCGGAATTCTCCAGTAATTTCCAGGGGTAAAAAACAAATACGGAATAAAAAAACGCGTAGATATTTAATTTTATTTCTTCACCGGTATAGAAGGAGGAGTTTACATTTTTAAAGCAACTCTGTTTATCCAAGGCAACTTCTTTGTTTCCTATTTCAAAAAAAAAAAAAAAAAAAAAACCATTGTTATCTTCACTCAAATTTAGAAATTTTAGGGTTTATCTTATCTCTAAATTTGAACTATAAAAAACCCCAGATTTTCTTTTTGTGTTTTAAGATCTAAGGTATTATTTCACACAAAAAAAAAATAAATTCTTTTTTAGATTTTATTTCCCCCCTTTTGTGGATTCTGTCATGGAATTAGTAAGCCGTACATCTTCACTGAAGTTGAAACATGATTGTATGAATGAAAAAAGAGGAGAAAATTTTGGGTTAGGGTTCGTGAGATATACCCATGGATTAAGGAGGAAAAGGATTGGGATATCGAATGAAATTGACGATGGGACCAAAGCTTCATCGTTGAAAAGGCGGTGCAGTAAGAGAATGATGATCGATGATGATGATAATTGCTATGAAAAATCTGCTCTCGAATCACTTCCACAAGATATTATTGTAAGCAGCTTTAAATTTTGGTTTTCCAATTAGTTTCTATTTTTGGGAATGATTTACAATTTTTTTTTTGTTTTATTTTTGCAGATTAAGATTATTTGTGGTGTGGATCATGAAGATTTGAAGCGGCTTCCTGTTGTTTCTAAATCAATCAGAGAAGCTGTAAGTACAAAATATTTCAATTCAATTCATTTTTTTCTTATTTCTTTAACCATTTAATCTGATTATTTACTGTGATTATTCTTATTTTTCTGCAGGCTATGGTTGCAAAGCAATTGCATTTTGCATATAGTACACCAACGAAGGTGAAAGCTTTTAAAACATCAATAGATTTCGATGAACAAAGTGAATCAAACGACTTGGAACTTGAAGCTCCAAATGCACCTCAACAATGGCGGTCACACAGGTCAATCAACAAGAAAAAACTTGCAGATATATCAATACAATTGTTTTTGTAAATAGCTTGTTGTTTGCTATTAAATCAGTGCATTACAAGCCATTATTTTCTTCAAAGTTTTCATTGAAGAATGGGAATTTTTTGGCTTGTTTTTATGCATCTTGTTGTACAAAAAAAGAAGAAAGGGATAGTATTTGTTTGAAGGGTCATGTTCTTGACCCTTCTGATTTGATTAAAAAAAAAGAGTTAAGCTTAATAAAGATGGTTCATATTCAATCTTTGAAGCATTCAATGTTATAATCTTTGTTTACCTCTGTTCAATGTTGTGAAAAGATTCAGATTCCATTAATGGATGTGTACTCTTTTTCTCTGCTTTTAATCAATTGAATGTGTTTTCAATCTATGAATAGATTCAAGAGAGATTTGGAGATTAAATTTCGATTAAGTGTTGGGAAACATATTTGCAAAGCAATGTACTAGATCATGTCAAACTTGGGTTAGTTCCTTTAGATATTCTTGATCTATGTTCCAGATTCTAAATAGATCATAGATTTTCGAAACGTTTTAGTTTGGTCTTTAAATGTTAGTTTAAAGTTAATAATATCTTATAAATGATAGTATAAATTACTTGAATTTGAAGGGAAAGCCAAAAAAATTATTTAAGGGATCAAATATGAATCATAAATTTTAAAGGGTGAAGGCCATCGCTTACACCTATTTACCCTTGTTTGTATATACCTAAAATCGAGAAAACAAAATGTTTTCTTTCAAAGAAACTTATATGAATGCAGTGTTAGAGTGAAGCGGGTGAAAAATTTTATATTAGTAATGGTAAAATTGTACTTTGTCTTTCAAAATGATACAAATTTGATTTAATCTTTTAAAAATGTAAAAATCTAAACAACTACTATCCTAAAATCTCGATTTTACCAACACAGCTAATGATTTATTGTTGGATTTATGAGAAAAAAAATGGGAATGTGTGTGAATTGAAGACAGGTATTAGAGGAGTTAAACGCGGTAATGTACTAAAATGGTTATGTTACAAAATCTAGCTGTTGTCTACTAGTGTCAAACTAAACCTTGATTTCAGCTAATCAACACACGTAAATTGAAAGTATAATGAAAAATTTATGCCATAATTGAAGATAATCAGCTTTTTTTTTTTTTTAACAAAACATGATTACGTCAATGTTCTTAATTTCCCCTTTTTAGTTAAGTTAGTTAAAGAAAGCTTATAGCTAAAGCAACAAAACCGAATGTGAAACCATTTTGTTGGTGTTCTGTTTTTGCTCTTTTGATGAGTAGTGACCAGCTTTTTAGCTTATTAACAAAGTCACATGCTCCCCACATGGGGGTATTATAATTGAAATAATGTCTTGAATTATTTGAATAAAAGTTTGATAGAAAATGATTAAAAATAAATTGATTTAGTTCATAAATTAATCCAATTAGTCAATCCAATTATGCTTTAAGAACACTGGTCGTATCATCAAATTTTAACAACATTCACGTTTAGGAATCATAATGAATTTAGTTACCAAGTTCAGATACCAAAGTGGACCTTGGACTAGGAGGTTAAGGGCAGAAAATTATATTATCCCTTAAAAATAACAAATATAAAATGTCTACGCTTTAGAGCTAAATTTGTTATTATATTAATGAAAATTACGTACAATTGACAGAAAACATTAATATCGAGACAAATTGTCTTTAATTGCTCATTTTTGAAATTGACAAGGATTAAATTGTTTTGATTTTTTGAAAGGGAATTTACTCAGTATCAAAATTGAGAGGCACTGAAGTGGTCTTTTTACTAATTGATATGATTCCGAAAATTTGATAATTCAGTTCTAAAGTATAGTTTGGCAACGTCTTATGGAATCAACCCTAAAACACTTGTTGAGTATTTGTTCTACTGTGCCCTCCAGAATGGCTTATTCACACATATAAAAAGCACAATCTGTTGGTGTGACATGTTACGGGCAACTAGGTACCATATATGGTGACATATTACCTCCTAGAGGTTACAGTATCTTAAATACTCCTCAGAGCATTATGGGCGAGCAATGTGAAACCATGTAGATGATGAACACGCACAACAAGAACTTGCTAAATTGATAACGGACGAACCTACGTGTCAAGCGGACTTTATACTCAGTATTATTTGTACAACAGCACTATATATAAACAAGTCTTGTTTTCGAAAGAAACCCTAAACTATTTATTATTATTAAAGTTTAAGCTCCTTTTTTTATTATATATAATTAAACGTTGAAAGAGCATAACACGACAAGTATGATTAACTACAATAATCAGACTTCAAAAACATAAGCCTGCAGTCACGGTTTTAACCTAAAGTTTTTGCCTACCTCATATACTTTTCAACTGCTAATTTTTTATTGTCTTTTTTCTTTTTATTGTTTAAGATAATTATATTTAAGTACATAATTGGCACAAATATCGATTAATGGTGTGACCTTGTTAAAAGAATCTATTTAGGGATCCATTGTTTATGTAAAAGTCTGCTACCCCACGAACCTGTTTCATTTTCATCCTTATCTAGAAATTCCAAGAATCCAATGTTTTTCATTTCAACCTTTATATATTTATATATATGAAAAGGCATCCAATGTTTTCATTTATGTTTTTTTTCCTTTTTTCATTTTATTTAAGATTAGTGTTATGGCACACTGATGGGGAAGAATGAAAAAAATCGGTAAAATTATCATGGAGGTTCTTGTATTAAAAGTTTGGATTGTATTTTGCTCTATCTATTTTAGAAATGGGTAAATTAGTTTTTGTACGATTAATCAAAGAGTAAATTTGTTATTTTGTTAATTTATTTTTTTTCATTTCTACTGTTAAAAACTAGTCTTACATCAGCATGATGTACACGTGGCACACCGTGTTTCATTATCTAGTTATTCTATTAGTCACGCCAATTTTTAACAGTAGAAATGGATGAAAGTTTTAATAGAAACGACCAATTTTTTTTTTATTTAACCTACATGGACTAATTTGTTAATTTTTTAGTGCAAAATGCAATATCTAGCTCCTAGTTCGGAAGCCTCGATAATACTTTTAACGAAAAAAACCTTTAATGATATATATGATTTTTTGAAAAATAATCTAATATATATTAAATTACTAGTATTTGCAATGTGAGTAACATTTTAAAGAATATAATATTTATAAAAGAATTATGCGAAATAAAATGGCGGAGTCCCACAATAATAGACTTTAGGTTATGACACATGTACTTAGACTCGATTATGGATCGAGTCGAATCGATGCAAAAATTTAAGCTTGAGCTCAGCTAACTTAAAAAATAAGTCTAAAAGTCTACCCAAATCTAATCCAAATTAAAAATGCTAACTCGTGCCCAACCTAACCCGGTCTTTAATTTAAAACTATGATCCAGATAATAGTTAGCTATGTATAAAACATAAGTTGTTGTCAGCAATGCAGTTCTATGATTGGGGTTTTTCTCTGCTAAATTTTTTTAGTATAGAGGAATAAGAATAAAAAAATATAGACATGTAATTCGGTTCAGGTCGGATTTGGGGTCAAAACAGCCTACTTAAGGTTTAGTCTATTTGAAAAATGAGTCTTTTTTTTTTTTTTCAAATTCATTTTTTGAACTTATATTTTTACTCAAACTCTCTCGCTTTTCGGACGAGTGACCCGACCCATGATTAGGTCTACAACTACAATGTTGGTGAAAAAATATGTTAAGAAATATAAAAATGTATATAAAAATCAAATAAACCCTCGATTAAAATGATAAGTTAAATGTTTAAAATCATGGATTAATATATATTTTTTAGAATACTCTCAAAATTTTAATTATTTTCCTGTCTAATTGATTCATGATACGGACTTAAACAGAGTTTAAATAATATATATATAAATAATTTACTTTACTCATAATTCCACGGACCCATATTTCTGTTTAGGCCCAAATATGTTCACCAACAAGGTCCAATGTAAACGAACCACGTGAGCCCAAACCATATGTTGGGTGATAATTGAGACTCATGAATTTAGTGGGTCTAGTTGGTTTTGGGTTTCATCGATCTGAATCAGCATTTTCAAATTCAAACAATATGACGACAATTTTAACTTACAATCAGTTTGGGTTTTAATCAGTTTTGCATTTATTTCTTGTTGTTACTCATGTTTGGGCTTAGTCTAATTCCATAGCCCAAAATATATGCCCAGCTCAAGTACGGTTAGAACGGGCTTACTAATATGCTGCGGGTCAGAATTCATTACTGAATTTAATGAATGAATAATACTAAATTTAGTCCTTAACGTTTAACTTTTTTTGCCACTATGGCCTTATTAATTTATCTTACATGTTCGTTTTATGGTTTATGTTTAGAGTTTGTGGTTGTCCCTATCAATTAAACCTGTCCATGGGCCGGGCCGGGCCAGGTTCGAGCCGGGCCCAAAAATTTTTTTGGCCTGCCTCCTAGGCCCAGGCTCGGCCCGAAAAAAATATCATAAGCCCGAGCCCGGCCCGGCCCGGCTCATTTTTAATAAACATTAAAAAATTATTTTAAAAATAAAAAATAAAAAATAAAAATATTTTAAAAGTATTTTAAAAATAAAAATAAAAATAAAAAAATATATTTATTATATTCGGGCCGGGCCCGGGCCAAAAAAGTGGTGCCCGAAGCCCAGCCCGTTTTTTAAACGGGCCTCGTTTTTTTGCCTAAGCCCATATTTCGGGCCTATATTTTTACTCGAACCCTACCATATTTCGGGCGGGCCATCGGGCTGGACAGGTCTAGTATCAATAATGTCATCTCCAAGGTTTAAATCTACATCTCCTCCACCCAACGCTTGTTGATTTCTTCATCACTTTGATCCTCAGCTTTCAATATTTAATCAAATTATTTTTCACTGGACGAGCAAGTTGATTGAATCTTTAAAATTTTGACAATAGTGATGCGGTGGCCATATGATAATTTCTGTATGCTTCGTAAAAATTAAAAACACGCACACAATTTTTTTTAAATTAAAAAAAAATATCCATGTCAATCATAAAGTACGAAATAGAATGCTACGGAAGTTTCTATGTAAGTGCAGTTAAATTTTAATAATTTAATAAAAATTTTCATAAAAATAAAATAATTTAACTAAAATTTAAAAGTTGAGGGTCAAAGTGATAAAAAAATATAATTAATTATTATGTCTTTTAGATAAAAAAACCATAGCTCCATTGAAAAAGCAATGCAGTGAGAGAATGATGGTGGTGATGCTTGATTAGATTATTTCAAATTAAGACGGTTTTAAATTCAAGTTATTTCGAATTCGATATTTTTCGGATTAAATTTTTATTTGATTTTTATATTTTTAATTTATTAAATTTTTACGATCGAATTAATTTAGATCGATTTAAGTTTTCGAATTTGAGTTAAAATAAAAAAAAGGTACAATATTATTATACAATTATGCAATAGTGGTGGTAGCCTACACCATGCATGCTATATAATTTTAGGCTCCAATATCACCTATATTTTTAGCTAAGTCCTCTCAACTTATCCGTCCACATACACTAGTTTCTCAACACTAATAACCAACACACTCTTAGCTTTATGTATTTTCGGATGTCATTCTCAATATTGTTGAGCGTGAATGAGGCTTTGGCTCAATGATAAGTTTAAGATTTTAAGAAATTTGAGTTTTAAAGTTTGAGTCTGGTCAGGGATGAAGTTAAGAATTTTTAATGGAAGAGTTGAGACTTAGTAATATATTTTGATGGGAGTTAAAATGCAATTTCACCATTGTATTTAGAATGATTAAATCAAAATTGCCTCACTTTTTAGGGGCCAAACTATAATTTGATCATGTATACTTAAAAAATTATAAACTTTGAAGGAATTAAAACTGAAATTTTCTATTTTAGGGGTCAGAGCTATGCCTGTCCCCTTTGCCTTATCCCCTGAGTTTCACCATATGTAAATGTATGGGCTGTCCATCAAATTTATTTTAGTTAATTAATAATTATTCGATTTAGTGCTTATAATGATTGATTTTATTAATCCGTGGAACATTAATTGGTGATTTAGATTGTTATATTATATAGCAACAACCGACAAAACCAGCACTAATTTCCATCTTAAAAACCATGTCAAGTACAAGCAAAGTGTAAAAAGGTTTTCAATGTCATTGTCCAAGGAAATTTCTCATCATATATACAATAATGCTTGCAATGGGAAGTAGCTAGTGGCTCCTAGCTGTTTAGCTTGTGTTTGGGGTGACACTTTTGAGGTTTCAACACTGTCTCAAACAACAGGGCAATGAAAGTTATACCTGATTCCAAAATATAGAGATCAGAGAGGAGGTAACCATAATTCGCTTCAGCGCACTCGAACCACATATTTCTGTATTGGCGATAACGCTTATGTCAAATGAGTTAAGACTCAATTGACTGTTAAATATAAATTTTATCATGTATTAATTTATGATTTTTAAAAGGGTTAAATATTTTTTTTTTTCATTTTACTGGACAAATCATAATTTTCTCCTATATGAATTCATAATTAGATAATTTATAAAGGGCTTAATTAAACAATTTTAAAACTTCAAGGGAATATTGAATTTTTCCAATTTTTCTGGGGGCCTGACTCGTATTACCATATGCTACTAAATAAAATAAAAATATAAACCTACATGGATTTTTAATTTTAATGTATATTATAAGTTAAGTAAGTTGATTGATTCGATTAATTTAATTTTTTGAGCATTTATAAAATTGAATTAACTATTATAACTAATTTCTCCCAAAACTATCGAATTAATCAATCAAATTGATTTGAACCGACTTACTTGTAATAGCGATATAATACGTATTATTCATAAAAATGTGTATATATAATAAATATTAAATCAATTTTCTTCTATACTTTCTCTTTTTTTTAAAAAAAATAAAAATAAAATCTGACATATGAATTGTGTATACATGAATTGTTGTTACATTGGTCGCACACATAATAATCAAAATCACTTTATGTATGATGAACATTATTTTGACCTTATCAATATAGAATATTCCACAAAAAAGAAAAAAGGTGAGAGAGAAAAGAACCTATAAGGCTGTAAATTCATTGTTTGTTCCTTCCACTCTCAATCATAACATTGTATTATTTTTCTTGGAAGTCAAGCTAGGTAGACCCTAAAACTTTATATTGTTTCAAATATCGGTTGTTTTGATTTGAGATAAAAATAAATGAATATCGAAATAACAACAATAAGGAGTTTGATGTTCCTTAAATAAAGCTTTTAATTTGAGTTTTATAAATAAAAAAAACAAGGCTCAATTTTTGGGTCATGTTGAGGTCAAGTTTTGGTTTATCATACCGGGTTTATGTGTATAGAAATGAAAGTCGAGGTGGGGTTTGGGTGGGCAAAAAACCATCCAGCTTCACTCAGTTGTGATATCTTGTTTTGTCTTTTCATTTAAGAATCCAATTCAACTTGATTTCAAATTTAGTTGAAACCCAATATGATTATCGAATATCAAAAGATTCTAAATAAAAAAAAAAAGTACACAACAAAATTAAAATAAAAACATTTAGAGATGAGAACATGAATAAAAATATGATTGAAATATTTTCTATATATATATATATATAAGCCTCTCTCTTTTTTTCAATTTTAATTATTTTCCCACAATTGAAGTTTTTTTTAATGCAAAGCTCTTTTGGGAATACCTACCTACCTTTTTTTACACATACCACGTGCATGGTAAGGAAAAAAGGATGAAAGGGTATTTATCAATGCAGACATCCATGGCTACTGGTGGCTTAGTGGCTGGTCCAGGTCCTAGTTTAAAAACTGATGCTTAAAGGGTTAGGCACTCTCCTTTTCAATTTATAGCCAAAGCAAAGGCTTGGCATTTGGTAGGTGCTAAAGGCAACACCAGCTGGGTGTGTCCGTTGCTTTGCTTATGGACCATCCACTGCTTTGTTGTTGCTGGGTTTCATCGTCCTTGCTACCGATGAAATTGCCCAAAACATATATGTGCTTGAATTCGAAAATTTCATCCATTAATTCGAATATGAAACTCGACCAACTTGTTTCAACTACGAAAAATTAACAACTTGAACTTATTTTATCGAAAATTGAAAATGACCTAAACTCAAAATGAAAACATGAAATGATTTGAACTTGGAAAAACCCGAACCTGAAATGATCCTATACTTTAAAAGATTTTAATAATTAAACTGAAATGACATAGACTCGAGATGACCCAACTCGAAAAATCTGATTCAAAAATATGAATGGCCGAACACAAAATGACTCGAACATAAATCGACTTAAATAAATAAACAAAAAATGACATCAACCCGAAAACTTCAGTTGAGCAATACAAATGATTGAACACTTAGCGACCCAAACCCAATATAATACGAGCTCGAAACGACCTAAATCTGAAACAACTTGAACTTGAAACTTATCCAAACTCGAAGCTGACGAGGGATGAAGAACAAAAATCTGTTGAGGAGGATGAAACAAAATTATAAAATTTTGGAGAGCCGATGCTAAAAAATTGTATTAAAAAAACTTGGATTAAATTGTTAACTTTTCACGGGATCAAAAATGCAATAATTTCATTTAATGAAAGGCTAAATTTAATGTCTTAATTTATGGGAGGACCTAAAAGAAATTTTCTTTTCTAGGAAATGATTCAAACTTATAATTACTTGGTAATTTTATATTTTGAATCCAATCGATATAAATTGACTCGATTTATATCTAACTCAACTTGCCCAATATGTACTTCACTACTTGTATCGTATTAAAAGTTTAACGTAGAGAACTTTATTTTTAAGCAATTACAACTGAAAAAGGATTATCTCAAAGGGTGATATATGAACAAGTAGGGCAATATACTCTCCACCATGTTCTCTCAAGGAATAAAAGCAACAACAAAAAGGGGGGGGGGGGGGATGGAGATGGTGAGATAAGAGATAATTTCCTTTTCAAATAAAGAAAAAAAAAAAAAAAAGAAGAAAAACAACCATGATGAAGAAATGGAATGAAAAGATGAACAAGAAAGTGAATGAATGTGGGGGGAAAAAGGGAGAAATAATTCTGGGATAAGATCATAGTCCCCACAAATCCAATATGTTCAACAATTTTTTAGTGGAATCAAAGTATTTTTCGTGTTTGCTTTACGATTCATGAAAATTAATTTTTTAGACTTCTTAGTTGTTTTTCCCAAAAACGTCATGTATAAAGTTTAAATTTGAGTTCTCTTTGATGAATGAAGCTAAAAATTTTGTAACGGTGTTCGAGCCAATTTTTTTAAAAAACAAATTGGGTGGAGGGGGAGCAAATCTAGAAAGTTTTATGTTAAAAAATGCAATTATTTTCATTTGGCCTAATGGAACTCCAAATTTGCAAGAGGGACTAAAAGAGAAATTATCCCATCAACCAATGGGCCAAAGCTCAGCGAAAATATAATGAAGGCCCATGTATTAGGAGTTGAATTGCAATTTGTCCCCTCTACTTAAAAAATGGGCAAATTAATCCCTGTACATTAGATCAAAAAGCAAACTGGTCCTTTTATTAAAAATTTCATTTGTTTCTATTGTTAAAAATTGGTCTCTGTACATTAGCATGAGATATATGTGACATGTCACATGTCACTATCTGATTATTTCATTAACCACACTAATTTTTAATAATATAAATAGATGAAAATTTTACTCTAATATTTTGCTTCAACTTCCAATAACTTTACCCTCAAAATATATTGTTATTATGCCTCTTTGCCTGTTAATTAAAGAGGATGCAAGTTAACTGTTTGCTGTCAACTTAGGTTACTTTAATTAATTTTTGGAGCTCTTCTTTTTGCTATTTTGGATACCATTATTATGTGCTTTCATGTGGGGAAAATAAACGTAGTACTAGTAAGATGTAGACCTGTCCATGGGCCGGGCGGCCCGGCCCGGCCTGATAGCCCGCCGGAAATATAGGAGGGTTCGGGTAAAAATATAGGCCCGAAATATGGGCTTGGGTAAAAAACGAGGCCCGTTTAAAAAAAGGGCCGGGCCTCGGGCACCACTTTTTGGCCCGGCCCGGCCCGGCCAGAATATAATAAATATATTTTTTATTTTTAATTTTAAAATACTTTTAAAATAATTTTTTATTTTTTATTTTAAAAATAATTTTTTAATGTTTATTAAAAAATGGGCCGAGCCGGGCGGGGCTCGGGCTTATGATATTTTCCCAGGCCGGGCCTGGGCAAAATTTCAGGCCCATATTTCGGGCCGGGCCGGGCCCGGGCCTAGGAGGCGGGCCGAAAATTTTTTGTGTTAATTTAATTACATGTTGCCTTTAAAATTGGCTTAAAGGTAAAATGTCCTCAAATTTTTTTAAAAAATTTAATTCTCTATTTTTTTCCATTCAATTGGGTACTTAAAATGCATAAAAAAAAATCCTCAAACTCTTTCAGAAAAAAGAATTAAGCCCTTATTCTTTTTTTCGCTCAATTGAGTACTTAAACCGTCAAAATGCATAAAAAAAAATGTATCAAAAAGACCCTTTAACCGTTAAAGTTAACTGCCCATAATTTTTTTCGGTTAAAACCACCCCATGTCACAACTACAACATGACATGTGGCAAAGAATAATAAAAATAAAAATGAATAAAAGTTATAAAAATATTAAATTTTAATTAAAAATAAAAAAATCCTAGAAAACATAAAAGAAATTGTAAAATTTTATAAAATCATAAAAAAATATTATAAAATGCATCAAAAAGGTGATTTAATCATTAACTTTAACCGTTGACCGTTAAAGTTAACGACCCTATTTTTTTCCAGTTAAAGTCTATCACGTGTTGCAACACAGCATGACATAATTTTTATAATTTTCTTTACGAATTTTATATTTCTTTACATTTTTTAATTTTCTCACGACTTTATAAAATTTTATATTTTTTTCTATATTTTCTATATATTATAATTTTACGGTTTTTATAAAATTTTACAATTTTTTATAATTTTTTTACGATTTTTATAATTTTATTTTTTTATTTTTATCACTTTTTTTGCCACATATCACATCGTAGTTGTGGCATGTGGTTATTTTAACTGAAAAAAAAAAACGGTTAACTTTAACGGTTAAAAGGCTTTTTTAATGCATTTTGACAGTTTGAATACTTTAATTGCTTTTTTTGAAAAAGTTTGAGAACTTTTTACATCCTTAAGCCTTTAAATTTTTTAGATTCTAATTAAATCATTAATAATATATAAATCAAGTTTTCTGTTAATTTATTTATTAATTTAAGCATTAAATGTTAATTCAAATATGTGTCATTATAAACAGTAACCTATTGACTGGGTAGCTTGAATCCATTGAGCCAAAAAGCCAATAGTGTTGGTACAATTTAAAAGAACTCTTTTCTTTTTTCTTTCACTTGACAGGTCTATGTTGGTCATGTCTTAGGTACGTTAAATTTGAATGTCCAAATTAATGGATAGATTGATAAAATGATTTAATTGGTTGAGGACGTAATTAGAAATTTTTAAAATTTTAAGATTAATTTAAAATCCAAATCATAATTTATGGACAATTGATGTAATTAACTTTTTGTTTTTACTAAATTTAAAAAAATGATATTATTATAAATTTACATTTTATTAAGGGTGAGTATTTAGTATATTGGCAATGTACCTTTTTTTATTTTACTAGTAATCTTAGAAAATTGGCATGTGTGTTTTTTTTTTTAAAATATTTTATTATACTCTTATAGAACATTTGTTAACCCCCTTGCCCAGATATTGTTTCAACTAACATCATTGAACACTAAGTTATTCCCTATTTAAAATACATGGATTATATTTTAAACACGTGTATCGACCATATGAACAACTTGGATATTTTTTTTCTACTTTTCTTTTTTTAACATATCATACCCAATTAATATCCATGCTTTAAGTTTACACATATTTAAAATTTGATCAACACGTCATTCTCGAGCTAATATTTAACGCCCCGACTTATAAAAGGACATGATTCATATAATATTGATACGTTAAGGACTCTCAGTTAAAACATTTTGATATTTGAAATCGATTAACCCCTTTTCTTTGTGAAAATCATTTTAACTAACATCATTAAATACTAATTAATTTTCCACCAAACAATTACGATTAAAGACGGAAGAAAATGCTTAAATTATCCATAACCTTCAAACAATGTCATTACAAAAAGTTTATGTATGTTTCAAGTTTTTATACTTTTCGTAGATCCCGAATTTAATTTAAGGATTTAGTTTCTATGCTTTTTAAAATTTAAAAATTCAAGTTCATTGTTAACATTGTTAAACTTTTTCTATTAGATTCGCTTGTGTGACATTTTGGAATTAAAAAAATATACACTTGGAAGCTATGTAACCACAAAAAAAAGTATTGAACCTAATTTTAGTAAAAAAATTTACAGTATTAACAATTAAACTTGCATTTTTAAATTCGAAAAGTAGAGATAATAATTTCAAAGTGTATCAAAAAGTACATAAACTCTGAACATATTTTAACCTCATTAAAATTTTTAAATTTTCTTTTATTTCATTAACCAGATCTAAGTTGTCAATGCAACAAGTTCAGCAAACGTTTTAAATATGCTTCATATAAGATTCGGGATATTTAACACTCAAATTAAGACAGGCCCTAATTGATATGATACAAATACTTTGAGTATTCAACTAAAACATTTTGAAAATTATGACCAATTTAGAATCGAGATTATAGTTTAGGTACCCATGGTGAAATTAACCCTTTTAATAAAGATTGCCTATCATTAAACACTAATCAATGTTATAAAGGGAAAGGCAAAAGATAACTTGTAAATTGACTCTTGATTACATCTCCATTAGGAAGAAGCAATAACAAAGGTATGGGGAGTGATGAAGAGTTCCAAAAATGGTTCAAAATCTCTTTTTAATTCGTTTCAACGTCTTAATCCTCGGATTAATGCCATTAACCCTCTTTTAATATTGATATTGTGTCCATTCCATTGATAACAAAATCTCCATCTCCATTTTCGATTCCCAAAGATTTTATTGGTTTAATATTTATTAGTTTAATATACGAGGTTTACATTTTCAATTACATAAATTGGGAGTACCTAAATTAAATTTGTCTACTTTGAGGGCTCGTTTGAAATTTGAACGAGTTTAAGTAGAAATATTAATTAAGCTTGAAAATGGGTTTGGACAAAAAATAAAACCCGTTTAAAATATGAACTAAACTTGAACTCCAATATTTAAAACTCGAGCTTAACCCCTTTTTATATTATATTATATTGTATAGATTATAATACAATGTAAAATTGTTTATGCTTAGATTTAGTCATTTACAAATGGGATAAATATAAAAGCTATACATGAATTTTTAATTCAATTCAATTTTCACAAATTATTGATAATATTATCGAATTAATACTATTTTATATTGATATAATTATATTAATGCAATATGAAAATAAATTTATATATTCATTTCTTTAAATGTATATAGTTGAATTAAAATCAAAGCAATTCAAGTTTCATGTATATAATTATAACAAATTAAAATTTAAATATCAAATTATACATTAAACTAAAGTTTATGTATAAATTTAATATTTATCCATTTTAAAGTTTACATTTTGAACTAACCGAGCTTGAGCAACCATTTATAGGTCCAAACTAAATTCGAATCCGATCCGATCCATCCGAGATATCCAGCAACAAGAAGAAGGAAAAGGATTGAATAGAGGAACTCCTGAACATTTGGCGATCTCAGATGTGTCGATATCAATGGTGACTCATTATTTTGATGAATCATTTCTTCGGACAGAAGAAAATTATGTAAACACTTACTCGAAATCTCACTTATCAGATTTCATTGTGGAAGACACAATTTTTTCTGAAGAATTCGCCATGATATATCTGATCCATGCATAATATCATGAAAAATGGAGACACGAACTTTTAGTAATAAAGAAAGAGTGACAATGGTCATTTAGGTAATTGCATATTAGCAGCAACACTGTCGTTATATTCCATGCCTCACTCTTACGCACTCTTCTCACAAAAATGTTAGTAATAAAAACAGGGACTTGCCATAAAGAGTGAAGCAACAGTGAATTAAGCACTCCCCCCTTCTTTAAAAACCCTTCCAACAATGGAACTCCTTTCCTTTCCTGCAAAAAAATTCTTCTTCTTCTTTTTTTAATGGAAGGAATTCATAATGTGAATCCTTGGGATTGCTTCAAATCGATCGAAATCACCACCACCACCATGGTTTCAACAATTTCCAACAACAACGATCCTCTTTTCTCTTGCATCATCACTGTTTTCATTTTGATCCTCCTTTATTTCCCACATAGATTTTTTTCTCTAAGAATCCTTTTCTCTCCCGTCCTTGTTTTAACCGCTTCGCTGTTGTTTTCCCTCCTTCGTCTCGGTGTTACCCAGAGAACCCAAACGGAAACCGCCGGGAAAATTATAAGCCCCGCTGTGCCCGAGGAAGAAGATAAAGAAGAAGAAACGGATTCTTCCCAAGGAGAGCTCAAATGGGAGACATGCAAAAATGACCCAGACCTTACAATACGAAGCTTTGAAGAAATGTTCGTCGAATGGGACGTGAAAGCTCCGTTAGAGGTCATATATGAAGAAGGAGACGAAGAAGGAAAGGAGCCGGATCCGAATCAGAATCAAAATCAAGATCAAAATCAGACCCATGGTATTGAAAGGTACCCATCGTTATCACTTTACTACCCGGAATCGGACTCGGATAGTTCTTCTTCTACGTCGGAGGAAACGGATTTTCCGAAGATCGGAGAATGGGTTTCGTCGGAGAAGATTGGGTACAGGTGGGAAGAGGAAGATAAGGAAGGGTTGATTGAGATAGTACTTGATAAAAGAGAGATTGATTTTCATGGTGAAGATGATAATTTGATAGAGATTGATATTTCTTAAGGGTTTAACAGGGTTTAGCTTAAGTTAAATTAATGTTGCATTAATCAAATTAATCAAACGATTGATTTTTTTAGAAAGTATAAAAAAAGGGAGAGATCTGAGGTTTTGAGAATGTTTTGGTAATGGATTACCGTTTTTGCATGATATTAATGTCTTAAAAGTACAATTAGTCACTAAACCCAAGAGTTTTGATTGGGTAATGAGATGACTGATGTGCAATTTTTCTTTTTTAATGTAAAAGTCATAGAATGTACAGTGAATAAAGAAGTTGGTTTCCTTTTAAGTTTTGAGTTTCGTTATCGAGTTTAAGTTTTGTGGATATAGAAAAATAGTTAAAAAAATTTGCTGTCTTATTTGAAAGTTTGATTCTGGATTTAATTGATTTATTAATGCTTGTTTATAGGTTAAATAATTTAAGGTGGGTTTGGATGGACAACATATTTATTTGCAGTTAATGTAAATATAGCGGTGACAATGAGATTAAGTATTGTAGTGTAAGACAATAAGTAATCTAACCGCACTGCACCACATATCCAAACCTACACTTACTCGACTAGATCAACCTTTCGTAAGCTTTGGGCAATTATTTTTGTATTAGCATTAAAACTAAAACTTAAATTAAATAATATTAACTTAGGACAAAACTCAAACTTAAATTAAACAATATTAACTTTTTTTTTATAAAAACATATATTTTATTATTTTTAAACAATAATATTAACAAATTGACATTTAAAAATATTTATTTTAATAAGTAACTTTTTATTTTTATATTTATTAACATAATAAAATAAAATTATAACTTGAATAGAAATCTAAATATATAAATAGAGACTGGTTTTATCTTTTAATTATCACTTAATTAGTGTTAGAATTATATATCAATTAAAATTTAAGTTTAAATCTAAAAATAACATCCATTATTAGCGTATAAGAAAAATTTTCCGTAAAAGGAATAAAAATTATTTGCATTAAAAAATAGTGAAACCAGAGAGCACCAGAAATAAATATAAGATCATTTTTTTAATTTTATAAGTTGTCTATTTCATACAAAATAAGTACTCTTTTATACTTTTTTTTTATCTTATTATTATACAAGAAATTATAAACAAATGAGAGAAATTTAAAAAAAACTAAAACAAATACTATATAATATTTAAATAATTAATTTTTAATTATTATTAAATTAAATTTATTTAATAATTTAATGTAAATATTTTTTTGTACTTATCATAAATTGTTATTATAATTATGCATGTTTTATCTTTTTATCTTAATTTAATATTATAATTTACTTTTTAATATAAAATATTCTTTATTTTAAATATTACTTATATTAAATATGTCATATAATTTTTATTTTATTTATTTTTACGCGTTTATTCACTTACAGCATAAATACAAAAAATTAATTAAAAAATCTAAAACTACTTTCTACAAATATATATACTGTTACATTGATGAGAAATTGAGAATTGGATCCCTAATTTCATTAAGCCCCCTATTTTCTTTTGAAAATTAAAGAAAAAACTCAATTTTTTAGAATTTATTTAATAGCTAAATTAAAAAAAAGCCGATTTTAAAAAATATGTAAGGAAATATACCTTGTTTTCGATATTTAAAAAAATAAATCGATTTTGAAAAAAAAAACAGAAAATGGTTCTAAAATTTAATGACAAGATTTCCAATACGATAATTTAATGCCTTTATGCTAAAGTTTGATTCTTTCTTTGTGCTTGTTTGTTCTTTAGTGATATTTTTTATTTTAATCATATCGTTATTGCTATGTTTAAATTCAAACAAATATTTTATTGCTAATTTTAATTTTACTGTTACATTAATTAATCACATCGCCACTGTTATTTTCAATCTTACGGAACTAATCTCACCATCCATTAAGATGAAACCTTTATTGTGTACGAGACTAAATATAATGTTTGCCTTAATTGTGTATGAGACGAAATATAATGTTTTATTGCCCTTTTTTGTGTCTAAAGTTATTGTTGCTTTTTGTTTATTATTATTACAGTTAGGTATACTTATTTAGTTTTTATTTGGATAAAATATTGAAAATATTGACCTTTTAAAGAAATAAATTTAATTGTTTGTCTATTTATCACGTTGGCCCTAATTTTATTTTTTTTGAGATCGCATCGGAGTTTTAATTTTCAATTTTTAGTTAAATTGCTGGACAATTTTCGAATTTTTTACATTGAACCGGCCAATTGCTCACTCATTATTTTAGTCAGTTTTTGTTCAAAAGAAAGTAATTTACTAAAATTTGAATCTTGAGGGCCAAAATAATCCAAAAAAAGAGAATTAGGACCAAAATAAAAAATAATTAAATATTAAGGCCTAAATTTATTATGATGACTTTTTAAAATTAAATATTTTTTTTAACCAATATTACAATAAAACCCAAAGTGTGGGAATTGAGCGGGCAAAAAATAACATCAGGCCCAATTCAAATATCATTTCAATGGACCTCATAAAAATATGACCCAATTAATGACTAATTCTGAACGATACGTGTAGTCAAAACCAAAATCTCGTCACACGTGCCGCCTTTCCCTTGCTTCTCAAGTCACTGAAATGGGAAGCGCCAAAAATAAAAAAAAAAAACCTCTCGTCTCCCATTTTTACTCCTTCGCCAAACTCTTCATTTCATCTTCTTCAACAACTGCTACTGATCTAAAGAGCTAACCAAAAAAAAAAAAAAATGAGAAGCTTCAATTTCTTCGGTAGATTATGTACGGCTTTCCATGACTATCCTTCTCTTTCTAAGATCATCGTCGTCTCTACACTCAGGTGCTCTGCATTGTTCATTCACCATTTCTTTCCATATATATATATATTCATTGTTATTGTGTTTTGATTTTACGAATTAGTTTGTTTTGTTAATTTTTTTCAAGCGCTTGCGAAATGCACGTCACTTGTTTTTATTTTAGTTACGATTTCTGATCTCGTTTACATTGATCTCTTTATGATCTCTGATTTTTTTTGGTTTGGATTGATATGATTTCGGATGAGTAGATTTGTTGTTTTGAGGTGGAAATCGATAAAAGGAGCTGTCAAATCGTTTTAATGATTTGTTGAGATAGAGAATCTGATGTAGTGAGTAAAATGAATAACTTAAACTGAGGTTTAAGCTCTTTCGTTTTTGTTGAGACTAGAGATATCATAGAAATTTGAATTACCGGAATTTGTGGTTTACGAGGAAAATGAATTCTCTGTTTGGTTCATTAAAATGGCGAAGAAAAGAGAATTCGCATTAAGAATGAGAAAAAACAATGTGGCTTGATTAACAATTTATCAAGATTGAGCTATAAAATAAAATTTATATTTGAAGCACTGATAATGTAGGAATCTATGCACCGACAATGAAATAGATGATACATCATCAAAAGTTTTAATAATGTATTGATAATATATAGAATTATATTTGATCACAGTAAATCAGATATAAATCCTAAAGAAGAACTGCATATTTTTCTTTCTATTGTTACTCTCCTTGAACCAATCTAACTTTTCTCTTTGGGCTGGCATTTCTTGTGCAGTAGCGGGAGCCTTATAGCTTATTCTGAGGCAAACACAAACAATGGAAATAGAGGCCGTGTTGCTCATGCTGATGCTGTCGCATCCAAGAAAAAGAAGGTGGTGGTGCTCGGAACTGGTTGGGCAGCAATGAGTTTCTTGAAGAATCTCAATAACTCTATTTACGAGGTGGAAGTTGTGTCTCCTCGTAATTTCTTTCTCTTTACCCCATTACTACCGAGTGTTACTTGCGGTAAAGTAGAAGCTCGTAGCATCGTTGAGCCAATTCGTAACATTATCAGAAAGGTAAGTAATATTGACTGAAAATAAGATGATGTATATCAGAAACAATATTGTCTGAAGATTGTTTCCCTGTTACATGCTTGAGCAGAAAAATATTGACGTCAGTTACCGCGAAGCTGAATGTACCAAAATAGATCCAGCAAATAATAAAATTTACTGCCGTGCCACTGCAAATACCAATGCAAAGCGGCGAGAAGAGTTTGCAATAGACTACGACTACCTTATTATTGCTGTTGGAGCTCAGGTTAACACCTTTAACACCCTGGTGTCGAGGGAAATTGCCATTTCTTAAAGGTAAACATTTCTTTTATGTTTATCATCTTACTGCCCAGTGCCCACTACATGTACTATCTTAGAATTAAGATATGGGTAAGCTGGAGTTAGATAAAGGAAATAATTTAGGAAATGAATGCTGCTTTTGGGAATGGAGAAATATGTTGATCTGAGCCATTTTCATTCGCTTATAGCATTTTTTTTTTGTCATTTTGGAGCATCATGATTCTTTTTTTCAGGAAGTTGATGATGCTCAGAAGATTCGGCGGAATGTAATTGACGCCTTTGAGAAGGCAAGCCTACCAAATTTAACTGAAGAGGAGAGAAAGAAAATCCTTCACTTTGTGGTTGTTGGTGGTGGCCCTACAGGTGTGGAATTTGCTGCTGAACTTCATGATTTTGTGAACGAAGATGTGGTCAAACTATATCCAATGGTCCAAAACTTTGTGAAAATAACAGTTCTTGAGGCCACAGATCATATTTTGAACATGTAAGAATATGAATGTTATAATCCCTGAGTTATAACTTAGTAGCAGTAAGGTTTCCATCTTCGTTAAGAACCTGATTGCCGTTTTCACCAAGAAACTTTAGGTTCTGGATTCTTTACATTCGAAGTTTGGACTATTTCAGTTCAAGATTTGAGACATTCTTGTTTTCAGGTTTGACAAAAGAATCACAAAGTTTGCTGAACACAAATTTGGAAGAGATAATATTGAAGTGAAATTAGGATCAATGGTTACAAAAGTGACTGAGAATGAAATTTGTACAAAAGCAAAAGGTAGCGACAAAACAACTTCTATGCCATATGGAATGGTTCTCTGGTCAACCGGCATTGGGCCACGTCCAATCGTAAAGGACTTTATGAAGCAAACTGGTCAGGTGAATTACCTTTGGACCTGTAGAAGTCACCTCATTGATTAACTGTCTTCACATTCGTTATACAAATTAGTTTACACCCTTCTAATTATGTTAATTGAATGCAAACAGGGTAATAGGCGTGCTTTAGCAACTGATGAATGGCTAAGAGTAGAGGGAGTTGGTAACGTTTATGCACTTGGTGACTGTGCAACTATTAACCAACGGAAAGTCATGGTAACTATTTGCTAAACTTAGCCATTCCTTTATGAATTTTTGTTTATTTATTAATAATTTATTTTCCAATACATTTTAGGAAGACATAACAGAAATATTTAAAAAGGCAGACGCGGATAACTCGGGAACGCTGACACTCAAAGAATTTCAAGATATCAGTAATGATATTTGTGAAAGATACCCTCAAATGCAGCTTTATCTGAAGAGCAAACCAGTGCGTAACATTTTCGATCGTCCATCCCAAGTCAAAGGAAAAGCTTCAAAAGAATCAATTGAGCTGAGTATTGAAGAATTTAAATCTGCTCTTTCCGAAGTTGATACTCAGTTGAAGAATCTGCCCGCGACTGCACAGGTAATCATTTTAATTTATTTATAGTAGAGTTGAACTATGTGACAATGACTACTTACACAATAACCACCTGCCGATGACTCAGGTTGCAAATCAACAAGGTGCTTATCTCGCTAAGTGCTTCAATCGAATGGAAGAGTGTGAAATTAATCCTGAAGGTCCCACTAGGATCAGGGGAACAGGTCGCCATCGTTTCCGTCCCTTTAGGTACAAAATGAACTTCTATCTCATCTGTGCACATTGTTCTTCTGCTTCTGTCTTTCTTGCTATAATCCAATTTATGGTTTTAGGAAACTGGCGACAACCATGTTACATTTTCACATTAAATTGTTATAGTTTGGTTCAAAAGTTTACTATTAGCTTGTTTAAAGATCATTCAATCTTGCCGTCTTTGGGAAAGAGAATTATATACCTATGATATAACCCCCCCCCCCCCCCCAAAAAAAAGAATTTTTTTATACACTTACCATTAACACTGGTGATTATTACAGGTACAGGCACTTGGGACAATTTGCTCCTTTGGGAGGGGAGCAAACAGCTGCACAACTTCCTGGTGATTGGGTCTCAATCGGACACAGCTCGCAGTGGCTCTGGTATTCCATCTATGCAAGGTACTAAGTAGCTTCTAGACCAACCTTTTTGCTTCCATATTCAGCATGAACTTCATTTTTTTTTCCCTTAGAAACTGAATTGGCGAGCCATAATGAAATATTTAGGTAATCTAATTTTATAGGCTAAAAATAAGAGAGTCTAAATGTATTTATTCCCTTCATTTAAATTCAGCAAGCAAGTAAGCTGGCGTACAAGGGCACTGGTGGTCTCCGACTGGATACGACGTTTTATTTTTGGGAGGGATACCAGTGGTATTTAAGGTACATTAACAGGTCTCTCTCGGTCTAGCATTTGGAGGTACTGCTACATAAACATATTGGAACGCTGTAGAGGTTTTTTGGTATAAAGATAAATTTAGCTCTTAACATTTATCTATTTTGTCTTTTTGGTCCCAATTTTTTTAAATCATTTGGCCCTTAACTTTCAAATTTTAGTGAAATTGCTCTGTTTTGAATGGAAAAATTGGCTGGACTGTTAAAATTTTATGGCATTGATGTGGCAATTCATATGAGTACTTTGACATGGATAATTTTTTCTTGTAACTTTTTTTTTTTAAATTTATTGAATTTATTATTTTTTTAAAGTATATGTGGATTATCATGTGAGTTGCCAAATTAGTGCGGTTAAAATTTTAACATTCCAGTTAAATTTTTATCTAGAAAAAGCAATTTGACTAAAATTTAAAAGTTGAGGGTCAAAATGTTAAAAAAAATCAGGGCCAAAATTACCGAAAAGGTAAATGTTAAGGGCAATTATTATTATCCCAATTTTTTTCCTTACCCTTTTCTCGATTCATTCATTTAATAATCATTGCTGCAAAATAGAGCTTTGATCCCTTGGCAGTGTTTTCACGTTGCCAAAATTTTGGAATTAGTTGATTCAATCTTTACATAGGGAAATTATGTACCTATTCTCTCTGTCGTTTTTTTGGAGTTATCTGCTTTTTTAAGCTAAATTTGTAGTTTGATCTCTCGTCTACATTAAAATTTAGCTTAATTTCAAGGTCTAATTTGTTTTCCACAATACTCCGGATTTAAAAAATATATATATATATCATATGAAGAAAAAAAATTGAAAGAAATATATTGAAATTTAAGTTATATGGTTTAATTTATTACTTAAAATTTTCATAAAAAGTTCATCCATGGTAAAAGTATTACGAAAGTCTTCGTATTAAGAATTGAATTGCCTTTTACTCTTTCACTCAAAAAATGAACAAATTAATTCTCGTACATCAAATCAAATGACAAACCGATCTTTTTGTTAAAAATTTCATTTATAGTATTAGAAATTAGTTCATGTATGTTAGCATGAAGTGTTTGGTTTTTTATTAGCGATGATAGTTTTTTATAATAGAAATAAATAAAATTATTAATAGAAAGTGCTTGTTTGCTTTCCGACCTATTGTTCAGAGATTAATTTTTTTTTTCATTTTTTAATGAGAGAAAGTAAAATACAATCAAATTCCAATCAGCTCCAAGTATTTTTATCACTCCATACACCACTCTGGATTGGCCCATACACTTTCAAAAGCTGTGCTTATTAAAGAAGGCCTGAATCAGCCAGGGATTGCCGGCCCATATTTGAAACTCTGTCTATAAACAAAACTGACATAATATTCTGGGTTGCCGGTCATGGTGTTTTCATGCAATCAACTTCTTTAATCTTGAAATGGGCTCTTTTATATGCAAAATTACAAACGACCGAGCTACATTTTCTCGAGTTGGTCAAACTTGTGTTTTTCAAGTCCACGATGATTCAAATTTTCAAGTCTTATTAGAATTTTTTTTTTTTCTTATGTCTGATTCGCTCGATTTAACGTTGAATGAAGTTTAGGGCAACATTTTTATATCAAATCCAACGAATTAAATTGTAAAATTTGTTTTGGCCATCGATGTTTAATGATATGCTGCTCATATTAGATTGGTGTTTTTCCAAACATTATTCTGAGGTTTAATGTTTTTTTTTTTATTCTGACATAATTTGATATCTTTTGCACTTCATTTCACAAATAATACGAAAAATTAATTATTAAACTCACTCTAATGAATATTTTAGACAATAAAAAAAAAAACAAATACCCTTGAGAAATAAAGTGGCATCATCATCAAAGCCCCAACATTCACATTCAAGTGTCGATTAACTTTTTTTTGAAAAGTTTCTTTATCCTCCCAAAAACTGCCACGTGGAATCTCCCCTACTCTAGTAGGCCTTTGTCATTGTTTTCGGTTGGAGTGGTGGTAGCAAGTAGCAAGGTGTACATAGATTGGACAATGATGTGAAACTTTGATTGAACAAAGGATGGCCTGCAAGAAATGGGTTTCTAAGCTTTGGGGGGACAATAAACGAGTAACTGTCTTAATCCTATTTCAAAACATGTAGTACAAAATATCATACTTTCATGAAATAATTGCTTTTCTGGATTTGAAATTTATCAGTTTTCAGTAATTATATCGAGTCACAGTTAAAATTAAAGTTTATATCGATTGAGTTTTAACTCGATTAATATAAATGTTATTGTCAATACAAAATGACATATATTTGAGTATGCTAAAATACGTTACCCTCCTATTCATAAATTAAAGAGAAACTGTACGTAATTTTAAATATTGTATCAAATATATCCGGATAAATGAGACACGAGAGCATACACAACCCTACTTTACTAGACTTCCATTTTACCAACTTTTTAAAACGAGGGACAAAGTTTTTTAGTACATATTTAGACCCCTATACCAGAAATATTTTTTTATTTCTTTTTGAGTGGGTGTTTTATTAGTTACGAATCTCAATTTTTCCTAATAAGAGATTTGAGTTTGACTTTTTTAATTTAATATTATATGATACTTAAGATTAAGCAAATGTGGGATAATTTTATTAGTTTTTTGGGTAGAAAATAAAGCTTTGGTGATTAATTAAAATTATCAACCCTAAATATATTTTTGCTCTTGAATGCAATATGCATGTTGAATATGTGTCTCATGTTTTGTGGCGGGTCAACAAGAGCAATTAACTGATTCATCCTACCTCCTGCCTCCTTAGTTATGCGATCAACAATCTTGTTGTTATCTCTCAGAATATGTTGATATTTTATTTCTCAATCATTAAAAATCTATTCATGAATCATTTGAACTTCGATTACATTATTGACCGTTGTTAATCTATTGCGCAGAACATCAATTAACAGAGCATTACGACTTTCTATATAGATATAGATATTAACTACGTGACAAACTTCAAAAAAATGTAAAATAAATTGCCGAGCTAACAAAAAAAAAATAATTTGAATATTATATTTATGAAAACTCAAATCTAATTTTTAAATATTGTTTGCTTTGTCTTAAAAGTTATATAATCTTGAAATCTGATTATATATGAAGCCGATACCCTTAAATGAAAAAAAACAACCACCCTCTTTTGGAAATATTTTTTTAATGTACAATAATAGATTTTGCGACTTTATTATAATGCGCTTTAGCACACTCGAACCCACGTCCTGTATTGATAACAATGTTCATATCAATCGAGGCAAGACTCGTTTAGCATACGACGAATCAATATTTAAATTCTCATTACACAAATTTCAATTATTTAGAAAAATACATGGAATGAAAACGAGGATGAAGCATTGATGGAGGGTTTGCTTATGGAATCTGAACGCATGTGATTTACAAATTTCCACAACCTAACCCTAAATTTAAACAATTGGATCCCCATACTCGAAACCCTAAAACAACCCCACAAATTGAAATGGGCAAAATAAAAAATAATAACTAAAAGACCCACCCATCCTCTTCCTCACATGATCACACTTATGGTACGCCACTCTCGCATTTATTACATATAACACTATAATATACAATTTTTTTTTTCAAATTTCGATTAATTTATAAATGGAGGGTTTTTCGTTCAAAATCAGAGGTGAACCCAGAAATTTATTTTAAGGAATTCACAAATAAATAAATAATTTAGGAAATTAATGTGTAATTTTACCATTATATTAATCGGGACAGGAGAGGGTAGCAAAACCACCGTCTATCCTCCCTCTCTTTGCCCTATCCACAATGTTTGGAATCGAATCAAAATTTTCACTACTCAATTTAACCACAAATTATAAGGGCAAAACTCATGTAATCATGCATATAATATATAGTTTTAAATTTGGACTAAATTAAAGGTCTAATATGATCGGACTCGTAAATGAATGGCAAAGTTTTCTACTGTTGTTTTCTTCAACCTCAAAATGATAAAATTGTTTTAAAGTCTTTTAAAAAATTATAAATCAATATAATAGTAAAATTATCCTTTGACTTTTTAAAATTTTATAATTCAATGATCGAGTCAGTCAAATTATCGATTTATAGGTTCGATTAAAGAAGTTTAAAACAATTTAAAACCATAAAACGGAATAAAATAGTTGGGTCAGTTCAAAGAGGAACGAATTTAGGTCTCCAAAAATAATTAAATATTTAATTTAAGTAATTTTAATCCACTAGGGGCCTTTTCGGCCACCTTGGTAAAGTGAGAAATTGCAATTTCAGCCCCAAGCAATAATTAAAGATTTAATTTAAGTCATTCTAATCCCTCTGATTAAAGGAATATTTGCATTTTTTGGTCGCTTTAAGAAAAAAAAATCCAATTTAAGCCTCTTTAACAATTTCTCTAGCTTTATTAGAAGTGTAAAATTATATTAGCTTTTCAAATCGATTAAGAAAATAATTTTTCTGAACAATTTTATTATAGGTTCTGATTATATCTATTCTTTTTCACACAATACCTAGAACTATTCATAACTACTCTCGAACCCACACATAGGAAGATAATGAGTTTCAGCGAATTCAAACCTACATTCTCTTGCATTGACAACAATACTCATACCAGTCGAGTTAAGACTCTTACAAAAAAATTAATAGTGGCACTTTTAAGTACAGCTAAAATTGGGTAATGTAAGCGAGAGAGAAAGGGTATATATTGACTTACAGCTAAGCAACCCTAATTAAAAAGCTTATTATTAATAATACTAATAAACAACAGATTTAAGTATGAGTTTAATTATTTGGTGATTATCTTTAATTATTGAGATTCGTTTTAAAGATTTGATGCTTTAATTTCGCTTCAACACTGCACACTGCCACCACCACAGTCTCGTGCGGTTTTAGAGGCCATCACGTGCTCTATCACATGACTTCCAGTTGTATTTTTATTTTTATTTTTATTTTTAAAAAATTATCTAATTAACAATAACCTTATTTTCTTTTGATGAAAATAAAAAAAATATTTAACGACCTTATTAATTTTAAGGGGTTAGTTTTAAATTTGTTGATTTTGGTTTGAATTGTATTAATTTTTACTCTGTTTTTGTTGTAATAATTTAATATTTGTGGTTACTCGGACATGTATTTGTATTGTACTTTTAACGCTTTCGAAAATCATGTGTAATTTGATGGTAAAAGTATCATATAAGTTATTGTACAAGGAATCAGATTTCATCTTGTCCCTCTCTACTAAAATATGAATAAATTAGTCATTATATATTAGATCAAAGAGTAAATTAGACATTTTTATTAAAAATTCATCCACCATATTGTTCAAAATTGACTTGCTCGACAGAACAACCAGAGATCAATGCACATAGATCGATTTTTAACAATGGAAATGGATGAATTTTTTAATAGAATGATCAAATTTCTCTTCGATTTAACGTACAATGATTAATTTACATTTTTTTAGTAAAAGGGGCAAAATACAGCCTAACTACTAGTACAGAAGCTTTCATGGTACTTCTATTTACTTTTATATTGAATGAATATAATTATTTGTATATGAAATACGTGAACATAAAATGGTATTATATTGGCAATAAATTTTGTGGTTTATTTAAATTAAAACAAAATTTATCGTGTAAAATTGCATAGAATAAATATTATGTATCACATTGCACATAAAATTAAAATTTATATATGATCATTCATTTTATTTTCGTTTACCTATAAATCCCATCCTCTACTTTATGAAAATTAAGAAGTTAATAGTGTCCTAAGTCAACCAATCATTAATTTAAAAAATATTAAAAAATTATTTTTTATAAAATAAATTATATTATTATGAAAATATTTTTATATAAAATAAATAAAAATCCATGAATTTTAATCTTCTACCCAAAACTTCATTAATTCTTCTTCTGTATGATTAATAATTTTTTATTCAAATCGATAATTTAATAAATATTTTGTAATCATTTTATTTTATTTTTACTATTGATTTTATTTAATAAACAAAATAAAATTGTTTAACTTAATTGTTTGTGTTTTTTTTACGCCTTTTAACGGCAAAAACTGAAAGACAAAACGCAAAAGGCCTGGGAGTTTGTGCCAATTTATATATTTTTTGTCATCTTCCACTTCCACCCTCACTTTAATCGTATAGTTGCTGTCACTTAGAGGGCTAATGTAGTAATTTAGTATACCAGACGACGTTCTCCCAAGACAAAATTGACAGGTCCTGGAAAATCATTAATGTCCTTCAGATGAGATGTCATCTTCATAATAATAATAAACTTTATATATATATATATGGGTTTTTCAAGAAAAAAAAGAAATATATGAAATTTTATTTATTATACATGTTCGAGATTTATGACTGTTTTTTAATAATATTATCTCTAAAGTTCGATTTATCTCTTTAGGAATGCAGTGTGATTTACCATTACACCTAACTACTCGTTAGTAATAAATTTAAATTTTTTTAATTAGAAAAACATATAGCTAAATCAAATGGTATCAAAGTTATCCGGAGATTTTCTTTATAAGTGAAAGTTGTTTATTTTTATAAACCAATTACGATTTTCGATAGAATTGGGAAATGAAATTCAAAGATAAAATTAAATATAAACATTTAAAATATATTTATATATATATATCAAACTTTAATTTTAATTCAATTGTATATAATGTGTAAATGTAAAATGACTATTTTAAAATTGTATTTATTTATATATTTATTAGGTAAACATAATTATTTATACAATTGAATAAAAATAATTATATATTGATAATTGTGTTAGTAAATTTTAAAAAATGAAATAAAATGAAATTTTCACATTTAAAATTATATAAAATCAAAGTTCATATATAACATTACACATTCGATGAACATGTGTAATGAAAGGATTAAATCACTATTTGAGGCCTGAGCTTGACAGTCAATCACGCATTGGGGCCTAAACTTTTTTTTGTCTAAATTAGGCCTTGAATTTTATAATTGATCCTACATTGGGGCTTGAATTAGATAATTATTCCCATATTAGGACTTAAACTTTTATTATTATTATAAAAGTTAATCTTAAACTTGATAATTATTCTTATATTAGAGATTGAACTTAACGATTATTCTCACGTTAAGACTTATACTTTAGAGTTTTCAAAAACTAATTTAGACAAAAAAAAAAATGAAGCACAATGTAAAAAAAAGTTGTGAAGTTGAAACATCAAAAAGTGATCTAATCAAATCATCACATAATTTCCCTAATACCCTCGCATTTTGCTAACCTACCCCTTATGCGCACGACGCACCCGTAAGACCACTGCCTCGTATTTTGATTAGGTTACGCGGCAAGATATGATTGGGTGTTGGCATAATGCACCTCGGCGTAGGTTAGGATTGGTGGGCTAAGATCTTGTCAAAGCCATGTTCGCGTCAACTTCAGCTAAGGTGGAGTGAACAAATAGATAAAAATTATTTTATTATTTTTAATTTTACTTGTGTTTAAATAAAAAATATAAATTAAGAAAATTAAAATTTAATAGAAATAATAAATTCATTTTAAACGAGTTAATATTGTTTGAGTTAATCATAATACATTTATCTCACTGCATTAAATTTAAATATTAAAAATATGGGTTCAAATAATACAAATTCAAATATTTACAAATATTTAATTTATTTCTCATCATAATTTTAGATAATATTCAATTAAAATATTTTAAATATTTTATTTGCAAATAACAGCTTTGAAAATCTAAATCAATTATTCGTTTTTTAGTTTTTAGTTTTATTTTTTTACTTATAAAATGCGAATTTAATAACAATATTTAAATTTAATGTAATTTATAAATGAAGTTAAATTTTAAAAAATATATTTAGTATATTAAAAAACTAATTAATTTTTCACCTTAATCAATGTTTAGCAACGTTAATTAATAATTTGATTTGCAGCACCTTGTTTTTTTTTATTATTATAAAATTTTTGACCAAAATATTATTAGAATAATCACACATTAATATAATATTATTAGTTTCTTTATCCTTTAATAATATTATTACAATAATACGCAATTATTAATAAAAATAATAAAATAATAAATATACACTTTTTTTTTTTACTTATTTATTTATATTTCCTCTGCTCGTTTTGCCATAATACGCAAGGTGCTCTCCCTTTCCTTCTTCTTTATAGTCCATTCATTTTCAGTTCGGATCTCCGGTTCGGGTTTTCGGATGCCCGGTTTGTAAACCTGAAACATAGAATGGAACCATCGGAGCTGAAGAGGTCGAAGGACTCGCCGAAATCGGACGAGTCAACTCGTCGGTCGTCATTCCCCGACGAAGTGCTGGAGCGAGTTCTCTCCCTTTTGAAATCCCACAGGGACCGGAGCTCCGTTTCATTGGTTTGCAAGGACTGGTACAACGCGGAACGGTGGTCGAGGACTCACGTCTTCATCGGAAACTGTTACTCCGTTTCGCCGGAGATCGTCGCGCGGCGGTTCCCGAAGATAAGGAGCGTGACGTTGAAGGGGAAACCTAGGTTTTCTGACTTCAACTTGGTGCCGGAAAATTGGGGAGCCGATATCCACGCGTGGCTGGTCGTTTTCGCGGCTAAGTATCCGTTCCTCGAAGAGCTTAGGCTTAAGCGAATGGCGATCAGCGATGAAAGTTTGGAGTTTCTCGCCGTTTCTTTCGCTAACTTTAAAGCTCTTTCCCTTTTAAGCTGTGACGGTTTTAGCACTAACGGACTTGCCGCCATTGCCACTCACTGCAAGTAAGTTCGTCACTTCTTATACTTCAAAATTCAAAATATCGCTGAAAAACTTTCTTTGATTTATCATTTTTAAAAAATCTTGTGTTTATTTGGGATATACCATAGAAAGTGAAGGAAGAAAAAAAAAAGTAGATTGATTTTTTAATTTTCTTTTCTTTTTTTTTCCTTGGGTTCCTTTTTGGTTTTTATTTATTTATTGGAATATGACGCTTGGCCTATAATTGTCAAAGGAGCATTTTGATGTAAGGCTTATCATTGATGTCATTGCCAGCAACACAAATATCATTTTCCACTAATTTTGCATTATTGGGAATTTAATTTTATGATAAAATCTTCTCAAAATATTATGATAAAATTTAAATCTGTGTCTTATCTTTTTTCTTGTAAATGAATTTATTTGCATTGAAAATCTGCTCAAATTGTATATTTCATTACATTATAAAGCTGAAATTGTAAGGAAACCAAATCTATAAACTAGTTTCTACTAGAGATGAAGTAGAAGATTGCTGGATTCTATTTTCTGTAAGTAGTTTGCTTAGTTTAGAAAGATAGTTAATTATGCACTTTGTGCAATTAATGGGCATATTTTTGGGTATTGGTTAGAAAATGATTGACATGATTTTCTCTTTCTCTTTGTTTTTTTTTTTTTTTTTTTCTCTTTACTTGACGAATAATATGGACTTTTAGTGGAAATTAGAAATGAAAGTATGAAACAGCTCTTACTTTTCCAATTCCTTTCACTTTTTTGTCTTCCTTTTTATTTGATGTGACATTGTCACTTTTATTATGCATTTATTGTGGGCATATCCTTGATGTTATCATTTCCGGATATGCCTATTTTCATTAGTTGGGAGAATTTACATCTTTATATGTGCTTTATGAATGATTGAAGAAGAAATGTATGTACCTTCTTAGTTTCTTAGAGCTAACTGCCTGTAGATATGGTGGTATTTTAGGTGGTTCTTGGACTGCATTATCAATTTGATTCCGTGCTATGGACGTTTTTAATTTCATAATTTCATTTGCAGGAACTTGACTGAGCTTGACATACAGGAGAATGGCATTGATGATAAAGGGGGTAGTTGGTTGAGCTGCTTCCCGGAAAGCTTCACATCATTGGAAGTGCTAAACTTTGCCAACTTGAGTAGCGATATTAATTTCGATGCTCTTGAGAGGCTTGTAGGTAGGTGCAAGTCAATGAGGGTTTTGAAGTTGAATAGGAGTGTATCGTTGGAACAGTTACAAAGACTTCTTGTTAATGCCCCTCAATTAGCTGAGCTCGGTACGGGCTCGTTCTCGGAAGAACTTACTTTAAGCCAATATTTAGAGCTTGAAAGTGCGTTAAGTAATTGCAAGAATATGCATACGCTATCCGGTTTATGGGATGCCAAGGGAATATATCTCCCTGCCTTGTATCTTGTGTGCACGCATCTAACGTTCTTGAACTTGAGCTATGCTGCTTTGAGAAGCGATGAACTGGCTAAACTTCTGGCTCATTGTCCACGACTTAAACGCCTCTGGGTAAGAAGACTCCTTTATTTCAACTCTTTCCGTTTTGTCTCGTTGTTTTAGGAAGTAATTCACTAATGGCTCCATGCTGTGTTGCATATGACTCTTTCATGATCCTTAGATTGCTTTACATCATGATGACTTGACAAATTAAATATTTTCATAGTCAAGAACAGTTGGTTGTTTGAGCAAGAAATTCCTGCTCATCCAAAGGGCAAACATTGATAACATGCATTCTTGTTTAATAACCATAAATTGTGGGGAGCTTAACTTCCTAATACTTTTGTTATAGGTCTTGGACACGGTAGAAGACAAGGGACTGGAGGCTGTTGGACTGAACTGCCCTTTGCTTGAGGAACTACGAGTTTTCCCTGCTGATCCGTTTGACGAGGAAATTATCCATGGAGTCACTGAAGCTGGGTTTGTGGCTGTGTCTTTTGGTTGCCCGAGACTCCACTATGTTCTCTATTTTTGTCGTCAAATGACTAATGCTGCTGTAGCAACCATTGTACAGAACTGCCCTGATTTTACTCATTTCCGATTATGCATAATGAATCCGGGTCAACCGGATTATATCACAAATGAACCTATGGATGAAGCTTTTGGTGCTGTGGTTAAGACGTGCACTAAACTTCAGAGGCTTTCAGTTTCAGGTCGCTTAACTGATCTGACATTCGAGTATATCGGTGGGTATGCTAAGAACTTGGAGACCCTCTCAGTGGCATTTGCAGGCAGCAGTGACTGGGGGATGCAGTGTGTTATGGGAGGTTGTTCAAAACTAAGGAAACTTGAGATACGAGACTGCCCGTTCGGAAATGCTGCACTGCTGTCAGGTTTGGAGAAGTACGAATCTATGAGGTCACTTTGGATGTCGGCCTGCAATGTGACAATGAATGGTTGTAGGCTATTGGCAAGGGAGATGCCTAGGTTGAACGTTGAGGTAATGAAGGAGGATGGAAGTGATGATAGTCAAGCTGATAAAGTCTATGTTTATCGTTCGATTGCTGGCCCACGGAGGGATGCCCCACCATCTGTTCTTACCCTCTGAAATGCTTGGTAATCTCTCTCTCTCTCTCTCACTCAACCACACACATGCTGGCGTGCCCTCACAGGGTCCTTAAAAAGTTGTACTGTATCGCAAAGGATGTTTATTCTCTAGTTGAAACGGGTTGGTAGTGTTTATACCGGTTCAGTGTTATGGCTCCATTCATTTTATTTCCTGATGGAGCTGAGCTATGTTTATCTTTATTCATTGATATTTAGTTTTGGGTTCTTTTGAGACTGAATTTCTCAGTTCTCTTCTGTTTCAAAGAATGAAGGCATGTTTTCAGCTGTAAAAGCTTACACAAAAGACAACATGAGGATTTGCAGAACTCGAAGTCGATTATTCAACGTTGTTTTCTTTCTTTTAGGCGACAGGCAAACAGAGAAACATTTTAAGTTTGGACCGTCTAAGCATCTAAAGCCTCGAAGGTCGGGAACAAGTTTGCCTCTTTTGCTTGATTTACTGCACCCCTGAAGAGCAAGATCGCAAGACTGCCAACACAAAGTGTATGAAGCAACCATGGCAGTGCGTTACAAACGAACTAAAATCCGTCCCTACAACGCATTGCCACCCAGGTCCGTACACCCTGTCGAAATCCTGCATTTAGAACTCAAATCAAAGATGCATACGGTATATAGTTTCCAACATATTCGATACCCCATATGGAGTTACAATAAATTCTAGCTTAGAGCCCTCACCTTTTTTATAAACTGGGCTATATCAGTCGATTCAGTGGCTTCGAAGATATCAAGAGCTTTTGCAGCTAAGTGAAGTGCAGCCTTCTGCATCGTATGGAGCATATCGGTTTCGCCTACAATCGCTTTACCCTCCAACATCGCTTTGGATAAACCTTGGTTATCGGGGAAGAAAGCTTGAAGAGGAAGGCAGTGGAGACTCAAGGCTATATAATGGAAAGGATTATATAGAAAAAGGAACCAGAAAGTCCAAGTCCGAACCCACAGAAAGCTGGTTCGATCGATTAAAAGTCGGTTGGTTACTTGATGCAATGGATTAAAAGTTGACTTAGGCATATGCTAAAACTACTTGCAGAATGTGTCAAAAAGAGATGAAACTATATTTGGGTCCACATTATCTTTGATGATATGTGAGTTTGTGGTAGTATGATATATTGCTTTATCTTTCTTTTTTATTTGATCAAAAAGGACCAAATTTTGATTAACTTTCCTTATTGACCTTTCCACATTAGTGTATTATTACATGATCATTTTCCCATAAGATAAAGACCGGGTCTTAGTTGATAAATTTAGGTTACCCAATTCCTTAAATGTAAATTATAATTGCAAAGTAATATCTGAATGGTTTGTAATTTGTGGTAGCTGCAGATTGACATCTTTGATTAGTTTTTCTTGAATTAAAATTCTAACATTTTCAAAATCTTATTTGGTGTTATTGTAAGTTTAATGTAATATTAGTTGATTATTTTCACATGATACTCGTAAAATAGGTCATCATTTAATTAATCAAGACTAGATTCGAAAAGTATCATGACTAAAAATGATCAAATTAGAGAATAAATCAACTTAGTATATAATATGAAACTAATAACAGAATTTGACCTAATGGATTTAACTGTCATTGTTTGGGTCAAAGCTGAAATTTTAAATTCATCGTACACGAAGATTAAAATTGATCAAATTATAATACAAGAACTAAATTCGTAATTTACGCGTAATATAAAGACTAATAGTAAAATTTGACTTGTTAAATGCGGATATGGTGATGGGATTAAGGGTGAGCTAATAGAGAATTTGACTTATTTAAATGCACTTGTGCGATGCAATTAATTTTGACCATTTCGAGTTTTTTTTATCGGTTTAATTTTTCAACTTTAAATAACTTAAGTGACAACTTTTAATATTGATCATACAGAGAACTTTAATCCACTTAAAAAAATCAACTTAAATGATTTATGCTTACCATTTAATTGATTAACACATGAAATTAGTCAATTAAACCATTTTTTTTTTAAATTTTAATCGAATCAGTTAAACCGATAAATTTATTCTTCCCAAAATGGGTTTTTCAAACTTAGTCGGGTTGAGTTTGACAGATATAAAAAAAGTTAAAATAGGTAAAAAGGAAAGGGTTCACATGTCCAAAATCATCTTTACCTGAAAAGCAGCATGGACTCCATAAAGTATACTCACAGTGAACCTGTGAAATGTGAAAGCTACACTTTCCTATGAATATTGTCTCAAGAAGGGCAGTAACATGGACCATGAATCTGGAAGAAGCAAGTATTAGGGCTAAGAAAAATATAGTCCAGAAATTCAAAATTGATTTAAACAGTAATTTTTTACAATTTTTGAAAAATAAGTTAAAAATTTTAAGATTATTTGAATTGAATTGAATTAGATCCAATAAAAGTAAATGTTTTAAAATAATCAACATAAATTTTTTTTACAAAATCAAGTTTCAATTACATTAATAGAGTTTGAACGTGCTTTAACTACTGCTTACTTACGTTGTTAACAAAAAAATTTAAAATTTTATATAAAAAATGTTTTTCAAAAAAATATATATATAAGAGTTAGGATAAACTATTTTAGATAGTCACTCAACTATCAAGAAGTTTTTTTTTTATCACCGACGTTAAATGATTAATGGAAAGATGACAACTTTTAAAATTGGCGTAGTAACAACTTTTACCCTCAACATTTATACATTGTGTTAATTTAGTCTTGATTCTAAAATAATTAACTCTCGACATTTAACATTGTGTAATTTGATAAGATTCCATAAGATTCACGCTTGAATCATTCAACAACTCAAAATTTAAGAAATATCCAATTCAATTTCTTGAAAATAAAAAAATACCCACTTCATCAATTCAACCCAAATTCAACTCTAACAACTTCAAAAAAAAAAAAATTGATTTGCTTAATCAATGGCAACTAGATCAAGTTAACAAAAAAATGAGTTAATCGTTATTGAAAGATATCTAGTTCTTAGCCATTTGAAGTATAAGGAAAGAATTGTATCTGAGGATTATCTAGTTTAATTATAAACATAAAATTTTTGTTTTTGTTTCTAATTTAAACATTGTGTATTGAATTACATTTCATGTAAAAAAGCAAGATAAACTTAGGTAATTATAAACATTGAGAGCTAAAATTTTAAAATATAAGATTAAATTGACAATTGTTGACCAAAAAAGAAAAAAATTGACTAGTGGAGTGACCATTTTGTAACTTTTCATAATTTGGTGACTATTAATATAATTTACCTTAGACGTTATTGATAAGCTAAAAATAAATAAAAGAATCTTTAATGAAAAAAATGAAAAATCAAATCGAATCAAATTAAATTATCATAAATAATTTAAAAAATTAAAAAAATCCCACACAACCAAACTCAACTCTAATATTAACAATAATATATATATATATATATATATATATATATATATATATTTAGGTATTTTTACTTCAAAGCAAAGAACCCACTTTTTTTTTTTACCATTACTCATCATTTCAGCTATGGTACCATACAAATGATAGGGCTTGAAAATGGTCCACATTCATCTTACCCTAGCATGTGATACTGCTGATTTCAATGGCATATGTCCTAAAATCCAAGTTTCCTTAAGGCCCACTAAAGATCCCATCAGGCCTCATTTATTTCTAGAAATTATGTTTTATGTTTTTTTAGGATTTAATTTCTTTCAAAAAAATATTTGTCGACGGAGTATTAACTTAATTGGTATGGGCATTGTTGTCAATGTAGGAGGACGTGGGTACGAGTGCGCTGAAGTGCATTATCCTCCTATTTATGGGTTGGGGAGGGGCTATGGATAGTTCTAAGTATTGTGCTAAAAAGAGCATATCTGAGCAGAACCTATAATGAGTCTGTTGTTTGTGTCAAGATTGGAATTTTAAAATCCTGAAAGAACAGGAACAAAGAATGATCAAATTGGAGAATATAAACTAAATCTACAACGTTGCGTATAGTACAATACTAATAGCAGAATTTAATTGTAACCATTTGGATCATGATTATAATTTTAAAATTCAGAAAATACAGAAGCTGAAGTAGTTCCAATTATAGGGATTAAACCCATAATTTATACATAATAAGGGGACTAATAGCAAAATTTGACCCTAAAAAAACTACTACCTAAACCTCACTTACAACCCTACTTGAAGGTTAGGTATGGTCAAATGAAAGGTCTATTTAGGCTTTTTCTTTTAATATGATTATTTGAGCCTATTATCACCAACAAAAAAAATTAAAAAATCTTGTGCTTCAATCCAAAACACGATGAGAGAAGCTTAGTTTAAGCAACTTTCTGGTAAGCTATCTCTCTCACAATTGAAGCAATCATAATCAGAGCCATATTGGAATTGGATCTATTTTTTGAGGTCCCATTGCTTTATATTTTTCATTATCTTATATCCCTTTCTTGCCCTACAAATTACTGATTTGTATCTTACTTTGAAAATAGAAAAGAAATAGGTTGAAGAGATTCTTAGTCATGTTTTGCATGGTAGGATCACTGGCAATTGACAAAGCATATAGTAACCAATGCCATGATCTATGGGCTTAAGCACATGTTTTGATGTTTTCCATTGACTGCTCGCATTGCAATTCATGTATCTGCCCATAATGTGTGTATGCCAATCTGCTTAGATAGCTACGATTGAAAGCCAAACCAATTTGCTTTTCTTTTTTCCAGTAGTGGTTCCACACACCACCCCGGCGAGGTCCTTATTATGTTTGGTTTAATGGTAAGGACCATACTCAGCTGCGAGGTAGGGTTACGATTGAGCGGATTAGGTTGGTTTTGAATCAAGTCAATCGAGATTCGATTAAGTTTGGATTATTTTGATTTTAGGTCATCGTGGATTTAAGTTGTTTTGTATTTTTGGACTATTTCAGATTTGGGTAATTTTGGGTTTAAGACATTCAAGTTTATTTATTAAGTTTTTAGGACGAGTCATCTCGACTTTAAATCATTTAGGATTATTTTGTATTTTGGTAATTTTTATTTGAATCTTTTTGTGCTCAAAATCATTTCTGGGTTTAAGTTGACAAAATTTGATCAAATTTAGGTTCAAACTAATTAAATTTAACTTTGGAGTTAATTTATAGCTCTAAATGAAATGTAATTAGACCCCTATTAATGGATCACATCATGGGTATTAATTGCTATAACTAACTAACTACAACCATGATAAATCTTGAATTAATGACTACCTAATTAACTAAATAGCTAACACACAACTAACTAAACTCAAACTAACTATAACTACAATAAATCTGGAGAAGAACCCGCATTTTATATAATGTGACACTTGAATTTAAAATTTTAAAGTTTCCAAAACCTGAACCTTAAGACATAAACACAAATCGATAAACATCAGATTCAAAATTGAGGTGAGATTAGAATTTTGCTTTCTAAAATTACAATTACCAAATATTACAAGTTGAACTGAATAATTAACTCAACAACTAGCTAACTACAACTAGAATAATTCTAGCAAAGCACCCACAGCTAACTAATTATACAAGACTCGAACTTAAAACCTCAAAATTCCTGAAATTTCCGCTTTAAAATTATAAACACAGATAAATAAACATCAAATTCTCAAAGTATAGTGATTGATACAATTACCCTAATCCCAACCTCAATTAGGCAAATAAATTTCTCTCCAATTACCATTCCCATTGCTCATATTCTCAACCATAATTGTCCATTCAATACTTGAAATAAATGCAACCATATAATGGGAAGATTCCACTAAGAAATGAGAAGAAACCAGATCCAAATGTCCCATCACCCAATGTTCCATTTGCCTTTTCTTCTTCTTTAACCCCCTATTATTGGAACTTTTTTTTTTTTGGTCTCTTGTTTTGGAGTAAATGAACATGAATTTATATATTTATTATCTGTACCCTTTCTCTTTGAAGCAAAGATATTTTGTAATTGTGCATCTCTTTTAGAAAATTTTTATTTTTTTCCCTTGTGCCCTACTTAAAGGTACACCACTCTCTTGCTTTTTGCACATTATGTATTTTTTATACGTAACGTTTCATATATATGGCATTAAATAACAAAAACAGTGCATTTCATAGAGTTTTAGGCACTTTATAGCCCTATATCCAACCATGGAAACTTTACAATTGATGAACAACAACAAAAAAAGGCCTACATAGCATTATTGCATATCCTGCAATTTAATAATGATATAGGGAAAACGAATGCCTTTGAAGACTAGTTTGAAAATTGAAAAGATGAAGATTCTCTATGGTAATTGAAATATGGTCATATTTTGCTTTTAGTCTCTGTATTGTACGTAAGTTGTGGATTTAGTCCATGTACTATTCGAGTAGATTAATTTTAGTCTTTATACTTTTCGAATTTTGAAATTTCAATCTTGACGCAAATTGTCATCGTTAATTCCATTAGCTAGATTTTTTTATAAGTAATATGTGGGAGTAGCCAGTTACATAACATTATATATGTGATAATATGTTTGCCGTATAAAATTTTAGAAATAATATGACTTAATGAATTTAACATAAAATCTAAAAATGACCAAATTAAATTAAGGGTTGATGATAGGGTGTTATATGATAATATTGAGTAAAAAAGAGGGACAAAACGAAGACCCCGCTAAGATAAAGCCGGTGAATATACAAGTACTTGATGGATTTTACAAATATGCGGTTCCAAAGTAGGGGCAGACCCTCATTGGAGTTGGGGAGGACCTTGGTCTCCTAATATTTTAGAATGAAAATTCTATATAATTTTTTTAAAATTTTAGTTAGACTATTTTCATTTACGCCATATCTGAGTTCTTATGTAACATGTATACGCGTATTGACAATTTAATCTATCTGTTCTGAATATGCTTCACGCGTCATATTTGAGATGACGTTTAACACTAACATTGGTGGTTAGGCTTGTCCCTTTCGATGTGCGTTTACTTTTAGAGCGGTGACTTTAATTTTCTTTTTGTCTCATGCTATAATACTGCCACAGTATTTAATCTCACTACCACCGCAAGTAAACACACCGTGCGTCCAATTACTTCTTAAAAAACCAAAAATTAAATATAATTATTTAATAAAATCATAAAGACTTGGTCTAAATTGAACCTTAATTCTTGTGACAAGATTTCATAAAATATTGACCCGTGACCCACGGTTACATCATAATATGGGGACATTTTGTATGGGAATACGACAATCGTAGCATAGAATTAGATTTTTTGAACATTTCAATTGTCTTTTTACGAGGGAGTTTTTCTTTTTTTTTCCCCTTTGTTTATGATGTTCTTGCCAATAAGCACAGATACCATAAATTCCTCTTCTTCTTTTCAAAGCTCAAAAAAGGGTTAATTTTTTGAGATATCTTCAAGTCATATCAAAATTTTTTAATACCTTAGTCCTTAAAGCATCAATATCGTATCAATCATGTCCTTATATTAGTTTAACAGTCAGTTTAGGAGTTGAATTCTATCATGGATTTGATGTGGAGCATATTTAAAACACATATGTACTTACTGCACAAATAACTTAAATTTAACATGTCATATTCATATTGTTCATATGATGAGTACATAAGTATTTAAAATCTTATTTAAGATGTTCCACGTCAAATTTGAATTATCATTTAATGCCTGATTTAATAACCAGATTGATCAAATGATGTGATTGATACAATATTAATAATATAATAACTCAATTAAAATTCAGGATTAATTTAAAATTTAAATCATAATTAAAGACGTCTGGGTCAATTCCCCTTTTATCTTTTTGCATTTTTTTTTTTGGTTGACAATAACACAACTTTTGTTCTTTTCTTAAATTTCTCACATTATCTAAACCAAGATTTATTTATTAATTTTAATAAAAACGAAGGAAAAAAAAAGTTAGAAAAAGATGGCAACTTTATTTACAAATGGTATGTTGGTTCATTTTGCACTTCCTATTGGAAAGGTAAACAGCTAAGCTCAAAGGCTTCACATGGGTTTTCAAGTGATAGGGACTTTCTACATTTTCTTTTTAGTTAAAATATGCCATAAGTATTTGTAATTTAGTCCCTATCTTTTCATATGTCAAAGTTTAGGTCCAGTTGTTAAAATTATTTCACTCAATTCAAGTTCGTTACAAAGTTTTCTTTTTAGTTACACCACCATCAAGTGAGTATTTATTTTATATCAAAACGTCGCGTCACACCAACAAATTAAATAGCGTTAACAATTGAGGTTGAATTTTAAAATCTAAAAAATAAAGGAATTAAATTTCTAAAAATAAATTGGGTGGTCCATAAAGGGGCTTTGTGTTTTATTTTGGTTCTTCTTTATGTATGTATCTTACTTGGCAAATTTGTAGGTTTTTAATGTGTGATTTTCAAGTGATTCCTAATTCATTCACTTCTTTTAAGAGAAATGCATGAAGTAAGGACTTATTTAAAAAAAAAAAAGTTTGGGTGCTCGAGAAATATAGTAAAAATTCAGCTCTTTATTCTTTAACGAAACGCAATACCGAACTTTTTAAAGTGTTCTTTTAGATTTAGGTCAAATTTTACTTTTAGTCCTCTTAATATGCATAAATTGTGTATTTAGTCTATGTACTTTAATTTGGTAAATTTTAGTCATTGTACTTTTTTAATTTTAAAATTTCAATCTTGACCTAAACAGTAGTAGTTAAATTATATTGTTAGTTCTGTACTATGTGTTAGGTCTACGTTCTCTAATTTAATCACTCTTAACCCCTTATACTTTTCGAATTTTGAAATTTTGGCCTTTGACGTGTACAACAACTGTTAAATTCATTTACTTGCTTTTCGTAACTAATATGTAGAAATAACAAGTTAGAATGACATTTCACATGTAATAATATGTTTGCTACATAAGATTTCGGAAAATAGCAAAACTTAATGAATTTAACAATTTTCGTTTAGTCATGATTGGAGACTAAATTTATAACTTATGTATAGTACTAGACCAATAGCAAAATTTAACCTTAAGGTTAACTCACAAATTGGCCTCTGAATTATATCTTTGTTTATTATGGTATTTAAATTATTTTATCCCATTTTTGATAGGTAACCTACCATTTTTGTCTTATTTTACCCCAAATTTATTTGCCCATAATAAGAGTGTGCTATGTGTTACTTTTTTATTGACAATCTTTTTTTTTTTATTATAAGGTAAATTGAGACGAAAATGATAATTCAAGCACTAAAACGAGACAAAAAAAGTACTAAAATGAAAAAATAGATAAATTTTAGGGACTAACTCTTGACTTAAGCCTTCTCTTGAAAAGGAACTAGGTTGCCAAAAAGTGGTACGAAACTCAACTTAGAATATCACCTTTAGAAAGTAATTATTGTATTAAATTCAATTTCATCCAATGTTAATAAAATGGGATGGGTTAATATAAGTAAAAAAAAGTTAAAAAGGTATGAATCGTATAATTAACATATAATTAAGTAAAGTTGATAATCTTACCATATCTTTTAAAAAATTGTGAGAATCACAATTTCAATCTCGTGAATGTTTATTGTATAAAATTAAAAGTTGGAGGGGCTATCTTCCCTAATTCCAACAAACTCAAAGCTATAGCTTTTAGCCACTCTTTTATTGCATCCTGTTAACAACATCCAACAATTCATCATAGGTTCTGATCATATCTGCTCTTTTTGACATAATATCCTCCTCAACCCATAAATAACAGGATAATACACTTCAGTACACTCAAACCCACGTCCTCTTGTATTGACAACAATACCCGCATCAATCGAACTAAAACTCAATCGATATATACATATATATATTTTTATAATATTCGGTCTTTAATCATTTAGTCTTGAGTATATATGAATTAACATAACCCTTTTCTAAAATCTCATTTAGATCAAATATTAATAAACTTTATATATAATGTATATTGTAATAATGAAGTGGTTGATGTATGATGATAACTAATCCAAGTTTCAATCTCCACAAAACTAAAATTGAGTACTAACTAATGCACCATCTATAAACCTCCACTTAAAATAATTTCAATCTAGAATGATTAAAATTGAAACTTATTCAAATAAGTCACTCAAAATATTTAAATTCGATGATAAAAATTCGAAATGATTTGAACACAAATGATTTCAATTTAAAATTGATTCGGACCCAAAATTATCTAAATTTGAGATATGTATAGAGTAATTGTGAATTTCGTTAAAGAAAGAGGGCTCTAAATTTTTGTTATATGGGTTAATATATCATTTGGTACTTAAATTTGGTTTTAGTATTCAATTTGATACCTGAGATTGGTTTCAATGTTCAAATTAATATCCAAACCAACCAACATCATGTGATCTAATGAATGTTTGACATTTTGGTCTAGTAAGAAAATATAGGTGCTTAATTGAGACAAGAAAAAAAGCTCAGGTATCAAATTGAACATTAAAACCAAACTCAAATACTTAATTGGGACAAAAAAAAAAAACTCAAGTATTAGATTGAAGAAAGCTTAGGTTCCAAAGTGAACATTAAAATCAAACTTAAGTATCAAATTGAGACAAAAAATAATTTAAGTACCAAATTAAATATTGAGGCAAAACTTAGATACCAAATTGTATATTAACTCTTTTTATGGGAATTAGGCATTTATCAATTTTTGGTAATAGAAGTTAGATTTTGCTTACCATTCTTGACTGCCCTTCTCAATATCTACTGAAGATTTTACTAGATTTTCTCTTTTATTATGTACAGATATAAGAACTCATAGCTACTCAATGCAAATGTAAAATCCATTGATGTACAAACATTAGAAGAGATAAAAAGCTTTTCAATTCCTTGTTTCCTTCATCTCCTTCATCACACTTTTTTTTTTTTTTGCCTTTAAATCATCTTCGTCTCCATCCTATTGACTTTGTCACTTTAAACACCCCATTTCAGTTTCATCTGCAAAAACAAAAAGATAAAACGCCATGGATACGCAGGTGGTGTTCCTTCCTTTGATTCCTTTCTTAAAAGCCTAAAATGGGGTTGGTTTAATGTTAGTGATAAAATCTAAAACAAAAAAAATGGGAGAAAAAGAGAAACCAAAGCAGCAACAGCAACAACAAAACCCAGCTGAATCTTTCGAAGCAATGAAATCCAGTCTCAGTCAAGTTATTGAGGGTATATCTTCCTTGATTTCTCTTTCTCATTGCATCAGAGTTTTCACTGTTAAATGGCAACTTATTCGAAAGAAGCTAGAAGAGTTAAGTTCTGGGTTAATGGCGATTGAAAACTGTGGTTCAAGTTCTGCTCAAAACATAGAGGTCTTTTCTGGGTTGGTTCCTTCCATTTTATTCACCGTAAATGAATGTCACCGTCTCGCAAGAGCATGTGTGGATCTTTCTTATAGTGGGAAACTCTTGATGCAAAGCTACCTCGATGTAATACTTGCTAAATTCGACAACCATGTGAAGGATCTTTCTGGGTTTTACACTACTGGGATTTTAAGCCATGGTTTCGCCATTGTTGTTTCAAGGCCCGGTGTTACTGCTTCCAAGGATGACATGAGGTTTTACATAAGGGATTTATTAACAAGAATGAAGATTGGGGATACAGAGATGAAAAAACAAGCATTGGGTCATTTATATCAAGTTTTGGCTGAGGATGAGAGGTATGTTAAACTTATAATAGAAGTTGGTGATACTGTGAATGTTTTAGTACAGTTTCTTGATTCCCCAGAGATAGAGATTCAACGAGAAGCTTCAAAGATTGTGAATTTGATCTCTGGGTTTGATTTACATAAAGGGTTTTTGGTTAAAGCTGGGATTATTGGTCCTTTAGTTCGGATTTTGGAAACTGGGAATGATTTGGGTAAAGAAGGAGCTGTTAAATGTGTGCAAAAATTGACTGTTAATGCTGATAATGCATGGTCTGTTTCAGCTCATGGTGGAGTGACTGCTCTGTTGAAAATATGTTCTAATGGTGATTTTGGTGGTGAATTGATCGGTCCTGCTTGTGGGGTGTTGAGGAATCTTGTTGGTGTTGAAGAAATTAAGAGATTCATGGTTGAAGAAGGAGCTATATCAACATTCATCAAGCTAGTAACATCAAGGGATGACCTTGTGCAGATCAATTCAATGGAGTTCCTTCAAAATATAGCTTCTGGGGATGAATCCCTTACTCGAATCGTTGTTAAAGAAGGTGGGGTTCGTGCGTTGATACACGTTTTGGATCCGAAATCGACCGTCTCTTCAAAAACAAGAGAAATAGCATTAAGGACGATAGAGGATCTCTGCTTTTCATCGCAAAACTGCATCAACATGTTGATGAACGACGGGTTCATCGATAGACTGTTGTTCTTCCTTCGCAATGGCGAGGTTTCGGTTCAAGAATCAACTCTAAAAGTGACATCCAGGCTTTGTTGTGCATCAGAAGAGGCTAAGAAAGCAATGGGGGATGCCGGTTTCATCCCTGAGCTCGTGAAACTGCTCGATGCAAAGTCATACGAAGTGCGTTCCATAGCAACCACAACACTTCATAGCTTGGTCTCAATTCCAAAAAACCGAAAACAGTTCATCCAAGACGACCGAAACATAGGCTGCCTCCTCCAATCACTTGACCGAGACGAAGCCATTTCAGGTAACAACAAAAAGCTCTTGCTCTCTATACTAATGTCATTAACAAGCTGCAATAATGGTAGAAGAAAAATTGCCAGCTCTGGTTATCTAAAGAACATAGAAAAACTTGCTGAAGCTGAAGTTTATGATGCCAAAAGACTTGTTAGGAAGCTGTCTAGCAATCGTTTTCGTAGTATGCTGAGTGGATTATGGCATTATTGAATGTAGTTTCTATTTACTGTATATCTATATAAGTGTTTTTGGCCTAATCTTTGATTCACTTGAAATGTTCATTGTGTCCAACAGCTTTTTTGGTGTGTTTAATTTGTAATAAGTAGGAATCTTAATAAAAAAGCTGTTCTTACAGATTTTGATCCTTTGTAAAGTTAGGCATTGTTGTTTGGAGTTACAGTTTCATATGTTGAGAACAAATAAAATACTACAAAGAAGATGCAATTGTAGTTATTTTAGTTAATATATGTATATGTAGATTTCTTTTGGAAGCATTTGTCGGTAAAAAGTACCTTGGAGTCCCTTGTACTAGGAGTCGGATTGCATTTTGCCCTTATACTCAAAAAAGGGCAAATCAATTTATGTACGTTAGATCAAAGAGTAAATTGGTCATTTTGTTAAAAATTTCATCCGGATCTACTGTTAAAAGTGATCCTTATACGTTAACATGAGGTGCATATGACATATCACGTGTCACTGTTTGGTGCGATGTCAGTTTTTAATAGTAGAAATGAATGAAATTTTTATACAAAAGACTAGTTAGTTCTTTGATCTAATGTATAGGGATTAATTTGTCCATTTCTTTAGTAGAGGGCAAAATGTAATCTCACACCAAATACAGAGATCTCCATAGTACTTTTACCAGCATTTATCTGTTTGCTGCACATGGGGAAGGCTGGAAGTCCTAATCAAGCTTTTATCATTATGGGACAAGGCGAAAGGGATAGATGAAAGTTCTAGGCTCTATATTTCCTATTCTTGCTTGTCTTATTGCCAACGTTGTCTTATTTGCTCGTCTTATTGCTAATGTCGATATCGTCCATCAATCGACCCTCAAGTCCATCAATCGACCCTCAACTCAATAGGAAAATTGTTGGAAGTTTACGTAATTTTATTTTCATCTGAATGGATGTGTCATAATTTAATATTTCGACAGCTAGGGTAAACAATTCTATTATGGTTTAATTCTGAATTTCATCTTTTTACTTTTACTTTATGAAAATTGTTATTAAAATTTTAACAACTAAATTTTGCTAAAAAATGGATATAAAATATTAAAGAATATAAGCATTGCAGTGATTGAAAGATGAGCACAAGATTTTCATTTGTAGATCACTCGAATTAGTCGGTTCAATCAATAAGTGGTGGTTTAATTGATTCAACTGGCGCTATAAAATCGGAGGAAGTGTGAATTAATATAAAATCGATTTAATTGGTTAAAAATCATTTGAATCGAATTTAAACTAATTTAAATATTTAATTTTGTTCTCATAATTTATAACATGACTGTTTATGTTTATATTTATATTATTATTTATTTATGTCTATTAATCTTTTTCCGATTTTTTTCAACATTTTTATTTTGTGATGGTTAATCCGATGATTGAATTGAAAATTGTTGATAAGATCAATTTGACCATAATTTGATTCTTACAGCATTAATTCACCCGCAAAGGCCTTTGTTTCTTATTTATATTGGCTTTTATACTTAGCACAAGATTACGATCAGATTTCGCTTTAGTTTAGGAACGCTTCTTAAAAGTGCTTTTGGGGAGGAAAAAAAACATTTTTGGAGGAGTTGAAAATCCTTCTCTTAAAAAGCAACTCATTCAGGAATACTTATGTTCCAAAAGTACTTCTTAGAAACGATAATAAACCGACCCTTAAACATTACATCAAAATTATAAGTGAAGCAATAAAATATTTATGTCTAAAATTTCAATTAACATCAATTTTGAATTCCATCATTGGATCCACTTGAAAAACTTGGACTAGGTGTAATTGGTACTCCATATTTAATTTCAACCATGTTTGAATTGAGTTTGAGCTCAATAATCCTTTGACTTTAGGCCCCTAAAGTATTTGGGTCCTAGCAAACCAACCATTTCTCAGATGAGGCAATTTTACATGTGTGAGACCCATTCTTTGATTGTGAGATGTATTCAAATATAATGAAATTATAATATAAGAAGAAGAAGTTCAACTTTTAGATTAAATATATTCATAGATTGAGTCAAGGATCATTCAAGTTCCAATGGGGAATTCAAAAATATTTTACGGGATCGAAATTTAATTATAATTTTTTTAACAATTAAAGTGTAATTTTATCTTATATATATTATTTTATAATTCCATTGTTTTAAAAAAAATCAAATAGAAATTTTTATTTTGAAGGTCAAAATGCAATATATAAAAATTTTTAATTTCATTATATATGAAAGAATTAAAAAAAACAATTATCTAAATTTTTGGGGTAAAGGCCTCTTTCCTACCCCATTATATTTGCCTTTAATGTAAACTAGGTAGTATATATAAAACATATTATCAAATAAATATAAAGGGTTATGCTATGCTCCAATTTTGAATATTGAAATCTCATCTTAGTTCATTGTCTAATTTCAGTGGCGAAGTCAGAGAGTTGGTAAGGGCCTCGACCCCCTAAAACGGAAAATTTTTCATTTAGATTCCTTTATAATTTATAAAATTTTAAATTAGTAACGGTAAAACCCCTCAAAAATAATAAAAAAATTAATTTAATACTTTAAAATTTATAAAGATATAGGCTATCAAAATGGTGAAATTATATTTTTACTATTGTAAAAATATACAATTTAATTCTGCCCTGAAATTTTTTTTTAGCTTCACCCTTTGTCTAACTTCTTTATTTTAGGTTTATCAATATTTTTAAACATCAAAAAGTCTTTTAAACTTAAATAAATCATTTGGTGAATAAAATATCTAAAGCTACCCCATAACACATGCATACACATACGCATACATACATACTCGTCGGTGATGGATCATTATTTGTAGGAATGTGCAATAACATGTGCAAAATGAGGGAATGTGCAAAAGGAAAAGAAAAAACCCATAAGTATTTTTGCTATCTTGCTTTTAATATCTTTCTCTTCATTTATCCTTAATGGTATAGCTGTCCTTTTCTTTTTCTTCAAGTAAATAAAATAAATGGTAAATTCTGCTATTAGTCTCTGTACTTTGCAAAAGTTATGGATTTAGTCCTTGTATTTCTCAGATTTTGAAAAATTTTAGTCCTAACCCAGACTGTAGCAGTTCAATTTGTTTGGTTAAATTCTGCTATTAGTCTTGTACTATACGCACAATTGTAGATTTAGTTCATTTTCTCCAATTGGATCATTCTAAGTCTTTATATTTTTCGGATTTTGAAATTTCAATATTAATGCAAATGAGAGTCGATAATTCATTAATTGAATTTTTAGTGAATAATATGTAGGAATAATAAAGTTGACATGATATTACACATATGATAATTGGTTTAGCGAGTCAGATTTTGGAAATATTAGAATTTTACTTAATGAATTTAACAATTATTGTTTAATGGGCACTCAAATTTAAAAAAATATAAAAATTGAAAATTACCAAATAAAAAAATTAATCCATTAAATTTAAAAATTATTGCTTTACAACTTGTTGATGGATTAAATTAAACAGAGAATAACTCGAAAAAATGAAACTTTGTAAGTGAAAAAATGGATACAAAAACAACAAGTTGATCATATGGGGAACACAATTTTAATTTTTTATTTTGGTTTGATTGACTGTCAATGTGTTGTAAAAGATTCATGGTCAAACATAGATTAAAAAGGGATCAATTTGAAGTAGAGGCGAAATGATAAATTTTTTTTTAGAAAGCTGGAATTAAGTTGTAAACGTTTATAAGAGTTAAAATGTAATTTCATTATTTTAATAGTTTATATCTTTTTATCTTTTTTACATGAGTTTAACTTCAATATTCAATTTGGTACTCAAATCAAACAATATTATGTGGCTCGGTGAATATTTGAACGGTGTGTTTTAATAATAATAATAAAACATAGGTACTTAATTGGAAGGAAAAACTCAGCTATCAAATTGACAAAACTCAAATACCAAATTGAGAATTGAATCCAAACTCAATGTTATAATATACGTTGATATATGGCAGTAGGAATGATCGCAAAACAATAAGAAAGAAAAATAAGAACACTCAGATTTTACGTATATAATCCTTATCGAGAAAAACCACGGGCAGAAGAGGAGAAATTCACTAATATTGAAAAACAACAATACAAGAGGTTTGCGGCTATGCGCAGTTTTTAAGGGTTAAACAACCCGTCTAAGAGAAGTATATTTTTATATGGACTTAACTTGTTCAGAAAGGTCCGTACCGCGGGGGCTCTGTGATCAAATGGGCCTCGAACCTTCGCCCCCATAGATCCCCAATTTTGCCTTTCTATTTTATTTCTTTAACAAGTGAGTTGCACATCTAACTTTTCAGGCCAGATCAAACGGGATTCGGGTCATACAACTCTAGCACTCAGGTACCAAATAGTATATTAATTCTTTATATATATACAATTGTTAGATTTCTTAAGGGTCAACATATCATTTGGTACTTGAATTTGGTATCCATAACAAATGGCATCATATCACTCAATGAATATTTCACATGTATGCTTTGGAAAAGAAATGTAGGTACTTAATTGGGACAAAAAATCAAGTATCGAGAATTGAACATTAATGCCAAACTCCAGTGCTTAATTAGGATAAAAAAATTAAAGTATCAAATTGAAAAAAAATAAAAAACTATGATACCAAATTGAATATTAAAACCAAACTCAAGTAGAAAATTGAGACAAAAAAATTCAAGCGAATAATTAAACATTGAAACTAAACTCAAGTACCAAATAATGTATCAACCCTTTACATAACAATTGCTAGATTTCTTAGAACTTGTAACTTCATTACACATACCAATTTTTATTTGAAATCGAAAATTCAATTTGATCCATTTGAATTTAAATTCAGTCTAATCTAATTCAATCACAAAAATTAACAGTTCAAACCTATTCAACTTGAACTCAAATTAACTTGAATTCAAAATGATCCGAATATGAAATAATCTTAACAAGTAACTCGAAATACCCAGAACATGGAAGAACTCGAAATGATCCAAACATATAATGATTCGACTTGAATAATATGAACATCAAACGCAAATGACACAAACTAAAAACCCAAAATTGATTTAAACTTAAAATAAGTCAAATTGAACGATTTAAAAATTTTAAACCCAAATTAATTCGAACCGGATTAATACTACTCAAAATCAATATAACTTGCTAAACTTATAGGTTTATGCAAGCCTCATCACACATTATTCAGATGATTAAAATTATAAACAGCTTGCAAGCACAAGATATTCATACATCACACGTCTTATACGTCTTATGATAGACTTTTTTTTTTTTTGGGTTATATGATAAAGGAATAATTTATAAATGGGACAACTCAAATCTCAAAATTATTGAATGAGTGATTATATGAATTAATTAAGCTTCGGTTCCAATTTTTTAAATATATATATGCATGAACCATGGATGACCAATTTGTATACAAAAACGATGGAAGCAAAGCATGAGTTTTGCAATTTGGTACTATCCTTTCCGTAAACAAAATGGGGACCATATGTTTCTATTTGTAATTATCCTTCCTTCCAAAAACAGTCGTTAATTAACGAATTATTAGTTTTTTTAATACTTTAATTCAATAATAAATGTATGTTGTTTCTAAATATTTTATAACGTTTATTGGGCTCGTGTTAAATTTGGAGTCAAGTCAAGTTGAACTCTTAAATGGGGTAAAATTTTTTCTTCATTCACAAGCTTCGAACTCAAAATCTTAAATGGATATAATTGTTTTCGTATGCATAAAAAGCCAATCGTCTTGGGAAAACATAAACCCATCTGTTGTTTATTTTGCTTAAAACCGAGAAAATTTGCCATCTTATATTTAATATTGGCATACTGCTAAATTTAGCTCTACGTTTCCATCTTTTGTCAATTTGATCCTTATTATTATTTTTAGTTAAATTTGACTCTCAACATTTCAAAAAGAATCAAATCACATTTTTTTTAAACAAAAATATTGACTAAAACATTAAGTTTTTAGCAATGTTGGCATAGCAGCCCGCATAACAATCCATGTATATTTTATGCGGACATACCACGTAAACAAATAATTTAGAAATTGTAAATATATATATATATATATATATATATATATATATATATATATATATATATATATATATAAGAAATCTTAATTTTTTTAAAAATAAAGCATGAATATGAATTGTTATGCATGTTACCGTATTTAAAATTTTAAAGTTTATGGTCAAACAATAATTTGACTCTTTTTGAAAAGCTTATCGTCAAATTTGACTTTTTTAAAAAAATTGAGAACCAAATTTAACAGAAAGAAATAATGATCAAATTGACAAAAAAATATAAACATTGAGAACTAAATTTAACATCATACATTTAATATTCGATAACTCATATCAAGCTTAGATTAAACCTGAAGTCAAACCAAATTGTACTCTCAAACGAAGATAATGTTTTTTATCATAGTTTTTATTTATTTATTTATAAAACTCGAATCTAAAATCTTATTTAAAAAAACATTTAATTTCTTACAACTTGATCCAACATATTACGTTTATTTTCATATCCTAAAAAACATATAATTTAACCTATCTGCTTATTCATTTTTCCTAAAACCAAGAAAAGTTGGCATCATAAGTTTATCTTATTATAAAGAATTTCATTATAAGTTCTAATCATATCTACTCTTTTTAACATAATATTTAGAACTACCTATAGTTCCTCTCCAACACATAAATAGGAGGATGATGTGTTTTAGCATACTTGAACCTACGTCCTCCTAAAAAAAACATTTAATTTCTTACAACTTGATCCAACATATTAAGTTTATCTTCGTATCCTAAAAAAAAACCAATTTAACCCATCTCTCATTCATTTACCCTAAAACCAAGAAAAGTTGGCATCCTATATCCACATTTAAAAACAATTTTTAAAAATTTTATTATACGTTCTGATTAGAGGTGCTCATGGGCCGGGCGGCCCGGCCCGGCCCGATGGCCCGCCCGAAATATGGGAGGGTTTGGGCAAAAATATAGGCCCGAAATATGGGCTTGGGCAAAAAATGAGGCCCGTTTAAAAAACGGGCCGGGCCTCGGGCACAACTTTTTTGGCCCGGGCCCGGCCCGGCCCGATATAATAAATATATTTATTTTTTTAATTTTTTAATTTTAAAATATTTTTAAAATACTTTTTTTAATTTTAAAATATTTTAAAAATAATTTTAAAATACTTTTTTTAATTTTAAAATATTTTAAAAATAATTTTAAAATACTTTTTAATTTTATTTTAAAATTATTTTTAAAATATTTTAAAATTATTTTTAAAATATTTAAAAATACTTTTTTTTAATTTTTTAATTTTAAAATATTTTAAAATACTTTTTTTAATTTTTTTAATTTTTAAAATAAATTTTTGGTATTTTATTAAAAAATGGGCCGGGCCGGGCCGGGCCCGGGCTTATGATTTTTTTCCCTGGCCGGGCCTGGGCAAAATTTTAGGCCCATATTTCGGGCCGGGCCGGTCCCGGGCCTAAGACCCGGGTCGAAATTTTTTTATGGGCCCGGCCCGGCCCATGAGCACCTCTAGTTCTGATTATATCTTTTTTTTTACATAATATATAGAACTATCGATAGCTCCTCTCGAACACATAAATAGGAGGAGGATGTGCTTCAGTATATTCGAACCTACATCTTCCTATATTGATAACAATGTTTATACTAATCAAGATAAGACACAATCAGTTCAATATATTAAAAATTTAATAAGTATATTAATATCATAACATAAATGCCAATGGATTTAGGACAAAACTATGTTATAAATTAATCTCGAAATTAACATCATTGACGAAGATATATACATGCATTAAATAGTTAATTTAATGTAATTATTATGATAATAAAACCAGCAAAGCAATGGTGGTGGATGAATGAGTTGCGGCGCAAACTGATTTGTCCGTTTGTAATTTGCTGGATCAAGACGTTACCAGGTACCTGTTTATATATAATTATAATAATACTAACTTGTTTTTTTTTTTTTTTAATATTTAATTAAATTTAAGGAAAAGGAAATTGATTTTATATTTTCAAGAAGAAGCCAATTGGGGGTATTTTAATTCACAACTTTGCTTTATTATTATTATTATTATTCTTTTTTATTGGAGAGAATTATTATTTTTAAATAATTAATTTCTCAATCAAAAGTACAAAGTGAAATAGCAGAATTAAAATGGGATAAAAGTGAAATTTTTAATTGTATTGGTAAATTTATGGTTTTGATCCCTCTACTATTCTCAATTTTATGAGATTTTATCTTTATACTTTGATTTAAATAATTTAAACTTTTCATTTTTTTTATGATGTCATTAGTTAGTTAACGTTGCTAAAAATGTTGGTGCAAATTATTTTCGTAAAAACATCCCTTTGAATTAGGGATGACAATGGAAAGGCATGAAGGTAGGTGTTGGCATGTTGCGAAATTCATCACCGTTCAATAGTTGGCAAGCTCTGCTCATCATCCATCTTTTTTCACTATCAATGTATAATTTTTAATAATTATTTCTAATATTATTAAACTTTTTTTAAAGGCAATTAAATACTTAAAACTTAATTCTCTAAAAATTATTTAAACATAAAACATAATAGTTATTTCTTTAACACATTTTTTAAAAAATTTTGTCATGTTAATGATTATATAAGGGTAAAATGATAATCTCATATAGCAGAACAAAACGAAGTAGGTAAGTAATAACCATAACTGCTCCATACCTACTGTAAGAATATCCATTTCACCTCAATAGAGGTGATCATGGGTCGGGCCGGGCTGTAACAAAATTCCAAGCTTATTTTATAGGCTTCGACCTGACCCAAAATGGACCTAAAATTTTGTCCAAGCCAAGCTCGGATAAAAATAAAAAACTTGAGCCTGACCCGCCCGTATTAAAATTTTTTATATAAAAATAAATTTAAAAATATAATACATCAAATACACTAAAAACATTAAAATAAATATTTCCCAACAAATTGAAAATAAATTACAAAAAATCTTTATACTTAAATAACATTAAGATAGGCGCAACTTAACAAGCAAATGCCTTTAAAATAGTAACAAAATTAACAATAAAACTCGAGAAGACTATTCGAAATCTTAATCAGTGGTCGAGGGTTCGATCCTCGCCCTGAGTATGGAACAATTTTAAAACTCATGGCCAGCATCTACCCCCTTAATGGGCTTACATAATACAGATGGTTACTTATTGGGTTCGCTCCAGTAGATACCTTAAGAAATAAATAAAAATAAAACAAGAGTTATATAATATCCAAAAAATAACGACAAAATAGTAGCAATATAATAGTGAAATGGTAGTAAAATAGTGGAAAAACAGCAGCAAAACAACAATTTTTTCTTTTTGTAAATTCGGGCTGGGTCTGGACCAAAAAAACTTACCCGAGGCCCAACTTGTTTTGTAAACCGGTCTTATTTTTTTTTACCCATGCCCATTTTTTGAGTCTATATTTTGCTCAAACCCTCTCACTTTTCAAATGGACCTCCAGGTCGAGCCAAGTCTACACCTCAATCACCATCTACTTTTCTTTTATTTTTAAAAAAAATCCATTTCATTTGGAGTGGATTAATTTGAAATCCATCAAACCTGTTGAATTTTACCATCCCTACTTTTTAATATAGATTCTTTTGTGTTAGAATAAGTCAACGTTTTAATTGGAATAAATAATAATATTAGAATTATAAACTGTTATTAAAAAAAAAAAGCTATGTGAAATTAAACTAAATTCCAAATCTGAATATAGGATGGGAACAATGACATGACCAAATATTTAATTTGTATTCCAAAATGGAGCAAATTGGATGTTCATACGACAATTTCCATATAATTGGAGTTAATTGACAGCTGAATGAGTTTAGTTGTAGGATAAAAGGCAAAAAAGGTTAAGCAAATCAAAGCAACCGGCAAGGCAAGGCAATGGCTATCGTCTTTATTACGAAAAGAATATATGAATATCATGTTATATTAAACGTCAATGATAATCATAAGAATGATCGCAAAGCAGTAAAAAAAAAAACATAAACTTTACGTGAAAAGTCTTTACTAGAAAAAATTATGAAAAGAGGAGGAAAAATTTATTAATATTAAAAAAAATAGCATAAGAGATTTGCCGCTATGCGTGATTTTTCTTTAATCAACCTCTAATGAACGAAGTATAACCACATATTTCTAATTTTGTTTCTCTATTTTATTTTTTAACAAGTGAATTACAAAAAAAAAAGTTAAAAAAGAGAAAAAAGAAAAATAAATAAATGAAGGCATGGTGTTGACAATTGACAAAAGACTTGTGGAATAAAAAAGCCAGCCCATACTTTAATGGCAGCCAGATATTAAACCCCATATTATTTTTTATTTTAATTATCATTATTGAAAGTTGACTTTAAAAATATCAATTATGGGATGGCATTCAATTTGTATACAGTTGTTGACTTTGGACTTTGGATATTATTGCATTTGCACCCCTCCTTTTTTCTATCCTTCTTATCCCTGTGATGGTGGGCAAGTAGTACTTATTAAATAACACACTCTTTTTCGATTAATAAGTACAGATATTTTCTTTAGAATTCAATAAAAATATAATAAAATTTTCGAATGTTTATAAATTTGGAGAAATAGATTGTACCGTTTTATCAACAAAAGATTAAAAGAAATTCTCGTATAATTGAACTAAGTTCGAATTTTGAAATCGTTATTGTTGGAAGGGCAATATTAACTGCCATTCTCGATACATCAATACCAATTGAAGTCCACACAAATTCATAAATGGTTCGTTCAGCCAGATCCCTAAAGTCTTCCGATTTGTATTGACTTTGACTCACTCATTTATTTTTGCTTTTTTATGTTTCAAGTTTATTTAAAATAAAATTCATGACACTCTTAGAGTGAGTTTGGATGGGTGGGACGTTTACCTGCGGTTAGTGTAAAAAAAGTGGTAATGGTGAGATTAGAGACTATAATAATGTAGTGTGAGACAAAAATTAAACTAAATACACCGCACTGAATCATTTATCCAAACTTACACTTATTCTATTATATATTTGATTCAAAACAACTTTTTTTTTTTTAAGGAAAAACATCCTTATTTGAGTGCCACATTGGGGGTGCAATTGGAAGAATGAAATGGCAATCATAAAGGTTTAGAAAGTTTTAAGTCAAGCCACTAGTTTGGGCAATCCAATGTTTTTGGTCACATTGGTTTTATGCTTTGAGTTATAATAAAGTTAGGTTTGGAAATTTTGTAATTTTATGTTAAAGTTTAATCTTACATGGTTCTCTTTTAAATTTATTTTGGTTAGTTAGTTAATTAGAAGGGTGATACTAAGGGGATGGCAGGAGTTCGGGTTTCTTCTAAATTGAAAAAATATCATATTGTCTCTTTTATATTTTATAAACTTATAAATCAGTAAATAGTTAAATTGCATTTTAATCCTTTCAAAATAATAAAATTTTAATTCAATTCTTTAAAAATTATAAAAATATAAACTAATATAATGATGAAATTTCATTTTAGCTTTAAAAAAATACATAATTTGATTCCGACCTCCAAAAATAATTTCTGGCTTTGTCCCTGTTAATTCAACACAAAAATCAGTCCCAACAAAAATCTAAAGTGGGAAAGCTACTTCCAATTTTCATTGGGGAACAAGTTCTCTATGGACTTTGTTTTACTTTAGAGACTCTGAAAAGATGTAGCCATGTAAAAGCAACTGAAATTTCCACACTGATTTGTAAGAACACATCACCATTGTGGTGAGAAAAAAGAAACCCAAGAAAATGATTTCTTGACTTTGGAGACATCATGGCTTAATGCAAAGACTTTGAAGTCAATACTTACCCACCACTCAAGCAACCCCAACCTTCAAACTTCATTTATTTTTAATTTTATATGTAAGGAAAAAATAAATTCATTCTAAATATTATAACATTAACCACTTTAAAATATCATTACATAATTTAATTTTGTAGAATTTTTATGAAAGCCTTTCATTTGCTTCTCTAATTTTTTTGTCTAATTCTTCTTCTAATGATCGATTCAACCTTTGATCAAAAAGATATACCTTAGTTATATTTCATCTCTTCAACAAGTTTAGTAATGAGCATAATGACCCTATTGTTCCGATGGAGAGAAAAACCTATGATTAGCTTTTCAGGAAATTTCCAAACGAACAATTTCAACGAAATATTTCAATTTCTTATTTTATTATGTTCAACTCTATGTAACAACATGATTTATCATTGCAAATTTTTAATAAAATGCATAACGGCCAAACAAGTTGTTGTTGAACGTTAAAATATTAGCAACAACTTTAAAATGTTGGTATGTAATTTACTTTCATGCTTATTCGTTGCAATGGCACGATTTGTTGTTGCAAATTCTTGATAAAATTTGTAACAACAAAATAAGTTGTTGTTAAATGTTAAAATATTAACAACAACCTAAAAATGTTGTTTATGTAATCTAATTTTATGCTTGTTCATTGCGATGACATGATCTGCACGTTGTTGCAAATCCTTAATCAAATTTGTAACAAGAAAACAAGTTGTTAAATGTTAAAACATTAACAACAACCTTAAAATGTCGTTACATAATTTAATTTTCTACTTATTAACAGCGTTAAACGTTAAAATATTAGCAACAACCTTAAAATCACGTTATATATTTTAAATTTTTATTTACTGATCGACTGGAATATCGGTTTGAAGAAATACATTAGATTGATTAATTCAAGAATCGATACAAATCGGTTAAATTAGATTAAAAATCAATTGGATTGAACAGTTAAACCGATTTTTATTATAAATTTTTAATAATTTATTTAATTGAATGAAACAAACCAACTGAACTTGATGATCTAACTCATTCAACCATCAATCCAGTTTTAAAATTACTTAATCATTAAAAGAAAAAGTCGCTTTTGAAACTTTGTTACCACGTGGAAGCATTAATATTGTCCAATTAAGACCCAAATTTTGAATTGCCCGTTTCGCTCCTATTTTGTTTGTATGAGGTCAAATTTTGGTTGTAGTTTTTTCTTTTAATTAGTGCGACTCGAATTTAAATTATATTTGAGGGAGTGAATACTGAATACTTTAATCATCACGTCAATATATGCAGTTAACATTATTGACTATTTTGTTTTAAAAATTTATGTAAATTTTTCTTAAAAACATTAAAAAATATATATATCAATATGATGTGTAGCTTCTCAACTCTTAAAATAAGAGGATAAACACGCTTTAACTTATTTGAACTCACGTTCTCTCGCGCTAACAACAATCTCATTGTTAATCTAGTTGAGACTCAATCAATCATTTAAAATAGTTAACAAGATTAATTATTTGAATTAACTAATGACATTATAAAGTAGAATGTTAAAATTATATTATATGCACTAAATTCTAAATTTAAGTATGATAGAAAAAACTAAAATTATAATTTGAGGTCTAAATTAAAACCTTTAGTGATGGATTCACCTGAACCTTAATTTAAACTATATTAATATGAAAAATATTACTCAAGTTGTTTATATTATTACAAATAGAATAAAAATTAAGGTAAACTATAAAAATAGTCATTTTTGTCTGCCTCAGGTTACATTTCAGTCACTTATGTTTGAAACGTTACGTTTTAATAACTTATGTTATCATTTTGTTACGAAGTGGTCACTTTACTGTTAAACTCTGTTACCTCCCTAACGGCAGTCCTACATGGCAATCCAAATAAGTTTTAAATGCCAACTTGGGTGTCCAGTTGCTGAGATGAATATAGGTATTTGATTAAATGAATTTAATTTGGGCTGCCATGTAGGATTGTTGTTAAGGAGGTAATGGAGCTTAACGGTGGAGTGACCACTTCGTAATAAAACGATAACGTGACTAAGACGTAATATTTCAAATATAAGTAACTAAAATATAATTTAAAGCAAATAAAAGTGACTATTTTTGTAATTTAGGCAAAATAAAAAATTTATCTGTCTACAGCTCAAGTCTTCTCCATACCATAACAAATAATATATATAATACATATATACATACATATACATGTTTATATATATATATATGGATCTTTCTAATTTCTCTATATAAACAACCAGCATGCTGCTCTAAAAACTCTATCTTTCTCTTTGGCTTTTACACCATTCCTACAGTTCCTTGATTCCTTCTTTGTATTAATCGCCGCTTCCAATCCTATATATTTCTCTCTTCTTCTTTTTCTTCACCATTGAAGTAAAATAAAGCTAAAAGAAAATGCCTGCTGTAGGAGGAATCGGGCCGGGTACCGGCAAGGAATACCCGGGTAACCTCACCCCATACGTCCTTGTCACCTGTATTGTTGCAGCTATGGGGGGTTTGATTTTCGGCTACGATATTGGAATCTCAGGTAATAATATTTCAAACAAAAATAAAAATAAAAAGCTTTTTGCACGTAGAAATTAACGGGATTTTTGGTTTGGTTATAGGTGGGGTGACGACGATGACGCCATTTTTGCAGAAATTTTTTCCAAGTGTATGGAGGAAAAAGGAAGCGGACAAGACGAAGAACCAGTACTGTCAGTACGACAGCCAAACGTTGACGATGTTCACGTCGTCCTTGTATTTGGCGGCTCTTTTGGCTTCGTTGGTGGCGTCCACCGTCACACGAAAGCTGGGAAGGAAACTGTCCATGCTTTTCGGTGGTTTGCTTTTCTTCGCCGGAGCTTTAATCAATGGCTTTGCTAAAGCTGTTTGGATGTTGATCGTCGGTCGGATATTACTCGGGTTTGGTGTCGGGTTCGCTAATCAGGTAACTAATCGAGTTTCAGCTCTCAGTCTTCCCATCTTTTTATTAGAATTATAAATATTTGGAGTGAAAATGTAAATTTACCCTTATACTAATTTACGTTTTTATAATTTTTTAAGGGACCCGTAAAGTAAATTTCACATTTTAAGGGACACTTTTACGATTTTCAAAAAGATTAAATTATATTTAATATTTTTAATTTAGATTTTATTTCAAAATAAAAGGTTGATTCCAATCTGTTTTTTCAGTTGGTCCAGGGTATATACTTTTAATACAACAGACCATTAGAAAACATGTCTTTTACAAAATTGTTTTTGCGTAGCTTAGATTTATTGGCATCAACATTATTATCAATACAAAATGATATAAATTTGAATGCGCTGAATCGTATTATTCTTTTATTTACGAATTGAACAACTGCATTCAATTTGACTTCAAATTTGGTCCGAATTGAATGTAATTATGGAATTGATGTTTATGTTTTATTATTACATATGGATGTGCTTTGTTTGGTCCGAATTGAATGTAATTATGGAATTGATGTTTATGTTTTATTATTACATATGGATGTGCTTTGTTTTTCTTTGCGTGACATCTATTTGGCTAAAGTTTACGTCTTGATGGAACGGCCGTTGAATATAAAAATAATAATTGAAATTAAAATCCTTCTTTTTCTATATAAAATATTAAAATGTCTTGTTTTCCAACAAGCGTGACTTCGATGGGTTGAAAAGTAAATTAATTTCTTTTTTTTTTTCTATATATATAATCCAATATAAGAAAAAACATTAACAACTTGACAAAGCCATGTTGTCCCTCCCTTAGTTTTTTTTTTTTTAATATAGATTTTAAATTTTATAAGTATTTTTTAAAATAAATAAATACTTGTCGATTAAGTCTTAGTTGGACTGACATTGACACTGTTATTAATGAAAGAAAACGTGAACTCGAGCGAGTTGAAATGCATTATTCTCTTATTTATGGGTTAAGAGAGGGACTATGAGTAGTTTTAGATATTGTGTCAAAAAGAACAGATATAATTAGAATATATAAAGAAATTGTTAAAAAAATTAGAAAAAAAATAACTCTAGTGATTTAGTCAATGGTACCAACGAAATTATATAATGGTAAAATTGTATTTTAATTCTTCAAAAAATTATTATTTATTACCAATCCTTTTTAAACGATTTTTTAACTTGTCTTTACATATTGGTCACAAATCTTTAATTTTTATTAAATTACATCATTAATTTATTAATTATAAGAATTTAAAGATATAATTGGATGAAATTAAAAATTGCGACTTACAAATTCAGGGATCTAAAATGTAAATTACCTGATTTCCATTTTAAAATTTGACATTGGTTTTGTAAATTATTACAGTCTGTGCCACTCTACCTTTCGGAAATGGCGCCATACAGATACAGAGGAGCATTGAACATAGGCTTCCAATTATCAATTACGGTCGGTATCCTCATTGCCAACGTGCTGAACTATTTCTTCAACAAGATCGAAGGTGGCTGGGGGTGGCGGCTGAGCTTAGGCGGCGCGATGGTTCCCGCCTTGATCATCACTGTTGGCTCTTTAATCCTCCCCGATACACCCAATTCCATGATCGAACGTGGCCAAACCGAGAAAGCCAAGGCCAAGCTCAAGAGGATCCGTGGTGTTGACGATGTCGACGAAGAATTCAGGGACCTCGTAGCCGCCAGCGATGCGTCGAAACTCGTCGAACACCCGTGGGGGAACTTGTTGCAAAGGAAGTATAGGCCTCATTTAACGATGGCTATCCTCATTCCTTTTTTTCAACAATTGACTGGAATCAATGTGATTATGTTTTATGCTCCCGTTTTGTTCAACACCATCGGTTTCGAAGACGATGCCTCCCTCATGTCCGCTGTAATTACCGGTGCCGTTAACGTCGGTGCAACGTTGGTTTCGATATATGGAGTTGATAAGTGGGGACGGAGATTCCTTTTCCTAGAGGGTGGAGTTCAAATGTTGATCTGCCAGGTACTTTTGAGATTTTTCTTAACCTTGAAAAGTATTCCCATTTCAACCGAGTTAATTTAGATTTTAAAAATTTTGGGTTAATTCAATTTAAGTCAATTTCAAATTTGGATCATAGAATCGCCGTAAATTTTGAGTTCTAATCGTTGTTTCGGATTTAAGTTATTTTCAATTCAGGTCATTCGAATTAGAGGTTTGAGCTTCTTGAATCATGTCATTATATGTTCACATTATTTCGAGTTCTGGTCAATTCAAGTTTAATTTATTTCAATTACTTTTTGGTCGCTTTAAGTTCATATAATTCCGAGTTACAATAAATTTTAGGTTGAGATTATTTTAGGCTCAGGTCATTTTGGTTTTAGTTGTTTTAGGTTCAGGTTGTTGGGTTTAAGGGTCTGATTTTTGAGTTTTGATCAGATTTAAGTCAATTCGAGTTACTTGTTCAGGCCACTTTGAATTCAACTCATTTTTGGGTTGTTTTAGGTTTAAGTTGTTGGATTTGAGGCTCTGATTTTTCGAGTTTTGGTCTGTTTAGGTTTAAGTCAATTCAAGTCACTTGTTTGAACTATTTCAAATTCAACTAATTTTTGAGTTGGGATTATTTTGAGTTGAATTTGGATTGCTTGAGTTTGAGTTATTGATTTTATATAATTAAATTGAGTTGAATTGAATTTCGAGTAAAAATGTACACGTTTATTAAAAACCAATGTTAGTAACAATTGGTGCTAAAATGTGCTACCTTTGCTGCTTTTTCAGGCCGTTGTGGCAGCTTGCATTGGTGCTAGGTTTGGGATCAACGGTGACCCTGGTGACTTACCCAAATGGTATGCCGTTGTAGTGGTGCTTTTCATTTGCATTTACGTGGCCGGGTTTGCCTGGTCATGGGGACCCCTCGGATGGTTGGTACCTAGTGAAATTTTCCCATTAGAAATCCGATCGGCTGCGCAAAGTATCAACGTCTCCGTCAACATGCTTTTCACGTTTGCGGTGGCTCAAGTGTTCTTAACCATGCTTTGCCACTTGAAATTCGGGCTTTTCCTCTTCTTCGCTTTCTTCGTGTTAATAATGTCCATATTCGTGTACTTCTTCTTACCTGAAACAAAGGGTATCCCGATCGAAGAAATGAACCGAGTATGGAAAACACATTGGTACTGGTCCCGATTCGTCGAAGACCTGGATTACCCCAATGGAGGCATGGAGATGAGCAAGGGAGGGCAAGGTCCAAAAAATGTGTAATTCCCCTTTGATCGATTGCCTTCTCATTTCAAATTTTAGCTTTTGGTTGGTTGTGTAGTACATATGTTATTGATTTCATAAATGTTGTTCACCTTATTGAAGTATAAACAAATTATAGATGAAATTGAAAACAAAAACCTTGATTTATCAGAATGTTACACAAGCAAAATGAAAAATAAGTGGTTAAATTCTAATTTTGGTCCCTCTAATATGCTCAAATTTAAAATTTAGCCTTTACCCTTTAATGATGTTATAATGATGCTTATAAAAAATTTCGCTAATTAATACAATATCATTATAAGTAGCCTCGATTTTGTGGCTAATTAATTGAGACGAGTTAATGAGGGAATTGGGCATGATTTGTTTGTCAATTTCTTCACGGTCTTTCACTGAAGAAACACAGGAGAATCGCATGACACTATGTCATTTATTATTTTGTGGAAAGGCAATCTTTTTCTATGTCCCAAAATTAAGTGACTTTTATTTTATTTTAAGGTAAATCACAACGAAAATTATTAAACTATTATTAAATTTATATTTTAATTATTTAAGTTTAAAAATGTATAAAATGGTCATTTAACTATTCGAAAGTTTTCATTTAAGTGACTGAATTATTTGAAAATTTTTATTTAAGTTTTTTTTTTAAGTCCGGTTAACAAAATCCAAGTGATGGTTCAACGACTGGTACGATGGACCAGTACCCATTGATGAGTAGAAGAATATACCTTGAATCCAAGTGAACCTGATGATTAGTATCGAAGATCGGAAAAGAAAGTCGTTTGGATTTTGGGTTGCAAATTTGTGATGTTCAAAGTTGTTTCATGAAAAAAAATTGAATTATAGAAGAGAAAGGGAAAAAGAATTTTCAATTGATGCAGGCGGTGCCAATGGAAATGGCTATACAATAGCGATTTTAATAGCCTAATGACTTAAATTAAAACTTTTGAATAGTTCAAAGATAATTTTATAATTTTTTAAAATTAAGTGACCAAAACATAAATTTACTAATAATTTAGTAAACTCTTAAACTTATATGATATGTATATAATGTATTATGTTAACTATGAGATGTGGTGTGATTGTTGCTTACCTTATTTCTTAATCATCAGATCAGGGGTTTGATTCTAACCCATGGAAATAGAGTATATTTAATAGCCAATCGTTTATCTTTTTAGAATGCACCTACAGTAAAGGAATCAGTCACTACTACCAGTGGTGCTGCTTTGGACCAAAAGAAATGCATTATGTAAATTGTATTTAGACATGCGGGTTGAGTTTGGATCCAAATCAATACGGATTTTAAAATTTGTCATTTTTGTTCATGGGCAAAGTTAGAGATTTTTGGGGTAAAAAAGTGTTATGTTATAATTGTTTGGAGGCAAAAATTAAACTAACTAATAATTTTACAATTTTTAATTGGACTCTAAAGTAATTGTACCATTTTTTGTTGGGTTTTCTATTCAAATCAATTTCAAGTTTAATGTTATTTTGAGTTGAATCATTCCGAATTTTGGTTACTTCAAGTTCCGTCATTTCAGATTACTAGTTTGAATCATTTTGGATTCAAGTCATTTTAGATCGGATTATTTTAGGTTCAGATTATTTTGAGTTCAATCAATTCGAGTTTGAATCAAACAAATTCGAATTATTGACTTTTTATAATCAAATTAGATTGGATCAACTTTGGATTCGAGTTGATTGAATCGTGTTCTTAATCAGAACTTATAGCTCTATAATTATTGAATTTTAACTTTTTCAAATTTTTTTGGTAACAAGGAAAAAGAGAACAACAATCAAGACGAAGTTGATAATCATGGCAATATTAACTTGAGTCACTGAAGACCCCAAACCATAACAACGTGCTCCATGTTAACTTGGCAAACCACGAACATACTGCCTGTGCCTAGTCTTTTAAATCAAGATGTAGATTAGATTTTGTTGAACAAATTCTTATCAAGTGTCAAACTCCATTGCACGTTAGAACAAGGTATGGGCATTCAGCTACTATGAAATTTCTTATCGAGTCTCGCACAGAAATTACTGACGCAGTTAAGCAGATGCTCAGACATTAATCAGGGGGCGGAGCCGGTGAGATAGGCACACGGGCCTTAGCCTCTAAAAAATGGTAAGATTGGAATTAGATCCCTAAAATTTAGTCACTCAAAAACTTATAATTTAATTCTAACTCCTTGAATTTTTTTTGGATTCGCCCGGTGATTAACAATGACATGGGGCAATGGAGAACAGTTGCATTCCCTTGGGAAGCAACAAAATCTCAATCACTTATCTACAAAAGCCAGATGGTTGCTAGTAGAGCTTTTCAAGTTACCAATTACAGAAAATTCAGCTCATATATATATATATATATATATATATAATAAAAAACATCGAAAGATATCGAGTTTCCGACCATTCTTCCAGATAAAACACATTACATGAAAAGATTTTAGGGGCATACGCAAAGAGATGAATATATAGAATTACAATGACATGATAAAGCAATTACCGGTTTAAACCGAGTCTACACCATCAACCTGTTGCCGAGCAAGGTATCGTTCTCTTCGCTCTTTCTGGAGAATAGAAATCGACAGTAATTTGAATAATGCATGTCATACAAGTAAAAAAAAACATATATATGAGAAAAGAAGAAGAAGAAGAAACTTACCCATTCGTCTATGACGAGTCCTTCCCCGATAATCTTTGGACCTGCATCCTCTGGAGGCTTTTTGCGTGCCTCGAGTTCAGCATCGGCATCGGCTAATTGGCGTTTCAGTTTTTCCAGAGCCTTCATAAAGTCAAGAAGCACAAACCATAAAGATTTAGGTAAGTTATTATGTTCGCAACAATCTTGATGTGCAAATGTATAAGATGGTATGCTGCTAATAGTACTTACAGGACAAGGACGGCCAGGATCGAGAAAAACGACTCGTAGTATTTGCTCTATTGCCACTTGATCCTTCAGATCATCGAACTGCAAAAACCGGTCACCTAAGATTAATTACACCGTAAGTTGAAATGTGCCCGACTTTATAAAGGGGAAGAAAAGTTCAGATAGGTGGAAAAGCAATCAATAGAGCATCAAACAAGGGCAGCCAGACAACTCCAAAAATGGTTGAAAGAAACCATGCAAGCCTATATAAAGAATGGGGCTAAAATCGGCTTTGAACAAGAGGTTCTCGTCCCATCAGGTATCAAAATCCGGCATACGTCACATTCAGAAGTCAATTTACAGCAAGACCAGGACATCTTGATGACAAAAGAAAACACGGCCTCATAGCACAGTAATTTAATTATGTTACAGAGTGCAGACAGTACTTATAATGTAATACATTATCCTATCAAGCCAATTATTAGCAGAGCATTAATCATAAACTAAATATTATATATTATATGCATCAACAGAATTCAACTTTATTCATCATAAGATCACCAGCATCTAAAAGCAATCAAATTAAAAAAAGTCTCTTCTTCTTTGTGAATCATATAAAAACACATAGTTTTATAGGAGAAATTCGACGCACCAGCTCAGATACATAGTCCATCGGACCTTTCACCTTGAGACTCATGATTTTGAACTTAACTTTGCGCTTTTGATCCATTGGTTTTTCATTGTTCTCTGGAGGCTCTACAAACTTGAACACTAGCAGATCCATTCGAAACATGAAATGAAATTCATAAGAATCTTTCAGAAGACATGAACAACGTTCAAGACATATATTCGTGCCAAATACATAACACGGACAAGAACTAATAAACGAAAACGTGCAAGCATGAAGAAACACTTACCCGTTGCTATGATGCCCTCACCGGGGGCAAGGATCGCACCCGGAGGGCGCATGAAACAACTCTTTGGTGCTGTTGTTTGAAACTAAATTAACCAACAGAAACAAAAATGGGTAGCTCGTTACAAAATTCATCAAAGCGATGCCACATTTAACTATTAACAGAATAAGAAAGACAAATACAAGGCAATGATGAAGATGAAATGCTTCAAAGGTTTAAGTTTTTTAAGTTTTAAATTTAAAGGAGTGTACCTTGAAAGCTGCATATGACTTGCTAGTGTTTTTTATCCTCACCGCGCTCCTCACCTGTTTGCCAGGTTCATCTTGAGAACAGAAAACAAAACAAAAATACTCAATCAAGAATAATTATTTTACATAATAACAAGGGTTAATTGCGTTAAACAACCTCAAACTACGACCCAATTTTTTAAAACTAGTCCCTAAATTTCAAAATGGTCTAATCGAGTCCTATCATATCAGTACTTCTATCAGCCTAAATATTAACTTGGGTATTAAAGACCAATTCAAATCTGACATGAAGCAAAACATGTAGAACATACTGGAAGCACATGTATGGTGATTGCATGAACAACTTAAATATGTCGTGTTAAAAAAAAATTAGTCTAAATATTAGTGACACTTTTGATTCAAATTGTGCATGTGATAGCTATATACGTGTTTTAAATATATTCTATTTCATATTCATACTGACATTTAACATCTAAATTTACGATTAGGATAATGGAAAGATCTAACTAATATAATGGTTATACTTTTAGAATATTACGAAGTTTAAATACCAATTTAAAATCTGGAGGATAGTTTGGGACCTTTGGTGAAATTAACCAGCTTTTAAAAATAAATCAAATAGGAAATTAAATGAACCGCATCAAAAATTCCTTCCTTATTTCCAGCCAATTAGTCATATTCATTTCGCAGTAATTTTTTTAAAAAAAATTCAAATAATTATCAGCAAACTTAAATTTCTTTCAAAAAAAACTAAAACTATAAAATATATTCTACCTTTTACCAGCTACTTTAATTAATCGACAATCTGAACTCTTAAATACTTGTTGATTTTACTGTAAATTTCCAAAAACAAGCATAGTTTTGTGTTTAGATTTAAGCAAACTAAAGTTTTTTTTAAAAAAAAAGAGGAACTTACATGGAAAATAGAGTTTATTGGCGGGATCAAGTTTCAGGCGACGCCGAGTCGGCAAAAGCGACTTCGCAACGGCAGAAACCGAATTGGCAGAGGCATGACGGTTCGATCCTTCGTTCTGAGGTTGAGTTTCAGCGTATAAATTCGACGACAAGGAAGAAGACGACGTCGTACCGGTAGCGTTCCCGGTTTGCCGAAATGGCAGCTTGAAAAACCCCCAAACTCTACCATCGGACTGTGTCTTGTGCTCAGCTCCTATCGCCATCTCGCACTTTCACCAACAAGCGTAAATACGGCACCGTTTTTACGTTTGAATGGAGAGACTCGTCAAAAAAGGAACAGAAGGGGTCGAGGAGACGGGATTTCAAAGCATGGATTGAACTGTATTGAAGTGGTGAGAATTTGAAGTCCGCTTTAACTTTCCACACACAGCTTGATTAGCGGGGGGTGAAGATACAAAGTTCAAAACGACGCAGCTTTAGTATGTAGCCTTCACCTGTTCTTCCGCATTTTTACTGTTTTTCAACGACGACTTTATGAAATCAAAATCCACCTTTACTACAGATTGAGTTTATGGGAAAGCAAAAGTAGGTGAGATTTTTTGGTTAAAATCTACCACAAGTCCCTGTACGTTCCGAAAATTTAGAATTTAGTCTCCATACTTTAATTTCACAGAATTTAGTCCTTTTAATTTTCATATTTCAAAATTCAGGTTTAATTGTTTAACACTATTAAAACTTTTTTTTTGGTTAATTCAAGTTAATTACAAAGCCATTTTTTAATTACATGGCTACCAAGTGTTTTTTTTATTTTAAAAATGTCACAGCAACAAATTTAACAAAAGGAATATATTTGAATTTAAATTTTGAAATCTGAAAAATAGAAGAACTAAATTCCATGAGATAGAAATATAGAGACTAAATTTTAAATTTTTCAAAAAAAAGGGACATATGGAATATTTTTAACATTTTTAATTAAATTGGATTGGAATAACGTCTAGATTTAATGAGATTTTCACAAATTCCGACTGTATTTTCTTACAAGACGATGGAACAAATATTCTATGGATTTTCGTAATTGAATATTCAACATTATTAATGAACCTAAAAGAAAAATATTCAACATTTGAATTATTCAATAATGATATCCTAGAAATTGCATGCTCGTGGTTGATGCTATTTCAGCCATTAGTTAAGGGTAAATTATAGTATAATGGGTTAATTAAAAAAGTTTCAATTTGGTAATTTAATTATTTGAAAGTTTTTAATTAAGTCCTTAAATATTTAAAAGTTTTTATTTAAATTATTAGGTTGTTAAATTTTTTCTTAATTTCACCAACAAACTTCAAGATTCGATAAATGATTTAATGAATCAATACCCACCAATGAGTAAAAAAACATACTTTAGATCCAAGTCGATCTGATTGTCGGTGCCAAAGATTAAAGAAAAAAATTGTTTGAATTTTAGTTCACGTATTAGTGACGTCTAAAACTATTTCAATAAAATTGATTGAACTGTAGTAGAGGAGTGAAAAGAAAGCTTTCAATGCAAGCAATACGAACAAAGAAAATCATATGACATCGATTTTAACAAATAAAATTTTTGAATAATTAAATGATGTAAAACAAAAACTTGTACCGAGAATAAAAAGTGGAATATCTAAACAAAAGATAAAATCCACTTAAAGTAGATATAAAAACATGATCTAAAGCATTACTTGTTATTATTAGAGGAAATATAGACATAAAAAAAACCTCATGCAAAATCCTCAAACAATTGCATATCTATTATCTATGTAATTCATATATAAGATTAAAAAGAAGAAGATATGTATGTACATCCAAGTAATTTATACAATTCCCTTGAACTTTTAACATAAAATAAGGGAGGGGGGCTTCATGAGTTAGGACCCCAACAACTCAAGAACATGACGGTCCTCAATGACTCCTCCGCTTGCTTCAACCTCTCATTCGTGGCGGCCGCCGCCTTCACAGTCCCGGAATCCACCGTGTTAGAGAAACGCCTCGCTTGCTTAGATGAAGAAGAAGAAGAAGAAGAAGAAGAAGAATCTTTGAGGGACCTTAGATTAGTTTCCAACTTGGATGCATGGTCTTTCACCAACTGCACCACCCTCATTCCTGACTGGTAAAACACCCTACTCGCGTACCTCAAGCTCATAAATATAATCAAACAATGATTTTTTCTTTTAATGAAGGATTTTGATAATGGTGGAACTTTGGGGTGTATATATAGACGAGAGGTTGAAGGGGACCATGTTTTTGAGAAAACAAGTGGCTATGGGGTGTGTGACTTCTTAATCAGCGGTTACAGGTAAGAAAACAAGGGGCAATGGTGACGACGTGTACGAATTTTATTACAAGACATGAAGATTCGAGATAAGGTGATAATAACAAGACAAAGATAGACAATACCTCATATGGGCCCATGCTATTTGCCCATGTTTGATTGGGATGTTTTATCATGCTGGGTTTTTGTTTGGTTTCGGATAATTTAAGATTCTGAATTCCTGTGGGGGGTTTAGATATTTTTGGTGGTGATGTGATTAATTATGATGAAAACGATGCTGACCACCGAATTAATTTAACGAGAAAAAAATAAACAGTTTCATCAAATGTTTTAAATTATAGCTTAAATTTTAGTTGGATGTGGATTTGCAGGGTTTCTTTGGTCTAATTGTGTCGTAAAGTTGGGCCTTACGATGTATTTCTTTTCAAAAGTCATTGCATTTTATGAGACAGAATATAGAGATGGCAATCATTGAGGAAGGCAATTGGGTTTATCTGAATATTGATGGCATTATGAAGTTAGATTCCGGATTGACCACTGTTGGAGGGATATTGAAAGACGGTCATGGGGTTAGATCCTTAGGTTTAACTGGAGTTTGGGTCGTTGTTTGGTTTTTAATGCGGATTTATGGGGTATTCTTGATAGTTTAAAGATTTTAAAAAGTTAGAAGTATGATGGAGTGTTGATCATAACAGATAGTCGGGAAGCTCTTCAGGCTATTCAAGATTTCTTCTCAAAGACATCTTCCTCAATGCTTATCCGATGCATTCAACAGAACTTGTTGGACATCAGTCAATGGAAGCTCGAATATATTCCTCGCGAAATGAACTTAAAAGCAAATTGTATTGCTAAGATGACTTTTGACAGGAACGAGGGTCTTCATTTAGTTGAAGATATTCCTTTAGATTGGATTAGGCTTTTGTAATCATTTTGTTTGCTTTTTACCAAAAATAATAATCTAATTGTGTAGATCGTAAAGTTGAATTTGAACATTATAATACTTGTTATTATATCTCGTTATGACAACTTAGCTATTCACTCCATAAGCAATATGTGTAAATCCTTCATGAGAAATCCCGACTCTGATAGTTGTGTAGAACAAACGGCAAATAACAAAGGAAAAAAAAAACCCGCAAGGGAAGTTAAATTGAACTGATCAATCATATTCTGAAACCAACTTAATGTTTCATATAAGCTTACATGGCCACGACAAACCGCTATCCTGAAAATTAGGGATATACTCAAAGACTCGACAACCACTTAGCTAGAAAATAGGAACAACCGATTAAATTAAACATCGGCTAAAAACTTAATTAATAAACCAGCAGAAAACAATCAAACAGACCAAACATAAACAACATAAACATTGTTGGTGTAAGAAGAAATCTTACTGCTCAACATTAGCGTAATTTTAAACACCTATGAACATTTGCAATGTTTTTTATGCAAGCATAATTCCAAATATTTGCGAACTTACACAATTTTTGTTAAAAGAAATACAAGTAATTTTTTCTTAGACCAAATTGACTTTACTTACAACATATAAATTTTATCATCGCTTTTCATTTTAGGCAAGATCACTTTATAACTTTTCTTTCAACTAGGAAGGAAGGGGCAATTATTATAGACATAAAAATTGACAATAACGAGGGTCCATCAAAAACTCATATATTTATATTTATACATATATTGGGATTCACCAACACATTGTTAAAAGAGGTGGACACAAATTTTAATTGCCACATAAGGCATCGTACATTCTTGGATCATTGGGCTAATAATTGCATCTTCTATCCCGGTGCTTCATTTGCAACAGCTACCACCAGTGAGGGCAACCTGCAAATGCTCTCGAGGCACAGTCACTTTATAACTTACCTTTCGACTAAGGGAGGGGACTATTGTTATATCCCTGCCCTGATGGGGACACGTGATAACATGAGAACTAGCCGGAGAGACCCTTGAGCAAACCTTCACCTTGTGCCGTCCAAATGGTCACTTGGTGACTACCTATCCCCCCTCAAGGAAGGAACTGTCCATCCTTGACCACCCGGTTAAGTCCTCTGTTAAGCCATCCATTATCAACGGGTGTACTCTTTTCAAGAGAATATCACTCGTGAACCATCACCTCTCCTATAAATACCTCCAAAGCACAACATAGAAAGGAGATCTCTCATTTCCTTCTAGCAAAGCCTAAGAGGGCAAGCCATCATCCTCTCTCCTCATTTTTTCTTTTTACTCTCCTACTTTTTCAGCTATTTGCCCGACACGGGTGAATAAACCTTCCTCGTTACCATCTCTTTCTCTTTCTCCAGCCTCGTTGATATTGTGTATCAACAATAATATTAATATTTTAATAACTTGATTAAAAAATTTTAATATTTAAAAATTAATTTAATATCGGAAAAATTATCTTTTTACTTTCCTTTTTCATCGTTAACCATGCCCCACTCATTATTATAAAATTAAACAATCCGAAATTCAAAGCAAAATTAAATCGTTTGTGGGGACTTTTTCTTCATCAATTGTCTGCATATGGAATTAATTATGGAGGGAAGAAAAAGAATCCAAATCAGATCCACGTATAACCTTATGAAATCCTTATTAAAGTAATGATTTAATAAAACAGAGATAAGTTTTTTTATCAATCAATATTTGATTTTTATAGAAATATTTCTAAAATAAAATATTCAATATATGAAATTGATTTCATATTTTTAATTTTTTTAAATAACAATTTAAACAAAACAGAAGATATAGGCATCAACCACCGTCACGGTAGAGGAATTTAAATTTTTTTAAGAGGGTCGAAATGTAATTATAATTTTTTATAGATTAATATATAAGTTTATTATGTATTAATTTATAATTTTATCATTTTTGAAAGGATTAAATATATTTTTTTTATTTTAAGGGGTTAAAGTGTAATTTTACTATATATTAATTTATAATTTCTTTATTTATAAGGGGATTGAATTGGAAAATTTTCATTTTGATACACCAAAGTGTAGTTTTATTATTTATTAATTTATAGTTTCTCTGTTTATAAAAGAACTCAATGAAAAAAATAAAAATTGGAGGCCAAAGCTCTTCCTGCCCCTTTAGATTTGCCTCTAGTCATGGGCGAAGGGAAAGGGGCAGGATGTGACCTTACCTCACTAAAATAGAAAATTTTTTATATAATCCTTTTAATTTTTAAAAAATCAAAAGTTAGTATAACGATAAAATTACATTTTGATCCTCTCACTATTTTTTATTCACATAAAACAATTTTCTACCTTTGCCCTTAACCATCTTGAAATCAGTTGGAAAGCATTGTCCAATGGGGTAAAAGTATCATGGAGGCCATTGTACTAAGAGTTAAATTGTATTTTGCCTCCTCTACTTCAAAAATGAACAAATTAATTTTTGTATATTAGATCAAAGAGTGAACTAGTCATTTTGTTAAAATTTTCATCCATTTCTCTTCTTAAAAATTACTCATTATATGTTCAAATGAGGTATATGTGGCACGCCACATGAATTGTCTGATTATTCTATCGACAATGTCAATTTTTAACAGTAGAAATGAATAAAATTTTTAACAAAAATGATCAGTTTACTCATTGATATAACGCACAATAACTAATTTATCCATTTTTTAGAAAAAGCAGACTAAATGCAATTTGCTCTTAATACAATGACTTTCATGGTACTTTTACCATCGCCCAACCTAGGAGTGAGTGAAATTCAATCCGACTCGAAAAAATAAAAAATAAAAAACTCAAATTTCGAATTATTCGAATAGAATTCATCAAGTTAATCGGACCAACTCAAATTTTTATTTCGATTTTCGAGTTGAATTTTCAAATTCGAATAACTCGAATAAACCAAATACCAACCTCTTTTATTTTCCCCCCAAACATTTCCCTAAAAAATTTACTTTCTCCAAACCCTTTTACTTTCTCCAAAAAAAATTTACTTCCTCTCAAACCCTAAAAAAAAATCCTTTTATTTTCCCCCCAAAACTTTTACTTCCCCTCAAACATTTCCCTCCCCCCAAACCTTTTTTTCTTAAATTTATGTCTATTATTTATATTATTGAATTAAATTTCACATTTTGTACTATTTATATTATTGAATTGTTTAATCATGCTGAATCTTTATCAATTTATGTTAAAATTGAATTATTGATGATGCCATAAAATATTCGTGTTAAAATTTTATATTGATATCAATTTCACATTTTATCTTTAAAATAAATTTTATTAAAAAAATCACATTTTTTACATTTAATATATTTTAATTTCAAAATACATTGTGACAAGAGTCAGAATATAATTGAAACAACTAAGCAAGCAAAGGAGCTAACTCGTATATAAAATATTAATAAATAAATTATGAGGGGATGAAAATTAATAAAAAAATTGATAACGGTGGGTAAATTTGATTACGGTAAATGATAGTATCTACAAGTACCCAAACTAATTTTTTTAATTTAATTCGAACAAATATATTCAATTCTATTTGAATTACATCTCACTCAATTCGATAATATTTAAAATTAATTTAGTAAAATAAAATAAGATTTATCAACTCGATTAACTCAAAAAAAAATCATTTGATTCGATCGAATGCTGACTAGGCCTACTACAACCCATTAGCGACTCCAAAATAAAGAAATTAGGAGAAACCCAAAACGGAAGAGAATCTAATAGCCCAGTCCAATATCACAAGGGACCGTTTCAAGCCCTCCCCTGCCCCCCCTACACGCTTGGCATTCCTTTTTGCTACACCTCAGCAACAGCAAACCATTTTTTCCTTTCCAATCAATACTCACCAACAAATCACTATTCTCCGCCTTTCAACAACTCCCATGATTCCCGCCATGGATCTTCATCTCCTCCGGTCTCCTCCCGGAGTCCGATTCTTCCGCCGCCACCCTTCCCCTGCACCTCTCCGCAGACGTTTCGTCACAGTTAGGTCTCTCACTTCTATCCACACTATGAAGCTTTCTAAAAGTTTTACTTCTTTAATTTACTATTAGTTATTTATTTTTCTGCATTTCGCAAAATATTTCAGCTCGATTCTTCCTTTCGCAAAAGAGAAAGCTAAGTACCACATAGAACTTGAAGCCGCGGTGGAGCTCGTGGAGAGAGCTTGTAGCCTTTGCATTGACGTAAGTTAAAATTTTGAAGAAGGTTAATCGTAGCAGATATCTTAAAATTATGATCAGATTTTAAATTGATATCTTAAAGTGTTAGTATTATATCCATCATTTGAATGCATTGGAGGAGCTATTAGTTTGAGAGTTAAATGACAGTTCAAATTTACGTCGGCCTAGTCAACGTTAAATGCGGCTCAGATTTTACAATGAACAATTTGACGTGTTAAAAAGAAATAGTATTCTTAATTTTATTTATATTATCTATCTTTTTTAACACTGTTAATTTAAGTTGCCTTTGTGATCTTGTTTTTAAATATATTTTACTTCAGATTCAAACTGACATTTTATGGCTAAATTGATGACTAGATTGATACAGTAACGGTAGTTTGAGTATATAATTAGAATTGGAATATGGAATCTGCGTGATGTAATTAGCCTTTTTGAAAATCTCGACTCTTGTTCTTTAGCCATTGTTTGATTAAATTGCTCTGTTCTAATGCATTTTTCTCACTTTTGTAATTTTATTTATTAAAATTGAGTTTTTTACTTTTTGTGATTGTAGGTACAAAGGTCTCTGTTATCTGATGGACGGATACTGGAAAGAATGACCAAACTCCAGTTACAGTGGCAGATTTTGGAGTCCAAGCTCTTGCTAGTTTAGGTGTTTCCGTTAGTGCCGTTATGTTTTTGTTTGCTTAATTGAACATACTGCATGTTACTTAGAATAGAATTAAGAAAATGGAGTTTGAAATAGAGTTTGGCATAATGTTTCATAATTGTGACATTCTCCTTTGGAGTAGTTTTTACAGTTTTATTCTTATTTTCATGTGAGAATATATGATTTATGATGACAATTGAAGAATCAGGGTGCTTGTTGTTTGATTAACAAGTAAGAAAGTTTAACCAATGAGATAATTGAAAATTTGCTTCTGTTGATTCTATGATAGAGTTGGGTAAATTGTTCCCTTCGATTCCATTGGTGGCGGAAGAGGACTCTGGTTTTTTACAGTCCCAAAATCTCGTGGATCTTGTAGTAAGTGCAGTATCTGATAAAACAAGCTTTCATGAGGAATCATTTTCACATGCTGATGTGCTGGAAGCAATCGATCGAGGGGAAAGGACTGAATTCGGAACAAAACCAGCCACGTATTGGGTAAAGCCCATACAATCTACTTAAGCTTGTCCATAAACTGCAGTTTTGACTTTTGCTGTATAAATAAAAGAGTTTCCAGGTACTCGATATGTACTTTTTGACATTTTTACGTCCACAAACCTGATGCAGATATTGGATCCAATTGATGGCACACGAGGGTTTGTAAAAGGAAGCAAAGCCTTATATGTAGTATGTATGCCTTCGTTCAATTAATTCTTTTCATTTGAAACATTTTCTTCATGCCATGAAACATAATTTAAACTTAGTCAAAAACTGTTGTATTGTTATTGACTTATTGGCCTGCATTATTTAACAAAATTTACTGATATTGTACAGGATTCAAGATGATAAACAATATTCTATTCTGCATGAATGATGCATTACATTCAAATGAAACATATGATACTATGCATGCTTGAAAATTCTAAAAGATATAGTTATTGTCATATTTTACATTTTTGGTTTAGTTTCTTTTTTTTTTTTTAATTAATAAAACTGACATTTACAAGTTTTAGGATTGTGGTTGGTGTAAACTTTGTTCTTTCTGTTGTTAAGTGAAGTTTTTATTTTAGTGATCTTTTGCTATTAGTTAAGCATAATCTTCCTTTGTCACCTTCATGGCTGAGGGCATATTCTGAATTTTCAGGTAGGTTTGTCTCTTGTAGTTGAAGGAGAGATCATGTTAGGTGTCATGGGCTGCCCTAACTGGGTTGTAGATACTTCCCACAGGTCCATTACCGGTGTTCAAGGTTATAAAAACAGTTCACCTGGGTTGGGGATCATTATGGTTGCTCATGTTGGCTGTGGAACTTGGACAAAGAGGTTAAGGCACATGCTTGATAGCTCGTTCAAACCTTCATCCGATTGGACCAGATGCTTTGTTGATGGTTGTTCTTTGGTGCGCAAAGCCAACTTCTGCATTCCAGATAGTCAAGCATGGGAGTCACTGCCACTGTCAGTTTTCTACGACGCAACAACCAATGACAATGATGATATCGGGGACAAGGAAATTCGTCTTTTACCCTTTTGTTGTGGAAGGTTTGTTGGCTTTCTATCACAATGTTTTCCTAGTTGTGTGATTCTCAATGGAGCTTTCACCGAATTGCATGGTATCTAAAGCACAACTCTTTTTTCTGTTATATTAGTTCTTTTCTTGTGTGAGAGTTTTACAGTAATGTATCAATGACATGTTCATGACATACGTCTCTGTTTGTTTGCAGTTTGTGCAAGTACTTAATGGTGGCTTCTGGTGGGGCATCTGTTTTCATCCTTGAAGTTAAACCTGAAAGAGTGACCAAGGTATAATCTTTGTTAATATTTTACTGAACACAAAAACTCTCTAGCAGTATAATAACTTATATTCTCCTTTACAATTTAGGCTTGGGATCATGCTGCTGGTATGATATGTGTTCATGAAGCTGGAGGAAAGGTACATGTTACACCTCATTAGTAATAGAATATTGTCACAGATGAGATTTGTCTGGTAGTGGTCATTGTGCAAGACATTTTCCGTAGCTTCCTCATTGCTTGTTCCACGCCAAGCCAATAACACTAAGACGAAAAAACAAAAACTGACATCCGTAGGACATAGTAAATCTTACGTATAAAAGACATTGAGCTTGATATCCTTGTTTTGTTTACAGACCACTTATTTATTTGTCCTGTCATACAGGCCGCATCACTGTTCCAAATATTTTTTTCTAAATTCGATAAGATTGTTATATCATTAATACATTTGCTAACGATAGTACAATAAATTGACATCGTTAATTCAGGTGACGGATTGGAAAGGAAGTGAACTTGATCTTGCAGCAGATCAAGTTAAACGGAGAATCATATACCCTGCTGGTGGAGTTCTTGTGACTAATGGCAAAATCCATCAGCAGATAGTGGAGATGATATCTTCCAGTTCAACAGTTGTGCGACATTGAGTTAAAATACGGTATGATTATTCATATTCTATTTTTCAATTCATTGAATATCATAGATGTTTCATTCAATCCTGTGGCATCCTGCAATGTGTAAAATGAGCACTTAGTTTATTCATAGGAATAAATTGAAAATTTTTCAATTATTCCATTAACTACCATATAGTCAGAAGAAGGAACTTCTTCTAGGCATGTGTATTGTGTAATATGTAATTATTGGTAATGTAAAGTCATCTTTTATTGTAATGCTTTTAGTCTTTTAAGGAGTATTAATTGATATATTGGTGATGGAGCTTTTTAACTTCAAAAGTGAGGTTTAGGGCACATAACAGCTTTAATCTCGCTTGTGGAGTTAAAAGAAAACTCCATTTTCAAATGTCTTTTAATGGGTGAAAAAGAGATGTGAAATTGTGTCTAAAACACCTTTTAAGCGTCTCCACAGAATATTTGGCTTGTCAAATTTTATGAAGTAGCATTGGTTTATGTTATTAATTTTTTTTCTTTAAAGCATTTGGACATGAGTATGAATGTGTGATGGTATGATTATTGATTTAATTTTGAGTTTCATCCTTTTATAGAAGTTAAGTCTTTTATTTTAATTTTTTAAAATTTGATTTTCGTATTTTACGATAATTAGAAAATTAGTTTAATTGTTAGTAAATGCATGAACTTAATTACTGATTTTTGTTAATTTGTTATATAGAAATTTGCTAAAATGTTGGGGGTTTTTTTTTTTTGTTGCTATTTCCTTGCTTTGAAATTACTAAATTGTTTATTTTCAACGATTTAACGGCAAAGTTTTTTCAGTTTTCATGAAGTACGATGATTAAATTATAATAAATTAATAAAAGTAGAAAGATAATTTTTTATGTTTTCATAAAATAAAAGGATTGATTTCATAATTAGAGGTACAATTATTCAAATATATCAAATGCTTATCCTTATTGGAAATTAAATTTAATATTGGATAACATGGGTTTTGATTGGACCGGTATTTGTTTCATTTTTGTACTGAAACTCACTATGTGCCTATGATGGAATTGACATTAATTTACAAAATGTTTACCGGAATATTATATATACTAGATGATGTTAATAGTAACAAATATATTTATTAAACATTTATATAGAATTCAAATCATGTTTTAATTGAAATGGAGTTAAAAGTTTAATATCATCATTACTTAAAATTTATTGATCTATTCAAATATAAAAAAATAAAAAAAATTTTGGAATAATATAAATTATTTTGTAAAAGGAAAAGAATTTTTGGTAATTTCTCAATTGAGATAAGACTTAGTTGAAGGGTGACATCAACTCAATCATGTGTTTTATTATTGTAAATAAATATGCCATTGAAGTCTAATATTTTTAAGGTTCGTAGTTGCTTCTCAAAATAGTGACATCTCTAGGGTTCAAACAAGTTCTTTACTCAGAAGTATAATGTGTCTTATCAATACACCGAACAATTAATGGTACGTATTAGGGGCAAAGCTAGAAATTTTTTTTAAGGGGTCGAAATTAAATTGTAATTTTTACGATAGTAAAAATATAATTTCACTATTTGAATAGCCTATATTTTTATAATTTTTAAAAGATTAAATCAAAATTTTATCATTTTTAGGAGGGCTAAAGTGTAATTTTACCTTTACTAATTTAAAATTTTAAAAGATCTAAATAAAAAAATCATTTTAAAGGGGACCGAGGCCCTGCCAACCCCCCTAACTACGCCCTTGATACATATTGTGTATATTATTACTTAAAGGTTATCGAAAATCCATTCATTTTAAACAATAACCAACAATATTATAAAGTAATTTTATCTAAAATACACACCATAAGATTCAAATCTAAATCACCATAACCTTAAATATTTTAATTTTACCATTTCGACGAAAATTTATTTAGTTTTTTATAAATACATTTATTACATAATAGTTTTTACCTACAATATATTTTAATATTATATTTTTATGCCACTGTAACTAAGCTTCCCCTTAATTGGCCGCCGATAATAATGCCGTGGCGTAGGGTTAATGGATTGTTCATAAATGAAGTGACTGAGATAGATGCAAATAGTAGCCTATGAATTCATTTAAGAACGCCCGAGTTCTCATTTGCCAACCACATGCACGAGACCCAAATAAATATACAAAAAAAAGACTATCAAAGTGTATGTACAGCAAAAGATCTAAGCTAGTTAAAAGTTCAAGTTACAAGAAGATTTTTATGTTGGAGGGGGGGGGGGGGGGGAGGGGGTTGCTTTAATTTTTTATAAGTCAACCTTATTTACTTCAATATATACATATATTTATGTATATGCTGATTTCTAGACTTCACCCGTACTAAAAACATGAAAAAGAAATAAGACTTAGGCTTATCTATGTGTCAAAATTGTATTTGATCATGGTCATGAAAATTCTAGCTCTATATATAGATGTAATGTTTCATAATTATATTTCTCACTGGATATTTCAAACGAATCCACTCTCACTACGTCTTCATCTCGTGAATCTAAAGAAGGTAACACCTCATTTGAATAAGGATGAAAATATAAATTCGAATGTAATGTGAAATACACTTATGAGAAGGGTTTTAATCTGGCTCGATAGATATAGGTCTAGTTTAAGAATGTTTCTTAAAAATATTTTTTAAAAAGAAAAAAAAAGGAACATTTTTAGGGAGAAGTTAAATTTTCATGTTCTTAACAAAAATACTTTTCGCTCAATTTTTGGTTTGAGAGAAACACTTTTTCTCTAAAAAAATAGTTTATTTAGGACTATTTTTATTCCAAAAGTGCTCCTTAGAAGCAATACTAAACTCACACTTAACCTCAAATCTAATGCGATTTCAGATTAAATGGTTCAAGTAGTTTAGTATTTCACACTTAACCAAACTAAAACGAGGCTTACTTGGGACTTGGGTCGTTATTTTTCATTTTCAAATACACCATTGATTCTTTTGGAAAATTCTCGACCTCTTGCAAAAGCATTGTTTGTTGTTCAATTAGATATGGTTAAATTAATTATAAATAGCAACAATTAAAATTTCATGCATGGCACATGCATATGTATATACATTTATATCATATCCCCAAATGCAATGCATTTGGTCTGATTGTTCATGATAATTTTATTCTCAATTATTTCATATTAATTTCAGTTCCTAGGTTTTTATTTAGATAAAATAAATTTTATTTTGAAAAAATGAATCACGAACATCGAATATGAATTGTTAAACGGACATAAAAAATATCTTCAAAAATAAACTTTGTTTTATAATTTTTAGACATTATTTAATAAGCTTTCAATTGTTTTTAGTAAGTATTTTAAAAAATAATAATTTTCAAGTAAATAAAAAACAGTCAATGACTCTTACATGATATTTAAAAAAAAAATTAATTACTTTCACTATTTAAAATATAAATTCAATTTAGCTCGAATAATTATAATTTCTTTAACTTATAAACCAAAATTATCCAAAACACAACCGTTCGAAATAATTTTCGAGTTTTTTTTGTTAACTTTTTATCAGCTGCATTGGATCACGTAATCTATAAATAGCATTATAAGATATGGGTTTGATGCAAATGTTTATGTATTGTCACAATTAAAAACCGTGTATTGGCTTAATAGTCGGGGTGTACTCACTGTTTCAGGTATGGCCTGAGTTTAAGTCGCACTAGTCGCGTTGTTGTTAGGGTTTTATCCTCCTCTTCTCTTACAATTCACCAAAAATACAGCTCATAATTAAAAAAAATCTTTAATTAATAAATTATAGAATAAATCGAGGTAATTAATCTGTATCGATACCATAGTCAAACATGAAAAAGGAACACGTATGCAACTTCTTTTGGAAAACCCATGCAGAAGCAAACCCTAGATTTTGGACATGTAATTACCCTATTAAACATATAATAATATCATATTATGTAAGCATATAATTATAATACTATCTTTTAATTTCAATTCGTAAATCTCCATGAATCATAATATATTCTTAAATAATTCTTTTTCATTTTGTTTTCTTTGACATTAGTGTCCCCATGATAGCAAGCATGGGGACATCAACCAAATATTATAATTCTATTTTATTATGTTAATCAAGGCTTATTAATATAAAATAATTTTCTTTTGGTCGTATGCATTAAACTTTAATTTGATCTATTTTTAAAATATATAATTCATGATATTAATTAAATTATGATATATTTAGGTGTTAGTATTGTTGTCAGTGCAGAGCGTTGAATAGTACTATTCTCGTATTTAAAAGCTGAGAAGAGATTACAAATAATTTTAGGCATTGTATAAAAAGGGATAAACCCCTAAATTATATTTTTTGTTAAGTAAGATTTGCTTTTGTTATGACGTGTAGAATCTAGATTTCATGACGTGGTGGACTTATGATGGGTTGATAACCTGCCGATTTAACGCGGTGTGGTCCCACTTTAGGAATCAAACGTCTCTGATTCTGACACGTATAAGCTTGAAACCATTATGTTCATAGCACTAGATTTGAATCGGGGGGAATATTTATAGAAAAAACAAAAGGGGTTCATAGTAATAAGATACCATCATGCATGCAAATAAATATTATATTTTTAATTATTTTTTTTTGAAAAATCAATAATTTATTTGTTTTAATTAAGGGCGAGAAAAAATTGAAAAATTAAAAATCGACTTAAATTTTAGTGTTTTAACAGTTTTTGAAATATAAATTAAAAATTATAATTAATTATCCAAATCAAATCTTATTTTTATTAAAAATAAATATTTTATATTTAAATATAATGAAAATAACTTATAATTTTTATATAAAAAATATTTTACAAAAAACTAATATATATAAATAAGAGTTGTTTATTATTTATTATTTTCTTGAATTTTTTAAAGAAATATTAGGACAAAATTGTGAAATTTTAACAAAAAAAAAAAGTCTAAAAAATAATGAAAGAAAACCTATTTTATCAAAAAAAAGTCGAATAAACTCGAATCCTAAATTGATATGAAAAAATTCAAAAAAACTCCATCACTCAGACTGTCGTTTGCAAGTGTTCATACCATGGGTTATTTTATAAAAATAATATAAAAAATTATTTAATTATAAAAATGTTAATAAATAAATTATTTACGAAAATCAGTTGTTTGTTATAGTGTTCGTCAGCAATAAGGGGATAAACCTCCTTTTATATACTCAATGAAAAGAAATTCTGGAAAAAGAAATTAAAGGGGGAATTTATGACCGGTGCTTTTTATTTTTCTAATAATTGATTTTTTTAAAATTTTGACCGATGTTGCTTGACACACCGGCGACACCATTAAAATTTTTATTTTTTTTGTTTTTTTCATCGACATGCTTGTAATTTCACAAGTATTTTCAAACAAATATATATATATATATATATATATATATATATATATATATATGCCACTTAACACAGTGGTAGCTCCAAAGTTAAAAAAAAAAAAAAAGTGATTAGCTAATGATTAGCTAGAAAAGGAGAGTGGTGCCGCCGATGTATCAAACATACTGACGATCATTACAACAAATAATCTATTTTCGTAAATAATTTACCATTTTTATAATTAATTAATTTATATATCATACATCACTAAATCTTTGGTCCACCTAAAACCAACTTATTTGTCTGGGAAAAAATTGGAATGAATTTTAAAATTTATATAAAGTTTAAATTTGACCCGCTAAGTTGATGAATTATATTAGATAAATTAAAACTAATAATTCATTAGTTTTAGCAGATTTATTTTTTCAAAATTTGTGGCGACATTTAGTCATAATCTTCTCAATAATGTGGTTGAAAAGGAATTAGGATGAAATGTGGTGGACCCAATTCAATGATTCCATTATGGGTTTTGAGTTTAGACTTCTATTTTTTTTTCTTTTTTTAATTTTCATTAATTACTCTTTTTTAATTAAAGAAATTCAATAATTATTTGTATAATTTTATGGTCGAGTCACTTACAATTTGTAGAATTTTCTCTTGATATTGGTTTCAAATTCAATCGCTACAGGGCGAAGAGAGAGAGAGGCTGGCAGGGACCTACCCTCCCTAAAATGGGAAATTGTTGCTTTAGTCATTCTCAAATTTGTTAGAATTTTGATTTAGTCCTTTTGAAAGCCATTTACGTATAAACCAATATAATGATGAAATTATATTTTAACTTTCATAAATATATATCGTTGTATAGTCCATAAAAAATCGTGATTAATTTGACTTTAAAAATAGTATATGAATGTGTCCAAAAGCACAATTTTTGAAAAGTCTTTTTCTGTTTTTTTTTTTCCCAAAAGGACCCATGTTTTGAAAACCATTGGTTTTAAGAAGCAAGCCATTTTTCAAACTAATAATTGTTTCTTCGAATTTTGGATGAAGTCAATGAAGTTAAGTTCTTGATGTTTTGCTGGATGCAACTATACATATACATATGTATATTATATAATCGTGTGTGAAATGTGGCTGAGACAAAAAGGAAGTTGGGGGCTTATTGATTAAGTTTCTTACAAGACGATGATGTATTTAATTTTTCATTTTTTTGTAAAAACATTTGGACCATAAGATTGCAAGCTTAACGTGTTCTAGGGTTAATTCCAATTTATTACAAGATTTGAGAAGTCTAATTTAGAAAGTTTCCATGACCATTAATGTTGTGATTAGATTAGTCGATCGGGGCAAGACTTGATATATAAAGTTATTTTGGATTTAGATAATTCGGGTTTGAAATTTGGATTTTTCAAATCGGACCCTTTACATTCCGGTTACTTTAGGGTTTAGGTCATTTCGCGAGGGAGTGAAGTAAGAAATTGTGTAAAGGGGACCATAAAAATTTAAAAACAATTGGGAGGGCAAAGCTAAAATTTTGTATTAAGATAGCTTGAATTGATTTTTTTTTTAATTCTTGAGAGGGGTCAAAATTGCAAATTTTCCATTCAATAAAAAAGGTAGAAGGGATTAAATTGAATTGTCAATACTTCGGAGTGACTAAGGTTGAAATTATACCATCAATGAAGGGGTTGCTTGCCCCTTGACTAAATCATTACATTTTAAGTTACTTATTCCATTCATTTTGAGCTCAGGTTAGTTAATGGGTTTTGAATTTAAGTTTCTTTGGACAAGGCGTAGCGAAAGGGATAAGGAGGGACCTTGCCTTCAGTTAAATGGGTAAATTTCTTTTTAGCCCCTCCCTAAAATTAAAAGATACAATTTAGGCTTTTCTAGCATTTGATTAAATGGAATTTGAAAAATTAATAATTTAATTTAAATAGTTTAATGCAAGAATTTTAGCTTTCACCTTCCAAAATTTATAATTTTATCTCAACCTCCTTTAAACAAGATTTTTTACTTCATCCGATGCAATAAAAATTAATGTTCTTATTCGAACTCATCCCAACTATTCCATTTAAACCCATGAAATATGAAGAATGTTTAATATTTTGGAAATTAAATAAACTAATTGGAGGAGAACTCCTTTTTCGGGTTTCTTTCTATTTATGCCATAATATAGATGTAAGATATCCATCGTATTATAAAGTTATAATAAAATATATCTTAACTCGACCCAAAACAACTTTCTTTATACACATTTCTAAATATCTTTTTGAAGAAGGTCGGGTTTTTAGATAATCCTAATTTTTATTTTTCTTGTCTTCTTCCTCCCTACTCTAAACACCATGCAAAAACAGATAACTTGCTAACGGGGTGATGAACTAAATTTTGTACCAACGCACTGAAATCAATTATTTGTCATCCCACAAAGCATTTATTATTTAATAATAAGAATTTAATTAATGAACTCAAAAAATATTTAAAAAGGAAAATTGATTGCGTTACCCTCATGTGGTGGGGAGATAATTGGTCCAGCAAGTCATCTTCAATGGGTAGAACAGTCTTTTTAACTTTATATATCAAGTCCTGTGAAGCCCCAATCTTTGTGAAAATGCAAACACTGAAAAGAAGGTAGACACGTGGCTATTTTAAGTTGGTGACAGCTAATATGGTTCCAGAAAGTAAGGACTGAGACCCTCCCCACGCTAGGGAAAACGATAGGGCAAATATAAAAATTTTACTTTTTTAATCTTAAATTTCATTTTTTTTTGTGTTTTATCTTAAATTTTTTTTAATCTCAAACGATGGGTTAACCGATGAGTTACAAGGATTAAAAATATTTTTTAATTTTTAGTGTTAGGATTAACTTGACAAATTTTGTAAATAATGAGGGTCAAATTTTTTTCTTTTTTTAAAATTAGAACTAAAATTATAAATTTTGTAAATATTGAAGGTTAAATTTATTGATTTTTTTATATTTTTTTATATTTAAAATTATAAATTTTGTAAATATTGAAGGTTAAATTTATTGATTTTTTTTATATTTAAGATCAATTTGATAAAATGTGTAAATATTAGAGGGCTAATTTTGTTACTAGACAAATAAAAAGGTCCACGTCAACTTAGAGAGACTAAAATATTTAATTTCAAAAAATTTAGTGACTAAACTAAAAAAATCAATAGTTGGGTGACAAAAATAGAAAGAAAGGCACAATTGGTTGACAATTTTTATAGCTTACCTATAAAAAAACAATTTCCAGCATGGATATAACGTTTCCCATCATCATTTAAAGATAAAATTTAAAGAAGGGATTAATTTGTACGTTTCAAAATGTATAAGTGCTAATTTGCCCAGTTTTTAGTAGAGGGGCCGAAATTCAATCCACCTATAAATATAGGGGCTTCCCTGGTACTTTTACCCCAAAGTAGTTAATACCATCAAGGTGTAAATACTAAATTCCAAAAATGAATACAGTTAAGGGACCAAAACAAGAAATTAACCAAATTTTCCCCAAAGGAGGGACACGTTGCCATAGTGATAAACAGAGGACGGCACCCAATCTTGTTGACTTGGCTTAAACTTTAGCTTATTTATACAAGTACGTCCCCTTACGGACCCTACACATCTCTCTTTTGCTGCGTTTCATTAGCATATATACATACCACCACCACCACCACCCCCTCAAAAAAAAAAAAAAGCTTCGTTGAGAAAACTCCACCATGGGAAGAACACCTTGCTGTGATAAAAATGGTCTGAAGAAAGGTCCATGGACACCTGAAGAAGATCAGAAACTTATCGATTATATTCAAACACATGGTTATGGTAATTGGAGAACATTGCCTAAGAATGCTGGTAAAGTACTGAATCTCTTCTTTACCTTTATTTCCATTGATGAATATGTTATATAATGGTATGTTATAATGGAGTTTTTTTTTTTTTTTTTTTGTTGTTGTTGAATAAAATAGGGTTACAAAGGTGTGGAAAGAGTTGTCGTCTTCGTTGGACTAATTATTTAAGACCTGACATAAAACGAGGCAGGTTTTCATTTGAAGAAGAAGAAGCCATAATTCAACTACACAGTGTGTTGGGCAACAAGTGAGTTTAATTTCAGTTGTCTCAGTTTTCGTATCTGTTAAAAACCGGGATACACTTGGTATAAAAGACCAATTTACTCTTTAATCTAACATGTAAGGACTAATTTGCTCATTTTTTAAGTAGATGGGGCAAAATGCAATCTAACTCTCAGTCGGGGGCAAATCCAAAATTTTTTTAAGGGGGGCGGAATTGAACTATAATTTTTTGTGCAGTTAAAATGTAATTTTATCTTGTATTAATTTATGATTTCATCACCTTTGAAAGGATTAAACAGAAATCTTTTCATTTTTTGAAAGCTAAAGTGCAATTTTACCATATAGTGACATTTATTAAGGGACTAAAAAACAATTTTCCCATTTACCTTGTTGTTTTCTATCATGTTTTTGATTATATATGTGTAATGTATAGGTGGTCTGCCATAGCTGCACGGTTGCCGGGAAGGACAGATAATGAAATAAAGAACTATTGGAACACACATATTAGGAAGAGGTTGCTTCGAATGGGGATTGATCCAGTGACACACAGTCCACGATTGGATCTTCTTGATTTGTCTTCAATCTTAGGTTGTTGTTCTTTTTATAACCAGTCTCAAATGAACATGTCGACGAGGTTGCTCGGCGGCGGCGGCGGTGTTCAACCCTTGGTGAACCCTGAGATTCTAAGGTTAGCCACGTCTATCATGTCATCACCTCAACGTGAAAACCAAAACCCAGATATTCTTTTCCATGAAAATCAATACCAGCAACCGCCATTAATGCAAAACACAAATGTAGCAGAACCGGTGATGAACAACAACGCTAATGTAATAATAGACCAGTTCCCATTTAATGGCTGTTTCACTGACTGGCAAAACAATGCCAATGCCGTACTCCCATATTTGACCGAAGATAATTACGTTCCGGTACCGTCAAACTGTTACGGCGGCGGAAACGGAGAACCGAGCTTCAGGACGCCGTCTTCATCGAGTCCAACGCCGTTGAATTCAAATAATTCAACGTACATCAACAGTAGCAGCACTGAGGATGAAAGCTATAGCAGTGATATATTGAAGTTTGAAATCCCAGATTTTTTGGATGTTAATGAATTCATGTAATTTGCAAAGAAAAATTAAAAAATTAAAAAAAAATCAAAATACTCACAAATGAGGTTTTGATTTTTTGGATTCAGTGAAGGGGTTGTTGTTGTTGTTGATACGTGTAAAACCTTCTGCTAATTATTAATTTTTTTTGTTGTTGTTGTTGTGATTTTTCTCAAGCTTACTGTATTAGGAAGTAAGGTCCTACCTTTTTTTTAATTTAGTCCTTTTTATTATATTGAAAAGTTTCCCATTATTGATATGTCCCTACCATTATTTAATTATTATTTTCGATATCATTGCTTTGTATCTTACCATATTATTATTAGATTAGTCGTCTTATCATTTTTCTATTCAAATCATGTCAAATATAAAGACAAATGTCTTCCTTCTATATAAACATACACATATATACTAAAAGGAGATTGAGGATGATGGTGTTGGGTTTGCTCACAAGATTTTTGACACTCGTAATAAATAAAGCAAGTATCTTTTTAGGATGACTTGAATATGATAGGTTAAAAAACAAATAACCCTAAAATATGACTTTTGTGGAATTAACCCTAAAACATATATAAATTATAAGAGAGAGGTTTTGGTTTCATAGATCCCGACAAGAATTCAAATACCGGCGGGCTTTCCGTCCATAACAACGTCGGATGTCGTGTATACGACACGTGTACATGACACCTGTTACGGCTACTGTCTTTTCAGGTAGTGATAAAGTAGGTAGTTTTGCATGGGGGATTATGGTAAATTGCCGGGTTTGACCTAAATAATAATAAAAGATAAGGGCACGTGTCGACCTGTCTCATAAGGGCTCGTGTAGGGGACCACCATTAAAAAACATGGCGGGGCTCTTGTGTCTTAATGATCCCGCATCACGTCAGCATTTAGGGGACACGTGGACCCAATCACGCATGGGGGTTTTTGACCTTTTTGAAACACTTAAAAGCCTTACCGGTTGACCGGGTAACCACACTTAACCTTAACATTGACTTTCTTTCTTGTCATTAACATGTAATTACTTACTACTTTGTCTTTATGCAAAAAGGAAAAATCACATAATCATGCTTAATTAATAATATTTTACATTAATCCATGATTAACATAGTTCACACTTAATTTTGTGCACCAAAGCTTGTTACGCCAAATGAAATAGAAGTATTGATATTTGAGTATTCAAGTCCGAATCTCATAATGTGTAACTACGAAATGTGAATTTTTAATTTTAGTATTTGCGTATGTCATGTGTAAATTTTATCCGGTTCTTCCTCTATTATGTTCTATCTTTATAATAGTGAAATTTAAAAAAAAATTAGTAATATAGGGTGAAACTAAAAGTTCGATTCAATCAGTAAATTCACCTATTTGATAATGTAATATAAGTTTAAGATTATATTGTATAAAAAAATTAGTTCAATATTAAAAGATTTTCGTTAATTTGTAATTTAAGTTGACATTAAAATTCGATTTAAACAAGCCTCCCTCCCCTAATTTATAATAATAAAAAAACTTATTAATTTACCTATAAGTAGGTCCTTGAACCCCAAAAATATTGTAAAATTTTAGCCTTAATCTCTTTTAAAAACAATAATTTTATAAATTCATGTAAAGATAAATTCTAATTTTTGGCTTCCACTTAGGAAAGTTTACTTGGTACATATTCTTTATTTATATAAGGATCTTGTCTTTCAACAGTAGTTGTTTTTTTCTTATCAAGGTATTTATTGGAACGAACTCAGTAATTAATCCTTCGCATTCTGTAAGCTCATTAAGGGATAGATACTGGTCAAGAGTTTTAAAGCTGTTCCATACTTAGGGCAAGGATCGAATCCTCAACCACTGATTAAAGTAAAAAAGATCTTTACATTCTTGTATTGTTTTTGTTTTTGTTTCTTATATTATTTTGCTTTTTTGACACATGAAACTCGTGCATGGATGCTCATATTATCATATATTTGCTTCAAATAAGTTTTTTTTTTTTTTTTAATTTCGGCTTTGTTTTTTGCATTGATTTCTGCATATGCAGAAACTATGAACACAAGGAAATATATATGGATGGAAATTGGAAAGCCTTTGATCACTTTCATCTCTTCACATATATCCGCAAAAATGGACCAACTTTTGTTTACACAATGGATAGACGACACGATTTTGTTTACACTTTATAATTTGAATTTTTTTTTATTTTCTTTTTCTTTTTCAATGTAAAATCAAAGGTTTCTTCGAGTCACATTAAACTTGAGATTAATGGTAAAATTCTCCCAATAAATGTACGTTCCAAAGTTAGAACTTGTGTTGGGCGAGGCCTCTACAAGGAGGCAAGCAGGATCTTTAGCTCCCAAAATGGTAAATTTACTTTCGAGATCTCTTGAAAAAATTATAAATTAGTATAATGGTAAAATTCTACTCCTTTAAATTTTGTTTTGCCTTTGTTCGCGCTCATCTACCACCTCAACCAACAACTTCTTGGTAATTTGTATTTAATCTCTTTTTGTACTTTAGTTTGAAATAATTTGTTCCTCTACTTTAATAACAATATTATAAGTAGATCCAAAATAATAACATTAGTAACGGCTGTTGTTAGAGAGACGATGTGAATATCCATAAATTTGTTAATACTATTAACACTGTTAATTGTTTACGATTAATAATATTTTCAATTTTGATCTATTAATAAAATTATCAAAATTAGAAAGCAAAATAAAATCTCATATTTTAATTTAATAAATAGCTATTTATAAGCAGACCAAAATGTCTTGGAAGGTTCTTTTCCTCTTTTACCAATTATAAAAGTCAAAGCCCCCCATGTAAGGTTTACGTAATTTGTACGTCCAATGTAGAGAAAATTGAATATAAGGATATTATTAGGGTTTTAAGGTGTCAATTATGGTAGAAAATTTTGAGTTTATGAAGGTAAGGGGTAAGGTTCTTCTTTGACTATGAACCGACCACAGCCTGACAGTACACCATTTCTCGACCGACCAAAGAAATTTTGTTCTTTCCAACATGCTGAAATACACTCGAAAGTGGGATTCCTGTCTTAATATGCATTTAGGGTTTCACTTCATTTTTTTTTAAAAAAATCTTAATAATAAGGAAAATGTGGAGAATTTTGTGTTTAAGAAAGAAAAGTCTTTGTGACAAAGATTTTTCTAATTTGAATGTGAGATTAAAAAGTCATGATTTTTCTGAAAAAGGGAAAATAAATTATAGTTGATGCGTGCATTGTCAATAAATTAGATACTAATTAACCTATCATATAAATAAGTTAATGGTTGTGTTTGGCAATTAGCTGATAGCTTATTGTTAATTGTAGTGATTGATTTGACCAATTGATTCTATTAATTGTTTACTTAAATTGTTCAGTAAAACTTAGCTAATGTGTAAAATGATAAATAAAGGCATGACACATTTTATTGTTAAGTATTTATTTGTTTATCATACTTTAGTCTTTATTAGGTTAAATTATTGAAATAAAACACTATTACCAAGGAATTAAAACACCCATTATGGAAATCAATTAGTGAATTTTTTTGGATTTAATTTGGAGGTGGAAGTGAAAATGAGAGAATAGAGGCTATTGATATATTAGCGCCCTTATTAAGTTTGAGAGGATGTGGCAAAAGGAGTAATTTTTGAGCACAGATATGTCATTCCGCATATCTTATTCCCAATCAGCTGTGAAAAAAGTTGTTCATCAGAGCGTTTTTTGTCTTAGAGGTTTTAGCTTAACAAGCTCTTGCAAATCTTCATTCACCAAATACTTCAATTAGAGGATTTTACTACCCAATCCCCCATTTGTGCCCAAATCAACTAAAAAAAAAACTCAAAACTCTATTTACCAAACACCTTCAATATATTTATCTACCATTATTATCATTAATATTAATTTGAATGTTTTATCAATTGGACACCAACTCAACAATACATTTATAAAAAAAAAATTCCTCATTTATAATAAACAATATATATTATTTTAAATGATATGTCATTAAGGGTGATGTTTTGTGTGGTAAAATTTTCTTTTAAGCCCTTAAAATTTATAAAATTATAACATATAAAATGATGAAAATTTGTATTATGAACCCAATATCATATCATTCAATTATGATCCTATAATATAAATTTTTTTTTGACCCCAAAGCATGAAAGGTAAATTCTAATATGTCAAAAACATGGAATATTTCGTAGATGTGACGATAAGAAAACGTTTTGTAATGTGAATTGTGAGCAAAGATAGTAGACTTTTTGTATTGTATATATGTGTGTGTGTATGTGATTGGATAATGGTAAATTTTCGTTAATCCAACCTTAGCTAGCTAGCTGTCTGGAAAATGACTTAGAAATGGTTAATTGGTGTTGGACTATTCTTGTTATGAATTTAGTCGTCTTTTTTCCCTTTTTTTTTTTCAATTTAGTTCTAAAATTTAGGTTCTATTAATATATGATAATATGATATTCGTGAATTTTATTACGTCATTATCTGAATTTTTTAAAATACATATATTTTTTAAATATTTTTTATATGAAAATTTTTTAAAAGTTCAAAACGCGTAATTTCAAAAGAATATCGTATCATCGTTTTTTAATGAAATCTAAATTTAAAAATAAATTTAAAAAATTGTCGAATTTCAAAATTAATGTGTGAGTAGAAAAGAAAAATTGCTTTATCTTTTTTTATAAGGTGGAAACTGTCACTAGCTAAGCTAGGTGTGATTAAACGGTCGATTTGGTTATTAATCGAACTGAATTACTATTAATCAAATTACTCGGAATGTAAAAATCTTTAATCGTTAATCAAATTGAATTGTTTTCAAATACATTAAATGAACCAAAATATTTCGGTTAATTCGGCCGGTTAACCGAATTAACCGAAATTTATATATTTTTATTTTTTGGTCAAAATAAGTATAAAACATATAAAAAATACATTACTAATGTTCATTTTATTTTTTAATAGTTCAAAAAAATATAATATATAATATTTATTTCGATTAATATAAAAATTAATAGTTCAAAAAATAAATTGTTAATATAAAAAATATGTTATTTATTTTGGTTAATTCGGTTAATTATTCGATTTTGAACCGAATTAATTGATAATCAAAATTAAAAAAAAATTAATCGACTTCCGACTGAACTAAATTCAGTCACCGACCGATTAAACGAATTAGATCAATTCAATTGATTAATTCAATTTTAACCGAACAAGGCAAAACAGGTGCCAATCTTTTGGGTATAAAATCCTATCAAATCATAAAGGATTTTTTCTTTCTTTCCAAAATTAAGGCTTATCTCCGGTAAATGATTAATGGGCTCAAATATATTAATATTTAAGCTTGAATTGAACTGTCACAATTTAGCCATTACTCTTAGTGAATTTATTGAATTATTTGAGTTTGTTAATGAAGTATTTTAGTTTGATTATTTTGATTTTTTATTTAGGTTTGACAATTAATTCTGGGTCATTTTAGATTTGAGTAGCTTTAAATTCGAGAAGTTAAAATATAATTTTATCATTTATTAATTTATAATTTCGTCATTTTTGAAAAGAAATAAACATTTTTTTTTATTTTAAGGGTAAAGTGTTAATTTTACTATATATAATTTTATAATTTAATGGTTTTAAGGGGGTTGAAATGTAAATGTCCATTTCAGAGGTTGCCCTTATAGTCATTCTGAGTTCACGTCATTTTCGTGTTCAAGTTCGATAGGTTTAAGTTGTTGATTTTTTTAATAATTGAATTTAGTTTTTAGTTCAAATTAATCGAATCAAAATTTTAAGTTTAGGTCGGAGTTACAAATTTAAGTTCTGGTCATTTCAAGCTCAGATTATCCTAATTTTCTAGTTTAATCATTTCGAGATTTTTTTGTTGGATTTGGAGCTTGAGTTCAAATCATTTCATCTTATTTGAGTTATTCTAAACTCACGAGATTTCTAACTTGAATCATTTTCATGTTTAAATTGAGTGAGTTAAAAACTTTTAATTATCAAATCGAGTTTTTTTAATAAAGATGATTTCAATTTTTTTATTCGAATTAACGGGTTGAATTTTCGAGTTGGAGTCGATTAACATCTCTAGCTTAAAGGATTTAAGGTATGGGGGAGGCCGATCAAGCTTTAGCATGAATGAAGCCCATGAAAACCAATCAGAGTTTTGGCCCATCAAAGCCAGCCATTGATCTTTCTCTCCTTCTTTCTTTCTTCTTCCTCTACCGCCGCTAGGTCACGAAAAGTAAGGGAAATGAAGTTGGGCCAAAATTACACATCACAAAATTGATGTCAATCAGAAGAGAATCATCCATGAGAAAATGCATTCAACAGCATTTTCTTCAGCTACTTCAAATTTCCACCGCCTTAGCACTGTAGCCTCTTCAAAGCTCCCTCTTTTACCTTCCCTCTCTCTATATCGCCATGTCCAGGTTCGTCTCTTTAACCTCTATTTCTACTTTTTATTTTCTGGGTTTGTTAAAGGGTTCTTGGGTTTATTGGGGGATTAGTTGTGTTTAATGGTGTTAAAGCTTTCTTTGTTTTTTTTTTTTTTTTTTTTTTTGTTGTTGTTATAAACAGTTTGGAAGTGAAATAAAAAATGAAAGTTTATTGAAGAAGGTTTACTCTGCTGTTTTTTGGGCTGTAGCAAAGTGTAATTGTTTTGAATTATTACATTAAAGGCTTGAATTTTATTGAAATAAAGTAAGTAAACTTCTTGCTGTTTTGTTGAGTGGAATTGAAGACTGGGTTTTTAATACTTTTGTGTTTCTGTGTAAGATTTAGAATTGGTTCTAAGGTTTTTCATAATTTACATGGTAGATGATGAGTGAATTGTTGGAATGCAGAGTTTTGAGATTTGCAAATATTAGGAAAGCTTTGGAATCTGCTATTTCGAACCAGAGGTTGAACCGTTCGGAATTTAGGAAGTATGCGACAGTGGTTTCTGTCAGGTTGCGTTTGCCGCAGTATAGAGTGTTCTCCCATTATAGGTTCAACAGTGAAGGAAAGGCTCCATTCTTGTTGCAGAATACAAAGGAAGGGTTGTGTCGAGGTTATTTTGCCAAGAACCGTTCCTTCGTTTCTGCAAGTAGTGCAGTAACTCATCGTGCCCAAGTTGCTTGGAAAAGGCTTACACAAAAATGTTCTGCTGGTGGTCGAACATTCCCTCAGATAAGCACGACTGCTCAAGCGGTCAGCTTAGCTTTGTCACACTCGCACTTGATAGTACCTGGTATATTTGGCTTGACATGTGGACGAATAGCATTGGCACAAGGGACTTCAATAGAAACAGATTACTACCCATCACAGAATACTTTATCAATGCGTGCACGAGATGGACACGCTTTTGTTTCTGCTATACTACTTTCAGCTGTTGAAGGTGTTATTTTGCTGGTGAGAGCTTTGTTTCTTGCGATTTTGTTCTCTCCTAGCATAATAATGGCACCATTTGCCGACGCATTTGGTCCACAGTTCAGGAAAATGTGGCTTGAAGTTGTGCATCGCTCACTTGAAAAAGCAGGTCCAGCTTTCATAAAGTGGGGTCAATGGGCAGCAACAAGACCAGATCTCTTTCCTAGAGATCTATGCATCAAACTGTCAGAGCTTCACAGCAAAGCTCCTGAGCATAGCTTTGCCTACACAAAGAAAACTATTGAAAAAGCATTTGGCCGTAAGCTATCTGAAATTTTTGAGGCTTTTGAAGAAGAACCTGTGGCATCTGGAAGTATAGCTCAGGTGCACCGGGCTTCTTTGAGATTCCGCTATCCTGGTCAGCGGGTCAAGCCCATGGTAGTTGCAGTAAAGGTTAGACATCCTGGTGTTGGTGAGTCAATTAGGAGAGATTTTGTGATTATCAACTCGGTGGCTAAATTATCAACATTCATCCCTACTCTGAAATGGTTGAGATTGGATGAGAGCGTCCAGCAGTTTGCTGTTTTCATGATGTCTCAAGTTGACCTTGCAAGGGAAGCTGCCCATTTGAACCGTTTTATATACAACTTCCGAAGCTGGAGGGATGTTTCTTTTCCTAAGCCTGTGTATCCACTTGTGCATCCCGCAGTTTTAGTGGAAACTTATGAGCAAGGGGAAAGTGTTGCACACTATGTTGATGGCCTTGAAGGACATGATCGGATTAAGTCTGCACTCGCTCATATTGGAACTCATGCACTTTTAAAGATGCTTCTGGTAAGGTTTTTATGTTGTCTGCTTGAGAATTAAATTATGGCAATTCTGGTTTCTAGAAATTATAATTCTCTTCTTTCAGGTTGACAACTTTATTCATGCTGACATGCATCCGGGAAATATCCTTGTTCGGGTGTCTCAAAGCAAGGCTTCTCGAAAACAGCTTTTTAAAACAAAGCCTCATGTCATCTTCCTTGATGTAGGCATGACTGCTGAACTTTCAAAGGGTGATCGTGTTAATTTATTGGAATTTTTTAAGGCTGTTGCCCGTAGAGATGGCCGTACTGCTGCAGAGTGCACGCTTAGACTGTCACAAAGACAGAACTGCCCAAACCCAAAGGCTTTTATCGAGGTGATGTAAATAGATTAACCCAAACCGTTCTTTATCCTCCATCATCTGTTGGTTTGTCATTTTAGATGAATGCATTAATGGTCAGTCATCATTGTTCCAATTTAGAATATCTTTTTCTGCTTGGTTTTTTAATACCTTTTTCCAACTTCCAACAGGAAGTAGAAGAAGCCTTCACTTTCTGGGGTACTCCGGAGGGTGATCTAGTCCATCCGGCTGAATGCATGCAAGAATTGCTTGAGAAAGTAAGGCGTCATAAAGTCAATATTGATGGCAATGTATGCACTGTGATGGTCACAACTTTGGTTCTTGAGGTATCGTCTTGATCAAACATTTGAGATGTCTTATATGAATTCGTTCTACTTTTGGTATCATTTACCTGCTAGAAATAACTTATCGTCCGTATGTTTACTCATGCTTATTTACCGTGCTTTCTGTTTTTCCGCAGGAAACAAAATAAATAGATATTTTCATAGTCGTCAGAGTAAAATAGATGTTATGTATTCCCATCTAAGGATTGTCTCATAATAGTCCTAGGTCCAACTTGCAGAAATGCCTTCATAATATGAAGATAAACCTAGTCATTATTTCCATTTTAGATTATTGATTGAATTCGATATCACATTTTGGTACTTGTTTAAATTTGTAGGGTTGGCAAAGGAAGCTTGATCCAGGATATGATGTAATGCAAACACTACAAACATTGCTACTCAAAGCTGACTGGGCAAAATCTCTTTCTTACACTATTGATGGGTTGATGGCTCCGTAGAACATTATCCGAAGTACGGTTAGCCAAATGCATCCTCCCAAGGGATCTTTAGGATCATGTATTTCTGTTTCTAGAAAAGAAAAAAAGAAACAATTTTGATAGAGCCAAGACGCTAGAATATACCGGTCGTGAAAAGCATAATGAGTATCATTGATCTTTTAACTTGAAATTTTGAGCTATGTTAAGTTTCATCCATATGTAATTATTTGTTACTTTTCCCCTATTCATTGCCGTTATATCTTTAAGCCCTGATGACTCACAGGTGAAAACAGTTGAAGGGCAACACGAGACGAATAAAAAGTAAAAAAAACTATTCTTTTTTCTTTATATTCATTGCATAAAATGGATGGACAAACAGTTGATGAACTTAATTAGTTTAGGGTTGGAATGTTTATATGAGTTGAAGCTATATGTATTGTAATGCATTTGGGGCATTTCCTAGGCTGTAAATCTCTTGTTGTTTGCTGTAATATCAGTTATGGAGGTCCTGTGCTAAATTTCATTTCAGATTGCTTAAAAGTTAGATAAATTAGTCTTAATATATTAAATTAAAAAATAAATTAATTCTTTTGTATAACTAGATCGTACATCACATTTAAAAAATTATATCACATTTTGACATGGAGATCAGTTTTTTACAATAAAAATTAATGAAATTTTTAAAAATTAATGAAATTTTTAATAAAATTAATAGATTAATTTATTTATTTTTTTATTAGAAAGACAATATGTAACCTAACTCAGTACAAATACCTTATATACAATGCGAAAATGATACAAAGGGTTTCATAGGAGATCAGTTAATTGTGTAAAGAAATTGAATTGCATGGTTTTGCACTAAATATCAAAAACAGCAGGGGTCAATTGATAATTGTACAGATTTCAAGCTTTTCATATAAACAAATGGGAGAAATTAACTGTGGTTATATATTCAAAGAAAAAAGTAAATAGTATGAATGGTTTTCCATCCTGGGGTATAAAGTACATGGTTGATGAATATTACACATTTACAAACTCAATTGCAGCAAACTGGCCGAGTTTCATATAATTCAACTTCAATGGACAATGGGGGGAGAGATAAAATGGACAATTGCATCAAAATCTCTGTGAATGCCACATGCTAGTTGCTGAGAGCAATGCTTCAAAAATGGGAAAAAAAAAAACCATAAGAGCAGAAGTCGCCAGCAGCAATAGCCATAAACTGAGAATCCCTTACATTACATGCCATTGTTCTTTAATCCACCCTCAACTACTCACTGGACCTAAACCTCAAGAATGAGACATTATGTTATAGTTGTAATTTCAGTGGTAGTTGATGAATATCATTGCTATTTGCAGATAAAAACCTTAATAATTCCAAAAGCAACTTACTCTGAACATATAAGCTCGCGGATTTCTTTTATTGCTGCACTAATCCTATACAGGGCCATCTTCTCAACCTGATTTTAGGAGCAAAACCAGAATTATATTTGCATTAGTACAGAAAATGAACACTGTTAACTTGAGTCATATTTTGAAAATTTACCTCAAACTTTTTTGCTTTGGCTTTATGATTGTCTGGAAGCAGACGAAATTCATTGATCAACCGGATACACTCGGTCACATTTTCCGGTGAAACAAAGTCCAAAACCACATTAACACAGGACTACAGGTTGTCAGGGGAAAGAAAAGAATACTTACAGCCATATAAATTGGTAAAATTTCTAAGCAAAACAATAACTTACCAAAAATTTCTAAGCAAAACAATAACTTGTAATTCATAAAATTGCAAAAGTGGAGAAGCATATCAAAATTTGCAGATAACATCAATCAGTAAGTTCTGTAACAGTTATTCAAGACTAAAGATATCGTAAGTATGTGTTACCTTAACGTTTCTAATCTGGTATGGACAGCCAGCTGGAATTATTATGGCTTCTCCAACATGTTGTTCAAATGTCCAGGGCTCAATTTCTAGAAGCAGTACAAGGTCAAAAGGATTTCAGTAAGTTTGTCCTTAATTATAACAAGAGATAACAAAACCGAGTACACTCACCATACTCCTCCTTCAGCCTCCTTTTGTGACTTGTATCAAGAAAGAAATTCTGATCGAGGATTGGATGAACCACCTACAGCAGGAGTGTTAAACAATCAGCATTATGTCCATTCCGCTAGCACATTGTCAAGTCTCATAACTGGCCTTACATGTTTCTGAAAGCCACATGTATGACCAAACTCATTTGAATGCTTTCTAAGGTACTCCATAAGCTTTGGAACATCCTGTCTGCGGAAGACATCCCATTCTGCACCGCAAGACTTAGCCAAATCTGTTCTTTTCCCAAAGATTTCCTGATCTTCTAATGCTTCTGAGCCGTGAATGGTATCGCATGGATGTAGTGCAGCTTCAGAATTTGAATTACAGTCAGAATCAGAATCAGAGTCAGAGTCAGAGCTGTCTTCCTTATCATGTGCATCATGCACCGCAGAAGGTGATCGAGAAAGTTTTGGAACTGTGTTACGAGAATGCATTTCTTTATTGATCATATCATTCAATCCTACTTTTATGTTTTCACCATTTGACTGAGATTTTTCTTTCACTTCATTAGCCATCTTTTGATCAAGGTGAGTCTTAGCAAGCTCCCTTTCGTCTTGAAATTTTTTCTTTTTCATTAACTTTCTTATTTTATTAAGTTGCTTCATGCAAACAGGAGCATCTGTAGCATGTGCCAAAACATTAACCTGGAATAGGAGGGAGGAAAGAAACACAAATAAACGGCAAAGGTTACTTACATCTGTACAAATAAACGGCAAAGGTTACTTACATCTGTATGATGTTTACAATAAGGATAATGAACATACGAATTAAAGGGTCTCCAGAATAATTATATTATATAAGCTTTGTGTCGATCAATTAGACACACATATAGGAACCGTTCATTAACAATTATCTTAGAGCAAAAGCAAGTTACGTTCCAGTCAAGATAAAATGCGCATCATACCAAGTTCCAAATGGGATAAAATGGCCAAGATAAAAGAGAAGGATAGAGATAGACATACCATATCACATAAACCATAACACAAATTTGTCACGGAATTGGCTTGTGCAAGTTCCTCACTGCTGCAATAAGAGATAGAGACAGATGGACCTAGGTCAGGCTTTGTGATTTCTTGTGGCAACCTTGCAGCAATGTTCAAAATGCCGCTTCCAGGATTCATATATTCTCGAAGTGGTAAAGATTGAATGATTTCAGAATAATGATCCGGGAATTGTTCTTGAAATAAAGGAGAAGAAAGCCAGCCCTTCAGTTTCAGCTTCTCATCACACATACTAGATTGTGCCAGCCCCCTTAATGACCCCAAAAATAACTGCTTAATACCAATTTCAACCTGCCAGCATATATAAGGCAAAATTGTTTATAACTTATACCTCACTTAAGATCCTAGAAGGCAGCCAAACATAATGAAAAGAACTCAAATGCCAACTCTCATGATCCTTTTTTAAAGAAAAACAAAATGACTGACAAGCAAGAAATCTGATAACTGGTGGGCATACGACAGAATCACGAAGATAGATGCACATGGAAGTTTAAATGCACTTTAATGAATGCCTTATATTAGGATTATGGAGATGGAGTGATGAACTAAAGAGGACCAGCTTATCTTCCTTTTAACTCCAAAAATTGTAATTTGATATGGCATTGTAATTTAGAAAGCTAACCTCGAACCAGTCTGAACAAGTTGTAGCTTTACTTGGCTTTTCGTTCTCAGCTTTGGCAACACTATTCTTAAGATATGAGCAAAACAAGAATATTGGATCCCAACTTAAAGCAGTAGTCCGAAGAACATTCCGAAATATTACAGGATGGCCTTTACACCAATGCTTCTGGAAGTGCTCCAGGTTATCACCATGAATGTTCAATATAGTGGGGTAAAATAGGAAGTTATCATTTGAATTCTCTCTCCTAGAAGCCTCTTGCAACTGCTTCACCCTTTTGGCTTCATCATCTGTCGCAGGACATAAGGAGCAGCATGAAAAAGTATCAAATGCTTCCGGCAATTCATAGCTGCCAACTATCTCTTCAGCACTTACTTCCAGCTCTTTGAACCAACTTTGCGGCAAAATACATCTCAGATCAAGAAGGCCATCACCACAACCACCGAACTCACTAGGTGGGCATGAGATAGGAACACTGCCATCAGGAGCTTTCTGACTAGGCAATGATACAGAAGAATCAGAATACCTACTGTCAGAGGTCTGCCTGGTTATTCTTACAGATTTCCTATCTGAAAGGCAAATACCGGGCAAACAAGTTTTCCTTCTCTTTGGGCATTTGCAGTTAACTTCTTTGATAGTTCCGAATAAATTCCCTTGAAAGATATCCCGACAACAACTTAAGCAGAGGCTATATGAACACTTTGGGCAGCTTCTATGGAAATCCAGAATGAGAGTCTTGCAGTAACTGCTGCTCCAGAATTAATATCATCACCAAAGAGCAACCAAAAACAAAATTACATAAATTTTATGAAATAAATTTTAAGCAATAACGAGCATACCAACAGTATTCCTTATTGCCACCAGATTCAGCAGGTTGGACCTGAATATCACAGAGTTTTTTGCCTATGATACACAAGAAGACATCACAACCTCTTCCACTGATTAAAACAGAATGCTTTAATAATAATAATAATAAAAATCAAGATGCGTCGTTGTAAATTACCTTGAATTTTGGCCTCCACATCAATCTCAACACTCTGGTCTTGGTTTATTTGCTTAAAAACAGGAAGGAGCATGCAGATCAAATAATGAAAATCTAACACCTTGTCTACTTTGATCTTGTCCCTTAGAAACTCCTGAAATATAAATACTTTTTTGTATTAGGCAAAACATTAGATATCAGTGCGGAAAAATGCAAGCAGCATGTCAAAATTGAGGTGTTTCAGATGATATCAGACCTTACATTCATCGTCTCTACGTTGACTCACTGAGCAGGCCCTGCAGCCACAAGTTCCACGGCATACCGGACAAGCTACCTGAACTTCTTCTCGCTTAAAAAAATAGCTGTATGCAATTCAACATCATAAGAGTCAATAAACATCCATGTTTTAACCACAACCAAATGGTTCAAAATCCATTATAGACCACATTCAAATTATAGTGATGAGACAAAGGCTAAATACATTTTGAATGCATCGTTTCAAGTTGGCTGAAACAGTAACTTATGCCTTAAAGCTATTGCATTTTGATAAACTATACATTCTCATGTAGCACAGGATTTGCCTTCTTTGTCAATTAACAAACATATATGATATATCTACATTACAATCACAATTCAAAAACAGAACTAAAAATAAATAAAAGGGTCACTCACTGTTCTTTTATGCAATCCAAGCAAAAGTACTGCTGTTTACAACTAGAACACTTGATCAAATTAGGAGCACCGCCTTTTCGACACCAATGGCACCTTATTCTTCTCCCTCTCCTCAAATTTGCTCCATTCTTCTTGTATGGCAGAACCTGCAAGAATCCCATAATTCAAAAAGAACAAGAAGATATTAATAAAAATTTCAAAATAAAACCATACAAATTACCTGCAATGTACCAACAGGTAATGGCTCAATGTTCTTAGACCGAAACCGCCTTCTGGTAATGGCAACAGCATTATTATCAGTTTCTCCTACTTTAACATTAATACAAGAACCTGAAACAGAACCAGAACCGGAAGCCGAACCAGAACCAGAGCATGAACCTGCATTATCAAAATGTGGACTTGACGAAGAAATAGCCATTAACCCATTAGGCAATTCTCTCATCAAGTCACCCTTTTCATCATCATCATTATCATCATCATCATCATCAAAATCACTACACTCACTTTCTTTCCTTTTCTTTTCTTCTTCTCAGCTTCTCTTTTCAAAACCATCCTTATAAGCTCCAATGGCAAATCCCCTCTCTTCAGTTTCATCTTACGAACAGCTTCATCTAACGCCTCCGATTCCCCTCCGATCACTCGCTTCCTCTTCACCGGCCTCGCTAATTTCAGCAACTTTGCCCTAATTTCAAGCTTATTCTTCTCAAAAACCTTCTTTTTCCTCTTTTTCCTTTGCATTTTCAAGGATTCCGGCACTTTCTGTTTATTCTGTCGATGACGGCCTTGGATATGGTGAAGCTCACAGAGCTTTTTCCCTTCCATTACACGTCGCTTACACCGCCATTGTCTCCCGTCTGTTCGATTGCACCGGAGATGGTCCGGTATAGCACCTTCCCCCTCCATTCCCCTGTTTGGCTAACTTTCCCGGATAAGAAATCAAATCTTTTCCCGGAAAAACTAATGGGGTTCTCGAGAAAACAGGGAAAAAGATTTGGGTTTAGAGTAGAAAGAGGAGAAAGCAGTTTTTTGGAAGGGTTAAAAACTTAAAAGAGTTGAAGATTAAGGGTTTATTGGGAACAGTAAGAGTATGTGTGAAAGAGTGAAAGGGAAAGTGGCAGATATGGTAATTCTGAAGAAATATAGAGTCCTGTTTGGTCCTGGAAACTTTCCAAATGGTGCACAGAGAGGAAAGCTTGACAGTTTTTATCGAAAAAAGCTATCGGTTTTTTGAGTTTTTTCTATTAATTAGCTTTCAATGAGTGAAATATTTATAAACGTCTCTTTTAGCTGTTTTTTGGGATTTTTTTTTTGTAATTTTTCCCTTCTTTTTATTCATTTGAATGTCTTTGACCATTCCTCTAGCTAATCTGCAGCAGAAAATGTACTAATTTCATGTTTTTTTTGTTTTTTCTTACCATATGTTGCAGAACATTAATATTGCAGATTTCTTTTTTAAGTGCAAGACACAAATCTAGAATCTCAAAATAAGAATAAAGTTATCTCAATGTTTATTCAAACCCAAAATTCTTATCATTCAACTCAACATGCGTTAGAAGGCTGCTGCAGATTAAACTATTTTTTCATGAATTCTACAGAACATATATAATAAAATAGTGATGCAATATCAATGCAAATTTTGTGTAACCCTTGAAAAACTCATCCCTTTTCTTGATATACTGAATTGACCATTGCAGGTCCCATTTTCTCTCCGGTTCCAATTCTACCTTTTAAACACAAAAACTATTGGCATTCAGAGGTTAACCATCAATGCTGCAATACAAATACCAAGTCACAAAATATTGCAAAAAAGGGTATTTTTTTGTTGGGGAAAGAGCAAAAAAAAACATCAGTGAGTGAAGTGTTGATGAACTCATCGAAACGAAAAAACAGCTCATCAACGCTGCACTCAACAATGTTTCTTCTATATGAGATAATATATGTAAATGCTCAACTTAAATGAACCAATCAACATGCATATATATATGTTACGTTGAGGAAATATTTAAGTCACCTTTCAATTTGTCTGCAGCTCTTTGAATGAAGTTTGCTTGGAGTTGTTGTACTAATTTTCTTTTTGTTTTCTTGGATTGGAATCTTTACCACATTTACCACCAACAATACAACTATCGAATTCATTTGTATGGTTTGCCATAACTTTCTCTAGAGATAGTATAGTGTGTCAAAAAAATTTGTATAAGATTATTTTGGTAGGTCCATGTGAAATGGTTGGCTCTTTTTCACAATTGCAAGCAACTATTTTTCCATATACCAACTCTAAGTTAAGGCCTGAGGGTCTCTTGGTGTTGCAGCTGGTTCTGCAATAGTGTTAGTGCTTTTTTTTTTTTTTGGGTCTATTCTATAATTCACAGATATTAATTCTTTTGGGTTTATGGCTAATGTCTAATAAGAATATTGTCACACTATTATCGGATCGTATTGTGTTTTGAAGGTAAAATAATATAAAATTTATAATTTATATATTAATTTTTATAAAAAATAAAACTTTAAATATATCTATATAGAAAACATGAATTGATAAGAAAGGAGAAAATATAGCAATTATAATATCTTCAAAGATTTCACCATGTAAAAGTAGAGAAGGGATTGTCTGAAACAGGAATATTATCATTTTTTTAATAATTTAATGTCACGTCAATTAACAATTTCATTCTAAATGTCAGAATTTTTATTTGGATTTGATTTTTTTTTTCAGGATAAAAATAATGATGTGGCATTAAACTATTGAAAAAGAGATAAAATGATGTGGCGTCACTGCTTCATACAATATTTTCCCTGTAAAGATATATATCAAATCCCATATATTATAAGCTACCATATTGATTTGGACTGAGCTTTAAGTAAGAAATTTAAGGAAAAAAAAAACTTATCATCGTACTAAGTAGTAATAATGGGTGTTCATGAATCGACTCAACTCAACTCATTTTGAACTAGGTTTGAATTTATCTTTTTAATCTCGAGCTGGTTTTACTCATTTCAGTGAAATAGACCATTTAAGTGGGCTAGACTAAGCCCATAATGAAGTATAACAACTATAATATCATTAAAAAATTTCATCATGTGAAGGTATATCAATTCTCCCAAATTATAAGTTGCTCTATCCATTTGAGTCGGACTTGAGTAAAAAAATTTTAAAAAAAAAATCGAGCCATTATCTAATTCATGAATAGATCTAAAGAGAAGTATTAGTGGGTATGATTTGGATATTATAAATTTCAGTTTCCATGGAGAAATCCATGCCCATTACAATTGGTTCTCTAAATTCAAGTCATGGGCTCTTTATGCATGTTTAAATTGAACCATTCCATAAATGAATTAAGCACCATACATGCAAATAGAAGCCCAACGGGTTTAACAAACTACAGTGATGACCTGGCTGGGATGTAAGTGTAACGTACGAAGTTAGAATTTTTATATTAGGAGATCAAAATTGAATTATAATTTTACGACTCAAGGTCATGCAGTTCGGTTGAGTCCGAAATTTAAAAAATAATGTTGGATCGAGTTTGAGTATCGTGGCTTGGATTTAGAGTTGAGTTTGAGCTTTTGTTTGTTATTACTCAGGTTTGACTTGGCTCAATTACATTCTTATAATTAAGGATGTAATTAGAAATTTTTTTTGACTGAAAATAAATTATAAATTTAATAAGGGTTAAAATGCAATTTTATCATTGTACTATTTATAGAATAATCCTTTAACATTTTCAAACTCACGAGCGGAACATTCCTTCAAATGATATCATGTACCTCTAAATAGTGCATTAAATCCACGTCTTATTATAAAATTTGTATCCAATAGATAATATTTACCTATCCAAATAAAATCACTTAATATAAATTCTGCAAAATAAACTTAAAGAATTTATTTGAAATTAATCTTACCTTTAGGAATGATAAGCTTATCTTCCTTATTTAAAAGGTTTTTAATGACATTTGAATATGACGATATTCCCTCCCATCTGCCTAAAATATATGTAAACTTAATGTCAAAATTATCTTCGCTTTTAACTTTATTCATCATGGAAGTCTGGTAAGATGGCAAGAGTCTCTCTTACCTTAACTACTGATCAAGGGTTTGATCCTTGAGAATGAAGCAGCTTTAAAACTCATGGTTAGCAAGCATCTACTACTTTAATATAAATTTTTAACTTTTTTATATACATTCTTTAAAATTTTAAAATAATTTTTAAATTTTTTTTGTAATATTTGTTAAGAAAGATCAATTTGCTCATTTTCAATATTGACAGAGACTATGTTATAACTTTTATGTAATATTTGTAATGATTTTAAAAATAATAACTTTTATGTACTGTAAAGTAATATTTGATTAAGTAAATAAATGTGCAAGATTATGTTATCAATAAATAAATGGGGAACTAAACGAGTTATGTTATTAAGAAGTATTGGATGTGGTCAGTAATGTTTGAATTCGTTCAGATCGGTTGAATTTAGTTTTTTATTCTTTTATGAATTTTTAATAATTATTTAATCGAACCGGTCAGATTGACAAACTGATAATCTGATTAGTTCGATCACAAGTTCAGTTCTAATGTATATTTTTCTCGAAGAGTTTTAATGTATATTTTCTCTTCGAATTTGATTATTTATATCTAATATTTTTTTTTTTGAACTTAAACAAGAACTTAAAGTTGAAATCTGTCACAAACATTGTTCCGTGATAATTATACCAAATCGGAAACAACCACATGTTTTAGTTTTTTTAATTTTGCGTTCAAGATGAACTTAAACAATCAGATGTTTTGATTTGTGAACGTGAACCAAAATATTTATTTGTCCAGATAGATACAAATTGCACTTAAATCCAATGGTACAAGGACTACTTACGGTATATTGGTTGAACCAGGACACTTTAGTTTAATATAAAAAGAGGGCAAAAAGTAAGTAACACCAACATCCACCTTCCTTCTTCCCCTTCAAAGAAGAAACCAGGGTCTGCGGTCAACTTTCTCAGGCTACATATCTCATTGAATTAACTATACATATATATATATATTTATAAACTCCTCAAAGTTAGAGCTGAGTGTGTAATCATTATTATGCCTTCAAATTGCACAAGCCTGGTGTTCAGAGCCCCCCATGTTTTGGGACAAACCAGAATAACCAACAACACCAACAAATTAACACCAACAATCCATGTTGGAACTTGTTTCCCATGGTATGGGAAAAAAACCCACCAAAAGAAGAAGCTTTTCCACATTGTTTCTCAGTTAAAGTGTAGCCAAAACTACCCTTCTTCTTCAGTAATGGAAGATAAGAGGAATCTGGTTGTTTCATCTTTAGGACCAGACAAGTATTCCAAGGAATTGGATGTTGCTGTAAAGGCTGTCCAGATGGCCTGTTCACTATGTCAGAAAGTTCAAGGGAGTTTGATTTCTAAAACCAATAGTCAAATCCATTCTAAAGATGATAATTCTCCTGTTACTGTGGCTGGTATGAATTGACCAATCAAATTTTGTGCTCTTTTTTGTAAATTGGGGTTCTTGAGATGAAGCTGCTTTCTGATTTGTTTTTGTTGGTTTCTTATTGTATATATATTGGGGATGTTTAGTTCTTCTAGGACCTAGGTTAATGCTTATTTCATGTTTTTCCTGCATATTTGATGGTTCATTGTAGTTCAAATTGTTGCTTCATTGTGGCAGCTATGACCAGTCCAATTTGTGCTGGTTTTTACTCTATTTTTGTGAATTGGGTTCTTGAGATAATGGTGTTTTTTCATTTGTTTTTATTGGTTTCTTATTATATATTTGTTGGGTATATTTAGTTCCTCTAGGACCTAGCCTAACGCTTCTTTCATGTTTATTCTGCATATTTGGTGGTTCATTGTAGTTCAAATTGTTGCTTCATTGTGGGAGCTATGACCAATCCAATTTGTGCTGGTTTTTAATCCATTTTTTTGTGAATTGGGGTTCTTGAGATAATTCTGCTTTTCCGGTAAAAGTTGCAATATGGTTCAATTACATTTTGTCCTCTATACACAACAAATGGATAAATTAGTCTCTTTGTCTTAGATCAAAGAGCAAATTAGTCCTATACTTTTAAAAATTGGTCTCTGCACGTCAACATAAAGTACATCGTTTGATTATTTTGTCAGTCATGCTAGTTTTTAAAAGTAGGATAGAAATGGATTAAGTTTTTAACATAAAAGGTCAATTTGCTCTCTGCTAGGGACTAATTTGCTTATTATTTTTTAGTAGAGGAGACGAAATGCAATCTAATTCCTAGTACACGAGCCTCTATGGTACTTTGATTTTTCATTTGTTTTCATTGGTTGCTGGGTATATTTAGTTCCTCTAGTGCAAGTCCCTTTGATGTCTTGAGATTTCTACTACTGTTATGCAATGATCTATAGTGAATGAAGTTTCATCTTTTATGTGAATGGTGTTTGGTCTAGTAAAATCACAAACATTGTGTAAAAACCAGATTGGAGTGTTCAAGCAACCATTAGCTGGATACTATCCAAATCTTTCGGGTGTCGAAACGTGTCCATTCTTGCCGAAGAAGATGTCGAAAGCCTTTCTAAACCTGATTCAAAAGGGTTATTATCTGCTGTAGTGGAAACAGTCAATGACTGTCTAGTTCAAGCACCTCATTTCGGACTCAAGGGTCCAGAAAAGCTGCTCGGGAGTTCCGATGTTCTCGAAGCCATTGGTCGATGCAATTCAGAAGGAGGTCCTACTGGTAGTTTTTGGGCACTCGACCCTGTTGATGGTACATTGGGGTTCGTACGCGGTGATCAATACGCTGTCGCTTTAGCATTGATAGAGGACGGAGAAGTCGTGCTCGGTGTTCTAGGTTGCCCGAACTACCCAAAGAAGAAGGAATGGCTAAGTTATCACCACCGGTATCATAGAATTATATCTAAACTGACTCCGACAACATCTGAATCATGGGATAAAGGGTGTGTACTTTATGCAACGAAAGGCAGCGGCAAGGCTTGGATGCAACCATTACACCAGACAAATAAGCTGCTAGCATGGCCGAACTCTGCAATACCGATACGAGTATCTGCCATCGATGATCCAGCATTGGCTACTTTCTGTGAACCGGTTGAGAAGTCAAATTCGAGCCACTCCTTCACTGCAGGATTAGCTCACAGTGTTGGCCTTAGGTACATATACATATACACACATATATCCCATTGGAACTCAAAGTTCTATATATATTGTTCTATGGGATCTCATCAAAAGGAACTAGTTTCCTAAGGGCTTGGCTAGCTTAGATTTTCAAGTCATTTCAAGTTTAGTGTTAGTTTTGGCTTTGGGTCAATCTAGATTTGGCTTGTTTGTGTTTGAGGCTTCAAGTCGGGTCATTTCGAGTCATGTTTTCAGATTCTACATGCATTAGACTATGTATCAAAACAAAGCAATGAACATAGTTCTTTTTTGTCAAATGCAGGAAGCAACCGCTGCGTGTATACAGCATGGTGAAATACGCAGCAATAGCACGAGGTGATGCCGAAATATTCATGAAGTTCGCAAGGACAGGGTACAAGGAAACGATATGGGATCACGCGGCCGGCATGATCATCATACAAGAGGCTGGTGGTGTGGTAACTGATGCGGGAGGTTCCCCATTGGATTTTTCCAAAGGTACCTTCTTGGAAGGTCTCGATCGAGGTATAATCGCTTGTGGTGGAGCCAAACTACATGAAAGAATCATCAAATCTGTTGATGCTAGTTGGAAATGTTCTAGTCTATAGTCATTTTTATAAATTTTGTTCATTGATTTGCTATAAAAAAAAAAAAAATGGTTGGTCTAGTGAAGGCGCTAAGTCATAGTTGTGTTTTGTTCATTTGTGCTTATAAAAAGCTCAAGATATTAGGGTGCTAAGTCATTCTTATAAATTCATAGTTTTGGAAAAAGATTTTGGAAGAAAAGGCTGTTTGCAAGTTAGGGTTTAATGTTTATATATAGAATGGATCGATAAAAACACACTTCTTGTATTAGAAATTATATAAGAGGTTACAACAATGGGGTTAGTTCCTTTACTAATATAGAGCACTTAATCAAGGTTCGAAAATTTAACGTTGAACAATGTGTCTACTACGATCGTGAGTATAAGGCACATTGGTGAGAAAAAAAATATTCAAATAATGAAATAATTAAGACCCATCCAACAAATGCTATATGAACTGTAATAAAAAAAAATTTCGGTGTAATGTATGAAACTACAACTGTATGTGTATCCAGTAAGCCCCCAGCCCCAAAAAATAAACTAACATATATTCATTGTCCATGATCCCACCATGAGCTGACAAACTCAGTTGTCTTGTCGCTTATGTTTTTTGCTGCGCCTTTGATACCTTAAAAATGGATCCACCCAGTTCTTGTCTTCTTCCACAGATTGATTCCATCGCTCTTTAAACACTTTTGTTCCCAAGTGGATTGCCTCCGAATCTGAAACAATGGCATTAATGTAAACTGTATTAGAATATGAAGAATCTAAACATAATCGTGTCCCACAAGGCTATGTTATGTCTCGTTTTTCAGGGGTTGGGGGATCGTTGAATTGCATTCGTTCATCGGGAGAAACCCGGTTAAAACTCTGGCTACAAGGTTTATAATATCGGGTGATAAGCATTGAAATATCAAGGTTTATCGCATCAGTTTCTTCCCGTAAGGGCTATGCCACTATTCACAATTACGAATCTCACCTCGGTTCTTAGATCAAAGCTTGAAGCACCGTGTCTCTGCACATCAGCGGGAAAATCGATTAAGAAACCGAGTGAATTACTTATCGTAGTTTTAGCTTTGATGAAAAGATAACAAAATGACTCGGTGCAGGGACAAATATAATTGTAATGCAATAATAAAGGATTCCAACAACTAAAAGAAACAAAAATTCAGACAAAACTTGAAAGCCAATGACAGGCTTTGACACATTAAGGAGAAAAATACAGAAAGTACGAGAAGGGAAGCAGGCAAAGCAAGAACCTTCATGGTTGTCCTCATTGTGGGATGGCCGCTGCCCCCTAAACTCTGTATACCCTTATGAACAATGTACTCGCTATCAACCACGCCAACCTTCTTCGAGCGGTCACCCTGAGTAATAACATATATATCGATAGTAAGCATTTTATTTCTAAGCAAGTTGAAAACAGCATCGAGTGAATTGTACCTGCGCGCAATACCCGAGTTTCATATCTACTCCCCATCCGTGTACAAGATCATTCTGAATGAAAGCAAAAGAAAAGGCTAAATGAGAAAATTATGCGTGCCATGATACACGTCTAAAGCTGCAAACTGCAAATTGAACGAAAAAGGGATCATGTGGAAATACAAGGCAGAGCCATCATTAAATGTGAAAAACGGACAACATGCAAAATTACCTGTATGAGATGCCATGCACAATACCAGGCAGACCTAGAAAAAACAGGGGCCATTCCCTCCACAAATCTACAAATAAATCACTAAAAATTAGTACAGTAATGATTAACGGGATAACGACACTAGATGTTCTTTGATAGTAGAATAACTCACCCAGTGCATGGTGGCCCCTCACTCGAATTTGAACACTTCGTTTTACCTCTGAGGTCATAAACTCTCCTGCGATTGTCAAAACTTTTCGTATAAGTATTATATGAGTAATAATATGTAAGCTTTTTATGAATAGTCGTGGACAATCCTCATTCACCTATGAAACTTTTTCGTTCTGGCACGTATAGTGATCCTGTGGTGTATTTCTGTTGAATTCGGGTCTAAAGCTGGCTGAGAAATCTCTAAACCTTCCGACTTCACAATTTCTAGGTACCTGGAGAAGGAAGACTTGCCGATTAATCAACTTGTTCAGAAAACCCAAGAGAAGATCATATTATCATTCAAGAACACGTAATACCACGTTAACATGAGATAACATCATAATATTGCGTGTAACGGAAATGTTGTAAAAGCCATTTACCTTGTCGGGTCAAAATGCTCCACCCCCAAATCTTCATCCCAGAGAAATATGTAGTCGTAAACAGACACAATATCGGGATGCAGAAAACGCTTTGCAAACCACCTGAAAGAGGGAAGAGATCACTAAGCTTAACCGATGTTCCCAAATCTTCATCATTGCCACGTGTCAAATACTCATTGGACTACATAAATAGAAGTTTACACCGTTTGTGATAGGTACATTTTGTGTAACCAAAGCCAAACATAGGTACCAAAAAGAATATTTACACTATTTTCTACAATAAGTCCCAAGCTGGAAGACTCCAACTTAAAAGCTAAAACCACTAAAAAACATCATTATCCCGACTATCCTATAGCTCGAATTATGAAATGTGTTATATTTTGAATCCCGGAGATAACATAAGTTAAACTCATCAGAAACAGATTCAGGAGAACCTACAATAGTTGCAGTGCTTTGATTTTGATACAAGCATACACATCCACCAACACATTCAACAGGATATAGAACAAAGAAACTTTTCACCAGCATCGAGCCTTACCATTTTGTTTGGTTATGAGCCACTATGTGAATGGCTTTCTCGCCCCAACCAAGATCCCACCATCCATCGACATTACCATCATAATGAAACAAAATAATGGTAAAATTCGCTGCAAGAAACTGAATTCAACAAAATTAGAAAAAAGAACGTGCAAATTCATCAAATTTGAAAGATCAACGGGATAAGATGCAATACCTTTTTCACAACATCGTCAACATAATCCTTTTGCTTGATACCAACCGGCATTGCCAGCAAGTTCTTATTTGTCGTAGCACTAGCCTGCAATGAAATAGCCATAACAAAAAGATAAAAATGAGTCATCGACCTGTTAGCCCTACCGAGATCATATGCTACTACACATTAAGGAGAAACATGCCAACAAACAAACAGATTAGCGTCTCACTTTTGACTGTGAATTGCTCGACCATAGAGGCCTTAGTTCCAAATCCGAACGAGCTTGCATAATGCCACGAGGTAAACCTCTTAATTTCCCAAGATGCAAATGATAATCCTAGGCACAAACATACTCGTTTAGTTTCCAAGACCAGTAATCCTAGCCACAAACATGATACAAACAGCGTACAAAGCAAGCACATAATCAATAAGAACTATAACCAAGAAGTTTCCTAGCTCTACAATATAGCACAGAAAGGAACTAAAAACCAAATTGGCACGTATATGCTAGTAATTAAGACATGTTTTTTACCTTAACTGTTGCAAAAGGGTGAAATCTTGTTTCCATCTAATAATAAGAGAAAAAAAAAAAGCATTTAAAGGGATTAGAATATAGGTATAGTAAGCCTTACAAGGTGCTTTTCTTGGTTGAATTATCAAACAGGTTTGTTCCACAATAAACCATTGCCAATATGAAACGAGTGAGCCAAAAAGGTAACAAAAAAGATCCCTTAAACATGACAATACCAGGAAGAACAAATCCATTTTGTCTCCTAAGCCATAAACTGAAACCATTGAAATGAAGGGAGAAACAGGAGTTGGCATATACCTCTGTCTTGTGGTATTGATAATCCGTAGTTCTATACACAATGAACAACATAACTGTACAAATAACTCCCATAAATGGAAGCTGCCTCATTTTAAATCCACAATTTCCCTGCAACAGCATTAGACAATTAGAAGCTTTAAACTAAAAACTATTTGTTGAGGGGGCCGACTAGTTCTTCAAGAGAAATCTTCAAAATATCGTCCACTAGGCAACCGACTGAACCCCTTGGTCTATGCAGCTCAAGTGGTACCATATTACCCAAAAGATGACCTATATCCTATCAGTCAGGGGTTCAAACCCTACCGAGTGTGAGACTTACATGTCCCCTCGTTAGGTGGCTTGTGAATCACGCACTGTGCAGCTGGTCAACCTGCTGGTGATCTATGCAGCTCAAGTGGTACCATATTACCCAAGAGCCTATAGGTCAGGGTTCAAACCCAACAGAGTAGGTGACTCACATATGCCCTCGTTAGGTGGCTTGCTCTGCGAACCCCACCTCAAGCTCAAGCTCTCAATAAAGTTAAGAGACAAAACCCGACTCGACTCGAGGATAATATCAACAGTTGAGGGATCTGCCGGCTCCGAACCAACGATACTTCGAAGACTTATCGTGAAGGAATACACCCTAAACATTACTAAAACTTCTATTTTCCAAGGCATTCAAGCTTAAAGTAAACAAAAGAACATACCCCTTCAGCTAAAGCATTTCTTTTCTTGACCAGTGCATTCCATGATTGAAATGTCTTCATAGACAATCAAAGCTTTATTATATTACCCTCAAAACCTGCAGGAAATTGCATTTAAAGCCAAAAAAAAAAAAAAAAGGAGTTATATCCAATGTTCTTCAAAGTAAATGATACAACTAATAAGCTACTTAATTTTGTTTTTCACTAAAACACCATAAATGATAATAAGAAAAAGACCCCATTTTCTTCTTTGCTTAGCTTCATCAAATAAGATAAGGAAACAAAAATGGAGGAGGAAAAGAGAAAAAATAGGGGAAGCCATTAAAACTTTAAAAACTTAAAAGGGTGTTTAAATATGTTGAAGCTATTGGCTCCCACCAAGAATGAAAAATACGAAGCTTGTGTATATGCATGTGCGGGTCTCAAAATGGCCAGATCTCATAGGCGAAAAAAAATATATGTGTCACATTCTAAATTTAGAAATTAGACCGACACCCAAAAATCTAGAAAAAAAAAAAAAAAAAAGACCAAAATCCCAGTAACAAAGATTTTTTTTAAGAAAAAACACATAAAAATGGAGTATTTGTTAGATCTAAGGCTGTGGCTGTTACTATTGTAAACACCTCATTGAGATTTAAAACAAAAAATGAAACTATGAAAAGATAAATAAAAAAAATGGTTTTTAAAAGTAAAGTTTCGGTTTTTAGATTGAAGTGAAAATAGAAAATAAAAAAATGTAACCATAAGCTTAAGTTCCCAAATTTCTTCAATCAAAAAGGAGGAGGAAAAAAAACTGAAATACTATCAACTATTACCGGATCTTGATCCACCGACCATTAAAAAAAACACCCATAAATTTGAAGAGAAAATATGATCAGAGCTGAAGCTAAGAACGAGTAAAAAAGCTCGGAATAATAATACGCCATCATCCAATACTGGTTCAACTAAAAACAAGTTGAACGAATCGGAAATAAACCCATAAATCGAAGCAACGCCACGTTTCAAAGGAGCATTCGAAAGAACAAAAAAAAGAGGAGATTTTATGAGGGGACCTTTTGCTTTAGCGGTTAAGCATTTCCATGGCGGATTTTAAGCTTTTTTTTGGGGTTTGGGGGTTTTGTATTTTTGGGGGCTATGAGTTCTCTTTGTCGATAGACCTTCCCTGTCATCCAAATACACACATTCCATTATTTTTATAGAAAGAAAAAAAATTTTAAATTATGTTTTTTTTATTTATTATTATTTTTCATGTAATAACATAGAGACAGCTGCAACAACGAAAAAAAAAAACATCGATGTCGTCTGTCTCACTTCACTTTTCTGTCTCTCCCTCTCACATGGATTTTCTTTTTAAAATTGTGTTAAAGATTTCAAATGGATAAATTCTATTAGTAGTCCTTATATTATACATAAGTTATAGATTTAGTTATTCTACTATTTTTGATTGTACATTTTTAAATTTTGACATTTCAATCTTTATGGAACAATAAATTTGACATTTACAAAATTTTATGTGGAAAATATATTATCACATGTGTAATGCCATACAATGATATTTGAAATGGTGCTTGAATTGTTTTTTTTTTAATTTTTAATATTTTTTAATCGAATCAATTGGACCGATAAATCGATGGCCTGACCGATTCGACCATCAATCAAGTTCTAAAAACATTGATGTTGAATCATCTTACTATTTCCACGTAATACTTATAGAAACTCATGTCATTTTAGTTAATAAATTTATCAAATATTCTAAAAATATAGGGATTAAAAAAATATCAAATTGAAGAATCAGAACTAAACCCACAACTTACTAAACTAATAACAAATTGACTAATTCAAAAGTACATGGATTAATTTTGATCAAATTAAAATATAAAGACTGAATCCATAATTTATAAATAGTATGAAGACTAAAAACATAATTTTTATCGTTTTAAATTAGATAGACATTGTGAACGCCACTTTTTGAACACTTTTTGTTTTCAAAATATCATATAAATAAAATAAATTATTATTTTAATATATTAAAAATAAATTATTGTTTCATATATTTACGGTGGCGTTTTTCTTATTTATTTATTTTTCTAAAGTATAATTTAAGTCAATATCATATTATTGTAGGTATTTTTTATATATCATTTTAAATTTATCAATATTTCAAAAATATTTTAATATTTCAAAAACAATTTATAGAACTCATGTGTTGACATAATGGTTAGAGTGTTCACTGCCACAAATATATTTTGATTTCGAATTGCACTAGTCGTATTGTTATTGAAGTTTCATCCTTCTCTTATAATTCACCAAACAATATATATTATATTGTTGGTGGAAAATGGAGTTGAGTGGGTGCATAATAATTCAGATTCTTAATAATGTTTAATTGAACTATAATATAGATTAATGTTTAAGCTAAAATGACTTAGGTAGGGTGACCAAACTTTTAAAGAATAAATGTGGTGGAGATGTGCTTTGGCATTAACTAAACAAATTTATTTTTATTATATGGTCAAATGAACATAACTATGTATATGGACATTACAAACAATATTTAAATAAAGAAATCTAAATTCACCACCGATTTATTCAAGAAAAGTTTATAAAATGTCATCTATTCATAGATTATATCGAATTTAGATATGATATCAACATATTTTATTTATCTAAGTTTAGCTCGAGATACGATCTTAAAGTTTTACCCAAATCTGTTTATATTTGTAAATAATTAACTCACACTTATTTTAGATTTGCCCAACTTTTGTAATAACTTAAAAATACATTTATATTATTTTTAATTTAATAATTTTATATATTTTTTATGTGCCATAAATTATATGTAAAAACAGTATAATATAAAACATCACAAACTTTAAAAAAGTCCAGACTTTGAATAAGTCCAAGCTCAACCCCATATTTTAAATAAGTTTATTTTTCTTGCTCAAACCCATTTTTCAGGCCTAATATGGTTGCGCAAACCTCCCAAATTTTGAGCAAGTATTTGGGCTTAGATAAATAACCTAACCCATGAACAAGTCTAAAGGTGGCAGACCCTTCAACACATTGGGTATTATTTTTAATAGGAGTTTTGTCTCTCAACTCTACCGAAAACTTGAGTACTTGAAGAGCAAGAGAGTGGGTTAGGTTGTATAAATTCACACCCATAAAAAGTGTCCTGTATGTTATAGGGTACAAGTTCTTGTCCAACCATGTGCAACACACATGATTTACCTTATTAGACGCTTGATGATGTGCTCTCTCTTTATGAACTTGCAACCTCTTCATCCACTCGAGTTCACAGAGCAAAACGTTGTCCATCTGTTGATGATGGACTTCTCAACATGTCTAACATTATCTCTTGTAAATGTTTTATCTCTTAATTCTATTGAAAACTAGAGTGCCTAAAAAAACATTGAGTGCAAATATAACAAAAGTGTAGGTTAAGTGGTAACATTCTCATCAATAAAAATATCTTATATGCTACAGGACATAAGTTGGAATAAACAACACTTTGTTAACTTCTTGTCCTATTTTTTTGTCTAAAATATAATACATGCCACAAATGGTTTCATAGCACATGTTTCGTATCTAATTTGCAATTCTGGGTCATAATTAAAACAAATTGCAAGATTTGGTGTCATGGACGGCAGATTCCTCATTTTCTTTTTAAAAATTAATACTACTAATTAATTTTTTAAAAAATATTACCAATAAAAAAGTAATTATTTAATATTATTAGTGGAGTTTTTTTACTCTATAAGTGGATTGAAAGTGTCACATTTGTTTATGTAATTAGATTTTTTTTTTTACTTTTTTACGACAGCCTATAATATACTTGTCAAACTCTCAACCTGCATCTAAAAACCTCTGCCGACGATATTCATTAATATTTGATAAATTATGTTACATCCATGATAGCGAATGAAGCAGAAAACTTCATGAAAAAAATGCATATTCATACAAGATCAATTTATTGATTTAACTATAGTTGGGTTTTTAAAGGAATTGTGTGTAAATCTTTATCAGTTTTCTTTATTTAAACCTTGAGCATTCGATTTATTTTAAGCTGTGGATTGTTCAATTGTTTTATTTAAAAATTTTATATAAAAAAGATAAAATTTGTTATGATAATATTTATTATTTAAAAAATTAATTTTGGGTTCTCCGTGAATCAATTGTAGTTTTCAACAAAGTCGAGAGATAAAATCTCAAAATAAAATAGAATATAAACTTTTCGGGCCGAATACTAAACTTATTGCCACAAACCAAATGATACCAACTCCATGTCTAAAAAATATAAATAAAAACAATATTTTCAATTTTTTTAAATATCACACCTAAATAAACAAGTTAACCATTATTTCATAAACTAATCGTTTTTTTTTTTCAGATTTAGGGAAACAGGTCGGTTTTAGAGAGAGTGTGTGAAAGCACATCCAATTGGATGAGCTTTTGCTGACATGTCAGGAAAGCGCGTTCAGCTGGAAACTTTTTCTGAAATTTCCAAATAAAACGCGTCCTTTTTCATTTTTTTTTCAAAATCGACCTATTTCCCTAAATCTTAAAAAAAAAAGTTTATTTGATAAATTTAAGAAAAATAATGATATATAATTAATTTAGCCAAATATTAAATATGTTGTTAGTGGAAAATATGTCGGTGCATAACTAATCATTAAGAATCTTAATAATATGTAATTAAACTATATATCTGTGTTGATTAAATTAATGTTGAAGCTAAAATGGTTTAGGTTATGATGACAACATTGCTTTTAAAAATAGGGATTTATGGTGAAGATGTGCTTTGACATTAACTAAACAACATCGCATAATCTTAATTGGCCCAACTACTATACTGTATAAGAATCAACGATGCACGTGGACGCACCTATACCAGCCTCTTTCCGTATTAAAAATATTTTACATTTAATAGGAATTAATTTGGGTTAATTTACCAGTTGGGACTTGAATTTGGCAATTGTTTTTATATTGAGATTTGAACTTTTTTTTTTGTCTAAGTTAGTACGTAAACTTACCAATTGTTCTCAAATTAGAGCTTGAACCTTTTTGTGTTCAAGTTAATCTGTGATTTTTCCTTGGACCAAAAAGAAGTTCACCTCAATATAGGAACAATTAACTAGTTCAATCCCTATACTCTTCATAGATTTAGAATTTAGTCCCTCAAATTTTTTTTCTAAGAATTTGGGTTTTCTATTTTTCATATTTCAAAATTCAACTTCAACTATTAAAATCGTTGAAATTCTCCTATTAAATCCATTGGTGAGACATTTTAAAAAATACTTACTTGTTATTCATGTAACAAAAAAAAGTAACGTTTTAATGAACCTGAATATAACAAGAGAAATTTAATAATGTTAACAATTGAATTTGCATTTTCAAAACCCAAAAAGGTACAAAGTTAAATTTTTGGTAAAAGTACCACGGAGGCCCTTATAATAGGAGCGAAATTGCATTTTGCTTCCTATACTAAAAAATAGGGAAATTAGTCCATGTATGTCAGATAAAAGAGTAAATTGGTCATTTTCTTAAATATTTCATCTATTTCTAAAGTTAAAAACTGGTCCACATACTTCAACATGAAGTACCCATGGCACACCACGTGTAACTATTTGGTCATTATGTCAGTCATGTCAGCTTTTAATAGTAGAAATAGATGAAAATTTTAACAAAAATTATCAATTTGCACTTTAATCTAACGAACTTAGACTAATTTACCCGCTTTTAATAAAATAAACAAAATACAATTTGATTCTTAATACAGTAACCTTCATAATTCTTTTACCCTAAATTTCTTAAAACAAAACTTAAAGAATTAAATTATAAATATATAAAAAAATACAATAACTTATATTTATATTATAATCATGGTTTAATATAGAGAGTAAGTAAAATTCGGGTCGACCCAACCCGACTCATGAACATCTACTTCTAACTTTGTTTCGTAATAAATTGAGTTAGGTTTTCGAGTCACCTAAAAAGAGAGAAAAGCATTGGTCAATACCTAGGTTTTTGTCTGCTTAATATAAATATAACAATTCATTTAAGTTACCTACATAGGCATAGATCCTTCCACGTATATCATAATATATAATATTTATATATATTAACTCAAATCTCTATGTCTTAACCTAGACAAAACAGAAGTGATTAATTACATTTATTACCAAAACCCATAATTAATAAATAGTTTATATGATCTTGGTTTATAAACCTGCTCACTGCACTTAATTATAAAAAACAGAATTTAGCTGCACTTAATATATTATATAATATAGTTTTAATGTTATATCTGCATGAGGATGAACCATCTTATACCATATTGACGACAAATGTATATTATCTTATGCATATATGTGATACATATATAACCATTATAAATACAATAAAAATACATATCCTAACGGTTATATCGTAAAATCAAATTAATATAAAATATAGTGGATGAAGAATTGGACACATGATATACACATGGATGAAATCAAAAGAATTGTTTTAGGAGGACTAAAAATTAATGATAAATTGTTGGGAGAGTTAAAATATAAATTTATTATACTAATATGTAATTTCATAAAACTTTAAAGGATTTAAGGGTAAATCTATATTTTGGGGGGGGGGGGGGCAAGGACAATAATTGCTCCCTTTGCCTTTGTCTCTAGATGTACATGTCACGGGCCTTGAACAAATGCACAAAGAACATCCCATGAGAGTCAATTAATTAAATGGGGCTCATTCAACCCACTTGAACTGGCTCGATTTGTCGAACATGTGGAAAAACTCATTTACTTAAAGTCTTGGTGACTCAGTCAAACATTTATGAAAAATTATGATTATCTTGATAAATATGGAAAATAATCTTAGAATATACGTAATATGATAATATTTGATTTTATAATATTAAGGGATTATGTAAATCCCTTAAAAATCTCAATTGCAGATAGTCTTTAATCTCGACTATCGATATAAAATAAACTGTACCGTTGGATCTAGAGGAGCTCAACTATAAATAGAGGTCTTTCCCTTATTTTAAATCATCTCACCGTATCCTCATTCATAGCAATTGAACACTATTAAGAACATTTACTCAAACACATTGTGAATGTTGTTTCCTTGTGATTTATTTACACTTTGCGAGAGTTAGGTTAACTTAAATTGGTTTGAAACAAAAAAATCGCTTAAGATGGTACGGATTGCGAGACTAAAGTTCTAGTTTCTTAATTTATACATATAGTGATATTAAAAACCTAAATATTGTAGTTGCATATAATGAGACTTGAAATTATATACCAAAAAATTTAAAACTAAAATATTTTTTATTGAATTTAATGTTACGAATCAAATTTTAAAAAAAAACTTAAAAAATAAATTTTTTAAATCGATGATTGTAATAAAAAAAGGTGTTGTTGATCTTTTTAATATTATCTTTTAAAAAGTTAACTATTTGTTTAAAAAATTACCTCATTAAAAAACTATTATCTTTTTTAAATTAAATATGCAGTCCTATAAAAGTACTCCTACTCCCATTAAAAATTTGTCAATAATTTAAAATTTTTATATGTGGTGGTTTTTGTTATATCCACTCAGAGGCGGCCCGCCTTCTAAAATAAAAAATTACTATTTAGATATATTAAAAAGTTTTAAAATTTTAAATTAATTAAGATAAAATTATATTTTAGCTCTCATAAAATTATAAAAATTTATTTAGTCCTTTAAAAGTTATAAAGATATAAATTATAAAAAAATTAAAATTTCATTTGACCCCTAAAAAATTATTCTGGTTTCGCTCTTGTACCCACGGTGTGGGTAGAAGAAAAAAGTAAAAATAAAAAATTTATTTATTTTAAATTAAAGGTTTTTAAAAAAGAAATTAATGATATATTTCAAAAACTAATGGTAATTTTCTAAGGAAGTATTTTTTTAAAAAGAAAAAGTAGTTTAAGTTATTTTGTTTAAATATATTATATAGGGTCTTAAAAAAGTCCTGAATATATATATTAAGAACCAAGAAAATAAAGATTAAAAAATTATATAATATTTAGAATTACTTGTAACTTCTCTCCAACTCTTAAATGGGAGAATAATGCGATTCAGCACATTCAAACCCACGTTCTCTTACACTGACAATAATACCGATATCAATCAAATTAAGACTCAATCGGCAAATCTCAACAATATTTAATTGTGTTTATAATGGATTGGATGGGGTTGCTTTAGTGAAAAAATAATTGAAAAAAGTTGCTTAAAAAATAAGTGATCAAAGTGGTTAAAGCTCATAGCTTTATCTTAGCAAAAAATGAGGTTAACCAACACCACCCAACAAGTGAGAGAGGCCATAGCCTCATTAAAAATTCATTTTTTTATATATTTTCTATAATTATTCTGTATACTTTAAAATTAAACAACTCCAGCTAAAAATTTGTCAAATTCCTTATTTCTGTTATTTTAATTATTTTTATATTATGTGTCATGTTTGTTTTTGCTAAATTGGGCCCTAATTGTGGTTATATACCTCAAATTTGCATTGGGCCATCCAATCAATGTAATATGGGCTTTTTAAGTTACTGGGCTCTAATAATTATTTTGGGATACAATTTGTAAAGCTTTGTGTTAAATGTTAGTTCAAATATAACGTGAATCAAAATATAAATATACGTCCACGTACTACATATGGATTTGACATGTTAAAAGGAAAATTGAATACAAATTGTATACGCGATAAGTACACACTTGTTACAATTTGGTCCACATTTTATGGATGTATTTCATGTGCCCAAACTAATAGATAGATTGAGAGGACCTAACCGGTATGATATTAATACTTTAAAATTTAAAACTCGGATCATGTTCTGATGAGATGATTTGATTAATATAGACTCAATTAAAAAGTTTTGAAATTTGAACAATGGTTTGAGGACATTTGGTGCAATTAACCCTAAAAATTTAAGGGTTCCCTCTTTTTCTTTTCTATTTATTTCATTTTATTTTCACTAATTACTGTTAGTGTTACAACTTACAGTGCAGTTCTGCAACTGTTTTCAAGAAAGGAAAAAACTTAATACACCACATATAGACACCTTTCTACATTTAGTACAAAAAAGAAAACCAATATACAGTATACAACACGATCACCGGGCTCGAGTTCTCTTTCTTCCTTTCGCCGGACTTTCCGATTTTTTACTAGCTTGTGCGCAACCCCCTTTTCTCGGTCGAGCCGAACCCTTTTTTGTCACCACTAACGATTCCATCGATGGAGGAGAGCTTGCATTTGTTGGTTTTTTACTAACATTAGAGTTCCCAACTACTGGATTCCTATTGTTGGCTGCATTTCCTGGCGGTTTACGATTACCGGGACGAATGCTCCGGGGCTTTGCGGGAGGCTTATGTATAGGCCTGGTAGGGGTAAAGGTGGTGATCGGAATCTTAGTTCTGCACTCCTTGAAATGCTGTCGCAGAGATGCGGTGACAATATGTCGGAGAAGTAGTGCGGATTTATATTCTCGTGTGTTCTTTGAATAGAAAACCAAGGCGTTGTTGGCGACTAATAGCATATCTCGAAAGAGTTCTCTAACGGAATTGATTGAATTACTGCCTATTCTAGATTTTATGGTGTCGAAATCCATGTGCCGAAGGATCATTTTCTTGTATCTTCCTCTTTTCTGCGAGTGAATAAAGAATGAAACCAGCGCTCGGATTAAAAATGAAAATGGACATCATTAGGAAACTAAACGGAGAATATGTCTTTACCTGGCTATCGAGCCTTCGTCGAAAAATGGAAGCACAATCGTTCTCTGCTACGGAACTGAAAATTCCCATTATTTCATCGATTCTGTCCTTGCTTGAATCTCTGCTTTGATCCTCGACACCTGAAGATCGAGCAATCTGAGCCGAGTTGCTAGCTGAAGTTTCTTTGCACCACGAGACACTTGCGAAATCCGATGTGCCTAGAAACTCGCTTTCTCCAACACTCCCTTCTTTGGGACTGCAATATTTTCTCTTCCTCTTTCCCCTTCTCTTCCGTATACTCCGTAACTGTCCTCCGAGTAAAGCATCCGCCAAATTATCAATGGTCGAAATTTTCTCTCTCTCAGCTGAGGTTGGTGAATTTCCCAGCTTCGAGTCCATCTCTTCAGCAGGAACTGCCACTGGGACCAGACAATCGGGTGCCCATTTTGTCTCGGCTTCCTGCGTGAAACTACCAGCAGAGAGGCCATCCTTGTATGTATCCTTACTGGACAACTCGACTCCTTCAGATTTAACACATGGTAGGACGGATTCCGTCTGACTGGAATCATAACCAACCCGTGAATCATCTCTTTTCTCAGCCTTTAAGCTTTCAAGCTTCGATTCCAACGACCTAAAAGGACTAACATGAGTCCGGTGTAATATAAATGAAAAAAAATGCAAGTTTTAGGATGTAAAAAATCCCAAAGAAACAATCTGAAATTAAAAACACGATCAAATCCTCAAACCCGATTTATGCATATCTTCGCTAAGCTAAGTTCAAACTGTTATGCAAACAAAAGAAATCAGCAGATCCCGAAAAACTCGATTTAAGTAAAATGGAACTAGCCGAACTATATGATTAGCCATATCCCGGGTCGGTTACAAAGGCAAATTACTCACCCAATAGAATCTTCGGATTTCTCTAAAGCTCTTCTCAGCTCCTCCATTCGTTGTTTACGTAACTCCTCGAACCAAGCTCTAAGAAGGAAAAATCATAATAGAAATGTTAATAAAGCATCGTATTTCAGAATGTAACTATGCAAACAAGCGAATGAATGAACTCCGGACAGGATTACTCACGTGCTACCTGAGTAACGCTGTTGTAAATCCTCGTACTTAGCTTTACAAACCTGCATTAAGAAACAGACTTCATCAGATAAAATTCAAGAACAAAATTAAGCAATGCAGACAAATAATTCAATACAATTCATTACAGTATTCAATAAAAGACACACTAGGTTCAGTGAATCCACGGCGATGTCAAGAATTGTCGGAATACCGATAAAGACTGTATGTGAATATCACATGAACCAACCAACATTATGTAACTAGTTCAAATGGCAAACCCTTTGCGGGTACGAACATTGGATCATTCTTATCAAACATTAGGACAAGTTTATGCTCTAACAACGATTGAAGTTGCAAAACATCATTCACAGTGACATCAAGAATTGCTGAAATACTAATAAAGACCGTACGTAAACGTTGCATGAGCCAACCTACATTACGTGGCTAGTGCAAAAGGCAAACCCTTTGGGGGATTCGAACTTTGGATTGTTCTTATCAAACGTTAGGACAAGCTTATACATCTAACAATCATTGAAATCATGAAACATCATTCACAGCAACATCAAGAATTGTCGGAATACTAATAAACACTGTACGGAAACGCCGCAACGGCAAACCCTTTGCAGGATTCGAACTTCGTCTCGATCTTATCAAACATTAGGACAAGCTTATACGTCCAACAATAATTGACGTTGTGAAACATCATTCACAGCGATGTCAAGAATTGTCGGAATACTAATAAAGACCGTACGTAAACGTCACACGAGCCAACCTACATTACGTAACTAGTTCAAACGGGAAACCCTTTGCGGAATTCAAAGTCCGGGTCGTTCTTATCAAACATTAGGACAAGAACAATCATTGAAGTTCCATGGTTCTCAAAGGTTAGCTTGTTCTATACCTAACAAAACTAGGCATTAGTTGATACAAATTAAGTAAAAGATTAGTAGATACTAATAGCTTCTATAATTAGCATTTAATTGAATCTCATTAGTCCTAATTTCTTAAAAGTTTCCACTTCCAAACTCAAACCATAATTTTTTTTTCTTTTATTGATTAATAATTACAAAGAAAATACATCCGAATGCAAAATAAATTATTACAAAACACAACTCTAGACCAAAATAATTTTGGACCGAGAACGTCTAAAGGTGAAACTCGAACTTAGATACTTGATATCGGAGTACATGATCATACATTATTAACCAATGTCTATCCACTAATCCTCATTGGTCACGTGGACATCACGTGACAAACCAGAAGCCACCATTGACATTGACCAATGACCATATCTTAAATTAAATTTTTTAGAAATAATAATTCTATTGTAATAAAAAAAATTCAAAACCATGCAAATAGAAACATTATTATGTTAGTCAAAGTCAAGACGTGTTCGCCACATAAAATGTAAACTATCCCTTCCATTATTTTTTTGGGCAATTTTCCCATTTATTTAATACCAATAATTAAATAAATAAACAAACAATTAAAAAATATATAATATTGTAAATAAATTCTGAAAAAAATTATGATGATAAAGGAAAATTTATCATAATTTGAAGTAACTTAATTGGCTTAATTAATAACCTCTGGGGTGAAATCAAATGGAGAAATGGATCGGGTTCGGAGCTCCGAAGCGACGAGGTTCCAATCTCGGGCACCGTGACGGAGAACCGCCCCACCTAACAAAAGCTCTTCCCACGTGCCCCACCGCCCCGTTACCATATCCGTTCCCATATCCACGTGTACGGCCAAGATTACTTCAAAAAACGACGAAGACCCACCACCGGAAAATTTAATCAAATTAAAAAGCCACCGCCTTTGCCTTCGCCTTAAGGCACCTCCGGTGCACGTCAGCCAACGCCACCCTCTCCAAAAAAAATTCCCCGGAAATAAAAACAAAAAAGGCGGGTTTTTTAGGTTTTTTTTTAATGAATTTTGAAATTCGTTTAAAAGGGTATAATTTTTTTCGAAAATTTCGAAAGAATTCAGTTGAGAAATAAAGGAGATTTGTGGAACAATGTCGAAGAATTGAAGAAAGAGAAATAGAGTTTAACGATTGCAACGATTCAAAAAAAAAAAATTAAAAAGGGAAGAATTTTTAAAGATTAGAAATTCTTTTTAGTGCGAAAAACATGGACGAATGGAGAAAAAAAAGAAAAAAAGAAATCCAATTGGGGCATGATTTATTTTTTATTTTTTTATAATTATTAGACTATTTTTGTGTTGGTTTCTGTTGGGCGGACAGACAAGATTGACCAAAATGTCGCCAACATCCACTTTGAATAAGTGGATAAATATAGTTTACTTAATCAAAGTGATAATAGATTTATATTTAAATATTTAATTTTCAGATTAAATATTAACTCAATCGATATAGATATTATTGTTAATATAGGAGGAAGTGAGTTCAAGTCTGTTGAAGTGCATTATCCTTCTATTTATGATTAAAGAGGAAGTATGAGTAACTAATGCTACCTAATCAAACTAAATTCTTAATTTTTATAAATTTTAATCATTAAATTCTTATTTGGATTTAAATAATATTTTTTAAAAACAATTTTCACCACCTGACAATCCACACTTTTGCATAGAAGCAACAATGTAAACATAGTACATCATAAAATTTCAATTTAACTTTTTAAAGTTATTAAAATAATAAAATTACATTTTAGCTCTCATAAAATTATGTAATTTAATTTTGATCCAAAAAGAATTTTTGAATTCACCCATAATCTTCCCCCTCCCCCCTCCCAAATGATACATCTATCTTTTAATCCCTTTAAATTTTACAAAATTTTAAGTTTTGATCCTAAAAAAAAAAATATAATTTAAGTAATTTCCCAACTTCATCTTCCATGAAAGTCATGTTTGACTTCTATCTATAAATTCTTTTTGTTGCATTTAACAAATGACATTCACCCAGGTTGACTTTACTAGCTTTCACAATGATGGAACAATCAAAGTGGATTTTGTTGTACAGTTTCATGCATTCTTTTTAAACATCATTAAATAGCTGATTAATGAACCATTGGCTGTCTTAATCATAATGTTTTTTTTTTATAAATAATTACAATCTTTTTTTTCTTGTGAAACGTTATTTTGACTATTCGATCATTTTTTTTATTTTCTCTTTTAAGAATATATTGTAATATTTAATTCTCTACATTTTGTAGGAGTTTATGTAACATCGAATTTGAAGTCTTTGTAGATTTATATTACCGTCGAAATTAATCATCAAAGTTTTATAATTAATTGCACAAAAATGTAAAATATTATAAATTTTAAAGTGGTACTACTACTTGTTATAAATATTTTTATAAAGGCTTGTTAATAGAATATATTTATAAAATTTATGAAAGAAATAAACAATGAATGGCTTTCATTATTCAGGAAATAAGAGCGGACCCTTTGAAGAAAAAAAAAGACACATTAGGATAGATACGTTTATGGCTTTGCTCAATTACGTTGTAACCTACGGCGTACTTGAAACTAACGTCTAATGAGTTTGTGACCTTAAAAAAGATATTTTAACATTTAGCCCTTGAACTTGATAGTTTTTCTCAATATGATCCTTAAACTTTTTTGGTCCATATTTTTAGATGATTATGTAACACAATCTCAAAGTGCCACATCATCACAATAACCAAAATTGGAAAAAGTTGCTAAATCCAAGTACTAACGTGGTAACAAAAATATTCAAGCACTAAGAAAGTGTTAGAAAATTTTAAGGACTAAATGTTGCTTTTTAAAGAAACATACAGGAAAAAAAAAGTTCGAGGGAGGACGGGATGGTTTTCGGTTAAGATAATTGTAATTATTAGCTCAAGATCGAGTTTAGATCAAACTTACGTTGTCCATCTCAAAAAACCGCCTTGTCCAATTGCCATCCCTATCTCTTATAAATGTATAATGGATTTTTTTAACTGATTTTTAATACTAAGAGACTTTGGATAAAGATGGTAACAAAGAAGAAATAAGGGCTTTTCAAGGAATTTGACAAATTTCATTGAATATATATTATAAGGTGAAGAGTATATATTTGCATTAGGGACATGCTTACATTTTTTACCAAAAAGGAAAAGGGGACTAAGAGCACTACACTAAGAGGAAGGAAAGTTTTGTGGGAGTACCAGACACATTAAGGTTCACAAGTTGGCCGGTTGGCTGGCTTCTTCCATCTTCGAGATTGAAACGGTTGCATTGCGAGTGACAAAACTTACTCGAGCTGGCATGTCGGTGCTGACAAAAGCTGGAAGAGATCGATATAGTAAGGTGGCAAGATCAAATTTGTGCATCTATGAACTGACCATTCTATGGCACTTGATTGAATCTTTTTATAAGTGGTGTCTACTCAGCCACCTTTTTCTCGTTCGTGGTTTGGTAGCAGATGGTTTTATAGATTGCGCCATGGTGGCATTCGTCGATTATTCGTGAAGAACTAGATTCAGTTCTTGTGCACATCTTGCTATCACACCACCTCTCCTGTAGTAACACAAAAAGTTCATCATGTCATCTGTAGGAATTAATTACAAGACTCGAGGTTTCATCACTTGATGAAAAGCTTATAATCGTCATGATATGCAAATGGATATTATCATTATAACGGAAGTTGCGATCAAGAAATGTGATAAGACCCTAAATACTTCAAGTATCTCACCTTTCGAGTGGTGGAAGAAGTTTCAGAATCTTTTGCAGCTGCGTGAAACACTGATTGCAGCATTCTCGCCTGTGTTCGAATTTCGAAAACTCAATTTAGTTCATAGCGGCATCGCCAAATCCACAATAGACAAAAAAAACCAAGTAGATATTGATAAATAGGTATATTAGCACCTTTGCTCAGCATGTAAATCGACACCAATACCACGTGGGGCTGAAACAGTTGAGCGTATCATTGGACCAAATACTGCTACAAGCTTCAAAAGCATCTCCAACGAGATATTTACGTGCCTGAAGATTCATATCACAGAAACAAAAATCAGCATGAACATCATAACTCATAAGTAGGAATTTGTGTTATTTAAATGTTGAAAAAGAGACGAATACGAAAAGTAATGTTTTGAAAGCAACGAATGAATACAGTATCTTACAATACCCAGAAACTAAAACTCTGCAGTAAAAATTACCTTTCCGTTTTACTATCTAATAAGCCCTTAAGCACAGGAAGCAGGCCAGAAAACAGATCCAAGGTAAGAATCTCCATTTTTTCCATGATAACACTGATTACATCGACTTGCACCTGCACCAGAAGTAACTGGGTCTAAGCAAAAGAGAGAATATGTTTGACAACCCTTTAGTTACTACTCGTAACCATCATCCAAAAACCGAATAAAGCAACACACATGAAATCTTCCCATAAATACCCACAGAATGATCCGGCAGCTTCTGCAGGGCACCGATTGCACCTTTAATGTTATTCTTTTCCCAAAAATGTCGCACCACCTGTAGGTTCACCAAACAAAATCAATGAAGAAATCCAAACAAAATGTCATTCCATGTTCGTTTTTACTAAACTTAAATTTCTTTCTTTTCACTAGAACAAAAGTTCGCATCCATCACAGGTTTTCAGATGCAAATGTATGGTTCTAAATCATAACAATGATATAAGATTCTACAATCCATTCATTGTACAAGTATCCACATGTCTTTGCCTAAAGCTATAATGCATCAGCTACTTATATCCACGAACACAGTTAAAATTTACCTGTAATTTTGTCAAGCGAGACCTAAGAGTGCTTAAGAATATATCATGTGTTTGCATTAGACTTTCAGTTATGATTCCATCATCAGGAGCAATTGATGTGCCCTTTGAAACTTGGCTTTCAATAATAGTAGCATTCCCATCATTAGCAGAACTCAATCCCCTCCGAGAAATTTGATTCTCAGTACCTGTACCATTTGGTCCACTTCTATCATTAACAGAAATTGCTTCCCTTCTAGAAAGTTGATTTCTAGAAATCATCCCATCTGCAGTGGAAGTTGATTCCCTTCTCATAATTTGGTTTACAGTAATGCTGTCAGAAGCAGAGGTTGATTTCATTCTAGAAATTTGATTTCCAGTAATGGTGCCACTAGAAGCAGAGTTTGATTCTCTTCTAGAAATTTGGTTTCCAGTAATGATCCTCTCAGGGGTTATGGTTGATTCCTTTCTAGAAGTTTCGTTTCCAGTAATGACCTTATCAGGATTGGACATTAATTCCGCTCTAGGAAGTTGATCCCCAGTAACGATCCCACCGGAAGTGGGAGTTGATTCCCTTCTAGAAGTTTGGTTTCCAATAATGACCTTATCAGGAGTGGACGTTAATTCCGCTCTAGGAAGTTGATCGCCAGTAATGAGCCCACCAGAAGTGGGAGTTGATTCCCTTCTAGAAATCTGAATTCCGGTAACACTTCCCTCACAGCTTGAAGCTGATTCCATTCTAGAAATTGGACTTCCACCCTGCTTGACATCATTGGCAGAGACTGCTTTTGTTTCGGAGATTTGTCTCTCTTCTTTCTGTTAGATGAAAACATGAAAACTAAATTTAATTCAATCATGAAAACATTGAAATACGTGCACATGCAAGTCTGTCCAACTTGGTTTAGACAGTTTTCTAATATCTCAATCATGTAATAACAGAAGTTTTAAACTTCAAGAAAAGATACAATTAGCTTACCATTATGGTTGGCGTTCTATCTGTTTCAAGTACCGGGGGAGGAGTATTGTTAGTTACTGGATCATCACCGCTGTTTAATCTCTCTCTTCGTTCAAACTTCTCAACCAGAGTACGTGTTCTCCCTGAAACAACAGCCACTGCCAAGAGAGAAATTTCTAAGGATTAAAATACATCCAATTTTATACTCAGAAGACTTACAAGGAAAGAGAGAACAAACCTCCTCTGACAATTTTGACAGAGTTTGAATCTTTGCTGCAAGTAAGGGATTCATTACCTGACAAAGTAAAAGGAAAATAATCACCAATCATTAACTTCTACCATACAAATGTATGACCATAGACCGAGGAAGAAATAATAACATGGTTTAGAACAAAACTTACAAGTTTCTTGATTAGGGGGTGTCTGTGGCGATAACACCTTTTCAGATTTCTCTGTAACACTCTTGATATTTGAGTCCTTTTCATCACAGGATTTTCTAACTCCATCTTCTGATACAAGCCTAGTTTGAGAATTCAGATCCATTGCATTGTCTAAACCGCTTTTTACATTGCCAGGAGTTCCTGAATCAACTGTAGCCGACAGCTTTTCAACCTCAAACTTGTTGACAGATGGTCTCCTAACATGAGCTGGTTTGAGCAGCATGCCTGGTTTTGTCTTTGCAAAGGTGATGGATTCTTTTGCAGAATTGCTAGAGTTTTTACCAATAGGATTGTCCCGTGGAACAACACTAGGTTTAGCATTGACTTCTGTTCCAGGACTCTTCTTCACTGCTTCTTGATCACTTATTTCACAGGCATCCATTGGGGGTAACACTTTTGGAGAATTCAAAGAGCCATCTTTCTGTGTGGCAATAGGATTACTACCAGCAGCTTTTTACAGAAACCGGAGCATCATGTCAGAAAATATAGCTTAAGAACTTCTACAAAAGTTTTACGTTTTGAAATTAAATTTAGTTTGACATTTGCCATCACGGGAGCAATCAAACTCCTCAAACATGGATATTAACTGTACCAACAAATGAACAATGGGTAGAACAACTAAATCGAATAATAAAAACAACTGAAAAGCACTCACTGTCAATATATATGTTCTTTATTTCCTTTGTCTCACAATCAGGAGACAATGGCCGTGATCCCAAAGTAGACCTCATGCCATTCCCTGCTTTCACAGAAGAATAACTTCTCTCAAGATTAAATTTCTTCTCTGTTTGGTTGTTTCTTCCATATGGCTCGATATGCTGAGATGTGGGCAAACAAGGCATTAAGGAAGGAAGGTAAGACCAATGTATTGTTGCTAAGGTTCAGAATTAAAGCAGGTCAAAACTGAACCAACATAAGAGGATGCAAAGTTAAAAAAGAATTGACTGTAAATACCGCTATATCTGCTACCCAAACTCCAACAGAATTTCGATAGTATGAGCAACCCAAAAGTTTGCCTTCATTGATGCAAAGGTCGCCAAGCGTTGACCATCCCATGTCAACAGAATCATGACAAACTACTGGCTCCCACGAATAAACCTACAATAATGACAACCAAAATTCAGATTTTTGCTTCTTAATTGTGATAGAATCGAACAGATTTTACAACTGAAGGTAAAACCTTCAAACCATCATCCGCTCCACAGAACAAAGTTCTCCCATCAGGATGAAAGGCAATTGAGTGAAAATCTGTAGCCTGAAAAGAAAAAACACGAACATTTTACAAGAGTATGATGAAAAACGTTTATTATAAACAATTACTTTTGTTTTTTTGGTTAAAGTGAGAGAATATGTTTCTCGTATTTGGAAAGTTTGCAGGGTCATGAAAAGTTAACTGTTCAAAGGTATACTTTACCTCAGGTCTGGAAGATCCAATCAGTTCAAAGGTTTCTAAATCCCAGAATTTAACCGTTCTGTCCGCTGAACCTGAAAATTTTGACCACTATCAATTATGATATTCCAAATGAAATGCTGGCTTCAATATTGAGTACATGCTCAACATACAAATGATAAAAGGAACAAATTTGAAGGTTATCAATTTTCAATATTTACAAAAGAACAATGCATGAAACATGGACGGACAAGTCATTTTCCTAACTGAAAAAGATTGGATCTTTGCAAGCAAGTTAAGGTAGTCTATCCCACCTTAAACTGAAAAAAATAATTGTCATCAAGCAGTTAATGGCAAGCAATGCAGAAAAAGGCAAATGCACTATAATAAACCCACCAGCTCATACTGAAGTCACAGACTCACCTGTAGCTAAGAGAAACTCAAGAGGATGGAAGTCTATGGTGCGAATATGGCCTTCATGAAACTTAAACTCGTTCAAGAGTTTTCCAGCAGTAAGATCCCAAATCTTTTCAGCAGAGACAGGATACAAATGTGAATTGATTAGATAAACACAATTGACGACTCATTCAACACAGATGATGGTATGATTCCTAGTTTACCTTTACAACATTATCAAATCCACCAGAAACTACCCAGCGACCATCAGGAGTGAATCTAATTGTACTAATGCCTCGAGTATGGCCCTTGTATGTATGAATGCATCCCTTCTTTCTGATATCCCAAACCTTCAGATTTGTGTCCATGGAACCAGATACAAAGAACTCACCAAATGGATGGAATTCCAAGGCAGTGCAATTAGATCTGTGTCCTGTTAGCCCGCGAACCACTACACTTCAAGGATAACATCAAGCATTTTACAAGTTGATTCTTACTCAATTTCAGTTCGGAATAAAAAAATTATCCGCATGTTCCATGTTTTAAGCAGGTGAAAGTTAAAAATAAGTTGGAGTTGTGAAATATCTTATCCAACACTGTTCTCTATGCCTAACAAGCTCCCACCATGATACACTTACAGAGAAGGCTCTTAATATAATTTCCTAAGGAGGAATCAAAGACTTACTCTTTGTTTCTTCCAGGTCCCAAAGCTTTATCCCCCCCGTAGATGATCCAGCAAGCACGAAGACTTCTGCCGAATCAAAAGCTAAAGATTCCACCGGACTAGTATGACCACAGAGACTCTGCGCATTAACATGTACGTTACGATACCCTTATTTATTTTTGAAATACAACTTCACCCTTATTGGCATCTATTAATCAAAAATGTAGTTTCAAGCAACAAAAACAATTTACCCTGTAAGAGATACCATACAAAGCCGAACTTGGCAAGAATCTAAGCAAGAGAGAAACCATATAAAAAACTTACCATTAGAGAAGTTGGTTTCCCAATTGCCCAAACATTCACTTTATGATCATCTCCACCAGTAATAAGAAGCCTACATGTCTTTTTTCCCATACTTAGACAATTTACATTTGTTGTATGCGCCACAAATTCCTCTACATTCATTTTGTCAAGGAAGTAAGCAACTAAAAATAGAGAAAAATAAAACCCAAAGAACCTTCAAATTTCCACTTTTGGATAAATAAAACGAACATTTTTTAGAGTTTTCTCTTCAACTTGACACTAGGTGAGTTCAAACTAGCATTATCTGTTAAAGAACAAATCTTTACAAAAGCTTAAAAGTTTTCACTTAAATAAACACTAATTACTTCAATTTTTTTTTCCCTTTTCCTCTATTGTCTTTAGCTAAAGCCAAAGTAGCAACCATGACGAATTTAATCAAATACAAAAAAAAAAAAAAAAGCAACAAATTTGAGCTGAAATTTCGTACAAAATACAAAACAAGCTAATAATTCACTTCGTAACTTGAATAAATGAAGCTAAATCAAGCTAAGCATTTCAATAACAACAACAACAAAAATACAAGAATTTAAGCTCAAAGGATACGCAGCTTATATCCACGCTTCGCCATTTTATACCGACGAAATTATATCCAAAACGAGATCGGAATCGGAACCGGGATTTACAATGAATTTCGCGCGTAACTGTTCCTCGAGATTCAACTTAAAAAAAAAAAAAAAAAGAGAGACGAAAATCGGAAACTTAAAAAAGAAAAATGTTTACTTTTCTTGGAAAGTAAATCCACCAAGAATTCCAAGAAAAGCTAGGAATCAAATTCTGGTGAGAACGTGAAAGACCTTAAAAAGAATAAAATAAAATAAAAATAACAAAGAAATTAAAATTTCAGAGGAAATTTGAAAAAGAAAAATAAATCCTCGAATTCCTACGACTCATTTTAAAAACACTACAATTTTTTGTAGACCATGATATATGATTGAACCCAGTTTCTCGACTGTTTATTATAATTTACCAAAATACCCCCTCAGTCTTTTTTTTATAGTCCGAAAACTTGTGTATCAGATAGTTATATCGTATTTCTATTAAATTTAAAATCGAGTTAAGTCGAATTTTTATACCGAAACAAAACTCTTTTTAATAATTTTTATAATGTTTACTCGATACTTCACGGAAAAAAATAATTTTAGTGCGAGTCATTTTAGATTTTTTGATAAAATTATTAAATAGGGATAAAGTTCTTTTAATATTGTTTTAAATAAAAATTTGAATTTTTTTATCACTTGACTTCTGATATTACTTAAATACCCCTTAGCCTTTAGCTGTCGCAGTATTGCAATTTACTCAACACACTATTGTCTTCTACGTGTTGACGTGTCGGTTGGATCCCCCTATTAAACACTCGTGGTACAGGTTTTTTGTCTTTTCCAATCTCTTTTTTGAGAACATTATTTTTTATTATTTATTTTTATTTATTTATTATTTGGAAAATGATGTTAAAGGACAAAATAATTCTTTAAAATTATTTCTTCATTCTCTCAATGGTCTAATTCTGGTTTTCATCCTTCTAATGTACTAAAATTTGTGCTTTAATCCTTTTTTACTTTAATTGACTTAATTTGTTCCAACTCGGTAACATCGTTAGTTGCTACCATTGAAGTGATGATGTAATTTTTGTTTTACTGTTATTCGATCGTATAATCAAAATCACGCAAAAATTAAATCAATTATATTCAACCAATAATAAATCAACCGAATGTTTAAGGTTGTTTTAAAGAAAATACATGTCACCATTTTAATGACAGTGGTTAATGGTGTTATCGATTTGGACTTACTGATAAAATAATTGATTATGCAAGACTAAAGTTGAAGGATTAAATCTCAAACTCCAACACGACTGAAGGACTAAAACCAGAATTAAACTTTTATCTTAAATTGGGAAATTTAGAATGTGTTGACATAAATAAACTGATAAATTAGCTGACTTTAAAGTTGTTAGCTTGTCACTAGGTTGTTTATTAACTACTCTAATTATGTCACCTTTCTTGTATTTCTTTATTTTTTGGTTTAAGTTTGGACCTAATGAAAAATAAAATAAAATATCAAGTATTTGTCAATTTTTATTTTTTTTCTTTTTAATTTTAAGATATACTTGTTGATTGAGTTTTAGCTCGATTAGCAAGTGTATTGTTGTCAATACAGGAAGATGTGGGTTCGAGTACGTTGAAGGAAAAATCTGATTTGTCATACTCCTATCGAAAAGGGATAAGGATGACGTGGAATCACAGTTTAATACAATCCTTTTTCCAATAACAGATATGATCAGAACCTATAAATTTTTTTATTTTTTATCTTGCTAATAAGAGGTATATTTAAATATTAATCAATGAAGTATTTATAGAAATATAAACAACCAATTTCTTAAATTATAAATCAAGCAATACATAACTAGTGCTTATCAACCCTAATTAAGCTAAATCTTAAATTACACACAATTACCAACAGCTTTATTCATTCATGAAAATATTGAATAAATTTAGAATTGTTCAAAAATTGGATTATTCTTTAAATTTTAGGGTTCATTCGAAATATGAGAAGACTTGGACAAAAGCGAAAATAAGTTTGGATAAAAAATTTATATTGATCTAAAATATGCATAAAATTTTTTATAAAAGAAAAAGAATAAAACTAATAAATATTTTTAAAAGTAAATTTTAAAGAATAAAAACAATACAAGCCATTTATTTGAATTAAATATTTATAAATATGAATGAGATTGAAGAAATATAAAATGTGCTAATATATATAGAGAGGTTCCGTAACTTATCTCGACTTGACAAAATGGGTGAAAATATGAAAAAAAATCTTAAGATTTCATAGAAAAACTTAAGAATTTTTTTTATGAAAAATAGTTATTTTAAATTTATATAAATAATAAAAGCATGCAATATCTTCATAATTTTATACTTTTTTACAATTTAATTTTTTCTATAATTTTATTGAAATTGAGATAGAATTTTCATGTATAGGATGAAGTTATCATTAAAAGCACATATATTAATAAAATAAATACTAAAAGTAATTTTTAATTAAACAGGATTTAAATTCAAGGTTGATGCCTTCCATGGCTAAGATGTGGTTTCAGAGTTGTAATAATTATATATCTTTCTGCAGTGTATTTAAACAATAAAACATGCAATGATTAGTTTGTTGAGTGCCATAACAAATATGATTCTGTTGGGTCAAAGGAGCCTAATGGTTGGAAAATTATATAAATTTTATTAATGATTAATTTATACAATAAAATAAGATTCTAATGTGATGGTTATATATAACCCAAAGAATATTATAAATATTAAAGTGTTACGCACTGTGGATTAAACTTGTTCATGGGTCTAGTTATTCGTTCAGACCCATTCAAAATTTGAGAGGGTTTAAGCAAAAATATTAGGCCTGAAAAATTAGCTTAGGTAGAAAAATTAGATCCATTTAAAATATGGGCTGAGTTCGGGTCCCGAACCCGACCCATTTTAAGTTTATAATACGTTATATTATGTTATTTTTATATATTATGTAATGTAGAACACATTAAAAAATAAACATATACTAAATATATAATATAATATATATTTTAAAAAATAATATGGACTGACAAAATTTTAGGCTCAAATTTCTGGTCAAGTTAGACTTGGGCAAACATAAAGAATGTTAATATTATGCATAGGCCCGACACGGCTCAACCCATGAACATATCTACTCTCGATATAGGTAGAAAAAATATAAAAGTAATTTTTAAAAAAATTATAAAAAATATTTTCATAATGATTTAATTTATTTAATAAAATATATATTTTAAATATCCAAATAAATTAGTGTTGGATTATGTAATGATACTGATTTAGTTACTCACCTAATATACCGTATAGATTAAAAGAAAAGGCGGTTAACCGTTAAACCACCATGTACCTAATACTAATGATAATTTATGCATTAGCTGTTCAAATGTCAATTTTATCATATTAAAACTAAGCTTAAATGTTTATGTGGGTCGTGGACGCAATTTGGATTATGAAACCATAGAGAGAAATAAACAGTTAATTCATCCATCTACGTTGGATCGAGTGATTAAAAATAGATCTTTTTTAAATAAAATTTCGAATTTGATTCTTGTAGATTGAAACGAAATTAAAAAAATTGTTTCAGGGATTAAAGATAAATTATAAATTATCAGAGTGTTAAAGTATAATTTTACCATTATATTAACATGTAATTTTATAAAATTTAAGAGATTAAATGGAAAATCTATCATTTTTGAAGGGCAAAGCCATTATCTGCCCCTTTTATCTTAGTCCTTATTTACGAATAAAGAAAACAACGCTGGGAAAATTTTACCTTATGTTTAAAAGTCGAATCCAACTTAATTGTACACTCAATTGAAACTAGATTTGTTAATGGGCCGAACTGGGTCTACTCCAAAAGTGGGAGAGTTTGGACAACAATATAAGCCTAAAAAATGAACTTGGGTAAAAAAAAATCCGTTTAGAAAATGAGTTAAGCCTCAGGTAAGTTTTTTTTTTTTTGCCCAACCTGACCCGAATTTGCAACAACAAAAAAGAAGTTATTTAGTTGTGTTTTCTCACTATTTTGCTGTCGTTTCACTATTATGTTGCTACCATTTTGTTATTATTGTTTGAATATTAAATAAATCTTGTTTTATTGTTAATTTTGCTACTATTTTAGAGGCATTTGCATGTTAAGTTGCACCCATCTTAGTGTTATTTAAGTATAAAGATTTTTTTTAATTTATCTTCAATTTGTTGGGAAACATTTATTTTAATATTTTTAGTGTTTTTGATGTATTATATTTTTAAAATTTTTATATAAAAATAATAAATAATATTAAAATTTTTAATACAATTGGGCCGAACCTATATTTTAACATTTTTATCCGAACTGAACTCAGATAAAATTTTAAACTCATTTTTTAAGTTCAAATAGGCCTAAAATTTTATTAAGGCACTGCGAGACCATACCTCTGAAATTTAAAACAAAAAGTAATATATATGAGTAGCTTAAATGTATTAAAAAAGAAAGTAGCTTGGCTTAAAATATTTAATACTTGGTATTAAAGGAAAAAGGGTGATCTTATCCAATGCAAATTTTGAGATAAAATATAGAGGTGAGAGGAGTAAATGTGCAGTGGCAGGGACCAATATCCAAACATAGGACATTAGATAATATTAGATGCAACTTTTGGCAGATTGTCTGTAGCGAAAATGTGCAGTGCCGCTGCCAGGGATAAGATACATTCCTTCTTTTATTACAACACTTTTTTTTATCTGTTGAAATTGTAATACATCTATAACCATATTTATAATTTAAATCGTAATTTTCCAAAATTTCAAATTAAAAAATATTAATAGTAATATTAAGAGAATATCATTTTTGGTTATTGAATTTGACAATTAGACTCAATTTGATCCCTGAACTTGAAAAATATAAAAAAATAATAATGATGTGATACTTTAAAATTATGTCACATCATCACTTGAAATTAATATATATATATATATATATATATATATATATATTCAAATGGATTAATTTTAGAGTGTTACTGATTCTCGGTTCAATTGGCTTGATTGGTTTCATTGCTAGACCAATAATAATTACATAAATAATAAAATTTTATAAAAAATAAAAAGTTGTTAAACCGGTTCAACATATTGAACTATTGGCTTTTGTCTTAATTTTTATTTTTATCGGTTTCGAGCAATTTCTAATTCAATCGGTTCTTCTTTTGTTGGGCCAGTATATCAATCTGTTATTGGTACAATCGACCAATCCAGTCTTGTTCTATGAACATTGGTTACACCATCAAATCTTGACGGAATTCAAGTTTAGAGATCATAATTAATATATCTTCACGTAAATTTTAAATGATTTATTGAAATAATATTTCTATTAAAATATGAGACAAAAGTTTGTTATAGAGAATTAATTTAGTAAATAATATACTCCGTACTTTATGGTTGTTGTTATTAATAAAAACTTGCTATAAAAGGTAAAAAATATCAATTCTATAAAAAAAACTTCTTTTGACAGCTTAAAAAATAAAATTTTTATTTAGGCCATTTAATTTTTTTAAAATTTTAATTTAGTAAATAAAATTGCACTTTGGACCCCTTAAAATTGATAAAAATTTAATTTAATTTAATTCTTTAAAAATATAAAGATATAGGTTATTAAAATGGTGAAATTGTATTTTTACTATCGTAAAAAATACAATTTAATTTCAACTCCCTCTATTTTTTTTTTTTTGCTTCGCCCCTATTCTCTAGGCAATTTCACAAAGATAGAGGTGTTCATGCATCGAGTTGGTATAATATTAATATATTTTGCTCAAAATTTTATCTAAGTCTACTCATATTTTTAAATGATTAACCCAAACTCATTTCAGGCTTGCCCGTTATTATTATTATTTTCAAAATATTATTTTATTTTTAATTTAATATTTAATATCTTATATGTGTTTTCTTTTATTCAAATTTTAAATTTAAAAAACTTAAACACATTTTTAATGTTTATATAGTATTTTATTATATATTTAATTTTATGTGATATAAATTATATAATATATATAAATAAAAATATATTACAAAAATATCAAATAGGTTAGGTCCGGCCAGACTCAAATCTTAAGGCTTTGCTTGGTAAAATAGAAATAAAATTGGAAGGACAAAAAATTGAAGGGGTAGAAAACTAGAATGATGAAAAATATAAATTTTCTTTCATAGGTGTGCTTGATACGAGAGATAAAAAAAATAGAAAGAAATAAAATAAAATATTTGAAAAATACATAATTTGGAATAATTGATTTTTACGGAAAATTATCATTCCTCCTATTTTCTTTCGTCTCTACTTTAAATGTTTAAACAGGCTCAATCTTTTTGTTGAATCCCCATTTTTGGGTTTCGTGTTTTTGTTATAAATCCTTCCATATTTTGAGAAAATCTTTAAACTTAAATGGATAATTAACTCATTCACCATTCTAATAATTCCCATTTCTTTGATATTTCATCACCTCATTCCATCAAGCAACGGCTGGTTTAGCAGAACTCAAACTCACATAATGGTATCTTGGTTTTATTTATTGCTTAAAAAACGTGGTAGATTTTCGCAGTTGCCAACATGTTATCCATGTGGTGGATTCACATATTTATTAATGGCTTAAAATCTCTCATCTACCCATCTTCCTTCTCTATCAAAACCCTCAAACTAATCCAAGATCACTATTCGACGTTGTATTGAGCGGGATAAAAATGGATGTCGCTAAATTCACTTGTATTTCATAGTTGATACATTTTATTTCACCATTAAGAATATAGATAAAATGGTAATTTTATATAATAGAACAAGGTACTATGAATTGTGCAATTATCATATCTTCTCCAGATTTCATACCCACTGTCTAGAAAAAATCTACCCCACCTCAACCTACTCACATTCGCTTTTCAAAAGAAAAAATCCACTCTATTTAAGACGAACAATTCAAAATCCATGGTATAGTTCAAGTCTTACCATCCCCATTTACATCCATTAAACCCAATAATCTTTGTCTTCAACTTCTCATATTCTTTCAAACTTTAAAACTTTAGACTTAAGCCCTACATTCATTAACGTATATAATATATAAATGGTCACGCGTGTAATGTCATGTCCGCTTGTATTTTCACATATTACTCAAGAGTCAATTAATAGATTTAAAGGATGTCATATACGTCAAAACTGAAATTCCAAAACTTGAAAAACAGAGAGACTAAAAATAATCGAAAAACATAGACTAAATCTACAACTTTACGTGTAGTATAAAACAACAAGGACTAAACTAATTTAATTGTTACGAAATTTTAAAAGTTGAAAGTACAAAACTAATTTGAAAATTTTGGTAGACTAAAATTGACTAAATTAAATTACAGAAATCAAATCCACAACTTATGTATATTAGATACAAGAATTAATAGCAGAGTTTGTGAAGAGAAAACAATAATAGGAACTATATAAAACATGGCTTTATAATATATAACCTAAATAAGACCTCAAATGACCACAATATAACACTTAAAACAGTTTTGGCAGAGATAAACAAAAATATTAGCACCTCCCCACTAAAAACATGAACCAAAAGGGGTGAGGACTGAAAAAAAATTTGCTGTTAGAATATCAATGGAGGTAATCTAATGCAAAACAAAACCCCGATATATATTACACGAAGCATCTAATAATCCGTGGCTTCGATCGATACGTACCCCTTTTTTCTTTTCTTGCAGATAAACCTCGTAATCATCCATTCTTCTATGTACAGCCAAATTGCTAATAAGATTCACCTTTTAAATCATGTGTAAAAGGTCTTGGACTATTTCAGATATTGGCGGTCTGAATCCAGGTTCCGACTGCAGGAAGATAAAGACATTAGATAACTTGAGGTGGAAGGAATATGGGGACATGCTTTTTGTGGACTTTGGTTTATCCCATTCCTAGTTATAAATCGATTACAGTTCGGGAATAGAGTATGTTTAGTTCGATCTTTAAGACGGGTCATTCGGGATTTCACTTGTGTAAAAGCATGCTACAAAAGTAGGAGTGTTAAGAAGTTTACCTGCACGCATCTGGATATTATATCGGCAAAGCGTGACAATGACTTCACTGGATACACTCCGTTTAGGGTGATATCGACCATCCTAACTAATGCATCGATATCGTGAAGCTGCTGAATTGCCCATCTAACGAGAAATTGCTCCCCCAGAGGCCGTGACCTAGAAATGTTCTTTAATTATAAGCTTATGGCAAGGAAAAAGATTTAAAGCGGATGCAAGATTTGGTTTACCTATCGAAGGATTCTCGCCCGGTGAGTAGTTCTAACATTACGACGCCAAGGCTATAGACATCACTCTGGCAAGTATAGCTTCCGAACTCGATTTCCGGGGCTGCATAACCGTACGATACAAAAAGGCTTCCAGAGAACTGGGAATACATGCACCAAGATTAGCCTCAGTGTTGTAAGATAGTTAATACGAAAACTCCTATAATACGCACATCTTAACAATGTTTGAGCAATAGTAGGAAAATCAGTTCCCATTCTCTTGCAACTTATTTATCTATAGTTTCGTAGTGTATCCATACTCTCATAGTTCATTACCTTTTTTTTTGCAACATTTGTATTTGGTAGTAACTAAATTTTTTGTAAAACCTCAAATCATTTGGACTTGAACAGCACACAAACATATATACACAATTGTATACATAATTACCTCGCTTGTAGAGCCAGAAGACAACAATGGAGCCAAACCGCATTCCGAGACACGAACTGCAAGCTTGTCATCAAGATGAATATTCACAGATTTGATATTCTTGTGCATAATGGGTGGTTGACAAGCTTCATGCAGATACCTTAGCGAAACCACGGGAAAAAAAATGAAATACTCAACTTTTGGTTGAAAGATGGCTTTAAAACATAGAGACTAAAGGCATTCGTATATGTCACAAGCATGGAATTCTAGACTCTTCCAGGTTTCTTCTAAGCATCGTATGAAAGATGATATGAGCTGATAAAATATGTTTACTTACTGTATGGCTCTTGCAACTCCAAGTGCCACTCGGACACGTGCATTCCATGAGAGTTTCTTATGCATCTCATCATCAATATGCAATGCATCATACAATGTCCCGTTTCTGCAATACTGATAAACAAGTAACCGTTGGCCGTGCTCGTTACAGTAACCCACAAGCTCCACGATGTTAGGATGTCTAAGTTTAGAGATAGTAGAAATGAGTTGTAGAAATTCAGCATCAGTCTTCCACCTCGAAGCTCTAGTATCCAGTTTCTTGATCGCAAGTAGCTACAAAAGAATGTCAAACATATGGAGAATAGAGGTTAGGAGGAAGTAAAAGAAAGTCGCATCCGCAGGGGCCTGAACATTGTTTACTACGGCATCAAAATCATCTTACCTTTCCATCTGGAAGCTCAGCCCTGTAAACACCACCGAGCATCCCTTCTCCAATAAAGTTTTCCTCAGCGAAGCTGTTTGTATACTGCTGAAGCGAGGCAATGGTAAAGGCGGTCACATCCAAAGAACACGAGTCCCTACCTCTAGAAGAGCGACCAGGTCCATTTACTTCTGTTGGCAGTATTGGGCTTACACTGGCCTCCTCCACAGTAGGAAGTAAAGGAGGAGGTAGTGGCGGCCATATTGATAAGGACTTGGCATCCAAACCTCCCTTGTTTATCTCATGATTTTTCTGGTGCCTTGAACTTGCAGGCCTTGTATTTGCATCAAGAAGCTGTTCATCTTGTAAATTCGGACTTATTCCCGTATCTCCACTTTCTAGTCCATATCCATCCATTGGCCTCGTGACTGTTGCTTTATCAACTGTCATACATAGTGCCCTTGAATTACATAGAGAATTTTACAAGATCTACCACAAGGATAGACTATAATTAAGTTACCTTCCTCCGTTTGATAAGCCGGTCGAGACGAAGATTTTTGAACTTGGTTAAGCTTTTTACCGGAGCTGTTATACGCATTTGCACCATGCTTATTAGAATCTTTGTTCCCTCTAAAGCATCTCAACACCAAAAGCAGAACCACTCCAAGAACAATAAGTGTTATAATCCCGGCAGCAGCAATCACGATAACTCTCTTATTCGTCCAAAACACTCTACCCTTTGACCACTGAGGTAATACTAGGCTAGAAGAAGGTCCGTCAGCTGGTCGTCCCCTAGGTGGTCCATGTAAAGGAGATGGAGCCCAGGCTATAAATGGAGGAAGTGCTGCTGGTGGTGAAGGAAGAATAGTGGTATTAAATGGATTTCCATCTTTCCTGCGGAAAAGACATCACGCATCATCAAGGACGATGTGGGGGTTATTGCCAGGTTGGGGTTGAACACGGAAACAGAGAAACATGCAATACAATAGCGAGGATTCACCTGAAAATTGGAATATTCAGCAACTTTGGAGGTATAGGACCAGAAAGTATGTTGTTCTCTACATTCCTACACAAGAATAAAGTGACAATTCGTTACATGCTAAGCTACTTTCAGGTTTAATGCTTGATCATTTGGTGATAAATTTGTGAAAACAAATATTGAATGAAGGAAATTAAGAGGGAAAAAGAGTACAAATCCGAAAGGGGAAGATCCTGTAGAACATCAAGGACCCCAGAAATCTTATTATTCTGCAAATGCCTGCAAAAGAAAAAGCATACATGAATATGAGTGATTCATGGAAATAACTTCGTATGAATCAATCTAATGGCCTCATCCTTTAATGAGATTAATACTCACAATGTGGTAAGAGATGACAAATTCCCAAATGAGGGAGGTAGCTGACCGGTCAAATTATTTCCTGATAGATCCCTGAAACATAACATGTCAGAATTCAACCTAGAAATGAAAACAGGAAAACAAGCTATACGACTAGCGAGCTTACAAATCGACCAAACTCCTAAGCTCTTGAAAGGAATCTGGTATGTTGTCACTTAAACGGTTATCATCCAAAAACCTGAAAGAGAATGATGGTAGAATATTGAATGATGATGAGAAATCGATTATTGTCTCAAGCACGATTTTAGAATAAGCAAGTTCGAATTGAACTTACAATTGTGTTAGTTGTGTTAAGGCAGACAAAGTAACAGGGATGCTCCCATTGAACTGATTACCTGAAAGAAAACTAAAAAGAAGAGGGAAAAAAAAAACAAAGTTGATACAATCACGGATAAGCATAGTAAAAGAAAGGCACATAATACTATCTTTTATTAGCTGTACTCTATGAATAAATATAAAGATTGTACAGTCCAACATACAGGTTTCTGATGGTGAGAGGTATGTTGGATGGTATGCTCCCTCCAATTTGATTGTGACTCAGATCCCTGCTTCATAAAACACCGAAAAGCGGCATAAGACTATACAGAATTTTATATACATATAATATATATATGTGATCTTGGAAGGCATACAATTCAAGCCATATGAACGACTTGTTGATTGCTCAAGAAGCACAAAGCTTAAAACAGCCCGAATTAATCATTCATGGAAATGCATTCGAGATATTGTCAACAATGCCAATAACATGGAAACTATACATTTAAGAAAGAAAAAGTCTTACATTATCAATATCGATTTGAAGCCTCCAATGCCTTCATCCAAAATGCCTCCAAGGTTCAAGCCGCTTAGTCGTCTGAATAAACACCATTAAGCTCAACAAATTGATACAAAAATTCATTGATGAAAAACTTATGGAAAAGTAAAAGGAAAATTCCATTTACAGTTCAGTTATATTGGAGAAAACACATGAAACTCCTTGCCATCCTTCTCCACATGGATCTCCTCCAGCAGGTATCCACCCCAGCAGTGGTGGTGAACCCAAAGAAGTATATAAGCTATGTATTGCTGAAACTGGGGAACCATAAAAAAAACCAAAGAAACAATCACTAAAAGTTTCATATGAATTTGATTAAATTAAATTTCTTCAAAAAAATTTTAAATTGAAATAAAACTTATGCTTCTCATTACATTTGGTTGAATACAATGAGTGTTACAAGCTCAACCTTGCAAATCATGTAAGCTAAAAAAGTTAATAAACTCCATTTTTCTTGTATTTTCTATAACTTTCCTCGAACTTTCTCGACACCCAAACAGACCTTCATCATTCAACAATAACTAAATTTCCAAAAAAAGTGACGCAAACATGAGCTAAGGAACAATTACTACAGGTTTAATACGACTTTGCTTAAATTAAATTTCTTCAAAAATTTTAAAATGAAATAAAACTTATGCTTCTCACTGACACTTGGTTGAACACAATGAGTGTTACAAGCTCAACCTTGCAAATCATGTAAGCTAAAAAAGTTAACGAACTCCATTTTTCTCGTATTTTCTATCACTTTCCTCAAACTTTCTCGACACCCAAACAGAGCTTCATCATTCAACAAGAACTAAGTCCCCCCCCCCCCCAAAAAAAAAAAGTGATGCAAACATGAACTAAGATACTTTAATACTTTACCATCACGAGGGTCAGTATCTCCAGTAGAAAATGGCAGAGTCAAAACCAGCAACAACCCAACCCGTACAATACCCCAACTCACAAAGCCCATTTACCTGCTCAACAGAAGAACCTTCAAACAAAAAAAAAAAAATCCAAACTTTCTCTCCTTTTCCCAGAAAAAAAAAAAAAAGAACCCAGCAATGTCTATGTTTACATAGAAATTTGGGTATCTGGGTTTTCAAAATGGAAAGCTACGGTAGAGAGAGAGTGTGTGTGTGTGTGACAGAGCAAGCTAGTAAAGTGCAGAGAGCCAGTGTATGAAGAGAACAGAAGAGTATTTTTTGTTTATTTATTTATTGATTTAAATTAATCTTAGTATTTTGGTCTAAATTTTCTCTGTTTCCGTTAAAACCAGAAGTGAGCTCCACTTGTGTTTGTTTGTCTCTATTAATTTAGTTAAAAAGTAAACCACGACCGAACCAACGGCATGCGAAGTTGTGTTTCTTGTGACTCGTGATTTATCTTTTCTAATTAAAGGTATTGTTTAAAGAAAGTCATTATTTAACTCAACGATTGGACCGAATTTTTATTTTTATGATTTTTTTTAATAATTTGATTAATTAAATGGACAAACTAGTGAAATGATAAATTGATTTGTTTGACCATCGATTTATTTTTAAAAATTTTACAACTTTGATCTTTAATTAAGAAGTAAAATTCCTTCATCGTTATTTTTCATTTATAAAAGTCAGATTCGAGACTCTGTTCAAAAGACATCAAACTTTTTAACATTTCGATCCAACCGTATGAAGAGTTGATATATTTCTAAACAGGGATAAAACAAATTTTTTGTCCAATTTAGTCTTAAAATTTAACATATTTTTTCAATTTAGTCCATAAATTTGGATTTAGTTAAAGTACACTTATATATATAACCCTTTGATATTGTGTCAAAATTATCATTTAAATTTTTTTTAACTTTTTAGATGATGACATGACACAAACTCAAAATGTCATGTTATCAAACCTTAGCGCAGTCCAAATTTAAATACCAAATTAACAAGTCAAATTTCAATAATAATGTAAAAAAAAATCAAAGACCAAATAAAAAGATTTTCAAAATTTAGAAATTAAATGTTAATTTATTTCTTCTAAATATACGAAGATGTTTTTAGATTCATGTAAATATTATTTATTTCTTTTTTTTTTAAGATGGGAAACATTTAAAAAAAATATATCTTTATATCTTAATGGCTAAAATACAAGGAACGGTAAAAGTTAAAAAAATAGAGTAACGAAAGTTAAATTAAGCGCCGACCTACAAAATTAGTAAACTTGTTTGTCCTCATCTAACCTTAATTATAGTACCGATTGGGTTTTAAGTTGACTTGTACGAGTATTATTGTCAATATAGTTAGACATGAGTTCGAGTGTGCTTTAAGACGTTATCCTCTTATTTATGAGTTAGAGATGAAATATAAATAATTTTAAATATTATGTCAAAAAATAAATATGATCATATCTGTAATGAAATTATAAAAAAAGTTAATTATAGTTTACTACTAAATATGTAAAAAAAAATATGTACTTACCTCAAGAAATTTTTTTTTTTTTCAGATTCATGATGAAATATGTACTTTTTTATAAAAATGGTTAAAAACTAAAAAAAAATTTGAAAAGGAAGTCATGGGCATCATCGTCATCATTATGTCATTTAATAATATAAAATAAATTTTTTATTTATTTATCTTTAAGGATGTTGTGATTGATGGACATAATTTGCGCTTATTCCGGCTTTTATTTTGCTATATTTTTTTGAAAAAAAAATTGCCGATAATCCATTGATGATTAATTAAGGATGGTAAAAAAAAATTATTTTGACTTAATTTGATTTTATTGGGATAGTATTTATAAATAAAAATGGAATCGGAACTTGAATAATTTTACCGTCATTCATAATCAGGAGCAAGGAAAAAATAGTAAGTAGTGGTCTTTTAACTCTTTGTTATAGGTCGTAAATTAGAATCCATGACAAATGCACACAGATTGTTCTTTAGAAGTTAACTAATTAAATAGAGCTCATTTAATCCATTTGAACTGGCTCGATTCGCGGAACATAGGAAGAAGCTCGTATGTTAGTTTAGTGAAACACTCCATTAAAACTAGAGTTACCATAGTTAATGTAACTCCTAAATGATAAAATTGTATAGAATTTAAAACCAGTTTTACTTTGTTGTTATTCATAATCAGGGGCAAGGAAAAAAGTAAGTAGCGGCCTTGACCTTCATCTCCCAAAATGGTAAATTTATCATTTAACTATTTAAAATTTTGTGAAATTATATGTTAGTATAATGGTAAATTTATAGTTTGACTCGCTAAAAAAATTATAATTCATCTCTGATCTTCTAAAACAAATTTTTTTAACTTAAATTAAGTTTTACTTGTATTAAAAAAAGAGAGGTTAAAACACTATTTAGGACATGAAGCTGACAACAACTCTCACATTGGGGCTTAAACTTTCTTTTAGTCCAAGTTAGCTCCTAAAGCTGATAATTATTCCCATATTAGGGCTTGAACTTTTTTGTTGTCCAAATTAGTCTCAAAATTGATAATTGTTCCCGTACTGGAGCTTAAGGTTTTCAAGGAAATTTAATGGACTGACTTGGACAAAAAAATTTGAGCTACAATGTGAGAACAATTACTAAGTTTAGAATCTAATTTAACCAAGACCCTAATATGAAAATAATTGTCAAATTCAAGCCTCAAAAAGTAATTTAACCCTAAATTCTTTTTCCAATAATGTGTGATATATTGAATGATAAATCACAATCTGCTACATACAACATGCATGCATGCCTGTCTCCCTTTTCTTTTAGCTGGATTCCTACCAGCTGCTGCCCCCTCAATGACCGAAAGCGAAAGCTTTATATACACACATAACGTTAAAAAAAATCTATAATTTGAGTCGAATAAATCAGATAATAATATTAATCTAACGGTTGGTTTTGACCTTTATTATATATTTGGCTCCAATATTCCGCTCCTTCTCGTCCCTGGTAGGTCTAGAGTATGGGGTTTTTTTTATAAAGTTAACCCTTTTATTATTAAATTTATCAATTTAATCCATAATTTCATGTACTGTTAAATAGGAATCTATTAAGGTCAAGTTTTAATAGAATTAGCATTTTAAAAACTTTTATGAATCTCAAGTTGTGGCCAGGGGTAAAGCCAGAAAATTATCATTTTTAGAGGGTTAAAGTACAATTTTACCTTTATTAATTTAAAATTTTAAAAATTTAAAAGGCCTTAAATGAAAAAAAAATCATTTTAAAAGGGCCCGCGCTGCTACACCCCTGATTGTGGCCTATCGGTTGAGTGTTCATCTATCTTAAGAATAACTTGGGTTCAAATTATAATTGTACAAAAAAACATTTTAAACCATTTATAAAAAAACCGACCTAAATTCTATTTTTATTTAATTTATATTAATTTTAATTATTTATGATTAAAATAGTAAAAATAACTTAAAAGAATACCACATAAAAGTTATCAAAAACAAAAGTTCAAACCAGGTGATGTATACATGGATATGTAAGCATACATATATTGTTCAAAATGTACGTATATATATTCCAAGCCTTCTATTTTGAAGAAGAACAATGTTCCATTAATGGAGAAACTTGTTACTTTGAAGAAATTATAGTTCAAACCAGCATAATTTTTGCCTTTAAAACAAGCTGGTGTAAATATGGAGGTTTAAAAATTAAATACACTGTTTTACAATTAATTTCCATTCCATATGTAACAAGCTGCCCTTTGAAACTTCTTTCCATATTCTCAAAAGAACAATTATACTAATATTACCTCAACTTTTTTTACATGTAATGGTGGAAATTTTTAAGTATTGCCATAGCTAGGCAATCCACCAAAAACTCTCTCTATATATACACAATATATATAGATCTTTATGGCCGAGAAGCGGAGAAAAAAGGGCAACTCCGATCCAACTAGACGGTCTCTACTTGTTCATCGAAAACTTCCTTCCGGGAGAGTAATTGTGATAGTTGTTCGGTGTAGCATGTGGGAATCAGTTCCTTCTGTTTCTCTCTCAATGACTTGTGTCAATGGTTATGGTAGTCGGGATTGGCCGTTGAATCATGTTGATGCTGCGGTAATGAAGGGCGCTCAGGGGGACAGGGAACTGGCGCTGGGTGAGCGATGAAAGTAGGAATTTCATCACCCGGCATTAATACAGAAACTCCACTGGTGTATACCGTCATCTGCAAAAATGTCAAAGTAGACTACCTTTATAAGAACATTGCAGTAACTTGGAAAGTCGAGGACGTGACTTGGTCAACACTCAAAAGCATAGAAAAACAATAATTTCACCGAAATTATTGAAAAAAATGAAGTTACATGCAACAACACCAATAAAAGATTAAGGCTCTGCATGAGAAAGAAAATGTAACAATGCATGATATCACGTTGAGCAGTTCAGAGATATCGACATACGAGGCTATATCGAGCTAGTTTCTAAAGTTCGAGAAATGGATAAATCCGAAGCCAAAGGTAGAAATTTTTCTTAGCTAAATGAGGGTTAAAAGTAATTGAAGGAAAAGCTATATAAAGCCACCAAATTAGACCCTACCTAGTTGGCATTTCCTAGACAAGCATCCTTTTTTTTAAAGCATTGACCTTACTGGTACTACCTTACGATCACAAACCAACAACCCACCAAGCTGTTGTAATATTAAACGATCGGACAAAACTCGAACCGCCAATCATGCAGATTTGATGTTTTAATTGTCTTGAAAAAAATAACAAAACAATGTGCCAGACAGCATCAAAACATAAAGATTATGTAAACATAGAAATCAACAATCTACTTAGCAATAAGTGAAAACAAAACAACCAATCGATACCGTAAGTTCCTACAATTCTTAACGGAGTAAAGAGGGCAGCGCATTATCTCAAATATCAACATATGTATCAACATTACAGGTTTGCATTCAAATTCGAAACTGACAGTTACTTCTAAGTTTCTTATCAATAGAATAGAATGCTTTTCCAGGATTGCAATTAAGCCGGACTAATTGATCACATCGACAAGAATGTATCTTGTTTGTTGATATATCCAACAGTATCCTAAAGGATTCGGTCCCGCAAACACAACAAAGCATTAACTTCCAACCCTCAACAAAACAATCCCAGCTTCCCCAAATAGGTGCTACTCAAAAACATTATCATGTCTCAAGATGCCAGAATGTAAGTAAACATGGGTCCCGAACGCAAAATCAGGAGTCCTGGTTGATCTGATGCAACCTATCACCACCAGCAAAACTGGACGCATTCTGTTAAAAACTTCATTCATTTTCGCGGTCAAAAACTGATCCCTATATGTTAGCATGAGGTACAAGCGACAAGCCACATGTCACTAAGTTATTCCATCAACCACGTCTGCTTTTAACAGTACAAATGGATGTAATTTTTAATAGGAATGACCAATTTACTCCTTGATCTAATGTACAGAGACTAATTTGCCCATTTTTCTGAGTAAAGGGGAGCAAAATGCAATCCAACTCCTACTACAGGGACCTCCATGATACTTTTACCCCTATATTGAACAATTTAGAGGGTTTTGGACTTGAAGTAGGCTAAAGATTTATTGCATAAAAATGCAGGGTTACACTCATAGGATACCCTAAAACTGTGATAACTCATATAAATTTGCCTTATCACACTTTCCATAATGAAAGTGGATCATACATGATCTTCATTATCAAAAGAATCCAAGGGAGCAAATTATCAGAGTGCACAATAAGGTAACCATTTGTTCCCATTCCCATGCACGGCCATGGTAAATTGGTAGGGTCCAAACTCTAAAACATAAACAACTATATCTATTTGTTATGTATACTCTTCAAGGGGGGCCAAACCATTCAACTTCAGTGGGACATTTTGCCTAAATATATAATAAATACAATGACAGACAATTGACTGTTCCAGAGAAAAGATCTTTGACTAAAAAAGATGCAAACTTCGCAATTGCATGAAACTTGAAAGGAAGAAAATTTAAGCAACTGAAATGCTTTATATATCATTAGGTGCCAAATTGAAAGAAAAATAAGCCCTCATTAGCTATCTTTAATTGAGGGTCCCCAAGACAAAAAGGAACATACATAAAAGAGAAAGCTTTAACATTGAGCTTAGACAAAGCTTACAAGGAATGGGGAAAAAATGTCCAAAAAAAATCTCTTTTGCCTAAAGAAAAAGCTTATGATGATATTGATAGCCAATTAAGTACAGAAAAACGTCCACAAATTTTACTGCTAATGCAAAATGTATGATGCAATTGCATGAAACTTGAAAGGAAGAAAATTTAAACAACAGAGATGTTTTTTATATGTCATTAGGTACCAAATTGAAAGGAAAAAAAAAAAGAAATGAGGGTCCCCAAGACAAAAAGGAACATAGATAAAAGAGAAACCTTTTAACATAGAGCTTAAACAAAGCTTGTGATGATATTGGTAGCTAATTAAGAATCTATAACATACTTAAAACCAGTTTTATTGCTAATTAATAAACCACACACCAAACAGTCAAAAAAGAAGGGTTTTTTTTGGATTAAACACATAAATGAATAAACATTGAACAAAATTAAAGAAAACCCAGAAATGAGAACAAAAAGGGGAACTCACTTTAGGTGATGGGTGACTAAGTTTGCCATTGAAACCAAGCTCGAGGTCACCATGGTTAGGTCCAGCAGTAGTAGAAGAGTTATTAGGTCTAAGGAACCGTTCAAATATAGCCATTACTAAGAACATAGAGATGAGAATAGCAGTAGCAACGAAACCAAAAGACACTGCATTCACTGAGTTATCAAATTGTCTCCATTGTTCTTCTCTTCCAACATTCAATGGTGAACCTACCGGTGGCCAACCATACAAGTAGCTTTCTTCTTTTCCCATTTTTTTACACCAGCTCCAAAAATAAAAAAGAGAAAAAAAAGAAAGCAATTTTTAGCTCCTTTACTGCTTAACTCTCATAGCTGTGTGTTGATGAGAGAGATAGAGAGAATGTGTGGGTGGTAAAGGAAGGTTTTTTTTTTTTTGGATGGGTTATGGCAGTACTTGAAAGGCTTTTTCTTTTTACACCATAACCAAAGCTTCTTGGAGTACTTAAACTGGTAAAGATTTTGGGACTTTGCGAGAGAGAAAAATAAAAAAGAGGGAAGCATGTGGGCATGTGGGGCTATATAATCTTATACAAGGGGCTGACCTATTTGGAAGTGAATAAAAATGGGTTAATATAATTTTTGGTCCTTGGTAATTTGATTCACTTTGCTACTTATATTTTTTTGTCCATTTTAGTAGGGGAGAGCAATTTTCAATTTTAACCTAAAAATCGATTCATTCGGATTTTTCAGTTTGGTCGGGTGGATGGATTAGTCAATTTTGACATCTATTTAATTGGTTAATTTAGTTGGTTATCCGTTTTTGAATCCCGAAATCGAAAATATTTTTATATTTTATAATGTATAATAGTTATATAATCATATAAACTCAAGGTCGGTTAACCCAAAAAACCGACCAAATCAAAGTTGGTTCAGTTTGGTCAACAACTAAATTCAGTTGGGTTGGTTTTCTCATGTTAAAGCCAAATCGGAAAGAAAAAAAAGAAGAAAAAGTTAAATTGACGAATTAAACTGGTTACTCTCCCTTCCATTTCAATACTTGAATTTGGCAACTATGTCTATTTGGGTTCATGAAATTGGATTCCGTCAAGATTTGATTATTTGGCTTAGGTGGTCAGTATTGTATTGGTATTGGTATTGGTATGTATCAGTACTGGCCTGTTTCAGTGTACTGCTTCAGATCTATTTATTTTTAAAAAACACTTGATATGTGTATATAAAAATATTTACAAATATCAAATAATGAGATTAAATAAATTTCAAATATAAATATTCATCAACTATATAAAATATTTTTTAATAAATTTCGAAATAGATAAGCAAAAAATTTATTTCATAAATTAAACAATAAGATCCTCTCATGCTATGAACATAACAATCCATGATTAAATAAATCCAAAATAAGTAATAAAATTTTTAAATTTAAATTTAAAATATATTTTAAAACTATTTTTTTGTACGAATGAAATAACTAGTACACACCAATATCAATTGAAATTTGCACCAAAAAGGAACTTAAAGTTTGTTTATTACCGAAACGGAACATGTTGACTAGTACGGGCGATACTAGAAAATAATTGACTACTGTGAATGTGGCACTCTGAAATTATAACATATCATCACCTAAAAATAGAATCTAAATTCAAGTATGAATATGGATCAAAATTAACTACAAACGTCAAAATTAATTTAATTGTCAAATTTATGAGTGAAAAATTATATTATAAAATTTCAATTTTGATCCTTCAATTATGTTAAAAAATATGATTTAGTGTTTACACTTTATTTTAGTATAATTTGATCTTTCCATTTTATAAATTTATTTGCTAATCCAAATTGTTAGCACAATTAGTTACTTTCGTAACTTTTAATAAAATGATGTTTTAAAATGAAAATCAATCAAATAACTTAATTTGATAAAAAATGATTTATATTGTTAGAGTTGGATGACTCGAATCCCGACTTGAAAAATTCAATGTGTAACTCACTTGTCAGAGAAATAGAATAGAAAGGCAAAATTGGGGATTTGTGAGGGCGAAGGACCGAGGGCCGAAGATCTTGCCGCACAAGTTGAATTCGTATACGACTATATTTCTTCTATTAGACATTGATTATAAAAGGGTTGTTTAACCCTTAATACATATGTAGCAGAAAACCTATTGTATTGTTGTTTTTCAATATTAGTGAATTTATCTTCCTCTGTTCGTGGTTTTTCTTGATAAGGGTTTTTCACGTAAAATTTACGTATTCTTATTTCTCTTTATTATTGCTTTGCGATAATTCTTATTGCCATTATCGACGTATAGTATAACAAATGCTTAACAGTTCTTATTTTTCAAATCAAAATATCACTTAAAATGAAAATAATAGCTATATTGTAGCGATATTAAAACGTGAAAAAAAAAAGAAAGCTAAACCCATCGCACTGAAAATAAACGCTCACCAAACCAATTCATCTGATTTAATTAAATAAATTATTAAAAATTTCGTAAAAAATTATTTTAAAAATTTGATTCAATCGAATTTTTAACCTATTTCAATCTATTCGTAATGTTGTCCAAATCAACCAATTTTATACATATTTCCAGACCATTACTGACTAGTTATAAATATATAAAGGAAATTAAAGTGTTGAAATGGACATGTCAATGTTTGTTCGGCCTTCATGTAATCAAGGTTCAGAAAACTAACAGCAGTTAAAAACCGATGTGTGGAGTAAGCACTCAGACATTGTTGTCCCCTATTGGCCCTATATGTATGTCTTTAGTTGGTTCGAAACAGACATTCTCCCCCATTACTCACTTTTCCTTTTTATATAATCTTTTAATATGTGGTGTATCTTATATTCGAGTTAGGTCGAACTATGAATTATTCGAATACGACTAAATATTCAAATTGAGATTCCATGTTTTAAGAGTTGTTCACGGTTAAACCTTTCAAAATGGTCATATAAAAAAATTAATATTTACAAAAAATGCTCAAACGAAATAAGGGGTAAACTTTTTTTTTTTAACTGCTCAAATAAAATTTTAAATTATGTTTTATTCTAAACACATTAGTACTTACTTAAATTTTACTACAGATTGAACTAAACTGCGTGAAAAGTCCCTATTTGAATATTTTTATAAAAGTCAAATCCTTATATGACAATTTTAAATGGCATTTAACCAATCTAATACCTAAAAAGATAGAAATTTGATCATACGAATCATAATTCAAATTTCATGTATATAATTACACCAAATCAAAATTCATAAATAACTTCGATATTTGTATCTTTCTTATCACTCAATCTAACAGATATTAAATTAGTATTTAAGAAGGGTTTGATGAATATGGTGTTGAATTATGAGTTCCTTTTTTGATCTGAAAAATAATTCAACCAGCCTTGCACCACTTTACTTAACCCAGTTTCACAATCATGCCCTATATAAAATATATGGTTATCTTTAGAATGCAAAATACCCCTTTAATGGTAAAGTAGGACTGCAACATGATACCCAACATGCTAAAAGATTTAAAAAGATGTTAGCTTCCCCCCAATCCCATCTAGCTTCGCAATCAATGAAAATATTTATCGAACTTAATCGAATCGGTCGCTTAAATCGAGAATTAATTACGGTATCAATTTGAAAAAAAGTATTAAATCAATTGATTTAAAAATTGATATGAACTAATTAAACTAATTTTTTATGAATTTTTTAATAATTTATTTAATCTAATGTGATTTTAAAAGCTTTACTAAAATTATTCTTATTTAAAGACTAAAGTTATTCCTTTTTTTTTTTCTAGACAGATTAAAACATTCAACTCTATCATGGCCATCGCCAGCTCCCAGAAATCTCCTTTTTTTTTTTTTTTCTTTGTCTAGTTTATTTTAGTTGGTTTCACTTTTGGGACCATCAAATTATGTCGATGTTTATTAAGTCGAATGGTAAGAAATTAGATGTCACTTAATACCATTTTCTAATATTGTGAACGGAAATAAGAAGACAGAGAGTTAGGGAATATTGCCTAAAGTTTAGGGTCTAACTTGACTCGAATTCAGATTTAGTAAATAGGTTTGAAACAACAAAGAAACATGAAAAAAAAAAAGAACTTTGGATTACTTGCATCAAACTGCTCAAAGTATGATTTAAATTCTAAGTTCATCCTCTATCATACGAGTAGTTTGGGTTTGGTTTGATATATATATATAAAAAAAAAACAACTTTCTATAAAATTTAATGATATTATTTGATTTAAAACGTCAATGTTCGTAAAGTAGGTATACATGTATTTAAATTTTGATTTACGTAATTCAAATATCAATTGATATTAACATTGAACCTGACAGTTAGACAGATAAAAAGAATTTAATACTTTGAAGATTCAATTAAAATGTATTGAAATTTGAGATAAAATTTGAATTCGAGCAATAATTTAGGGATGATTGATGAAATTATCACATTTTTAATTAGTGGGTATTTGTGAAATTAGAGAAAGATAAATGGTGAAATTCGAAAAATACTAGAATAGTCCAAAGCAAGAATTGCAGTGAAAATAAAAGGATGAGTGAATGCGGCAGAGAGAGAACGACAACAGATTACAACATGATGTAAAATCATGAAAAAAAAAAAAAAAAGCGAAAAGTATTATTATTATTAGGGATAAACTAGTGTTTAGTCTTCAAATTTGATATGTTTTTTATTATGGTCCTTAAATTTTTTTATTCACATTAGTCTCAAAATGCTGGAAGGGTTTTTTTCACATTTTGATCCCCAATTTTGGATTTGCTAAGATTTAATAGTGCGACACTTGTGTCACATCATAATTTTTTTTAAAATTTTTATAATTTCTTTATACTTCTTTATTTTTTTTTTAGATTTTATATATATATATTTTAAAAATTTCAGGTGATGATATGATATAATCTTAGAGTACCACATCTCATACTTTAACAAAACCCAAGTCCAAAAATCAAATTGAAAATTTTTGCTGAGTTTCGAGATTAATATGGACAAAAAAATCATAAATCAGATTGAGAAAATTTATCGAGTTTAGGTATTAGATGTTACCTTATCCCGTATTATTGTTAGGATAAATTAAATCTAATGTCATTGAATTATTACATTTTGGTGCTGTTATATGGCCTTCTTCATTCTCACCTGCGACATTAATGGAAAGAGTAAACTCCCCCTCTTCTTCTACAGTTTAGTTATTTCATGATACAACATTAAACATCATAAATCTATTAATCAAAATCCAAACAACTTTCTTCTTTAATTTCTAACACTAATCATCGATTAGCTTAAATCTGAGATATGTTCTTTTACTCGTGAATGTGTATTGTTCCACTGTATCGATCATTGAATTGTTGTTAGAAGCTCATCAACTGAACTTAAAAAAAAAAAAAACTCAACAGTCCAATGACTTAAAAAGTAAACATTCAAATAGTTCAAATATTATTTTATAACCTTTTGAAATTGAATGGCCAAAATATAATTTCATTAATAGTTTAGTGACCTGGATTTAGTTTATCCTTATTATAATGATTATTATTATTTTCTTCAAAAATCTTGAGAAGGACAGCTCAGAAAAAGTGGTCCCCCTAAGGACTCCAAACACCGAAGCTTTTTGTGGTAATAGTGCTATGCTTATGTGGCAGCATCCGACATACATGTTTTTATGGTCCAACGTAATATTAATTGCACATCATTACCCAGCAGTTCTTGCGAACGTCCCATGTCTCCCAATTTTTGTATGTGCTATAATTGTAATTTTTTAAAATTGAATAATTAAAATATAAATTTATTAATAATTTATTTTTTAAAAATAAAATAACATAAATGAAGTAATATTCTGATAAAAGTATCACTAAGGGTCTTATATCAAGATTTGGATTATATTTTATTTTATTTACTCAGAAAAAAAGTAAATTAATCTCTATATATTAAATCAAAGTATAAATTAATTATTTTGTTAAAAAATTTATTTATTTTTACTATTAAAAACTGATAGTTATATATTAATATAAAAATAAAATACATGGATACATAATACATAAAAAATGATAAAATGTAATCTGATAACTTAAATAAAAACATGTACAATCGACAGGATAACACATAAAAGAAAACTTTATTGGATCAACTCTTTTATGAACGAAGTAGTTGACTCACCTAGTAAGATAGATTCCAAGCTATTGTATCGAGACTAGTTTAGTCCCATGTCGTAAGAATCATGAGAAGGGAAAAGCCATTAGCCAATAGCCAGAAAATCCAAAGGGGCGTTTGTCTTTCAGTTTTCACCGCACCGTAGGTGGTCAGTGCCGGTCCCTAAGCAATTAGCCCCTGTGAGACCCCAAATTTCATGAACCATCCACATGATATGTTCCCTTGAATGTTGGTAAAACCCTAAACCCCCCACCTTGTCCCTAAATTTCCTATCCTCTCACGTGCCACGTCGACCCTCATCTTCCACGTGGCAAGATTCGTCCTTTAAAAAGCGGATAAAGCAAAAATTTAAAAAGAACTATATAAATCGAAATTGTAACACAAGTAACAATTAATGTACAAAAATTTTCCTAAAATGATTTTTCCCTCAATTACAGTTCAATTTTATTTATAAAATCATAAAAACTTTAAAAATACTAATTATGTTAAATAATAAATGGTATTTTTAAAATTGTAAATGTTAAATCTATTTTTAATTGGTCTTATTTGATTCTTTTTTACAGTAAATTGCCTAAATCAACTCATTCAACAGTAGAATGACTAAATTGATAAGTCCATATAATAAAGGGATCTTTCAAATACATTCACATTTGGAAAAATAAAAGCCTCACAAAATGTTAAAATATGTCGTAAGCCCCTATACTTTTCATAAATTTAGAATTCAACCATCATGCTTTTGTTTCTAGGAATTTAGTCTTTTTACTTTTTAGATTTTAAAAATTCAAGTCAAACTATTAACATTAAAATTATTTTGTTAAATTTAGGTTCATTACAATATTATTATTTTTAGTTACATTGCTACAAAATGAGTACTTTTTTTATCTCAAAATGTCACACCAACCAATTTAATACTGATAATAATTAGACCCGAATTTTGAAATTTAAAAAATAAAGAGACTGAATTTATAGAAATAAAAATATAAAGACTAAATTTTAAATCTATTAAGAGTTCAAGGAGCTAAAACATATTTTAACCCTCCAAAAATCTGATACACTGGGCTTCTCCTCTTACTTGTTTACATTGTAGGCATGAGAGAAAACCGACCAAATTAAAAATTGACAGGTATGTGGACGGTTTATAAAATGTAAGTTCAAAAATATGATTATTCGGTATCAAATCGATTTTTATTTTTATTTAATATATAATTAATTTTATTTTTTATGATAAAATAAATAATTTATATTTAAAATAATAAAAATATTTTTTAGAAATAAAATACCTTAAAATTTTACCAAATAGTATTTAAAAGCCATAAAATAAAATTCATTAATTAAAATATATCTAAAAATAAATAAATATATAAAAAATCAAAAATAAAAAATCGAACCCAACCGAATTAAAATAAACTACTCATAAATTAAAAAAAAAGAACCTATTAAGTCTTAAGTCTTAACCACCCTCGAGATTATCTCTCTCATATTTCAACGGTCCAGATCGATTGTTACATCCCTTTCGGGGTCTTGACCCGTTGATTTTTTTGTCAGTAAGGGTCAAAACAATGTTAAAAAAAAAAAAGCTTTTCTCACGCGTGTGTACATACTGTACCATCACACGTGTGATACGTAGGTAACCAAAAGAGAGTACGGTGGTGGTGATGCTGGTGGGGACAGTGCATTGAGGTTGCTGTGTCAGGTGCTGGTGATGGGCATGGCTCCTGCTATTAAGCTTTTTGCTTAAATGGGTCACGTGAAAGGATCTTTTACGTGCTATTTATTTATTTTATTTATTGGCCTCTGTTTTTCTTTTTTTTACTTTCTCTTCTTTTTAGGTATCTTTTTGATGTTGTTGAATATTGACCGCTTAATGACTTGGGATTGGGCCTTTCTTTTTTTAAGGTAAATTATAGTAATAGTCATTCACTATTCATAAATTTTACAATTTTAACCCTCAACATTCATACATTGTACTAATTTAGTATTGATTCTAAAAATTTTAACCCTTAACATTTACGCATTATATAATTCCTTTTTGCTTTTTATCTTTTTTATGATGATTTCACCCAAAAATTTAAAAAAACAAATTTATTAACTAAATCTGATTGGAAAATACAAAAATGGGAACACTTAAAAATCCAAGATAATATTTTTTTATTTTTTTCTCTTTCTTTTAAAATTAACTCTCAATATCACAAAAAAATAAATTGCAAAAAAGAAGAAGATTAAATTACATAATGTAAATCTCTCGAACCAAACACAAAACAAGAAACGGTTCAATTGCTTTCAATGGTAAAGTAAATCTCTCAAATAGGAACCTGCAGGAATTGCGATTCCCAAAAAATATAATTTTTTTAAAAAATACATTCTCACTACTTTGTGGCAGAATGACAATATATAAAGCTTGTGTGTTAATAGCTTTATCAGTGTCATCTGTTTATAATGAGCGATAAGATAATTCCGGTTGAATAAGAATAACACAAGTAATATTTATTTAATAGAAAAACACTCTTAATTTAACTAGAAGATGTGGGCAACACACCCTAGATAAAAAAAAAAACTAGGGTTGTCGCCCTTCACATGTAATATGAGGGGATTTGAGCCTCTCCTGTATTAGATTAATTATACATATGCTTCTTAGACTTTTAACTTAACACTTTATAATTTAATCCAACTCAGTATTTGTTTTCTATTTCCCAAAACAATTATTAATTAATTAATCAATTTAGCTAAAATAATATTCCAATTAAATAATTTTCTCAACTTAATTCTAATTTCGTTAACGCCATGACCACTTTACTGTATTCAACAGATTCATAATAACTAATAATTTAATTTAATTTTTGAACTTTAATTATTTAATTATAATTAATCAATTAATTAGTAATTTGAAAATCTTAAAATAATTCTCAAGTAATTTCTATACTTAGTGAGAAGACACATTCATTTGTGAATGCAACTCATTTCTCCAACTTCATCATTTCCATTCATTTTTGTTCATTTGGTTCTACATGCAATTCATTTCTGGTTTCAACAAGCTAGCATAGGGATCGATTGGACGTATATAATTAAGGTTTAAATAATTTATAATCAAGTTTCGCCTTTTTTCCTCCTAATTATAAACTTATTTAGTCACGAAGTTATTCTACTATAGTATCGTAATTGAGCTATTCATAATTACATACCACTATGAAAGCTACTTAATTAGTGCTTGACTCTCTACAACATTCAATCGACCGTTACGGCCCCTATGGCGTATTTGACCAATTCGAGTCTAAAAAATAGCGTAGAACACACTAAATCACTTATTAAATCAAAAAGATAAAGCTAAGTAAAAAGAATGAAAAGACATACAAATTACTTGAGAATAAGCTCATTAAGTGTAATTGAGAACCTAATTTAATATATCAAATTACAGTAGATCACTACTCATCCAATGACATTGTCAAAAATGTGTTACCCTCGTAGGATATCCTTAATCTCTTTGAGATAAATCCGTTCTTTTAATATAATCCTATTTTACACATGGTAACCATTACATCTTCTTCCATGAAAAGTTAATTACCGTCAAATAGTAATCAAATCATTTATCACAAAGACAAACGATTCGTGGCCACGTTTACTTCTCATCTATCATGTAATGTCGATGAAATGATATTGTTTACCTATTAGTTGGGTTATGAATTACACTATTGTGAATAATACTACATACTGCAAAAGTCATATATCAAATACAACAACTTTCAATTTTGTATATATTTGAACTCAAGTTTTTACTTACATCAAAGTATATGAGTCACACATATATAGTCCATCATTCACTAAACATTAAGATATGTCACACTATGAATGTCACAAGTGAATAAATTCACAAATAGATTTAGGATCTATTATACTTGAGTCATGTCTGATGTATTGTCAGTTTAGTCAGTTACATTTATGTTTCCATCTTCTTGGAGCCATTCACTCCAATGCTCACGACAAAGCATTTTCCTCATCTGGACTTGATAAATGACATATTAGTTTTTCAATCGGTTTGTTCCTTTCTGGTTAGAATAAGGACATGTTTAGATTCGTATACTAATACGACTATCTTTTCGTATTACAATCCGACCATATAATACCGCTTAATATTAGTTAAATGTTAGATAACCAGTAAGCCAATATTTGCTTTCATTTTGCTTTGAATATAAAAACATTGAGGACAATATAAAAAGGGTATTAATGTAATTAATTAATATTTTTATTAAAACAATTTTTTCGAAAAATAAAATTATACAAAACGAATATAATACACTTGGGACACCAGATCCAACGAAAACTACATTAACATAATTTATAAATGTTGAGGGTTAAAGTTGCTATTATGCTAATTTTAAAAGTTGTCACTGTTAGCCAGCTAGTAACCGCAAAAGATAAAATTGAATAGTTAAACGACCATTTTGTAACTTTTTTATAGTTAGAGGACAAAAAGTAACATTTACTAATAATTGAGTAACTATTTTATAACTTTTTATAGTTAAATGATATAAAAAACTAATAGTTGAAGGACTACTAATGTAATTTATTTTTTAAAAATATATCATATATTATATGTTAGCTTTTGCACGTCTATGGCTATGTAGGCTAAGTTTATTGTCATTATTTTGGCAATTTTGAATTGCGTTTCATTCATGCACATGATCTTTGACCCTTTGGGCCTTTCCCATTCTCGCTAAGGTATTTGGCTAAAGGTTGATACATTGGAAATATCTTATTCATTTCTTTATATCTCATACATTATTGGAGCAAATCAATAATTCGTTGACTAGATTTAAAAAATAAGTTTAGATAAAAAATTAGACTCGTTTAAAATATGAGTTGGGTTCGGATTGGAATATTTAAGGTTCGATTTTTTTTTATGTTTATAATAAATCATATTATGTTATTTTTATGCATTATATAATTTATAACACATAAAAATTAAATTTATAGTGATATATAATACTATAATGTAAATATTTAAAAATGTTAAAGATGTTTATATATAATTTTTTAATAAATGAAAAATACATAAAATTATTAAATATGAAAGTAAAAATAATATGAATATTTTAAAAAGTTTTAAAAAATATGAGTGGGTCTAAAATAAACTTGAATTAGCCATTTACAAATATGGGTAGGCTAAGACAAAATTTTGGGCTAGACCGGACTTGGGTAAAGATAAAGTATGCTAATATCATACTTAAGCCCGACTCGACTCATGAACACTTCTAATATGGAGTAGACACCCTTGACCAATGAACCAAACGCAAATTCAAATTTTTTATTCATTTGATATGGACCTTGTTAGAAAGCAACATCATTTTTTGCTAAAAAAATAAATTATGGTACGCTTACCATATGAATGAAAAATCGTGTAATATATATTTATAAAAAAATATAAAAAAATATCAGAGTTTTAACTGTGATGATGAAGTTAAAATATTAAAAATTAAGATGAAATAAAAATATAAGATATATTTTTATAAAAAATAATGTAATGGCAAACAAGATATTTTCTAGGGAGAAAATATTATCCCTATTATAGTATTTTACATGGTACATTTTCGCTTATTTGTTATAGAATATGCTACTTATACATGACTAAGGTAATTTTTTTTACTTTATTAATAAATTAACTTTTAAACTATACCCAAATTTCATATTAATCCTTTAATTTTTATCGGGAGTGATCTTTAATTTTACCGTGCGTTTTTGAATAGTGCATATTAACTTTTAACCAAAAAAAAAAAAAACTTTAAGGACTAATTTGAGAACTCTAGTATAACGCATGGGCCGATTTACGAATAAAACTTTTTTTTATCAGTTATCCTTTTTATCAGAGCTGAACCACGCAACAATGGCTGCAAAGCTCATTTTCCCCTTCTTCCTCCGTTGGCTCTAAGCTCCGCCATGCATCGACGGTGGCCAACGTATCGAATATATAAACCACCGACAATGTTTTCGTCGGTTCCTCAGCCTTCCGATACCCCGCGAAGAAATATAACTGTGTCCCGATCGGCGCCATTGTTAAGTAAAGCCGTTCCATGGCCGAGATCGGCGGATTGAAACGTGACCCGTCGACTTCGGTCCACATGTTGAGGTTCTCGTCGTAAGCTTCGATGTGTCCTTTCCATGGGTTAAGGCAATCGCCGGAGCTAAACAATTTGCCGTCTACGTCGACGATTTGATTCGGCGGTACGTCCAATTGCCACATCCCAGCCTCGAGGTCCCATTTCTCCGCTCCGACCTGGAACACCTCGGCGGAGCACCGCTGCGGCGAGAACGTCAGCATGTTGGGGACAGAATCGTCTTTTTCGGCGAAACCACCCACTACGTAGATTTGGCCTTGCCATGTTACCCCTACACATTTGTACCTCAACGAACTCATACTAGGCAAGTCGGTCCATCGGCCGGTAACCGGATCATAAACCTCGGCCGATGTCATTCCTCGAGTGCTATTCAAACCGGATTTTCCACCCGCGACATAAATTTTATCGTTACAAACACAACACGCAAAATCATACCGTGGCGTCCCTAACGACGCACATTTCGACCATTTGTTCCACCGAACGTTGTATCGAAGCACTAATGCTGACACTTCTACATCAACATCAGGAACCTCATTCGAATCCCGAGGTTTTCGCTTGTTCCATAACCTCCCACCGATAACATAAACAGATTCTCCGAGTGAAACCATCACAAAACCCTTTAAGACATGGTTTTCACGTAGGTTGGGAATGATGCTAACATGTTCCCATGTATTATTACAAGGGTTGTAACATTGTATACAGTTGAAAACATTAGTACTAGGCCCTGCCTCTTTAGGACAGAACGCGGCGATCACTCGATATCGAGAAGAATTGAACACGGGTGGTGGTGATGGTGATGCCGATCGTCGCTGGGAAGAGATCGAACCCATTGGACTTGTACGGGAAAAGTGATCGGGCTCGAGTCGAGCGAGTTCCGATGCTTTGTTTCAATGTCAAATGGGGAGAACCAATGTGATGGTTATAGGTCAGATATAGGTAAAAAAAAAAAAAATGCATGGCGGACTAAACAATGAGGATTATGAATATGTAAGCATAAACTATGAAATAAAGATATGGACAGTACGTATCATACAAGAATGGGGGATCATATCTATGTTTTTTTCTTGTTTATGTTTCATTTTTTGGGGTCAAATTTCTTGTTTATGTTCTGACCAAACATTTGATTCAATGTTTTTTGTTTTTTTGGGTAGGTTTTCTTGTTTGTTGTGGTGGAACCGTAGAAATCCGTAGTTTACAATGACTTTGAATATACCTTTTTTTAAGGTTTATTATAATTTAATTTACTTGAATATGTTTTTTTTAATTTTTGAACAGTTTATTACAATTTAGCTTAATTTTATTTATTTTTAAAATAAAATTTAAGGTTTTGAATTTTTGGATTTATTTTTTATAAAATTACATTTGTTTTATAGCGAAGAAATTTCAAAGCTTTTTTTAAGATTTTTTAAAAAAATTAAATTTTAAAGTAAATAATAAATAACTGGATTTTGTCACACTCATAATGTGGGTGAAAATTATATGTAACAAATTTCACAAAAAAAGATATAATATGAAATGATAAAATTAAAAAATAAACAAAAAATTAAATATTATAATGTTTTGAGTTCGAATCCTATTATGGGCAAATATTTTTCTAGATTATATATAAAAAATAAAATTTCCTTCAAAAATAATATTTATTGCTTACTACAAATGAGGAATTTTGGATAAACTCATTGTTAAGTTAGTGACCTTGTTGAGGGTGACACCAACTCAGTAAAACACTTAAATATAGTAATAGATAAATAAATAACTCATATATTGTAATTTTTTGAAATATTTTTATAAAAATTTAAATTATTTTTATTATTTTAAATCTAAAATGTTTATTTTTGTGTTCAAAAAATAAAATTAATTATAAATTAAATTAACAACAATACTCAATTTGATTCGAATAAATATGGTTTAAAAACCATCGAAACATCATTATTCAAATAGATTTTCAATTTCTCGATTTTTTTCTAACCCTAATAGCATGCTGCTTTGTTTATACTATAACCCTAATGCCATGAGTGCTTTTTATTTTCTTTAACTTATTTAAGGGTAAACTTTAAAATGTATCAATTGCGTCATTAAAGTATCGATATAATTTTATCAATCAAATCGTTCTTTCAGTCTAACCGGCAACGTGGGTGTTAAATGCTAATTCAAATATTAGATAGAACATATTTTAAATATATAGATTAATTTTAAAAAATGCATGTATCTATTTATTTAACACGTTAGGTGATCCAATTCACCTAGGAGATTGATACACACATTTTTCAAATTTAGTCCATGTATTCTGAATATGTTTTGCGTCAAATTCAAATTAACTGGTCTACCTAACAACTAGATTTAAGACTTGATTAATATGATACTAATAATTAGTATCATATCGATCGAGAATCATTTTGAATCTCTTTAAGAATGTATGATATAATTAGCCCATTATTTAATCATAACTTCTGTACATCTCTAGTGGGATTAAAAATAATCTTATATTTTGTTTGGGTTAAAAATCTATGCATTTCAAATTTATTCTCTATTTTTATTTTTGGAAATTCAGTCTTTAAATTTCCCGAGATTTTAATCAATACTTTTAAATATATACTAAATGTTTTACTAGAATCAAAATGTGGGAAATCAGCAAACGCTACCTAAATTCCTAAAGATATAAATTTAGGATTAAATTCTGAATTTACGAAGAATACGTGTACTTATAACATATTTTATCATTATATATTTATAACGATTTGGAAAGATCTTGCATACAAAAAAGTGATACTACCATCATAGTCTGGTCTCTTTGCCTATACTATCCCTTTTTTATTTCACTCCTTTTTCTCTTTACTTTAGGAAAGGAATTTTAGCATCCCTATGTATCACCATTTTCCATTCATTCTTTTCTCCCCCTTTTTGTTTCTTTCTTAATTTCATTCATTATTGTTCTTTCGTTTTAATACCATTTATGCTTCCCCATAAGGCTCTTCGAGTTTTTTTTTTCAAAAAATGGTTAAGGGTTTAATGGAAAAGCTTGAATGGGCGAGTAGTTATGGCAAGAAACAATGCAGAAACCTTTTTTGGAAAATGAAAGCAGCTTTGAAGAGAAGAAGCAAAAGGCAGTTCAAGTTCCATTATGATCCTTCAAGTTATGCTCTAAACTTTGATGATGGTTATTGCCATTGTGGTGTTGGAACAAGTACAGTCCAACTTGCTAGATTGCAGGGATTTTCAGAGTGTGAGAATGTTATTTGGGTTTATGTTTTTTGGATCAAATTGTAAAAACAAAACCAATCTCTTTGGTTTTGCTTTCCATGTTCTGTTTTTGTTCATCTTGTTTCTGTAGAAATAAAAGAGGGTAAAGCTTGCAGCTATGGTTTTTTGGGAGGTATCTAGAAGATGATTTTCTTTTTCAATGGTTGCATTTCCTTTGGTTAAATTGCGAATTTAGTCCTTTTATCTACATTTTATGTTGAAATAATCAGACACCTACGGGGCTCCTGTAATCTAAGTCAGATTACATTTTGTCTCTTCTATTTAAAAAATAAACAAGTTAATCCCTTTCGTAAGATTATGAACAAATTGATCTTTCTATTAAAATTTTTATCTATTTTTATTATTAAGTGCTGAAACAGCAACCGGTCAGTAACACTTGGCATATCACGTGTACCTTATGTTAATATGGAGGGACTAATTCAAACAAAAATGGATGAAATTTTTAACAGAATGATTAATTTACTCTTTAATCTAACATACAATAACTAATTTGCCTATTTTTTTTTTAACTAGAGAAAGTAAAATGCAATCCAACTCATAACACAATATTTCTATTTTTTTTTCCTTAAAAATATCTATTATGATATGGATTTCTTTTATATCGACAGTGGTGCTTTAACATTATAACCGGAACAGTGGATCAAATTCTGTCAACGACCAAATC